>JAXCHB010000141.1:5205000-6405000 GCA_036926305.1 Uropetala carovei
GGAAATGACTTTCTTATTAGACACGTAAAAGAATTGAGACAACGGAAAATATTTTGTAAAATAATAAATTTTCGTAAGAGATATATTTCGAAGAACAGGCGCTATTAAATAATAAAAATTAAGAAATACATATTTATTTTAAAATTCTTAAGAATTTGAAACATTTTCTTATAGCAAGACTTGCATAAAACATATAGTAATACAAATGTCTCAAAATGCACCTAAAAATGTACCCTTCTTGACTTAATGGCAGCAAACCCACACATTTTTAAAATTGTACATTTTTGTTTTATTTTTGTCTGGCATTTTATTGGCCGTCCTTTATGAACACTATGAATGGAAAAGTAAGTGAAACTTACAGTTGAATAGTTTGAGCCGAACTGAAGGGGCTAGTCTTGAAACTGATGGATATCCGAAAATACTGTAAAGGCAGTGTGCGGGAAATCAAATTGTTAGATGTACGTGGCACTACTTCACAACTCTTCACGTTAAAGAAATGCACAGGCACCTTAACAAATTACGGTATTTTTAAAACGGATTTTTCCAAACCAAGGAAAGGAGAGAGATTAGAAAATTCACAACGCACCCGAGATATGTGAAAATCCACACCGGAGCCAAGAATCTCACAAGAGAAACTACATTGTCTATATGAAATATGAGCCACTTGTTCCTACCAAATCTGTTTACACTCTCTGTAAGCAAAACATTGGTCATGAACTCATAGCTGTTGGTTCTTTGATTAAAATTTTCAGCCATGTCCCTCAGTTAATGACTGGCTGAATTGAGGGAGAGTGCTATCTAGGAAAATAGGCGCCGTAGAAGAATCAAAGGTTCCTATTGTTAAATTCATAGAAGTCGAGCGTCCAGAGGAGGGTGAAAACAATCGAGTTAAGTTTGTTGGATGGGAAGAGACGGGTCAATCTCGCCGCCCATTTTCCCAAATGCGCATCGAAAAGGATGAGTCGCCCACGCCTAGGACCGGCCCTGCCTGCGTGTCTGATTTTGTTTCGATAAACCACTCCACGCACTGTGCTTTCTCTTGCGGTGTCATGGTGACTACCGGCAACTGAGCAAACCAAACTGAGTTGTGGTGCTATCTAACAGCAACTAAGTAAAACTTCATGACTTTCTATCGCAAATTGCACAAAAACATTATCTCTATCTCGTTTATTGAATTCTGTATATGATATTAAAATTGTAAATATAATTTATGGACACCCTGCGTGTGTGTATACACACACATTCACATGTGCGTGTATGTATTTAGTTAGTATGAATTAGTTAAAAATCGAATGTTTTTCCGGTTGTCTGTCTGTACCACCAATCGCGTTTTCTTTAGGCACATCTCGATGGAATTCACAGCTGAACTTCCGTACTAGCATAGCCGAGTGCGAGTTATGACCCATAAAATCGAAAATCTCATAAAAAGTCCCGGGTTCGATAACAAAGATTTTTATCATCATTGGAGCAAGTGTGGGACATTTTTAAGTTGAATTTTAAAATAGGTTAAAATGGAGATCCGAACTCCAGAATTGAACGTGTGACACTGTTGCCGTCACAATTGTGTTTACCAGTCCATTTGAAAATAAGTCATTTTACAGCAATTATCTTTGTATAAACATTAAATAAATCACAGGATCAGATACTAAAAATATTAGACTTCATAATGCGACAAATATTTCGTCTTGAAAAATTGCACGTAGCGTTGTCAAGTCTACATGGTTTTAGTCATTTGAAAGTAATAAAATCATTTGAACAACCAAGCACCAAAGATATTGTTTACATAGGTTTTTATTATAACAACGATTATATTTACTTTGATTCTATAAAAAATGTGTTAGTTTACATGTTGATTTTTAATGTTCACGTCTATCAATATGTAAGACATCTAACGTTTCTATAAATTTCTCGCAGTGGAACTGCTAGTTTAAATAAATAATCGACAAACAGAAAAACATTCTGGTAAGATAATAAAAAACTTAAGCGAGTTTTAGAAATAACTTAGGATGACTTTCACAAGTATTCTTTTTTTTAAAAATCAGAAAGAAAAGTGCCAAAAAGTTGCGATTTCTGGCGTTAAAAAGAGAATTAAAAATATTTTAAAAAGTACTATACAATACATAACTTATTATTATGCGATTGGGGTCGGCAATCTTTTCTTCATAGAGAGCTGAGTCGGCCAAGCACTGAGGGTGGCTCAGTTGCGAATATCAAGGGGGGAGGGGGCACGATATTAATATTTATAGAAATAACGAACGAATTATGAAGCCCCAGTTTAATATTATAACTTTTACGGAGTGTTTCTTTATTGGAAATCAGTTTGCAAGTGATTTTTGGTTAAAGACTTTGCCAAATTTACATTCGATACTTGAATAATTGAGAACTTCTGCGCCCCCGTTATTCGGAGGCCCGGATGCCTCCCATCCGCCTCATCACCCCTTTGGCCGGCCCTGATAGCGAGTCGTATCGGTGATTGCGAATACTTCGGCGGTCCGGATTAGAGTCTTATGTTAATCGGAAGTCATCCCGAACTTCATATAAGAGAAGATCAAGCGTAACGAGAGTTTCAGTTCAATAAGAATTTGTATGATAAATTTCAACGGCGCTCTTTTTCGTCATAGCTTGGCGGGCCGCATAAAATGCTCTCTGGGGTCGCATGCGGCCCGCGGGCCGTTGGTTGCCCACCACTGATTTTAAGCGATGCGTTTCGAACAATAAGAGATCATATAAGATGTATATTGTTGAGCATATCAGACTTTCGAACTTTTTTAAGGGTGTACATTTCTAAATGGATTGTTCGGCAATATATGTTAATTGCTCTCAATTACGCAATTAAAAATGTATTTGCTATACGACCCTTCATTTGCATGCTGCATCGCGAACGCATATTTATTTGATTATATGAGTAAAATCTTATTATCGCTCCTCGCGTTGATGCTGAGTTAATATCTGCATGAAAGAAGAGGCTATAAAATACCTCGAGGAAAGGGACGCAGATGGGAAAGAGAAAGTTGACAAAAAGTAGAGAGAGAATATCGAGAAAGAAATAAGGAAAGAGAGATGAAGGACAGTGTGATATAGGGAGATAGAGAGAGAGAGAGAGAGACATTGAAAGAGAGTGAAGCGGCGAAGGGGAAAAAACAGATTTATAGAGATGGTAATACGTAGTAGACAGCGATGGTAAGGCAAGTAAGTGAGAAGGTCAAGAGCGGAGAGAGGGAAAGGAGGAGGAAATAGAGAGCGAAGTAGCAGAGGAGATGAAGATGGGGTTTGAAAGGGAGTGGAAGGAGAATGAGGCGGGGAAACGAAGGGAAAATTTTACAACTCGGGCCAAACAAGGAATTTAAGGACTGCGGACAGAATCGAAAAAGACCTGCTAACTATTTCCTCGGAGGGGAAATTGAATGTTTCTAGGAGCGTAAAGGGAAAGAACGAGGATCGGTCGAAGAGTGACTCGGAGATGGCCTTCGTAATAAATCCTCGGTGCTAGAGAACTCTTCGATCGTAAATCCTTGGTGCGGAGAGGCAGCGGGAGGCCTCGAGGGTGCGCGAATGCGGAGGAAGGAGACTGGATCGGGAGAGTACGGCGTGCACGGAGATTGCTCGGGGGATCGCGAGGCGTCTCGTGCGCGTCTCCGCGCCTACGTCACCGAGAGTCACGTGACGAAACGGGGGGGAGGAGGAGGAGGGGGGCGTGAGCTGCGATGGCGCCTGAACCGAGGTGCGAGCGGGAGTAGTGGCGAGCATTTTGGCGAAAGAGGCGTTACTAGGCGATTAGAGCTTTAGTGTCATGGCAGCCGCGGCACCGCTCTCCTTCTAAGCAGCCAATCACGACCTTTTGTGGTCACTCGCTCCCGATGCCGCAAGACTGGAAGTGGGAGAGGAGGAGGAGTGCTAGGAGGGAGTGAATCCAGGTGGCTGTGTCGTATTTTCAGGGTTTCAGCCGACAAGAGTGCCAACTTCCTCCCACACTCCAATCTCACCGCCCCCATCTCCCGCTCTCTCTCTCTCTCGCCACCGTGAAACAAAACCTTCCCGGTTGGAAACTTTCATGTTGAAGAGAGACGGGCGAAACTATATAAGTATCCTACTCGAAGCACTATAAATCCAACACGAAAAGAAGCGAGATCACTTGTTTGATAAATACAGTTGCGCATGTGTCACTTTATTAAGCAATTCCTAAACGTATATTCTTTCATATCTGATAAAACTGTAACAATAAAAGTTACAGTTTTATCATTATTATTTATTATCATTAATTTTTATATTTATCTGTTTTTTACGTCGTCGTTAGGGTAATCAGTGATAGTTGATAAATTCATTGTTATAGGTAAATCGTCTTACGCGCCACTCTGCGAAATTCATTGAGGTTAACCGTTTAAAAAAATCCAAATAACAAGGCAGTAATTTGTTTTTTTTTAGGCGATCTGAATTGCGAAGTCCGAGATTCCAACAAAAAAGAAAAGAACTAGTAGTTATGTTTGACTGTATTTATTTTTGGAAAATTCGTCGGATTAATAATGTTTACAAAGGTCTTAGGTGCTGTCGAAATTATATATGGAACCCGATATGAATCAATTATAAATAGTATTAAAGCGACGAATAAAACGATAAATTGCCGAGTTTAAAAAAATCGATTCACGTCTAACATTAGTGACGATATTTAAGTTTCAGAATTCGATGTGGAAAACGTATTTCTCATCCGTTTTCACTTTACGACGTTGAAAGATTCGAAGGATAAAGTCCATCGGAACCTTGTTCTGCTTGCGGCATTTGTTATCATAGAAATTAGCGGCACTGGAGATCGCCTCGCACGTCATTAATACTTATTTCAGCTAAGCGCAGTGAAAGTGATCGAGATGCGTTATAAGGGAGGTGAAAATACGTCCAAATTAAGCTTTTTCCATAAATGGAAAGAAATGATCAATGCCAAGAGCAATTAATCACTCCATATATCTTTGTATCATGCCTCTTCATCGACCTAGATTTATTTTCATCCTCGTGAAATTTAGAGGATTGGATGCGTGTCAATCGATCAGTCACAGCCAAATTAAAAAACAAATTTCCAATAGAAAAGTTTTACTTATTTTATATTTTATGCTCTCATATTTCTATATAAGAAAGCTCGAATGACGAATGCCAAATGATGGAATTGAAATCTAAATTAATTTCTCCGTGTACTATAAAAGTTTTCTCCTTCTCAAACGCTCAGGGATGGAGTGTATGTAAATGCGCGCTTTTATGTCTACAAATGCGACGAAATAAATTAGGTACCTACTCCAAATGCTTTCTCAAACTTATTCCAGTGTTGCCGAAGGAGGGATCTGAGATTTTTTAAATATCCACAAATATTGTTTATCATCATCAGAGCTGGAAATTATTCAGACTTCACTTCAACGACTTTCGATAAAAATGATTTACACGAGATTGCGCAAATTTATATACGTCGTCCTAACTCCTCTAAACTTATTGAGTATTTCTGTTTACGGAACAACTTCATAAGTCGAACACATAAATAATGCATTCGCGTTTAGAAAGAAACTGTTAGTATCTCCTATGTAAGACGGCTTCGGGTCTTTTTCTTTGGCAAATTATGATTTTCTTTATCTGCTCGACTGCCGTTATTGTTGAAATAGCCTTCCTTCATTCCCGCATGAGACAAATGTAGCGTGAATAAGAATTTGAAAAAAAAACGTAGTTAGAGGTTCAAATCACAAAAGTAGCATCAGTTCCCACGGGAGAAGTAGCTTCCAGTCTCCTCATCCTTTCTCTCTTTCTGCCTCAACCGTCCAACCTCTTTCTCTCTCTCTCTCTCTCATTTTCTCTCCCTCGTACATCCCTCTCTCCATCTCACCAACTCTCTTCCATCCACCCCTTTCCCCTCCTCACGCAATCTCTACCTTCAATCCCACCTCCCACCCTCTCCCTCTTTCTCCCACCCTGCTCCTCCTCTTCACCCACCCTCTCACCTCTTTCTCCGAGTCTGTTGACCACGCAGATGGGGACACAACAGTATCGGGGTGGGGTGTTAAAGAGCGGTGGGAGGAGGGGGGAGTCGGGGGGAGGGGGTGGCGGTGGGCGAGAATGGAATGGAGAGTGAGGCCGCGGAGCGACCGAATGTGGCGTCTGTGAGACAGTGGTCGGTCGCCTCGAAGCCGCGACGCAGGGCCTACCCGCAGAGTTGCCCTCTGGTGATAACTAGCGGCGCAAACAACTCGCCCTGTGTTGTCCTCCTCATTCGCACCTTTCTCTCCCTCCCTCGACGCCCGCCTCACATTTCTCTCCCCTCCTCCCCCCCATCTCCACCCCTCACCTTCCGCCTCCTTACACTCATTCCCCTTTTTACCTCTTTCTTTGCGTCTTTCCTTCTCTATTCCTCGCTTGCCCTATCCTCTCACTCTCCTTCTGTTCCTCCCTCTTATTCCCATCCTCGACCACTTTTTGGCCTCCTACATCGTCAATTTTTCTCGCTCTTTCACGACTCTTCACCGTCTTCGTATTTAAATAAGCTTTTTCTACATTCGCAAAAGTGGTGACCTTATGAAATCCTTTATAAAATGTCTTGTGTGAGTTTCTAAAAATACTCATCCTTCTACGTGGTTTTCTGCAGGAAGAAGGTGTCTCCGTAAATCTGCTATGAGAATTTTGCGTTTGGAACTTTTGATCGAGAAGAAGTTATTTTATGAATAAGATGCTTGGATTTTCAGTAATAAGTATTTCAAATTATTAGCTATTATTTTATGATTATTAGAGAAAAAGTACTCATCTTTATTTTTCTTAAGGTTAATTTTTTAATTCTTAATGTGTAGACCTGGGGCGTGCAACCTACGGTCTGCAGGCCGAATTCGGTCCGAGAGAACATTTTATACGACTCGGGAAACTTTGTTGAATAAGTTGACTGTGATGGTTAATAAGGATAATTTTGTGCATTTTAATTGCAACTGTTGCCGTAACACGTTGCCTGGTGAAGTTTTAATGATAAAAAATGGTTAAGGCTTTATTTTAATTTAAAAAATCATATGATCTCGTGATTCAGTTCCGATATAAACTCTCATTCGTCCCGCCGAAGCTCTTGCGAACTTCTAATGCCAAACCAATAACTTCTACGAATACGTAAAATGGCTTGACACCTCCGGTGTAGACTATTTACTATTGATTTACCTCATTAAAACCAATTTATTACGTATTTTAGCTGTGGTGAAAATAAAAGATTCCTAAACCGTAAGAAATAATAAACAATTAACTGGTTTTGCCGGTTAAAGTCTATTACAGTCGATTAAAAAATTAATTAGGCGGTGCTAAAGACATCGTTCGGATTGTAGAAAAAATTATAAATAAGCCGAGATATTTTATTTATTTTATCTATACATCTAGGTCTGTTGCTTTTCTCCCAGAAGATAACCAATTATAAGAGAAAAATTTTGCAAGAAGATACGTATTAATAATTGTATACATATTTCGGTAAGAGTAATAAATGCCCAAAGATAATCTTAAATGGCAAGTTAAGAAAATTACTATCATTTTATCATCATAAGCGAATATAGCGATGTAGAAGGAATTTAAAGGAGAAATTAAATTATCGAAACTAATAATAGTATTAGCGATCAAAAAGTACCAATTATAGGTTAGGCCGGAGATAAACTGAAATTTTGGTGAAAGTATTTGTACTTTTGTCTAATTTGATTCTTTGGAAATTGAGTCGAGCCATAGAAACATTCTTCATAGTCCAATTTAATAGTTCATTTTCAAATGGAAATCGATACTTTCGTGAAAATTGTTTTAATACGCATAATTAAATTTAAAGTGATTTTTTTTGTATTAAGCATATTTTCGACCATTCAGCTCATTTATTTGTATTTTTAATTTTTTGTAACTATATAGAGGAGTCCTTTCTAATATTGTAATAGGAAACTTTTTTAAATGAAAGACTTATAATTACTTTTTCTATAATAGAAAATAAAATAAATTTTCAATGTATATCCCAAATAAAAAAATTTCCGAGCCACTCCATTTCATTTTAACCTAGTTAACGCGAGAGTGAAGGAATTAGCATTTGTGCACAGGAAGAATTCTATTGGGTGTTGATCCTCTGCATGTATATTTTTTAACATCTTCATTTTCTAATTCTTCATCCTCTATAAGGAGTGTCTAATTTTTCGACCCATTTTTGTTAATTTATCATTTCTTTAGACTGATATCTCTTAAAAAGCATACTGAATATGTATAGCGAAATATAATACTTACAATGCTATAGAATTTCAGATCGATTTCCAAAAAAACGAAAAGTGCGAGGTAGTTCATTTTTAACCAAAACATAACTATGGAGACATAAGGATGTCCCGCAAATATTTTATCGTAGGAAGTTATGGTTCTCACGAGTGTCCATAAAAAGGAATCCAATGTAAATAAGAGGAATGTATTGAGTGGCAAGTGCTGCTGTTCCTATTTCTTTTGAATAGCTTTTCGGATGAACAAGAGACAAGTTGATGTTCCCGGACTACTCGGGGCTACCTTAGTGAGATGTGGTGGGAAGTTAAAAAGGGAACTTTTAGAATGAGAAAAGGGACTTTGGGAAGGGACGGGAAGAGCGGACTGATGAGAAGGAAAGGTTTGAGAGGAGGAGGGCGGGAGAAGCGGGGAGGAGTGGATGGGAAGGAGAAAAAGGAGGGAGGGGGAATAGCTTCTCGATGCAGATGACCTCGAGATGGAGCTGTTACTCGCCGACAACTACGTCATCAGATGGCCCTTAAAAAGACGTGAGAAAATGCTACTGAGTCTTCTGCAGATACACGGGAAAGACTTTGCGAAAGGGAGTGAGAAGGAGAGAAAACGGAGAGGAGGGAGAGAGAGGCCGTAACGAGTGGAGGAGGTGGGCAGAAAGACAAGAAAGATAAGAAGGATTAGGATTACTTAGGTGTGGTCCCTTTGCGCCGAAGTCATGTTCTACATGGGACAAATTGCTCACCTGACCTCTCATTCTTTTCCGTATATAACTAAACATTTTATACCTCCGGCTTTCTTTGTGCATCACAGCGGACCAATAATATAAAAGTCGAATGAGAAATTCGAAATTAATTAAACCAGAACTTAGTAGATTGGTCCTTATGTATAAGTATTGATCCATTTAGAAGACTTGCAACCTACCTTATTCTATTATTATTGTTATTAATATTTTAAAAAACAGCCAATTAGACTGCTTAAGAAGACACGAATTATTATAATTTAGAGCTTGCTAATTTCCTAAGATTTACGGCATTTTAAAAGTAAATTTCAACTTTCGGATGCTACTGCCTTCAATGTTTCGAAGAAGATTCTATTTCTCGATTTTTTTGTTAACCAAATAAGGACTGATTTAATCGGTGAACAGAATAAGAAAAATAACTTTGCTAAATTAATAAACTTGAAATTGCAATCTTTCTCTCGTTTACTGACATCTAAAATATCTCGAATACCTACATATAAAAGACATTATTTAGCTGAATATAGAAAACAGGTTCGTTGATACTGCGCAATGTGAGCAATGTTTTAGAGGCCGAGCAGTTGATTGTAGCGTCTTCCTCCTTCTCTGAGGAATTCGTGACGAAAACTATGATAAGGAGCGGATATTAAATTTCTGCTCTTCATTATAGCCTTCCGATCATTAACTATCTTCATTCAACGCTAGCCTGTCCTGCGTCCGGTGGTTTCCTTCGCTGGAAGCAGTCACCATTTTCAAAGCAAGGACTGCTCGTGCACCGTTGCCACATTCCAAGGAGGAATTGTAAGGAGTCATTCTGCCCTTGAGCCGTGTCCTTATCATTGACGCACGCATATTAAAGTGCGAGACGTTACTGAATCGTTTACTTATGCTTATACCAATGGATTTCATCAGCGTAGCATTCATTACCCTTAACCACGCTTTTGATCCTAAGATTGTTGATGTGGGCTAATTGTAAGCTACATTTCTCTCCTCGTTTTAACGACCGACTCAGAAGTTGGACTCTTTTAGAAAACGCAAACCTTCCCATTGATCATTATAATCAGTAATTCATTAAGCCCGATGTCATAAACAAATTTTTCCACTCAGATTTAAGGTCAACGTTGTGCCTGCCCATATAAAATATCTTCTTTTTGGTGTTTAACGTCAAAAATACAAGCCATAACGCTGTGTCAATTGTGCTGACTTGGAGATAAACAGTGCGAAACATTTACATGATAATTACAATATGGAGCCCAAAGATTTATAAAGGACATAGTTAATTCCATCCATTTCTTTAATATGTTCATGAGAATTTTTTATCATTCTTATTAGGAAACTACAAATAAATATTTTAACAAAATATCTTCAATTTTCAAAAGTAAAGTGCAGGTAGGAAAAACTGCATGACAGCACATTCATTTTAAGTAGAAAGAGTCGGTACTCCAAGAACACAAATGCCTTGAAATTGACAAGAACTACGAAAATATTTTATTCTAATAATCGCCAAAACAATGTTACGTCATATCTTTGCTTTATGGTGGTGTGTTATCATAATCTAGGAAGTAAAAATAATCATGTAGGACCACAATCAGGCAGCAACTCTCCTACACACCCATTCCTAAGCCATGATTTTTTGTAATTAAAAATGTTCGTACCTATAATTATCATGTGCATCATTTACAGAGTCCATTTTGAGGCTTTTGCATATTCGGATAATACTTTTATTTTTATCAACTCGTTGTCTTTTCGATTCAAAGAACATATCGGAGTCCCTAAATATGTACTCAAAACCACTTATTCCCGGTAATGACTTTTTATTACTAGAGCATTGTAGTAATATGGTATTCATGGATGTAATTCATCAAAGAAAAATATTATACTGTTTAACAGTAGAATATTAATAATAATAATTCGACCTTAATTTCAAGGGCGATATTTAGACTATATAGTCCACTCTTACATACAACCCATTATGACGAACACAAACATCCATACCCTCGGCGGGATTCGAACCCGCGACCTTAGTATTCGGCGACAGATGCTCTAACCACCCTGCTACCAAGAATGAGAGTATACAAAATTTGGTAGTCATCAGGAATTTTCCACGCGTAACACGAAACCTATGTAACAATTTACACTCGAGTAAATATATTTCCATTCTATTCAGAGTACTCTCAGACGTAAATCGAAACGGTTTTCTCTTTCTCTCTAAGGTCCCAAAGACACCTGCGATGAACTCAAGAGTTCAGACTTGAAAGCCTCCCTCGAGCACGGCAGTGGAGGCCAGTCACTGCCCAACGGTGGCGGGAATAACCGCGCGTCGGCCATCTCGCCCTCCGGGGGCGGCGGAGTGGTCGGCGGAGGAGGCGGCGGATCGGGAGGATTATGCGACCAATCTCCGCCCCAGCAACCCCCCGGCCTCGGCGGCCCCGGACCAGGGGGCGGAGGAGGAGGTGACGGAGGAGGAGACAAAGGCGGGGGCGGCGCGGGGGCGAAGCAAAAGCGCCACCGCACCCGTTTTACGCCAGCTCAGCTCAACGAGTTGGAGAGATGCTTCGCCAAGACGCATTATCCGGACATATTCATGAGGGAGGAAATAGCGATGAGGATAGGCCTCACGGAGTCCAGGGTGCAGGTAAGCACACCATTTCTTCTATGCCATTCTATTTTATTCGCCTCGCCCTTCCTCTGCGTGTCCGCGATTGTTTATTTATTTAAATATGTCTCCAAAACGTCCCTGACAATCTTATGCAATGAGCCCTCAGATTCTTTACAAATAAGAACGTAAGCAACTATGTCTTCGTAAGGACTAAAACATAAGATGCCCTCGTTGATTCAAGAACCGACTACTGCTGCCAAAATGTCCGAATTGAAGGTAAATGTAACGAATAATAAATTTAGTTTTGACCGTGAAATGTAGCCTTCAGCTTATAATTCTAAGGAAAATGTATTAGATTATAAGTTATGGGTCGTATTCCAAGGAAATGTCTCTTTTCTGGTGGAGATATTACGGGGCAGTGTATACGTAAGAATCGTTGAGAAACCACAGAATAACAGGGGAACTACTGTTTCGGGGTGATTTTAATTGAATGAGAGGAATTATAAATAAATACGACTATATAAAAATAACTTTTAATGAACTCTTTGAAATGAATAAATAACCAAGTGTAATTTAAAAATAGAAGCTATAAATAAATCAGTTATAGTATAGTGCGTTAACTTGACAAATCTCATTGACATTAAATTGTTAATGATTGTAAGCAATTCAAGTTTGAGTCGATTAATTTGTAAGCTCTTTTTCCAAGTTTAATTTTTTATTCATTATATCACACAAATTAAGAATTCTTCCTAAATATTTTTTATATGTAATATAGTTTATTGGAAGCCTTAAAACAAATGTTTTTAGTTTCTTAAGGAAGCACCCGTAGCCTATCCGCATATTAATAGAAGGTTTTACGCCTCTGATTGGACTAAACCAAATGTGGCAATTATTGTTTAAATCGTAATTCGAGCACACGAAAAGCAACCTGAACGGAATATTTGCAGATTAGATACTAAAAAGAGATTTTGCTCCAAGAGTTGTTGAATGAGATAAATTGAATGCCAGATAATATCAAGCCAATTTATATTAGTAGTTTCCTAAAAATAACGGAGCAGGGCAGGAACATAAATAGAGTCTGTGTTGTTATAGAAAATGGGAAAATGGCTATAGGCCGATTGCATCACCTTAGAAAATGCATTTAGTCTTATGAAATAAGAGTCAATATGAGGCTATAATAAGGCGAAGAAGATGTAAGAAAGAAGAGGCATGAAAAATTAGAATTACAAAGAAAGATAGAGGTGTTTTAGTACATTCGTCGCAAATAAAGAAATGCGATTCAATGGCGAAACGCCAGCTGAGAGAAAGAGCATTTTCCCAGCCCATCCTTCTTCTTCAGCGAACGAGGAAAATCTCGCTGGTAAATTATGAATTGTATGCCATACACAAATTCCTTGTCCTACACGAAAGCATGAAAAATATGAAGCTACGATTTACCTTAGATTTTTAAAAAATGCATTAAAAGCCGTCGGGATCTTCAAAGATAATATGCTCGATTATCTTAATTTGATGCTTTCGCGAAAGTCCCGCCATTCGAAGCCATTTGAGAATGCGAGAGAAGTATAAACAAAGGGAGATATGAAAGGAGCAAGAGAGAGGTCCCTTCTGCGTGTTGAGGGGAGTGTGGATTAATACCTCCTGGAAGTTCTAATCCTATGGATCAAGCAGCCTTTCCTCCTCGTCTCCTCTTACTCACTGGAAACCGTGCAAGGGATTTTAAGTCAGAGGGGGAGAATGACAACTGCTTAACATTTGTCCTCACAGAAGACTGCGCCCGTCTCTTAATTGTTTCCAAGTTTCCATTTCACATCCCATTTATGGCGTTGCTTAGTGCTCACTTTCGTCACAATATAATTGAAATATATTAGGACCCCGATAGATTGAACGTATATAGCTCCAATTTACGGTTATCCGAATGTGATATTTATTTTTGTCCTCATACATAAATCTTTAAATAAAATTTTATAACTCGGTTTCTATAAATATCTCTAAATGTTTTATCTAAGGTTCGAGTTATCGGGGTTCATATGTATTTTTTTTAAAGAAAGAGTTAACAGGTTGTTTATGTGGATTTCCCAGCGTGATCTGAGCTTACCTCTAAATTGTCAGTTTAGAATCACTTAAGTGACACAGCGTCAGAATTGGGAGTTAACTACGCTAAAACTTGTTAATAACTGGTATAATTGCTGAATTTAAAGATCTATATTTATGAAGTAATTAGGATAAAATAGTTCTATGCCTCGCCTGAAGAATCACCTTAGCCAAGTATAAAGTTAAAATCTACAAGAGAAATATAAGGAAGTTTAATTGAAGTAATTAGATAATGACAACTACAAAAAGGTTTTGTCGGTATTGTGTTTGAAAGAGTAACGGAATCTGCTTTTCCATTAGTTGGTATTAAATTATATCTAAAAGGATCGCTTGAAGAGCATAATAATAATAATTTTTATTAATGGATCTTCAACCGTAATTGCAACCTCAGGCGAAATGAAAAGTTCCCTCAATAATGGATAAATGGACAAACTTTTTAAGGACTGCATGAGAAATAGTTTTTTATATTAAACATAGAATTTGATGGAAAATCTACAAAGTCTAGTAACCGAGTACTGTTTTCGATTATATAGGAAAGAATATTGTGCTTGAAATCATGTCTAGTTAGTCTCTTACTATATGAATACAAATATGGATTTTAAGCAAACTTATTACTTCACCTTAGCCTTAAAGTATTCTAATAAATAAATAAAATAATTACTTTAATAAAAAATTTAAGCTGTGCAGCTAAAAAAAGGAACCTCTCAACAGTAATTTTTGGAGTTATAGTTATTTGTTTAAATTATCTTTTTAAGGTTTATTTTGACTTCAGAAAAATATAATCATAAAAGAAATTGCAAATGCAACGTAAATACTAAAGTTAAGTTGATAATAATGTATCAATTTGAAATGTTTACGTAAAAACAGCCATACAGTTAGATTTCTTTTGCCCTGACAAAATTTCATCTTTTGATGTACATCGATCACTCTCAATCCTCTCCTTTCTCCTCAAATAACTTCATCAATCACTCCCGTATAGAAAGGGGAAACGGATGACCGCAGTTCTATGAACGCGAGAGAGAGAGAGAAAGAAATAGAGAGAGAGACTGGTGGCAGGTATGGGGAGATGGGGAATGGGAGAGGGGTGGAGGGGGAAGGGGGGAGGGGGAAGGAAGATAGGAATGTCCCGTACGTATGTCAGTGGGGATGGTCGTCCTCCATCGAAGGAGCGGGTTGCGAGGGCATCCATGTCTCCTCATGGTACATAGGGTTCGCTCTGGGAAGGGAAGGAATCCATCCTTCTCACATCGCGCCAGACCTCGTCTAATTAGCTAGGAAAACACTCGAGGGGTGAGTGAGAAGGAGGCGAGCGAAGAGAGAATGGAAAGAGGAGATGGAGGAAATACGTCACTCCCTTCCCGCTCCCTTCCCCTCTCCTTTCCTCTTTCTCCCATCTCTCTCTCTTCCCCGCTCACCCTCCCTCTCTCTCTTTCTCTTTCTCTCTCTCTCTCTCTTCACAGCTCTCTCTCTCTCTTCCCGTCTCCCCTTCCTCATTTCTCTCACTCTCACCTGCTTTTCTTTTTCTCCTCATTCTCCTCATTTCTCTGGCAATCTCTTTTGATCCCAAAATTTCTCTTCGAATTCTCTTTCTTTCTCTATGTCTTCATTCCTCGCCTTTCTTTTACATCTTCTACATTAATTTAAAATAGAGAAATTCCATAATTGTTACCTTTATATATACAATCTTTCCTATAGTAATATAGTAATTCGTTTATTATTTCCAAGTGCTTTCGGCATCATTTCACGATTCTCCATTCACACATCTGTTGCTATTAGCTAATATTTATTTATTAGAAATTTTATTTTAAAATTAACGGTGGTGAAAAAGAGAAGACAGAAGGAACAGAGAAAGTTGATAAAGAAGAGAGAAAAAAGAGGTCGATGAGAAGGAACCGAAGAACAAATGAATGCGTAAGTAGTCGAGAGAAAGTTATAGAAAATAGTTTCGAGTTGAAGCGAGTGAGAGAAGGAGGAAACTCAAGAAAACGAACGTAGAATGAGAGATGTGGAGAGAAAGAGATGGAGAGAGAGATATATGGAAGACATAGAGTTGATAAAATTGGAAAGGAGTGAAAAAAGGGAGTGTGGGTGTTCGAGTGTGAAGAGGAGGGAAAAGCCATTAGCCAGTGGAATGGGAGAGAGAGAGAAAAGGGAGTGAGGGAGATATATAAATGGACAGATAATCGACTGCATTCGGATGAAATTAAGACTGTTAGGTGTGTTTTTTGTGCCTAACCCGATGTCATCATGAGTGGACTTAGTTACGTTCACTAATTTGTTAATAGAGACAGCAATAACCGATACATATACAAGATGATTCTTTACGAATATTAAAAATAAAACTATGAGAAATTAGGGATACATAGAGAGAGAGAGAGGGATTCAGAAATAGAGAGAAGAGAGCTGTTGATGGGGGAGAGAGAGAAAGGATGTGGGGTGGGGAAAGAGGTCGTTGGGTAAGTGGGGAATAAGGATATGGCGGCTGGGACGGTAGGCGCAGTTGAATGTGCGAGAGAGAGACCCTCAGGTACAATGGCAGGTGGATGGTGTGATAAGGGTCGGTGGGGTAGGGACCGAGGTTAAGGGGCGTTTTTTAAGGTAAGGTGGTTAAAGGGTGGAGGGAGGAGGGTGAATGGGAGAATACACACGTGAAAGGGTTGGAGTAGCGGCCGCGAAGTAGACCACCCACGCGGCCATCCGAGGACCTCCGTAGAGGTTAGGAGAGTTCACTTTAGGCTGCCAATGCACGACTCCAATAAAAAATCTTCCGCAGTGCGAGGTGGCGTGGGAGGCTTACCTACTGCCATACTGCTTTGTTTTCTTTTTAACTACAGATTTAATAAAAATAAGACAGCTGTTTCAATCGGCCATATTGAGCTATACAGGTCATCATTTTCCGTACTATAAACTTTTTGCTCGTCAATTTTTTATAATGGTAAACTGGGAGTTTAGGTTATTATATTATAGGCCTTATTCGGTGCGTCTCCCAATGCTAGGTCGCAGTTTCGAATCCTGCCGAGGGCATGGTTGTTTGTATTCATCTTTGCTATGCTTGTTATGCTTCTTGTAACGTAGAAGCCCATCAAAGGCTGTTTATGAGTTAGTTAACTTAAATAAATAAAAGTTATATTAGTTAAATTATAACTGACGTTGGATATTCTACATTCTAAAATAAAAGTCGGAAGTTAGTAAATTTTCAATTTCTTTTTGACTCACGCTCTCAAACATTTAAATTCTTATCAATAAATTGAATATTATTTTGACTTTTGGAACCATATTACAGCATATAAATATCAACGCCTTCTCTGCTATATTTACAGCAATTATCAAGAATGACGATAGAATTACATTTTTAATTTCACGATCTAAAATAAAGTATGAATCAGCCGAAGTAAGCCACCACTCCTGCTGAAACGAGTGACATTCTTCAAACCAAAGGATCATTTTCATTGCCATCCCTATAAAAGTCTCATCATGTCGCAGCCAAATGTAGTTTCATAATCAATTTCTCCTTCTCCTCCTGGAGCAGTAGGCAACCCAACTACGACAAATACCGACGTAAGATATGGCCTTAAGGTATCTCACTATATCCGTCGTAGCAACCAAATAAATTGTCCGTTTTTGTAAGTAGCACCTTGAATTCGCGGGAGAAACAAAACACGCCGCAATCTGAACAAACTGAATAGCTTAGCGTAATTAACATTGGACAGGAATGTGCTAAATGAGTAGTGCCTCACATCGATTTCACTTCTCCCCGTACCTACACTTCGCCATACCCGCTCTTTATATCCTCTCCCCCTTCATCTTCTCTTTCCTACCTCTCTTTCTCTCTCTTCCTCTATCTCCCCTCCCCCTCTCTCATTCCGGAGAGGAACACACCGTGGGAAGGAAGTAAAGGAGATTTAGGTGGCGGAGGGCTACCGAATTGGTCAACCGCTGACCTCTCGCCCCGCCGCCGCCGTGGGTGGTGCCTGTGGAGGGGGTAGGGTGGGGGGAAGGAGATGAGAGACTTTGGCGGTCGTCACATCGCACATGGGTGCTGACTACTGCCCCCGTCACGTGGGTGGCCTCGCAAGACCTGAAGGTCGCTGTCGCGGTGACGGAAAATGAGAGAGGAATGGGAAGCAGGGAGTGGAGGGAGGGAGTGGAGGGAGGGAGGAAAAATACGGGAAAGGGGTTGGCGAAGGAAGGGGAGGTCGTGATTGGGGCGTTAGTGTCTCCGAGGGTGTTGCACTTGGCGGCCGCAGGTGTTGCGTCCGTTAAAAGCGGTCGCCGCGACTCGTATCGATTGGCTAACGAGGGAGCGCGAGCGGGGAGGGGAATGGTGGGGGGAGGGAAAGGGGGAGAGAAAGGGGGAGGGAGAGAGGGAGGTGTTATGAGGGAGGGAGGACACGCGCTGCGATATCGCGATAGGGAGAGAAAAAACAGCGGCGAAATTCGTGACATCGCATTTCTTCGTCCAAGTTACGTAATTTTCGCGGGACCGTCTCTGTATTTTTTTGCGCAAACATTGTTTTTTCGAAGGTTATTGCCAACGCGGGACATTTTGCGTCGGTTTTTCGATCGTTTGAAGTTAGACCAGTTTCGGTCGCGACTTGTCGGATACTTTGATCGCGAAAGCGTTTGCATGAGAAACGAGTCCGAACGGGATTTCCCAAAGACCCCCTCTGTGTGTTTTTCGAATAAGTACTGCTTTCATTCGCGGCGATATTTTTTTCAAGTCTTTACTGGAACCAATGTCCAAATGCGGAATTATTTTCTGATTCTCTATAACAACCAAATAAACTATCCTTTATGTATAAAATTCTTCATTAAAAGTGAGAAATTTGTATATTTGAATCTTATATTTTTTATATTGACAAAATTTTGTATATTTTGAAATTCAATGAAATACTCAAGTTGCTAATATTGGGAGGATTGGACTCTAACTACAAGATAAAATATTCTTCATAAAGATCGATATATTACATTATTTTTACTTTCTCGTGTACGAAGTATATTGGGAAAGTATTGTAATCGCGAAAAAATTCGACCTCGAGATTTTGATGGAAATATACGTTTTAGGTGTACCTGAGTCTGATAAAGTGGTTTCCGAAATGCCCTCTGTCTGTCTATGGGTCTGTCTGTTTGCGGCTCTAGAGCTTATACAGTAGAGCGAAAATGAATGAACTCTCGCACTTAGGCATTTTATCATACAGAATAGAAGCTATGAAGAAATGGTTGACATTGCTCAATAATTAAGGGAAGTTTATTCTACGTATTTTTAACAACAATTTGATTTGTTCAAAAACGGATCCAACGATTTTGATCAAATTTCGTACAGTTACTTGAGTTTACGTCTGAAATAATACTACATATATCATATTTCTCAAAGAATGAATATAAGGCTAGTTTAATCTTGGGCAACTTTCATAACAATTGGATTTTCAAAAAAACGGCTCATACGATTTTCATCAAATTTCGTATAGTTATTTAAGTTTATGTTTATCACGATTCTACGTAGTTCATATTTTTCAAAACATAACTAAACGACGCATTAGTAGTATATAAGAAAATTTGTACAATGTATGTTGTACCGATTTTTTATTAAGAAACGACCATTGTCAGGTAAGGATAAATATGTCCTGCTGAGCCATCGTGGGCCAAACTTAAAGCTCCTGTCTTATGGTTTGAAATAAAGTTCCAAGAGATAAATTAGCTTAAAATATTTGTATTCTCATGGGAGTAAATCTATTTCTATGCTATTTTTTCTTTCTATCGTGCTTAAGAGTCCGCATTTACAATGCAGAAAATTTAAAGCTGAAGAATTATATAATGAAGTACAAGAAATTCAGGGGCCTCTTATGCAATTAGATTAGTTAATTATCTATGCAAAGGCAATGGACACAAATATGGTCAGCTGAAGAAACGACTAAAAAATAAAAGTAGTTCTTTGACAAATGTAGGATTGTGTGCAAGTACCTGTTATTTCGGTTTACAGAAATTATATCTCTTTTCGTATGTCCATTACATGCTCCACATCCTAATAATTATCACCGCGTGCTTTGAAGAAACATTGGCTGTACCTTCGAGCGATTCGATCCCCATGAATAACTCAACACACGCTGAAAATGTTCAAAAGTAAGAATATCGAATTAATTGCGATGTTAAACGTAAAACCAATAATTTATTATTGGATGGAACTAAATATGGAGTAAATTACTCCGAGCGCCTTAAATTTCGATTAAAAGCTGTTTGTTTGCTATTAGATCATTCACGATAGCCGCCAGAATTAATACCGATTCATTCATTAATTCCCACGCTAACTGTACATAACCACTCCAATTAGGACTGGTGCTTTTAACGAAGCCCATTGATAAAATTTAGTAGCAGTTCGTTATTGTTGGTAACGTCCCTAACCGTTTCCATGAAGGTTATTGATTCAGAGCGCTTTTTGGGTAGAATAGGGAATCGCTAGGTCGCACCGATGTTGATTAATGCATGCAGTTTGTTAAAGATATAGCGGTCGACTGCCTTTATTTCCCAATGCCGACGTATCGGTTAAAATTCCCCGAGGCTCCCACTACGCAAACACCTTTTATTCCAAATTGAAAAAAGTACGTAGCAAACCGAAATAAATGAAACGTATGTTACGCACGGTAAAGGGGTCTGAAAGGAGTGACAATATTTTCCTCTTTTGCGACAGATTTCTCTTGCACTACACGCGTAAGCAAGTCGAAGAGTTTAACGGTCTAAAGACAGTCCCACGCCTTTGGAAGAAACCGTTCTACCTCTCCCACGGGTGAAATCTCTGTTATCTTCACGAAAACATCCAAACTTCACAAAAAATGGAGCCAATAAAAAAAACCCTTTTTCCAACCGAGGAGGAGAGGATACCGAAGTTCCGATTCGAGGAATTCCACACCATCAACACACATTCCCCGAGGCACTGCAATGGGATTGTGCAGCGTGAAAAAAACGAGAGAGAGAGGCAGGGGAGGGGAGGGGAGAGGGCACCGGAGAGAAATGGAGAGAGGCGGAGGGAGTGCAGAAAAGAGGCGGAGTGGGAAGGGAGGGGGGTGAGATGGAAGGAAAACGAGATGAGCGCCCAGGAGAAAAGGGAGATTGAAGAAGTTTAGTGGATTGGAGAGAGAGAGGGAAAGAGACCCCCGTGGATAGGAATAAAAAAAGGGGAGAGGAAGTGAAAAGAGAGGAGGAAGGAGGTTAATACGAGAAGAATGGAAAACAGGGTAGAACGAAAAGGAACGTGGATAGAAGGAAGAGTATAAGGAGAACGAGAGAAAGGAACGGAGCAAGGTAAAGGACAAAGGAGAAGTGGGATAGGAGTGAGAAGACGGTATAAGAGGGAAAATATGCAGACTGTTGAAGAGTTTGAAGATAAAAGATGTGTGGAGAAGGCAGCGCAGTTCGCTAGAGTTTTAGGTGTGTATAGACGGAGGGACATGAGAGGAGGAGGGGAAGGGAGAAGGGACTAAAGAGAGGGGGTGGGCGCGTAGTGGAGGGTGGGAGGTGGCTGAATGGCCGCGAGGGAAGGGAGAGAAAGGTAGGGACAAAGAGGGTCGTGTCAAAGCGCCGTTAAAACGTCTTTGGGCGAGGTGCGATTTTTTCTTCCCTCCCTCCCTCGCCCTTTCCAGGCTCGCCTCTCTCCCTCTTCCCATTCTACCTCTCCTTCTCCCGCATTCCCCCTCCCTGTTTCTCTCTCTCTCTCTTTCTCTCTCTCGCTCGTCCATCGCTACCCCTTCCATAACCTCTCACGCCCTCCTTTTGCTTGTTCTCTCCGCCTAATATAGAAGAAAAAACGAATAATAATATACACAGCACTCACACACCGTGAAAGGAAAATGTTTTCTGACCTTTGCAAAGAAATTCCCTCAAAAACAAATCTAATGCTTTTTAGAAAATTTTCGCGTTACGCTTTAGTATTATAAATCATTTTAGAACATTTGAAATATTCATAACTCATTTTTATATTTTTCAATATTAAACCAAAGAAATTGTTATCAAGTTCATACATTATACTTGCATGGTGATGACGTTGCAGGATATTACCGATGGCTACACTGTCAATTCTAAGGCCAAAAATTCTTTTGTTTTATAGAAAAACAAAAACCATAATATTTTAAAACCATTAAATCTTGATGTTCTCAGAGAGGAAGAAAATAAGCATTAAAAAGGTATAATTTCCATCACTGTTCACTTAATTGATACTTCACCAATTAGCGATGAAATGGAAAAATAGAAGTTATATGACGTTCAGTAGCTACTGTGAAGTGGAGAAAATTTGTATGCATAATATGAAGAAGAAAATATCAGAAAAATAATTATTTATAAAAAAACGACGTATTTCAACTGTTAAATAAAGGTAAAATGCATCACGTGTACTATGAAATAAAATCATGACGCCATAATCCAGGAGTCATAAACTACGGCCCTCAGGCCGCATGTGACACCAGAGAGCGCTTCATGCGGCCCACAAATCCATGGTAAAAAGTGATCGGTAAAGTTTAACATATACGATTACATATTTTCAGAAAAGATATAGTCTCAAAACTTTTATAATGAAATTTTAACGCCATTAAATAATTTATACTTGATTTTCACTTAAGAGACGGGAGAATATCTTGGTAACTTCTGATGTTAACAATCTTCCTTAAAGTCAAAGTTCTCGTGACTTATAATGCGGCCCTCCGAAGCATTCACAGCTACGAATGTGGCCCGCTCTTCGGAAAAGGTTGTCGAGCCTTGATAAAAACTACTAACATGATAATTTATTGCGATGGGAATAAAAACTCGGTAAACCTCCGCAGTAATTTAACTTATTTACTTGATTATTAGTGAATAACACAAGGATAAATCCCAGAATATAAATATTATGCCATCATCAGTTGCTATTGCCTGTTGGACGGATAAAACTTCTTATTAGCGATAGTCATCTATATTAGAATAGGATATGACATCACTCCTCCATTAAACAATTTTGTTATATAGTATATTAATAAAGGCTTTTTTAACAGAAATATGGGTGTGGACGTTAAAATTCTGTATATTTAAAAAAAGAAACAAAGTGGCAGGGTTGTAGTAAATTACCAGAACAGCATCTCGCTCCCGATCGTTTGAATTATGATTAACTTAAATACAAAAAGAATAGGTGGGTTGAAGATTACAAAAAAGGAAATGGGTCACACGAATGATATTATTGGGCGAGGAGATTAATGCCATCTCACGAGGGAAGCCGAAAGAAAATGTTATCTTCAGTTACGTTCCGTATCCCTATTGCGTTCCTGGGCAAAGACTCATTCGCACTACGTTTCTGGTATATATTTTTTAGCGTCTCGGCGACCATCCTGTCACCAGTCTACTATGGGATTTCGCACTCATTCCTACGGAGACACATTCGCACGCACGTGAACATAGACGAAAGTCGGCGAAATATTTATTTTTTTATTTAGCGGATGCAACGACACGTAATGTAAAAAATCGCAGCACGATAAAATTTTACCGAATAAATTTTTAACTCTGTTTACTTTACACACGCAGTATTAACTCCGCGTCAAGTGAAAACGCTTTGTCGGAATGTTGCTTGAATTCCAACGCCTGTTTTGAATCGATCGCCGAGCCTATAGGTTCTAATCGTCTCGCTTTCTACTATAGGCCTCTGATGGCGTTCACCCGAAGATAAATCGACATCAATCTTATAACAGTTATAGATAAGATAATTAGAAGAACACGTAGGTTAAACGGTTACATAAAAAACATTTTTTAGTGAAGGAGAATCTAAAAATATTCAGATGTTACGCATCTTGAGTGAAAAAGCGTTTACGGACCTATGAAAAAATATTTCACTGTAGAATATTAATGAGTGCCTCAAAAATATTCGCAATGGTCACAGGAAACAACTAATTTCACGAACAAATACCGATTACGAGGGAATTTATTACATAGATCCTTGAAAACCATGGCGAAAATTAACAAAAAACTACTCGCTAATTAGATACGCCATGGAAAATTTTATCAGAATTAACCATAGCCGTTATATAATAAGTAAAAGTCTAACTTTTTCTTTCTCGTCATTCAAGTACAGTTTTTAAACGTTTACGCACGAAATATTAATATAATACACAGATACGTAGAAAACAGTCTAATATGATATTATTTTTAAATTACAGAAATCCGATAGTAACAGTTGTGTGAAATCAAATCTTGGGTATTTATATTTATTACTAACGTAATTGCCTGCCAAAAATGACGTGTAGGTATGACTGAATTCATCTCTACTTCATGGATTAGGCTAAAGGGCCACACTGATCAACCCCCTTCTCGAAGGATCGAGTGTTATACTTGCGTGTTCCCCTCACAACATACAAGACTGGGTGTAGCAAGCCAAGGTTAAAAAAACCTCCCTTCACCTGGATTCTAACCTAGACCCGCTCATGCAACTCTGTCATCACTCCCCATGAAGTTAAAATTAAGAGCCAAAGACATCAGATAAACGTTCATTCAAAATAGACAAATAAGCAAATTTATTGTTTATGTACAACATACAAAGAATGCTGGAAAATAATTAATATCTTTATTATTATATTTTGATTACTTTACACGATCATTAAATTTAGTCACATCATTTTACATTTTCCTTTTGAAAAATTAACACGACACAAAAATACGGTTGAAAATTAAATTGACTACTTATTTTTGCTATCAGGACGAAGTAATGTTTAAATTGTGTACAGAAATCGAAAATCGCATTTATGACGATTATTTTCCATATAAAACCATTAAACTAAAAAAATGTGGCGACGTCGCGATGTGCTATGGCAATTAAAATGTCTCATTATTAAAAACGTAAACAACTGTCGTTTTCTCTGAATCAAATTTTCGGGTTGACTCAGAACGGATTCAAATTTTATTATACAATAAAAATATTTTTCTATTGCCCGTAAGAGTATCGAGTTCTTATCTCTGTTATAACTCAGTTTAAAATGCAAATTGAGAATATCATACAGTAACTCCGACGATAATGGAGAAGAGAAAAGAAAGGTTATTGGAATCGAACCCGGGACTATTTGTTTGAGATTGTTGATTTTTCTGTAGTAACTATGACCAATAATGGTACACCTTTTGTTTATTTTTCAGTTTTCCAATCAGCTCGTTCGATCCTTATAGAATTAAAATGCGTTCATTTTATAACAGTAGCAACACATAAACAGATAGAGCTAACTGAATGTGTGACAATTTACACAGCAATTATAGTGCCAGCGCCAATGACAGCCTCTCAAGTTCTCTCATTGAATTAGAATTTAGATATATATGTATTTAGAGAGAGAGAGATATATGTATTTGTATTTTCTATAAATGAGAGAAAAACTGATTTTTTTAAACAGATAACATTTAGTAATTCTCCGTTCGGTGAGATATCGGCAGAACTTCCTTTCAATGATAAGCTTTTACATCGATATAGTATAGAAACAATTTATCATAACCTTAGAACTTTTATCGTACAAACTAAGAAAACAAATTCTCCCTGGCGTGCATAAAAAATATTTATATTAGGTTACTACCTAGTCTGTTTTAGGAGGCTCATCTACTATATAGGCAGACTTGCAATTCCTGCCTTAATTGAGCTTCTCAGAACTACATAATACCGCGTGATCGAAACCCGCCGTGGACATGGAAGGCGCTTTTCATTATCGTTATATTCGTTGTAATAAATTATAAAAGGTATGAAGACTTTCCTGGAGGGATGATTTCGTGCTTATATGTAGATATGAAAATGGCAGCATTTATCATTAAAAGATGCCTGCATATATATATTTACAATGTAATTTGCCAATGACATCAACGAATTAGCTTTTATAGTGGAGTTTGCTCTTCCCCTCCGATCCACATTCCGACGCGGTATTTTTCGATGACGCATCGCCCGCCTTGTCGCGCGCGCAACCACCGTCATTGGCTGGGAAATTATATTCGTCTGCGGAGCTTTCCCGTCGACAAATTTCGATAGGGACATCATTCAGCCAGATGATTATTGCATCGATTCTACTTTCTCTTCTCAAGGCTGATAATTACTTTTTTGTCGGAGTCAGTTATTCAAAACTGCCGTCGCACGTCAGTGAAATACAAATCTTCTCGAACGATGAGACTCCTTTCAATGTTTCATAGCGTCACAAATAATATGCGCGGTCAACGAGAGATCATTTACGGCTATGACCGGATAGTCCGGAGTCCTGCCTTTTTAGCGACATAAAAAACAATATTCCAAAATAAAACCTTGACAGCCCAGAAACCAATCAATTCATTAAAATGCCATCCGATAATAGAAAAATATTATAGTAAAAAGATATTTACGCTACTGTAATTTCGGTTTTAAGCCCATTTCAGGTCTATGGTTTTGTATATGTAAGAAATACTAGTGTTCGTGATTACATACCAAGGTATTGAACTACGTGAAAGACAACAACAATATTTCACTCTGAATGTCCACGGTTAAAAGCGGGAAATTTTCTTTGATTTTAAAGTGCGCTGCATTTTTGCTCATTTTCCCGTGATTGAAGAATTTTTATATGCATATACTTTTGTAGAAATACGAAGTACTACATTCCATATGTACCGTTATGATAGGGTGACCAGATGCTTTTGGTAACAACCGGGACGAAACAAGTTTTGAAAGGGAAAAACCGGGACATTTTCTAAAAAAAACCGGGACAATGGGTGTTTTGATTTTTTTCTTGAATATTCTAAAAATCAAATAAATATGTTTGCAGAAGAATATATAAACTATAACTTATTGAAATAACATTAAATTACATATTTCGTGATTAATTAAGCAGTATTACAATAAAACATATTAGGTGAAAATGGTGTTTTCAGTCATATTTTAAAGTACTTCTGCCTGTCTTGATCAAATTTTCATCATTTTCAATCATGTCATAAAAACTTTTAAAGGTCATATTAAAGTTGAATTTACACATCATTATGGAATTGATGATTTTTATATCCAAGCGTTTTCATTCATCAGACCATTAATGTCTATTTGTGAATATATTCTTTCCACACTTCCATTGTGTGCCGGAATGGCAAACAGAAAGTTACATAGTTTCTCCATTTCTGAACTCTGTTCTAGAAATTCAAATTTTGAAAAAAATATGACCATCGGCCGTAGCAAGATCTATTAAGCCATTAATCATCCCTTTCTTTCATCTCTTTTGAAATCAAATTTTTAAGGAATGAAAATTGATTAAATAATAAACTTTCGTCAACTTGAAAGCCCATGTCAATAACATTTTTGCACATACTTTGCATTTCTTCCCAAAATGGGGAACTTTTTAATAGCATCCATTCTATATACTTCAATTTCAGTAAGGGTTCAACCCATTTTTACTTTCTCATACGAAGTATCGAGAAAGTATTGTTTTCGCGAAAAAATTCGACCTCGAGATTTTTACGGAAATACACGTTTTAGGTGTCGCTGAATCCGAAAAAGTGGTTTTCTCAATGCCGTCTGTCTGTCTGTCTCTTACTGGCTCTGGAGCCTAGACGGAAGAACGAAAATGAATGAAATCTCGTACTTAGGCATTTTATCATACTGAGCAGAGTATACATAGAAATGGTTGACATTGATCAGTAATTAAGAGTAGTTTATTCTACGCATTTTAAACAACAATCCGATTTTCTCAAAAACGGCTATAACGATTTTGATCAAATTTCGTAGTTACTTGACTTTACGTCTTCAATAATACTGTATAGTTCATATTTCTCAAAAAATGAATATAAGGCTAGTTTATTCTAGGCAACTTTAACAATAATTCGATTTTCTCAAAAACGACTGTAACGGTTTTGATCAAATTTCGTACCGTTACTTGAGTTTACGTCTTCAATATTACTACCTATTTAATTTTTCTTAATGAATGAATATAAGGCTAGTTTATTCTTGCGCAACATTAACAAAAATTGGATTTTCTAAAAACAGGCTCATAGGATTTTCATTTTCTAAAGATAACTAAACGACGCATTTGTATATGAGAAAGTTTGTACATTGTATGTTGTACCGATTTTTTTAGATAGTCACAGGTTGTTATGAACATGTCAAATATTTCCTCTTTAAATGATTCTATTTCATCCTTCTGAATATTATTATCAGATAAAACTCTGAGGGTACTCAAAGGAACAAATTTTTCGTTAATGCGTAATGTAAGCATGCCAATCATTTCATGCACGTAATTTATTACCTCTATTATGCAGTTTTGCGAACATTCAATTTTTAGAATTTGTTTATTAAATAAACCAAGAATATTAAGCATTGCCTTGTAGTAGGCTTCATTTACTGGTGATTCAAAAAATTTCACAATACATTTGGGGACTTTTCTTCTGAAAAGAAATATACTTTCAGTGCTTCGAACATTTTTAATACTCTATCAACTACATTGTATAAACTTAATCAACGAATTTTTTAATGGGTTATTAACTTTTCATACTTCAAATATAATAGAGACCAAACATTTTTCAGTCGCTCGGTACGTACTGCATAAGCTGAAAAGTATGACAGTATTTTTACCACGACCATTTCTACATCACAAGATAATCTCTCAGCTTCCGACTGCATAGCGTTATGGAAAATATGCGCGAACATCCAACATCTAGTAAATTGAGATTAATTTTCTCGCGTAATTTACGAAAGACATAGTTTTTGCCTTTTCTCAACAGTTTGGCACGACATTCTATTTAAGATAAATGGAGAAAGTAAATTGTTGCAAAGTCCATTCGTGAATATGAAAGCTTCAATAAATTCTCTTGAGCAGATTCAGCAATATTTCGGAGCTTGTAGGTCAGAAATATGATTAAATTAATTAATTATAGATGCTCGAGAACTGGCAACAGAACTAGAGGCTGTATCAAAATTTATGCAAGAGACGGAAATTCTGCCACGAAGAAAGAACCCCAATTTTGAATCTGCACAGGTTGATGCAAGTTTCCATAATCCCCAAGATTATATCCGAGTAATTTTTTTATCTTGTGTTGGATCAAGCAATTGCTTCGATAAAGAAGAGGTTTCATCGTCTCAAAAAACACAGTGACTATTTTAGTTTCTTATATAACTTGAGTGAACTGAAAATCATGGATAAGAAAATTCG
This sequence comes from Uropetala carovei, assembly GCA_036926305.1. Classification (NCBI taxonomy): domain Eukaryota; kingdom Metazoa; phylum Arthropoda; class Insecta; order Odonata; family Petaluridae; genus Uropetala; species Uropetala carovei. Next base: position 5,233,778 of record JAXCHB010000141.1, read on the forward strand.
TATTTTCTTAGAATCAGCTCTTACAATTAGTGAAATACCGTGAGTCTTTGATTTTCCAGCACTTAAATGCAAATGCTTTTTGTAAAATAGTATTTGGAATATCGAGTTTGGTTTCCAAAATAATTTCGTATGAACGGCAATAAAAAAAACTACAGCATTTACCATCACTGTTACGAGGAAAAAAACCGGGACATTGATGCGTCCCGAAAAAAAATCGGGACACCGGGACAAAATGCTGAAAACCGGGACAAATCCGGGGAAACCGGGACGCCTGGTCACCCTACGTTAGGATAACACATTCAATGATAATTTAATTTATTTCTGCCAAATATCGTGATACTCTCCGAATAACATAGCATTATAGCATTCGATGAGCGCCACATTAATATTCGTGATGCTGGATTAAAATAATGGCGCAGCAGAAAACACATCTCTCGTAGATTGGAGCCGAATCCGTCCAAGCGCTCTTCGAAATCAATTTTGTGAAACTAAACTCTTTACGTCCCCATACACTTGCAAAAATGCCTCGGCTGTTAGACTTTAAAACTAATAATAAGAGGAAAAGAGTGAAATAACCTTTCACAATATTGAACGAGCAATTACTGAACATCTTATGAAAAAATCTTGCGCCAGAAAGTCTCGTTTCTTCTCCCCATCGCCCATTCTCGCAAATGAATTTCCTCTTCGAAATAGATATGGGTTGCGCGGTAGGGTGGCGGGGGGAGGGAGGAGTGCGGGGGAGGAGGGAGGGTGGAGAGGAAGGGGAGAGGGGAATGGGAAAAGGGGGGGGCGGAGCCGAAGGATAAATGGATGGCGAATGCGACCGTTTGGAGAAAGGGGGGGAGGTCAGAAGGGGAAGGGGAAGAAGAGAAAGAATAGCCTTGCGGAAAGAGAGACACTCGCAGGGCTATTCCATCGGAAAACTTTGGAACAATCAATCAATCACTCCATCTTCCTTCGGCGAGCGAATCCACCGAGGACCGTGATGGCTGTCGTTGGGAGGTCTCCAGAAGCACTCATCCCTTTAAAACACTCTCCTCCAACCCTCTCTCCCTCCTCCCCCTCCCACTCTGCCACCCTCCATCTTCTCCTCCTCCTCCCTCTCACTCCCTCCTCCCCCTCTCTCAACCGGCAATCGATATGGAGGAGAGAAGCCACGCCCTCTGCACCCCTCCAAAAAGTGTGTGCGGGGCGGGAGTAGGAGGAGGAGGAAGGGGAGGGGGCGGGGAATAGGCGCGTGGGGGAGGGGAGTGGGGGAGCACGCGTTGCCTTGGCAACTACGGATGCCTCCAACTCCTCCTAACTCTCTCCTTCAATTCCAATATCTCGGGAGGAGAGAGAGAGAGGGCGACGTGGAGGTGGGCGGACGTGCCGGAAGGAGAGGTAAAGAGGGAGAGAAACTGAGAATATAGAGAAGAACAGGGAGAGAGAGAGAGGAAAATGGTGGGTGAAAGAATGAGATAGAGGAAGGGGGAGAGGAGAGATAGAGAGAAACGGAGGGCGGAAGGAGGGAGAGAGAGAGAGAGGGATGGAGTGACAGCAGCAGGTGAAGGGAGGGAGACAGAGGCTGTAATCTCCGCATTTCATTGTTTTCCACTAACGTTTGAATTTCGATGAACGCGCCGTGGCAGCTTTATAGATTACTCGCGCTTCATTTTCTTCCCTCAATATAAGGTAATCGCTCTCTTTTCGTGAATCGTTTTAAAAAAAGCTTATAACTACTTCCGATTTAATGTCGTCTTATCCAGTGGACCTTGGTTGACGAGAGAGAATTTTTAAGCATTGTTTAGGTGAAAAAATTAAACATATACAAAAATCATACGAGTCCCGATAGTGTAATAAAAATTCGGTTGTAATAATACAGTTTGTGTTATCCCATCGGAACTTTTTTAATATCGAACAAGCTTGATATTTCACTTAAAATGAGAATAAATCCGAAAGCCTGTAGCGCCAAATGATCAATTCCGAAAAAATATTAAATGACGTTTCTTAAAAATAATGGCAAGGATCTTTGAAACTGAGGCTAAATTCAGTAATAGATTACTTTCTAGGAATAATGAAAGCTGTAGCAAAACCCTTAATTTTATCATGAAATTTGGTACATACATCGTATTGAGGACATAAACTTGTAACAATATAATTAATGTGGAATCGTAAGTGCTCCAAATCTAAATGAATTTATGGAGTAGATCAAAATAAACTGGGTAGGTTTATTTTTTATTGTAAAATAATTCTAAATTAAAATATTAAAAATAATCTTCCCAAAGATGAGAAAAACATACAGCAACAAAAGTGAGAAAATACTACTTAATAATACAACTATAACATCGTTCATATTAACAACTTTAAAATTAAATTTTCACCTAAAGAGGAATTCTTTCCATTATAAAGTAGTAAACTAAAATGATGGATTTCAAATGTTTTCATCCTTAATTGACTTCACTGAGGAGATTGGCCGAAGCAACTTTCTATGGAAAATTATATCTTGTCTTTGCCAGCTCTACTAATAACGGAACATCTCATCAGGCTTGTATCCTGAATGCAATACATTAGTTTGATATCCAAATAGTTAGGTTTTATTCCACTTTTATGAACGAATAAGGGTCTTGTATTTTTGTCGAAGACTGAAAGAAATGATACTATAAACATAGGGCGGTTTCATACTTCCTCCATACGCAGTATAGAGAGACTAATGCTTTCGTATGTGTGTGTGTGTGTGTGTGTGGCTGACTGTGTGATAGGAATTTTGTGGGCACTCTAACTCGAGAACCAATTATTAGATCAGCACAACATTTTATATTTAAGATTTTTATTGAAAATCCAAGGTATGATAAGATTTTTGTTGAAATTGGTCAGCCGATAGGGGAGGTTTACTCTTATTATTTTCCCGTTTTTTACTTTCTCCATACATAGTATGGGAAAGTATTGTGATCACGAAAAAAATCGACTTCGAGATTTCAAGGGAAATACACGTGTTGAGGTCCCTAGATGACGTTTAGACTATTTTCGGAATGATGTCTGTCTGTCTGTGTGCGTGCGTGTGTGTATGTGATTGTGGGCGCTCTAAATCAAAAGGTACTTGCCATATCGTTACCAAATTTCATATATAACACTTTGGTATGGGCATAAAGAACTGATTAGTTTTTGGACAATAACGGTTAAACGAAAGTCGAAGTTTATTCGAAACTCGATTCGGTTTTTGCGATATTTCTTCGTTAAAACATCATTATTGTATATACAATTCTATACAAAGGTTATAGAGAATGTAATTTTCTACAACTTTTATTTGAAAGAATTTTCCATAGCAGTTATTGTTTAGGAATTATTTATAAATAATCGGTTTTTTTCGGTTTCCGTCAATTATCTCCCTGAAACGCAGTTATTGATAATCTTCGTGAGGGTCAAAGTTGTAGAGAATAATATTTCTTCCAACTTTTGTTTGAAACAAATTTTCGTAGAACCATCCATTTAGGGGATATTTAACTTATTCATAATTTCCAGTATACAGCACCACCACCATGTAGCGGTGAATTCTGTAAATATATTCAAAATATAATATACGGCAATAAGGACGACTGTGTTCTCTTACGATACAAAATAATAATTTTGCCTTATAATGCTATTCATAATAATTTAAATATATATACCCCAAATATGGAGAAAGTCATGTGTTGGCCACATCAGAGTTTTTCCAAATGTCTCCTTTAGCGTTTCATTAATGCAAATACATATTTGTCACTATCAAATGTCGTAGATGAAATGATTTTCAAAGAGATTGGTGTGAAACATTTATCCATAGAACAGATTGTTTCAGAGGCATTTCGATTGTCCGTCTGAATTCGTTCAGTACATAGAATGTCGTTATGTGACGACAGCTTTGTTTCCGCTTCTATGATAACATTTCCGAACTGTTGATAGCGACGCCAAAGGTAATTAGTATTTTGTTAACCATTACAAAAAATAACAATTTTGTTAACTTATTGTTTTCAGCTGGTAAAAATGAATCAAATAATTATGCATTGTAGAAATTATTTGGTGTTTAAAAATTATTCACTAATGTAATTGTGGATAGTTATTTATAAGGGCACTGCTGACGAGAGCAAAAAAATTTGCAATCATAATCATTTGTGCCTCAATTATATTTTTATCAATCATCCAAGAAAAAACAAATCCACTCCAATTTAAATTTAACAATTCAATATAATTTCTTTCAGAAATATGTATTATAAATAAATGGCTCATTATATTTCAGTTATATTTTACAGTTTTCAGCCGTTCTTACTAAGATGATTCGTTTGCCAGTTATAAAATAATTTTATGGTGGAAAATTGAGGCTTAAATACAACATGAGATAGGATATTTTGTCTAGACTCTACACAAATATCCTACACCTCTGGACTTGATCGCCATTTTATCAAATATTACGAGAACGGCTGTAAGGTCTGCCCAAACCATACCTAATGATTTTCGAGATTTTTACTCTTAAATTTGACTGGAACATATTTTTAGCGACTTTCTAAACTACATTGGGCCCAATTAAAAACCAGTTTCTATAGTACTTAAGTGGAACTGAACCTCAACGATGCACTTTTGTTTATTCGCTTGTGTACAGCGAAGTACATTTTTCTAGGCGATTCTAAAATGATGCGATTTTTGTATATGGTTAAAAATTTCACTCGAGTTAGGGTGAGTGAAGGAAACGAAAAACGGATAATATATTTCAAACGTGCGTTTTGTTTGAACGCGAGAAGAATGTGCTTAACGGTCCACCAATTAGCCGAGACCGGTGTGAAGTATCCGTACCCCTTCGGGCGTATTAATATTAATTCTCTATTTAGCGGATCTTTGGCGTAAATAAATTTAAATTAAGATTTTAAATCTTAGTGCATTGAGATGCTTAACAAAATGATAAATTAGGTGTACTATGAAAACCATTCCGATAGAGTCACGCGATCGTCTTCAGCGAAAAAAACGTCTTGCGGCTCGAAATACGTAGATACGTATCCCAGCAGCAAGTTGAGAATAGTTAAGCGAATGTTAGATGTTAGTTTCGTGTTTTAGAGTATTATGCGATTTTGAATGCAGCAATGATACTTAATATTATGCTACTTTCTGCTGACTGAGTCATATTTTTGACTTAAGTGATATCTACATTATATTTACAAAGTTCATGTAATTGCTTCCCAAGAAGGCCGACTCAAGATATTTGGCACCCTAGGTAAAATGTCTGAGTAGCGTCCTTCGAAAAAAAACACTTGTAAAATTCACAGAAAACGTCTATTGTAAATTTAATTTATTGCATCATTAAATTAAATTTAGCATTTTTCTGTACTATCAAATAGCAAAGAAAATAAAAAATACATTACAACACAAGAGGCGCTAACCTTATGCCGCCCAAGGCAATTGCCTAGCTTGCGTATAGGAATAGGAATGAGTCGGCCCTGCTTCCCAATAATTAATTTCTATGGTGTTTCTTACAATTTCAACTGATTTTGAAACTCTCCATAACAAAATAAGATAGGGAGAAGCATTTCTGCTCCTCGTAGAAAATGACGCTGTTCGTCTTTATCGATTGATGCGGCCTCATGATCGGAGTTGGCTCTCTCGAAAAAATTGCTTTCGTGCGACCGATTCATACGCGCAAGATAAAATCACGAAGTGTGGGTGGGCTTCGGTGCTGTAAAAATATTTCCCGTGCGACAAATCAGAAGGAAAAGGCAAGGAGTACGTTTTAATGTTCGGAACGAACCTGGAGTCGAATTCGCCTCACTCGAGATACCCGAGAGAACTCATCTGAGAATACTCTTAAAACACAATTAGGAAAGCCCCGTTTGGGTGAACTTCCAGAAGATGGTGCCCTCAGCTGGCTCGATATCGCCCCGCCTCCTGCGGAGTCAAACCCACCAAGTGCGCATGCGCCAAATACGAGATTGCGACGCCCCTTGGAAGAGCAAAGCGCCAAGAAAGGGAGTCGGAGAATGGAGGGAGAGGAAGGGGGGAGATCGGGAAGGACTGAGGGGGGTTGATGGAGTCCGGGGGGGGGGGGGGGCTCAGGAAGGAGGCAGGGGGGAAGAGGGGGTGGCAAAGGGAGGAGAGGAGGTCGGCAGTTTAAGGAGATGGTAGCGCGGTGTTTGGCCAAATTGTGGGGGTGGGTCGGAGGTCGTTTCGAGTAGTGATGGGCAATCATCCCCGTTGCAGTGCTTCCAAGACGCTTTGGGGGCGGTGATGATGGGGAAAGGTGAAAGAGAGGAGGAGGGAAATAGCCTTATAGTGGCGGGGGCGCGACGAGTCTTCGGCCCCCAAGCGAGCGTCTAGGCGCCACATATGACTGTCCCGGACAAAAAATTGCGCAGCGAGTCCCTTTAACGCATAACCATCAGTTTCCTACTCATATAAATACGAAATAACATCCGCTGCTTAATTAGGTGTTCTGCAAAAACAACCAAATTGATCGGCTATTTGAATCTAATTTCTTTTAACCCCTAATAAAGAGTAATCACCCGCAAAAGAAAACAAATGAAATTGTAGAACTATGATTTTTGGACATGGGTAAATTTCTATTCCCCATAAAGATAATTGCTTGGTTGTGTATTTCAGAACTACACAATTCCTTAGCTTTAATTTGGAATAATTCATTCTTTGGCAGTCATATAATTTATTTCGTTGATTGTTAATATGCATGTTTTTAACGAGTGCTACGTTCACAAATATATTTCCATATGAAGTAAGTACACGTGCACAAATAAAAATGGATTTTAGAGGTTTTAATTTTTTATTAGTCCCTGCTAGACTAATGGGACTTTTAAAAATTTCGCAGCGAAATGGAGTAAATATTCGGTTGTCTATATTTTATTCCTTAAATCACTTAATTAAATAGGAGGTTTCATTGCTATAAAAAAGTGTAACTGACAGGAGGACTTGCAACAAATCCACTTAAAATTAGCATTTATGGTATTTGATTTAACAATGTGTTTTTATTACGAAGATTTGTAACCTGAACCAGTGAATAAAATGCTATATAATTAGATCACATAATTTTGTATTTTCGCATCAATCAATATCAGTAAAATACTCGAAAAAGTACTGAATTTGCTAAAACAAATTAATTTTTTACAATCTTAATAATTAATTTAAAATATTCGGCGTCTATTTAAACAGTAAAGATTTGTATTTCTATAAGATATAGTTTTCATTTATTTGAGTCTTAAGGGTCTCAGGCACAACGTATTACAATACAACGAGCTTTACCATCGCTTTAATATGATTTTTGCATTACTGGAAGGATCAAAATTTACTATCGAAAGAGATGAAATTTGTATTGTGACGGCGGAAAAATGGTAGCACTACATCGTAGTGTATGACTCAACACAGGAAGTTAGACACCGGAAAGTCCGAGGTATTGCGGAAGAAGCAGAAGTGGAGTTCAAAAGAGGAAGGAAATCGCGGGAATGGACATGCGAGGAGTAATCGATTGGTTAAAAAATGGAACATCGAAAGAAGAATGAGCGAGGCCAAAAATTGTAGTACATGGAGTTAACTTCGTATTGAAAAACAGAAGATGAAGTAAACTCTTCACATTTTCGGTGTTTTGCAGTAACACCCAAGAATGTTAACGGCCAACTGCTTATTCGTTGAAGATAAGGTACAGATTTCCGCTGAAAAAAAGAATGAGAACATTCGGGGACGCCTATAAGAGTGGAGAGACAGAGAGGTGAATGCATGAAGCAAGGGAGGACGGGAAAGGTATGAGTATAGACCTAAGGAAAATCGAAATTAATTCGTCCTTAGAATCCCCATATCGAGTTGGTGGTTAGGGTTTCAGAAGACCACAGTCCAGAATTTAACCACTCCGTGATCGACCGCATTGCCAGGAGCACTCAAGCGGAAATTGGAGTAATTGCAGGGCGTAGCAGGGATTTGCGCTTAATGAGGCATTAGACTAAGGTTACACATTGATACTGTAGACGCGGGTCCATGTGTTGTCCGCTCCATGGGTTCTCGCTATCGAACTACGAAACGTCTCCAATACGAACGCAGGTCTGATTGCATGAAAGGAACAATAAGCTATTCCTAACGAAATTCGTACTTTTTCGTGCAATTTGTTCCTTCTGGTGAAGATATTCAGCATAAAAGATTTTGCTAATTAATCTTCAGTGAATGCCTAACTTTCTGATTATAAACGTTTACATTAAGATCTCACTCTCCGTGGGGGTCACGTTCCTGTAATATATCGTGGATTCCATATTAGCGGATACCAAAACCAAGGGAGTATGGGAAAACTGGGGTTCGGTTATTGATTCACAAGACTAAACGTGTTACCATAAGGATAAAGATGTAGAATTATCACAAAAGAACGTATTAATAAGCTAAAACAGGCTAATTGATACATTATTGTTATATAAAAAATTAAATACGCTCTCTGGATAATTTATTAATCCTATGAAGCAGGAATTTCTCTTGAGGAGGGAGGGGGGGAAGCTCTATTCTAACAAAAAATATTCCATCAAACATTTGGGCAATTTGGGATCCCCTCAACTATAGGCAGGAACAGAGGCTCCTCCTGAGTTCCTACATATCTGATTACTACAAAGTTTAAGGTTCTTAATTTAGAAAATTGAGCGTGTTGGGAAGGGGGAGAACTAAGCCCTTCAGCCCCCCCCCCCCCCCCCCCCCGTTGCGCACCTGCTATGAAACATTATAAAAAGGGAAAAAGTTAGTGCTTCAAGGGTCTAAGCGGCATCTTTTTCTCCATTCGCAAACTTATAAGATATTTTATCATAGATGGTTTTATTTTATGACAAACAGTTTTATTCGAGATTTATAACGAATTAAGTTTACTGCATTGAATTACAATCTGAATAACAGTAGGTGTGTCTTATGTTTCCCCAACATGAAACTTTCCGTTTTGTCGGAAAAGAGTGATGTAATGGGAATTTGTTTAGAATTTGAAGACAAGTAAAATACTCCAAAAGTATTATGGCTTTAATTACTTAACTATCTTCCGTTTTTCTATCTGCGGTTTTGGCGACCAAAGCAGAATTTTTTTACCCTTTTGCGACAGAAATTATCGAAGTAATACAGTAATAGTTAGCTATTCTTGAATTACTTCGATAATTTCTGTCGGAAAAAGTTTTTAAAATCCTGTTTTGGTCGCCAAAACCACAGATAGAAAAACGTAAGATAGAGAGTGTATAACAATAAGCTTAGGAATTTTTTTCCGGTGCCGAATTAATTTTAAAATTGGTTGAAATATTTTAATATTTCTGAAAATACAATTCTAAAAGAATCTTGGCGGCGACGAGGCTATATCGATGAATATGACGGTGGATAGGATTAAACCTGTATTATCATATGAAAAACATTGAGGAATGATTAAGGAATATTCAAAAGGATATGCTTGTGGAAGAGGAAAGGTCAGCATGGATATCGCGGGCAACTAGGTGTCGAGTGAAGGAAACCCAGTGAACACTTACCAAAAGGAGAGGCGCTGGGGTGTCGGAGAGACCTAGTTACTCTCGATAATTCTATGTGTGTGTGTGTGTGTGTGTGTACAGGACCGCGCCCAGACATTTTGCTGCCTGAGGCCAGATATAATATGGCGCCCTCTGGCCTCGCTGGCCTTATGAATTTATTTTGATAGGTTTTCATTTGTGTCAAATTTTGGCGCCCCCTTCGAGAGGCGCCTGAGGCGGTTGCCTCGCCCATCCGCACGGCCTTGTATATATATATACAATAGCGGAAGAGGAAAGGTAAATAAGGATATTTAGGGCAACTATGTTTTGAGGGAAACCCAGTGAGCACTTACCGGAAGGAGAGCCGCTGGGGTGTCGGAGAGACATTTGTAGATATATATATATATATATATATATATATATATATATATATATATATACTACGGAAAAGGAAAGGTAAGTAAGGATATTTAGGGCAACTAGGTGTTGAAGGAAACCCAGTGAACACTTACCGGAAGTAGAGCCGCTGGGGTGTTGGAGAGACACATTTGTAGAGGTTAGAGCTTTCGGGATGATCCCTTCGTCAGCACAAGAGAGACATAACTCGGTAACTTCCGGTAAGTGTTCACTGGGTTTCCTTCAACACCTAGTTGCCCTAAATATATATATATATATATATATATATATATATATATATAATTCAAGATAAACGAAAAAAGGGAATGTCTGTTGGAGAATGCTAGGAAAGAGACAAAGAGGAAAGGAAGATTGGATGACTTAAAAGAGGTTGCTGGGTATGAGATAATGAAGAGACAGAATGAGTTGAGTTATTTCAAATTATAATACACAGATAACCGGATAAATATGTCTGGAGAAATGAAGCCTTATCAAATTGATTGTAAACTCGATTTTCGTCATGCTGCTTCTTTTTGGGCCAGCGTCTTTTCCATCTCATTCTTCCTTCTCTTCGTCATTTCTTTTGTTCCTCTTCATTGCTCTCCGCTATCCTTACAATTCCTCCGATAACCCATTTCCTCTCCCCTTCAGCCGTCCTCTCTTCGCTTCCATCGTTTTTGTTATCCCGTCCTACAAACACCTTCTCCTTTCCTCCTCTTCCTTATCCGTCCTCCTCCTTTTATCTCCTCTCCGCTATCATCCTCGCCACCTCTCCTCCCTTTGCTCCTTCCTCCCTCTCACACTTGGGACCCAGAGATTCGGCAGCAGTCTGGGACGTGATGATAGGCCCAAACGTTTTTCCCACCCGTTCTCCTCTTCCCTCCTCCTAACTTCCAACCCCTCGCTTCTGCTCCTATTCCTTCTGATACGATTTTTATGCCGGTGCTTCCACGGTCTCTTCGGGGGATTGTGGAAACTGCCGGCAGAATGGCGAGAAGAGGCGATGTGAGTAAGCGTAAGGAGAGAGAGGGGGGGAGGGGAGGGGTTTCGAGGGTCGGTTAAATGGAGCAGGGGAGTGGGGGTCGGGTTCGGATGGGATTGGGTGGCATCGGAAGGAGAAAGGGAAACTGTTAAAGGAATGAGTCACTCCCGTTGTTTCAAAAGGGGAAAATGTTTCATAAAACTACGCTCGATGGCCTTATGCGTCGTGAAATGGCGTAGCCGTTGTTATTTCCGGCAAAGGTTTAACTTGAATTCGACAGTCGATAGTTTTCACTTTAGAGCTTCAACAGAACAAAGAAGAACACTTTTCGCACCGAAAGCCGTGGAATTTGTTTTCTTTGGAATGACCATATTTGTCCTGAGGCTGCTTTTGTGTTGAGTTTCTAAAGTGGATTATTTGATTTACAATCGATTATACACATATCGCGATTATAACCACGTTAAAACAACATTCTCAACCCGTTTGCATCTCTTTCCCCATCTTTACGCGTTTCAAGGAAGTTCAGAAAGGATTTATAAAAATATTTGCGATATTCAAATATAACAGAATTCATAATTAAAGAAATTACAACCGCTTTCCAACTGGATTTTCAGTGATTGTATCTTCTTAAGGTACGTTCACATTACATACGTATATGACAAATACAAATACTTGTATGAGACTTGTCCTATACTTATAGGGTGATTCACGAAGATATGGAATAACTTCAGGAGCTGATTTCTGAGGTCATTATGAACAGAAAAGTTCATATGAACATGTGTCCGATTCCGAATAATTAAAGAGTTATGGCTGTTTGAAAATTAGAAAAAGGCAAGGCAATATCCGGAACTCGGGAAACAATTGCTGACCAATACACGATGCGTTCTCCGCTACAGTGTTTATTTGCTTGTTTATTTACTTATTTACATTGTCAAATATGAATACGCATATTATTAAAGTAGGTTTTCAAAAACCCCACCTTCGACTTCAATGCATTTTGCTGCTTGTGTGTGAATCGTGCTCGTTGCATGCCGAAGTTCACCATGACTGTCTTTTATGCGAGCCACAGCATTCAATACGCGATGAAGTAATGCATCCCGTGTTTGCACTTTAGTATGGTACACAAGATCTTTCATTCACCACCACAAGCAGAAATCCAAGGGGTTTAGGTCTGAGGACCTAGCTGGCCAATTTTGTGGACCATTGCGACCGATCCATCGCCCAGGGAACTGCTCATTGAGGTGAGTCACCACTGCATAGAAACAATGAGGTGGAGCTCCATCATGTTGGAAGTACATTCAAAGTCTTGTAGCCATGGGCACATCTTCTAACAGTTGCGGCAATTCGTTTTGCAAAAATTGTAAATAAATCTGTCCAGTAAGACGACCCTCAAAAATGAATGGACCAATTACCTGATCACAAAACATTCCACACCACACATTAATACTGAATCGGTGTTGAAAGTTACTGTCCACAGTGGCATGGAGATTAATTTCCGACCAAACATGGAAATTGTGTGTGTTGTTAATACCGTTGCAGGTGAATTGAGCTTCATCAGTGAATATGATGTACAGATGCAGATGCCAATTCTCATTATGCCAATTACAGAATTCCAGTCGTCGGGCAGGATCCCCAGGTTCGAGGTGTTTGACATGTTGCAAGTGGTACGGGTACATTCCTTCTTCATTCAATGTTCTCCATACTCTTGACTGTGAAACGCCGAGATGTGTGGATATCCTTCGTGTACTAGTACGAGGGCTATGCTGTACCTCCTCAAGGATGTTCTCTTGCTCAGCCACGTCTTGTTGAACAACACCCTCATATGGAATGTTAACGCTGGGAAGTGAGCCGGTATCTCGCAAAGTTTGGAACACTCTGCTAATAACTTTTCCATTTGGAACTCTGCGGTTTGGAAAATATCGCTGGTATTCAGCAACAGCATTTCCATCGCAAAATCCATAAACATACACCATATTGGCATATTCAGCACTTGTAAATGTAAAAAACATCTTGAAAGTAACACTAACACAGTAACAACTAACAATGCTAATGTCAGTTCTTGCATGAGCATGTTTCGACAGGCTATGTTTGGACAGGGTCATGGTCTCACAGGCGCATGAGTTATGAGTGCAATTCACAGTGGCGTGATGCTGAAAAGCTATGAGCAGCCATAACTCCGCAAATATTCAGAATTGGACACATGTTCATATGAACTTTTTTGTTCTTAATGACCTCAGAAATCAGCTCCTGAAGTTATTCCATATCTTCATGAATCACCCTGTTTAGTATATACAAGTCTAATACAAGTATAAATTTTTTAAGCGTTCACATTTGGTTAGACAAGTCCGTACACAATATAATGGCCTAATTGGACGTGTGTAAGCTCACATCAATCATTGCTGAATTCATAGAGAATCTCTAGCAACCAGAACATTTTCAGAAAAAATTAACACAACACTCGACGAAATAGTGAAAATTATCAACTTTATTAAAGCTAGTTCTCTTAATTCCCGAATTTTCAATGCCCTTTGTGAAGAAACAGGCAGTGATCATAAACAGCTTCTTTTTCATTCAGAAGTACGCTGGCTGTCTCGTGGAAAAATACTCATTCGAATTTTTTAATTAGGAGACGAAATACGAATATTTTTGAAAAATACGTCATTTCAACTTGAGCGCTTAAATCATTTTTCATGGTTGACTATTTTGGCTTAGTTAACCGACATTTTTACCCATTTAAATGGACTAAATTTGAACTTACAAGGGATAGATATAAATATATTCAAAGTTGAAGATCATATTGAGGCAATGATTAAAAAATTTGACTTCTATGGATCATTTCCAATACTTAACGAATTTCTTGAAATGTCCGACGATTAACTCCCTGATCAAACAAAAACCAATTTTATTCAAAATTTGCAAGCATTTAGAAAACTTCAGCGATTATTTTCCTGTTCCTGGTTCAGGTTATAACTGGATTAGATAAACATATAAACATAAAATCAAAGGAATAAGTTTAAATGAACAAGACAACTTTCTAGAGATATCATGTGATGCCTCATTATAATTTACTTTTAATGAACACACTTTGGCAGATTTTTGGCTACGTCTGCGTCATGATTATCCCGAAGTATCGTCCACAGCCATGAAGCATTTGATGCCATTTTGCACAAAGTACTTATGAGAACTGGCATTCTCTTCTCTATTATTCATTAAGTCAAAATACAGAAACAAATTAAATGTAGAACCTGACCTAAGACTACACCTCTCTACCATTGAACCAAACATCAGTGTTTTAGTGTAAGCAAAACAACATCATTCTTCGCATTAGTAATTAGTATGTGATTCAATAAAATTAATTAAATCATTTCTAAAACTATTTATGTTTTCTTATCACTGTACTATTCATAAAGCAAAATAAAATAATAATAAATGAATAATGCAAATTAATTAAAATTTTACCGTTTTATATATAATTTAAAATCTAATACAAATATGTGTCTGTGTGCGTGCGTGCGTGTGTGTGTATAGACAGATTTTGGGGATCCGAGAAAAAAAATGGAATGCAAGAGGGTCCTCAGACTACTAGAGTTTAGCAACCACTGGTCTATACTGATAAATTACCGTCAACGACGATTCAGATAATTTTTAGATCCTACAGCGCATGCGCGAGTTGGTGGATAAATACAAGTTTTCCATTCGGAGGGGAAGCTTCAGATTTGTATATTACTTCCGTCATACAGTCTAGAAAATGAAAAAATCACAGACTTGTCTTATACAAATCCTATACTTATCTAGATTTCTACTTATACATGTATTATATTTGTATTTATCATACATGTATGTAGTGTGAACTCACCTTTAGCCTAACCTAAACATTTACGAAAGAAATAAGTCAATAAACAAAGTAAATATTTGTTTTTTATTTAAACTTCCATAATTAACCATAGGTATTCCTGCGCTGAAAATAACCACCAAAATGCATGCAAAGAAAATGGAATTTATAGATATTTATACCGAGGGCTGTAATTTACCTTTGTGTTCGTAGATGAAATAAAAACATAACGCGAATAGTGTGATTCCGATCCCAGAAAATCGTTGACAAGGATTCCCGCGTTACTGCGATGTAGTGTTGGTCTCTTTCTGTGTGCTTTTCGCGTTCCGTTTGCTCCGCAATCAGCCATTCATTCACACTTTCCGCCTTAACGAGGCTCCTTCTTCAGTCGCAATACCGCCCGTCTCGTCTCCTCTGGTGCCGTCTTTCTCGTGCCTCGCTCCTTAGCCACCAACGCGTGCTTCGTCCTCAAATTTCACGCCCTCGCAATCATGTTACGCAATTAAAATAATTTTGACAATATCGCTAAGATAGGTCCTGCACGAAATGTGGCCGGACCTTATATCATAGCATTCTGCGTTATTTTCCTTGGAATATCCTCCTACAAATACCAAAAAGGACCACAGAAAATAAAGTGGAAGTGACATATTTTGGAGTGAAGATCAGTTCATTAGTTACTATTTCGACCGTCGATTATTATAGTTTTCTCACTTTTGACCGTTTTGTATAAATGCTCAACACTAGGCCATATATTGTGTCAAACGTATTACTTCAACTCATGATTTTTTATTACCCTCAAAGAAGACTTGATGCCAAAAAGATATTGTCGAGTGTATACATTTCCGAAGTACTAATGAGTTATTTTTCTGTTCTATTCAACTAGCATGGAATATATTCATAATGCTTATTTATTTTAGGTAATACTACAGCGCAATTATTATAATACCAACTTTTAGGCCGTTTTCCGAAGGAAACATAGACTTATGGAATGGTCGCGTCTACTAGTATGTGCGTGTGTGTCCATCCCACAATAACAAATTTTGCTTAAATTGACATATTTTCATGAAACCCGGCATGAGGCTCTTGCTACCATGGTCGACTCAGGGTCATATTTTATTTGGCGAAGATTGAAGTCCCGAGTTCGATTCCAGAAACGTCCTCTCCGTATACAGATATACAGTGGAAGTCTCAACTTCATCGTGCAGAGATTGTTTCTTTGGTACTTAAAACATCTTAGAATTGTGATATTGGAGCGGGGTTTGTATTATTATAAGAAGAAAGGAATACAAATTCTGATTCATATCAAATTAATTTGAAAATCGAGTATATTTTGTTGAATTCCTAGCAAAAGATAGCGTTTTGGGGTTTTGAATCGCATTTATTGAAATTTTTCAACGGAGGCGATAATTGCCGCACTCGGTTTGAGCATAGACGAGTGCAAAAAGGGGTTATTTTCCACTCGCCTACACTTCAGCCATGAGTGCATGCATGGTACTTTATGACGTAAAGTTATGTAACGAAAAGAAAGAAGGAAATTTGGAATGTGCTTCGATTATTTTACTACAATTTTTATATAAAAAGAAAAAATTAAATTAAAATATAAAATAATTATACAAATAAAATTTTAAATAAAATATTCAATGCTCTGAAAATGAGGGCGCATAATTTTTTCAGATAATTATATTCTCCTAACGGAATTACAGAAAGAATCCGTGATCTGATAGCCATACCAGCGATTTCTTTGTTTAAAATTCGTATTTGTTCCCGCTATTTTTACTTTAGTTTGAAGTTCTTGTTCTCCCTGGTAAAATCTAGGAGGAAAATTGTGTTTGGATACACTTGGTGGGTTTATACTCATTGCCTATTGGTGAAGAAAATCCATTTTTCTATCAACTGCACAAGTTTTTTTGGTATTTTTAAACGGATATTGGAATTTTATGATCTATTTTGTGAAATATGTAGACAAAATAAAATGTATTTAGGCGTTTAAATAAAAATCGATCGAAGGTGCTTTTAATCAATACCGCGAAAAAAATAACGACCGAATGGTGGAAAGAACCCAAATGTCTGATTCGCGCGTCGATTTGAGATATTAACAGGCCCTTTTAGACAAACGTATCTACTTACTTTTTTTCTAATACTAGAACAATGATAGTTCCAACATTTCAAATATAGATTCCTGTTTAAATCCAAAACTTTTTAGGTTAATTCGTTCATACTGAAATGTCGTAATAGCTTATCGCTATTTTTTGTGAATATAAAATCGGTAAGAATCTGTTCCAATGTTTGCGTGTTGACGATATGTCGAGAAGTTGTCGGAATCGTAGATGGATGAAAAGGTTTAAATTATGTACATTTATTTTAACGATTTTTCTTTCAAAGAAAATATACATTAATTTCGATTATGGATGGCTTGTTAGTAGAAACGTAGCGAAAGGATTAATTTATAAATATACAATCTCTTAATAATGGCTGACAGTAACCTGTAATAGTGTTGTAGTCACCAAACCCCCTTTTTAGGCGCGTTTCGCTTACAGCATGAGCGCCTATTATCCGTCCGTCCGTCCGCATGTTCGTTCTCGGCTTCTACTGAACGGATTTTCATGAAATTTTGTATTAAGGACTTACAATCAAATATAATAAGAAAATCGCAAAAATTAATCACGTACGCCAATCAGGGGTACAACTTTACTGGTGATAAAAATCAACTTTCCGTCATATCTCGTAAAGTATTGCTCATATCAACATATTTTTCAGATAAATATTGTAGAACCAATAAATTAGAGTATTTCTTTTTTATACATTTTTATCGTAGAAGTAGCCGTTATCGATAAAATCAAACAAAAATGTCTTAAATGGAGTTGAACAGAAAATTTCTTGCATGGTTACTTCTTCAGTGTTGCTAACATAAACAATCTCACAAACAAACGTTTAATTTCCTTACGTGCGCATGCAATATTTTTAAATAGGAAGAAAATGGATTATTTATGATGAATAAAAGAACTATTTCCCTTACGTACAGGTATATAATTTCTTTCTAATACTCCATTGCACGAAACGCGCCCTTTTGTGATACGTTGTACACTTTCCTAACTTGTTTAATTATTGTAATAGTGTTACTTAAATCGATGCGGTAATTTCTTGCTAGCTCATATGTTTAAAATATTATCCAAAATAAATCAGCCGACAAACGAGATTAATCTAGAGTACTCCGTGTGAGGCCGAGGATTGAAATAAAGCAGAAGCTTCTTTAGACGGAGAACTTAAAGCATATATTGATCCAACTTATGGCTAACAATAAGTATATTCCTAAATTCGCTTTTTAATCTTTAAATGTTTTTTGATCAAATTTGATTAAAATAGTACATGTACACATCAAATAATGAAAACTACTTTCCTAATGCTAAAAGACTGCTTAATATTTGTCTGATGATTGGTATGTCCATCTTCATTAGTGCCAACAACGACATTTAACAATGAGACTGGTCAATTAATACATTAGCAAACTTTTTCAAAGTCGAAATCCCCTCGTAAGAGTAATGGGTATATTTACACAGACGCATTAGTTTATAAAATAGCGTTTTATTTATCAAAGAAGAGACTCACAGAAGAAAATAGTTCGAAAGTTACTTATGAGTTGCCACCTTTATTTTCTGAATATTTCATAGAAGTTAGAGGAAAAAAATATAATCGGATGGTAAACATCGTTCCCATGCCTTTTCAGTATACAGGCTAATGTCGCTAACAAATTAAACACCTTCGAAGTTGTAATCGCAATGATTTAGACGTCGAAAAACCCTCTGCTTAGGTTGTAATTAACATTCATTTCTTAGGAAAATAAATACGGTAATATTCGAAATGTAACTTTTTTACGATCCACAAAATCGAAATCGCCGTTTAACATCCAGAGTAGAAGACCCGTCTTAGAAAGGAAAGTGTAATAGACTCAGATTAAGAATTCAGAAAATGGAAGCGAGGTGGTGTTGAGGAGTGAGGGTGAGAGCGTGCGCCCGTGTGCGTGCGTGAGATTTCAAAAGAGAGAGAGAGAGTCGGAAGAGGAGAAAAATGTGCGTGGGAAGATGTAGGGATGGAAAAAGGAAAGGTGAAAGAGAGAGGGGGGGTGAGAATGTGTGGGAATAAATGGAAAGTTAGGGAGAGAGGGAGAGGAGAGAGAGAGAGTGAGGGGGAAGAAAGAGGATGAAGGGGAAGAAAGAGAGGAAAAAGAATGGGGAAAGGAGGAAGGAAGGAAAAAAAGGGAATAAGAGGAGAATGAGAGAGAAAGGGCCCGACTGAAATGTCTCCCTTGCCCGACCTTCTAGACTCATCACAAATTAAAATGCCTCACCGCTCGCGCCCTCCCTTTGTACCTCTTTCTTTCTCCCTCCCCTCATATCCTTCCCTCCCACTCCTTCCTATTAACCCTCTCCAACCTCCTCCCCCCCTCACTCTTCCGCGTTCTCTCTCTCTTCCCCACACCATTTCCCTTTAAATCCCCATCCCCGCAACCTCATAACCTTCGCGGCGTTAATGCGACTGGATAATTTAGCGCGGTCCGGGGCTCCCGAGAGGGGCCTGGATGGGTCCGGGGATGGAAGCGGGAAAGGGGTTGGTTCGGGAGCGGAGGGCTGCGGAATGGATAACTGGTGTTCAGGGACCCTCTCTAGGGGTGCCATTACTCAGGAAGTAAGAGGAGGAGGAGGGAGGCGGAGTGGTAAAGGACGGGGCTTTCGGCGCGAGAGAATAGGGGTGCGGGGGTTGATAGAGGCTGAGGATGAGTGGGGGAGGGAGGGAGGGAGGTAGCGTGATAGATGGAGGCTTGGATCGTAGGGGAGCAACTCTGCGAAAAGGGAAGAGATGGCTTTTCACGCCCCCACAACAACATCACCTCCTCTCTGACTCCTCCTCATCCCTCCCTCAGTCCTTCCTTTTCTCTCCCTTCCTCCCTCTCTTCCCCCCCCCCCCCAATCTCTTCCTCTTTCTCCATCCTTCCCACCGCTCCTTTTATCTAGCAAGGCAGTCAGTGGTAGCTTAGTGATGCAGCTGGGATGGATAATGCCTTCAGCGAAATTAAGTTTGGCTTAAGTAAGTGAGAATCGACGCTGAAAAAGGACCATTTCGAGCTATTTCCAATTAAAGACTCGTTCACAACTTCCTCGAGGTGGAGGTATCTGACCAGAGTTTTACTACACTGTGACTGATTTAAGATTTTTCAAAAACTATTTTTAACAAGAGCCACAAATATTCCTTTTATTGATAAAGGCTCTCAGAAAGTCAGTGTTGGCACTTTAATACTTAATATCTAAGATTTGCTGTTTGACAGGAGAAATATAGGTACTAATTATTTATTTCTGTAAACTTATTCGTTGACCATTCTGTGTGTATCTTGAAAAACTCTTAGAAAAAATTCGTTTAAAATTAATGAAACATTATTTGCATTGATGAATTACATAAACATATGACACACAGGTCTTTTGTATTCTCAAGGAATGGTATATCGATTTTCAAGAATGGGTTTAACAACACATGGCTCATGGGCGTAATTTTCAACCGCCCTTCGGTTATTTCATAACTTTTCTCCACTCCTCTGAGCGCTCCTTCATATTCTCTCCGTGTCTTATGAACCCATTCCGATCATAAACATAACTTCCATGTTTTCATGAAAATGTTTATTTAAAAATATTCCTTTGTAAATCTCGTACCTAAGATCGCGCGCAAAATTATTCGCAGATTATTACTTGAAATTCAGCGAACCGTCGTGAAACAATTTTCGAAACCGACTTTCTAACAAAACCAACTTGTTGACAAAGTAGACGCGAATTCTTTTTAATCAAATCCAGAAGTTAAATCTTTTGAATTACTTTTTCGGCATTTCTCCCTTTCTCGATCGCAAATTAATGTCAACTAATTCCTTCTAACCGAATTTAAACTTTATCATTTCAGATACGTTAAACTCTATAATCAGCAAATATGTCCTTCATTAAAAACTACCAAATAAATTTAAATAAGGAAGTCATTATTTCACATTTTTTTTCAGAATTGATAATTTTGTACCTATATGGTGATTTAGCAAAACTAATTCATTACTCGCAGATTGTCATTTGTATAAAGAGAACATCGCCGAAACTATCGAAAATGGAGAGAGCCGCGTCTCTACATAAAAAATCGAACAATCAGAAAAAAATTAGGTATTGATGCAAGTGTAGTTTTTTTTAAAAAAAAAGCTTGATCGGAATAATGAGTCCAGTTATTCTACGCGAAACGTTGAATCAATAAAGTTCCTCTTCGAATTTTGTTTTTAAAAAAATTAAGATAAAAAATTTCAAATTATTCATCGAAAGACATATACGAGTATATGTATAGTGAGCACGACAGCTTAGGCAACGCGCGGAAGAGTAAATGAAAGAAAATAATTTATAATTTGCCTAAGAGATCTTCCGCATGCAAATTAACCTACATTACGGCATGTCTCGTTATTTATGAATGATCAGTTGGATAATTGTACTTTTACACTTACAAGTGTAGCAATATGTCACTTTTGATTTAACTCAGTATGTGTAAACGACTTTTTGATTTCTTGTTAAAGTCTAATTTTCCGAAATCTTGTACATTGGTTGTATTTGACCCGGCGTATATCTCCAGAGGTACGTGAATTGATTTTAAGGGGCACATGAAGTATTATTCAAGTTATTTGCTCTCTTCCCTTCATGCGTGATGTCGGTTGAATAATTCTTAGAATTTATTCATACAAAATAGCCTCATAAATCTTCTTAGACAACACTGATAATAGGATATTAGAAATCTAATGTATAAACATTAATATTTAAGAGTATTTAATTATTTAGTATCGTACAAAAAATAGAATAAACATAGAAATATGTCAATGCGTTTTCCAGTTAGTCACATTTTAAAATGTTTATTATTTATTTTAACCCAAGTTAAGTTCATTTCATAAATAATATGTATCAATGCAAGTTTAAACATGCAACGGTCTACGAAATAATTAAAATACTCAAAGGGATGCTTTGTAGCATAACCGAATCAGCTTTGTTTTAGTTTTATTTTTTCCATAAAAGGATTCTAGTTACTGTTTTTATAATAGCATTCCCTAATCTCTGTGAGGAGTTTTATATCCTATGAGATAGACTACTCGTAATAATTACTTTGTCTCCACAAAGATGGAAAATTCTGCTAAATTTTGGAATCCTCCATATCACTTCTTATAACTTTTACGTTTAAATGAAACATTTTGTGCTTTTTAATACACAAAGACCCTTTCAAAACCGTGATGAAGGGTAATTGATGGCCGCGCAAATCGAGATAGTTCTCTGAAAAAAATTCCGAAGACGTTTTAAAAGCAATACCGTGAAATTCGTGTGTATTACATATCTATTCTCTTATTAGACCGGCCGAAAGACTCGCTTTTGCGAAAAAGATTTTTCTCACTCCTGCTCTGGAATATTAAATTTGAGAAAAGACGCCAATACCTATTTTAGTGGTAAAAATTATTCTTACGACATAAACTTTACTGAGCATATGATCGAAGCATATTTTTTATAATATTTCCGAACGTTTTTATAGTAATCTCGGTCTTCACATTATTTTTTAGATAAATCCGAAGTACGAATTTATTGCCTGACTCACGAGTTAGGGACGACATAATATAGAGTAGACCGAATGGAACGAAAGGTTATTAATGCAAAGGATGGTGCAGGGAGCCGTTTTCTCCCCATACGAGCTACATCTAAACGTGTGTTAGTTCTAAGACGCGCATCTCCATAATATTTAATATGTATTATCCCGCAAGAGACTTCGGGGCGTTACATTCCGAGGGTATACCGTCAACTCGTCGCGACGTGCGACGAGTTGTCTTGCGACGAATTGACGCGCGACGAATTGACTGCGACGAGTTGTCGTAGAACCCGTTCCGAGGGCAACAGAACTCTGCTCTCTTGCGTTTTCCCCACGGTTATTCGGAGAGGATTACCTCACGTTGAGAAAATCCTCGTCCAACCGGTATTCTGCCGTCTACAATGACAGTCCGTCAAAAGCTCTCGAATAAAAATAAAATTTACCCAAGAATCCTTCATCATGGATTGAATTTTCACCGAGACCTTTCTATTCCATCACAGACACGTCTCAAAACGTCGTCCTTACCTACCTCACCATCTCTTTCTCAAATGTCTCTTAGAGGATTTCCTCTCTCACGTCTCCGCTCTCTTCCTATTCTCTCTCCTTTCGAGCTTTCCCCCCTCTCTCTCTCCCTCCCTCCCTCTCTCGGCAGAGCTCTCTCCGATCGTACGAGAGAGATTGAGAACATCGGAAACCCAGCTCACGTAGGCCTGGGGCTATTCCCCGGAGACGATGTACCTGATATGTAAACTGAGGCTGGATGGGAGAAGTAGGGATGGAGGGATACGAAATATAAAGCAGCGCCTCCGTCGATTCTTTTCAGAAACATCGCGACCTTCCTTTTGTTTGTCTTCGTTTGATTTTTTCATTATTACTTAAACGCTACGTGGAACGTTTTTTGTTCGCTGATTGAAAGGGGTAACTGAGGGCTATTTGCATTCTCTTTAAGACCTTTTCAAAATACACAATGCCAGAGAAAAACAGCAGTCTACGAGTTAGAGGGTCTTTTTTATGTAAAGCGCGTAAAAACGGTACTTTGGGCGAAAGATACGGGGAAGATTTCTTTTATGGTACGACTTGATAAGTTCTCTTTATCCGTTACATTTGAATTTGCAGCTAATACGACCAAGTTGTAGGGACGTTCTTGTTTAAGAGTAGACGGCGATTGAATCGCGACCGTTGAAGCGGAGCACAAACGAATACCGTGTCTCTATGTCCGTTTTCTCCACTTTCGGCAACTTCAACGCAATCCCTTAATGAAATTCTTTCCTTCAATTACCGACAAACGGTCCGACATGGCCATTCCTTCTGTGTCCTGCTTAACATTCGTCCTTCCGACGCTTACTTAACAGTTTCTAAACCTTTAAGAAACCGCTCTCTTATCCTCTCTCTCTCTCTTTATCCTCTCTGTAGCACTTGTTTTCTTCGGCGACATTCAAAGCGTTCTGCCTTTGTCTTCTCCTCTTTGACATGTTTCCGCTGTCGGCTCTTTAAATTTCCTTTCTCCCTTATACTCCATGTTTCTCCAACTTAGAAAGATTTCATATTAATATTTCAACAAGCTGTTTATTTTTTTTCAGACTAAGACTTCATGGAATCCTCATTTTCCTTCTTTGGTGACAATCGGCCATTTCCTTCTCTACCTGTTTAAAATTGTATAGGTACATCTTCAAAATCCTACACTTTCCACTTGTTCATTTTCTAGGTTCGCGTAACTCCTTATTTGATCCGTTTTTTGATATAATAAGTAACTCGCAGATAACAGACCACACACAATTGTTTCACAAAAAACCGCTCACTATAATTTCTCATATCTCTTAGACTGTATGTTTCAATGAAATTTGTCGATATTCATAACTGGCTGTATATTTTGTTGTGTATTTTCATGAGTTTCGTCCATACAATCCCCTCTTTCGTCTAATGACGTATTTTGGCGACGGATTTTATTATTTTCCATAAGATAAACATAGAAGCTTCAATTGTTGTTTACCTTAGCTGGGCTCTTTCCACTCTCTTCCGCATTCACGCGTCTTCTCACCATCTTTTTTACGACATTTTTCGATGTTCTCCTTTTCTAACATCTTTATTCATCGTTTCTTGTTTCAAGGCTGTATTTTTCGTCGACTGTTAAGGTAAGCATACGACTTCGAGCTTTCTTGTAAAGCAAACCAAAGGTTTAGGTGGTTTTAAATTATTCCAAAAATATACCGTAATACTCGACTCTTTTCATTTCTTAACCGTTTGGTAATCTTCTGTTTGAAGTAAAAGTCATTTCTTACTAATCTTACTTCTTACAATCAATTCACTGTCCTGTTTTATAGTAGGTTCATGTAATATGCGTTTAATTGTGCTGACTGAACCGAAATAAAAACTATGGGACTTAACTGTAAATTTTAGGATGTCATTCGTTATTGATGTTATCTTCAATTATAATACTATTATCCGTCATATTAGCAAAGAGAAGTACGTATACATCATATTTTGTCGCCGTTGGTATGGGTTTGCATAAGGAAAACTTTAGTACCTACTAACCTGAAAATGGTTTGTTAAGTTCCTTTTAAAGTTTGCTCCATAAACTATCTAATCGTCGCGGGATAATTTCTCTGATAACGAAGTTCGCTTCATTTATTTTTTCAGATAACACGAGTGAAACTTTACAGATATATTACAGTATGGTATTACGAGATTCTAGCTTTCGCGTCAACGGCATTATTAAAACCAGCAAACAAAAATAATATTCATCTTAAAATAGGCTGTGTTTTACACTTTAAATCATTGAAACACCAAGAGAGTAAATGAAACCACTATGCCGATGCACTAAGAGAATTTAATTACCATATGCCCTTTGCTTAATTCGCGGTTTCATATAGTTTCATGATTTCAGGGCATAATCTTAAACGTTGCAATTTTAGGAGAAACGACGATGAGAACATTTTTGTCTATAAGCAAGAAAAACTTGGCCTCTATAATAACTATCTTTCAATGTAATAACGGTATATATAAAACGATTTTTAAAACTGATTTTATATAGACTGTAATCTGATGAAATATAAAATGGATATTAAGCTTTCAATGAAATGCAATTTATTGGAAGGAGTTCTTGCTAATGAAAATAAATCCACTGATATAACTTTTATATTTCGGCAAAATCTAAGCTAGTGGATTAATTAGACCTATCTTTATCGGATGTTTGAGTGAAGTATAAAAAAACTTGAATCTAATTCGTTAAAAATCGTTAATTTTTTTACCGATTCGTTAGTTCTTAAAATTTGTCAAACGAGTATTTTAAACAAAAATTTAGAGCAAATTAGTGGAACAGGGACGTCGTTATCGAATGTAAATAGCATGTAAGCGCAATGCACATTTCTCCTCGTGTGAGCTTTCTTAGAATTTACATGTAAGCTATGCGTGCCGCAAATAGGAATCCTGTTTAGCGTGGCATTGACAATGCTCCTCCGTAAAGAAAAGATTATTGTTGAAAAGGCTTTTCAAAAATGCCATTTTACATGACACTAAGTTTTAAAAGTCAGTCGGAAAAAATAAAGAAATATGTAAAAATTTAAAAATGTTCTTTATTTTAAAATTCCAATTCTAATCATCTAAGTGGAGCCACGGGCATCAGTTCGACTAAAATATATTTGGAAAGTAAATAATCCGACTCAAAGGGAAACCCATGAATTTCTGTTTCCCAGAGGATTGTCAAAATATCGCAGGAAAGGCAAACATGAACATTACTTAACACAGTTTATGTGTTTCAGTATTTCTTCGAAGATGACATTCGTCTTTTTTGCCTTTATGAAGTGATTTTGAAATATTAAATCGAAAATTCCACATAGACTTCCAATTGATTTAAGTGTTAGAGATTATGTTTAATGAAATGCATTTTCAGATCAGTATTTTTAAGTAAGAAAATTGTAACTACTTGTTAAGATGCATTGTTTAACCTTTCTTCCATCTTTTCTCCTATTCTGATCACTTCTTACCTTCTACACTCTATACTTTCCAATAAATTCTTTGGCCAATGCTTTACGACCTTTTGGGTTTAGCCCCTTTTCTAAAAAAAGAGATCCTTGTGTACCTACTCCCTCATATGGATAATAGAATGCTGATTTCCTTTATACGATATTACATCGTTGCCTTTATCGTCACAGTGGATCTTTCTTGTATCACAAAAGTTGCTTCTTAGTTCATTGTATGATATTAGTAAATTCATCATATTGAGGAAAGCACACTTTGAATAATATTCCTTTGAGAAAAACATGCATTTTATCCTGCAGCTTAAGGCATTTTCCTTTAATGTTATCCATAATTGAAATGTCTTTATTAATCGAAATCGAGATTTCAACGGAAATACAGGTTTTAAGGTGCCCTGAATCCGTTTTCATTATTTTCTCGATAATGTCTGTTTGTGTTTGATAAGAATTTTGTAGGTCCTCTAACTCAAAAACTAATAATCAGGTCAGCACATGACTTTTACTTAATACTTTTATTAGAAACTCAACGTCTAAAAATGTTTTGGTTGAAACTGACCAACCGGATGTAAGTTTACTCTTTTCCGTTTTTGCCAAATATCTCCTTAGGAGGCTGTTGTCGAGAGCAATTTTTAAGTACTATTGCGATAATATTCATTGCTCTGTTTGGAGAATGTCATTTGCTCGTCACATAAGATTTTTTGTGATAAATTTGATTTATTTTCCATTGATTTCAGTCATCTGAGAAAGTATAAAGGAGTTACGTCTGATCAAAGCCCTGCTAAGAATAGTATTTATACTAATACATATATTTATTCGACTAATGTACCCTCCTTCTCATCCGTGCTAGTACTTAAATAACGCTTCACAAGGAATATATGCCCTCTTTGGTTGTGAAGAAGTTCTATAATATATTCAGTACCTTACAAAAATTGCATATAAGCCCAGTATTTGACTCGGTAGATCGTTCTAAGCGCAGTGTCATTGAGAGAGGAAATTTAAATATTTCCCATTGTCATGGGATGAAAACTTTGCCGTATTCGACACCACTTTTTTCTTTCTTGTACGATTTCCAGTGTTTCTTTGAATAGTTTTGGAGATATTATTCCCGCGAGTTGCACCTAATCCTCATGAGTCGTATTTTTATAAATTTACTTGATTATACCAGTACGAAATCTTTCATTTCCTTGAGATTAAGTGCACAAGTTTTTTGCAAGATTAGACAGAAAAATAATTCACAGTCGCTATTTATTACTCCTGTACTCACTGCCTTTAACGATTAGAAATGAAATAAATTCATTCTGAATACGCTTATTGAACATATTAAAAATTTTATATTAATCAGTGGTAGCTAACGGTGTTATTAAGACAGTATATCATTAATATGACTTTGTACTTGAAGAATATTTTAGAAATCAGTTAATTGTAAATTTTGTTTATGTAATTTAATAATCCTAATTGTCATGAGAGATGTAATTCTTTTATGCTTCTATTACGGGTATCCAGCACCTCTAGAACTCTCCAAATCTACTCCATTTACTAACGTGTCTTTGTTTCTTTCCTGCGGAGAACCGAGTAAATAATTAAAATGTTAACCCTCATTTTCTGCTACGCCACTCCTCAAACTACATGCCACATCTTTTCTTTCTTAAAAAAAAGCTTTCTGTGTTGCTTTTAAACTCGCTTTCGATACCTTGGGTCCCTTTTCGCTCCGTGTCAATAAACTACACAAATATATGAAATGCTCCAAATTTTAAAGACTACGCATTCCGAGTTAATTTTCAAAGATCTCTTTTTTTGGTTTTTGAATCTCGAGTTATTTCAGCTTCGCAAACAAACGGCTAAATTCCTGAAAAAAATCCATGCAAATTTGGGAGACCTATACAGTTATATTTTTTCTGTGCCTATTCAATGGTTTGCGTTTTTTCTGGAGCCATTCCTCGCTTTCTGTTTCTAATAACGTAGGTACTTTCCGAAATCGACTGGCTTTTAAAAATCCCTAAAGGCCTTCATCCCGCTCACCACCGCACACAAAACGCGATATTTCAATTTCCCTTGCAAAATATATTCTTCGTGACAAGGCTTCCTCCGAACGCGATGCCCTCTTTTCCGGGAGAGAGAGAGAGGCAGCCGAAAAAAATTGAAAATCGTTTGCTAAGGTGCGCACGCCGCGAAGAAGGAAGACATTTCGTATGCTAGGAAGGTTGCGAGTCTTGATTGGTCGATGGAAAAGGGAAATGGAGAGCGGAACGATGGGAGGGAGTGAGTGAGTAGGAGGGAGGTGGAAGAAGGAGGGAGGGGTAGAGAGAGGGAGGGAGGGAGAGAGGGAGGGAGGGAGTGGAGGCAAGGCGAGAGTGGCAATATGGAAGAGAGAAGATTTGTAGGGGTGGAAGAGAAGGGAGAGATAAGAGAAGGGAGAGATAAGAGACGGAGAGAGGAAGGGAAAGAGAAGGGGAGGGAGAGGAGAGGGCGTTGGAGTGGCCCACCCAATATCCTCTTTTCATCTCTCTCATAATTTCTTTCGCTTTAATATCTAAATTGCTTTTTCATCCACATTCACACTTTCGTTGTCTCCATAACAACGTTACAACTCCCAAGCCATTCGCGATCGATTCTTATATAGTCAGAAAAGAGTTTGAGATGATTTGCGGCCACGGTGAAATCGGATTGCATAATTTCGTTTCATTCACTGTGACGTCAACAAGATCACTTGAAATCATTCTATTCGATCGTGTGACCATCACACCAATTATTGTAAACTAGTGTATAAGTCCGTCAATATGATGGGAAGCAGTATATTATTTATCTTAAAATCTCGTACTTATTATTCTTATAAACAATTTATTCATATCTTTCAAATATCAAAAATTTATTCAAAATTCCAGCGGCAAATAACTTCGAATTATACTATAACATATGTTTATTCTATCAGTTCGCGTTTCTTCCACGCCTTAGAAACGGCGCTGCAGTCGAGCGTCACGGACATAAGTGATGTCCCGAACCCTGATTGGCTTGCCATTCAAGCAATGGAAACGCCGGATGAGCATTAGACCTTCACGCATAACCAAGCAATTTATATAGAGGGGTTAATATTAAAATAGCTGGTACATAATTTTTTACGAGAGCACTGTGGGATAAATTACACGATAAAAACTTTTACGTCGTATAAACTACTTTACTAATATGATTATGGAATAAAAAGAGTCGATATGCTTATCGGCTACCAGGTTACAATTGAAAATTGAAATTCAGGATATAAAAGGGCTATATTAAGATGGAAAGTAATTACATTGGATAGCAAAATGTGTGCGAGTTGATTTACCACATTTGGAGCCACGCTAAGCGACTAAGGGGGCCAATAAGTAAAATAATAAAAACATTCCTGTATAAACAAAACATACTATTTGACAAATTAAGCTTTAAGAATGATTGCTCTCTGAAAAGTAAAAGCTATGCTACGTTCTTATTTAACTTGAAATTTACGAAATGAGGGATCCTGGTTCTCTTCCATTCTTCCCCCTTTCCCACCCCCCGTCCTCTCCCTCCCTTCCCTCTCCTCCTCCCAACCTCTCTCCCTCTTCGTCCTTCAATCCTCCCTCCCTCTTTCTCCTCCCCCTTCACCCTCCACCTCTAGATCAGCCTCTCTCCTCTCCCTGGCTATATTTCCTCCAACTCATTCCCTCTCCCCAATATCGTCCATTGTTTTTCTTTCTGTCTGACTCTTCTCAGTTGTCTTTCTATTCCCACCAGATGGAGAAAATCGCTTAAAACTATCACTATCTTTCATTTTACGTTTATTTATTTTGTCAGGAGCAGTATCATTTTTCACTTAAATCACTGGGTATTCATTTTTATTCAAAAATTTGTACGCAGTGGATATTTACTTCCTTCCTACTTATTTATATTTTCACCTCACCGTATTTACTTAATTTGATAATATTTTATCTTGACATTCTGATCTATTTTGCCCTATCTATAATCACTTTTATCCACGCTTTCTCATTTAGAATCGCTTCCCTCCAATAATCTTTTACTTCGCATCTCTTCTAACGTAAGTCGCTCTTTGCTCTTTTTGCTTACCCTTCTCATCTCCTTTCCCTCTGCGATTCGCTCTCATCCCCTCCCGATGTTCCACTCTCTTTCTCTCAATCTCCTCCCTCCTGTCCGCCTCCTCCTTTCTAGTTTAGCGCAGCAGCAATCTACCGGCAAATCAGTCGTTGGATATATATATATATATATATATATATATACACACACACACACACACTACCTATCCATTTATCAAACGGTGGCATCGCTTAAGGGAATCCCCTTTCCCTCCCACACTCCATTTGCGACTTGTCAAGCTCCTTAACTCCTTCCATCACTCTTCTTTCTTCTTCTTCTTTCCGAGCTGCCTTCCTCTTTTCTTCTTTATCGCCCCCTCTCTTCCGCTCCCTCCCTCTGTCTTTCCGTTTTATCAATTCCATTCATTTTCTTATGCGTCTTCTCACGGCCGCAATCAGTTTTTCTGTTCGATTCATGGATCGCAATCCGAGTAACGGACAAAGTTTTCGTTTGAATCAGGAAATTTTAATCCAAAGACTCGTTGACAGCTTTAAACAAGAATTAAAGAGCAAATCACATAATGGGCTTATTACTATCGTTAATAGGTATTGTTCCGTCCAGCCAAAAAGCAACAAAAATTTTAAGACTAAAAAATTAGATATTTAAAAATGAACTACCGCGGTGCTTGGATTTTTAAATCCAATATACCAACGTTTCATCCATAGACTCTTCTCTACAAAAGTCGTCTTTGCTCTCTAGCATCTTTTCTTATCGAGTTATTAGCAAATTTCTGACCGATTACTCCCCAGCAGCTGATTAATTCTTTACCGTGTCTAGCTCTCACATATAAACCAATCTATCCTGAAAATTTGGTTTATAAAGGTTGCAGGATTCCAGAGATGTTTCCCACACAGAAGGGTGGTCTGACAAATCGAATACGTAAGCGATTTTTAAAAAATACAAATAGGTATATTACTCTTACAATAGTGTTCCAACATTTACATTTGAAATAAATTAAAACGAATATTCTGCTTTTTTCAATAAAGGATTTCGTAATAATGATCAAACTTTCATTGTATTTCTAATAGCCATAATATTGTGACAATTGATTTTTCGTGAGATACATTTTAAGTGAAATATTACAATGCTTTCTTTTAATTTTTCTTCGATGTTTTCATGAAATCCAATATACAGCTATTTCATGGATTTTTTTCGTTTTTAAGAAAGTATTTGATAGTTTTCTTTGTAAATTATAAAAAAAGCATGATGCGAAAATCGTAAGGTAAAGTAAACGTAAATGTTTGAAATTTGAATTGTATTCGTTATTGCGACAATTAATTTTCTAAAATTTCTTAACCTATCAAAAACGATGTTAACATTTTTCAAAGGTTTAATTTCCCATACATTTCTTCGAACACGAAATTACATACTATAAATTATTATGCTTATAAAACTCAATTGTTTATTTTAATCGATAGCGAGTGTTCATTAGAAAAATTCTAAGTGAGATCTTTGTCGGAGAAATGCTCCAATAGAGTTAAAACAGCCAATTTTTCCCTGCCGGTTACAGATAATGCAATGTACTTCTTGGGGTTTGTGTTAGCGTAATTAAATAGTATCTTCGAGTGGACATAAAAATTAATATAACTTCTCAAAACAAATGTTCGTTCCGACGCCAACTAAAACGTCTGAAGCGCTAAAAGATATTGGAATGCCATTTAACCTTCACGTGTACTCATTTTTTGTACTTTACGTGAGCGTTTATCGCGTAATTTTTAAAAGATAAGAACGAAATGTTCATAGCGCTATTATATCGCAGATTTATTTGCCAGAGGGGAATGTTAGGTTCTCGATATGTGTTACACCGGCATTTGTGATCGAAGATCTCGTCTGCCCACAAACCGCGCCATCAGGGGCAGGACGCGCTATTTAGCGTAGCAATAATGATATCTGTCGTCATTGGCGCAGAGGCGCGACCGAAATCCTTTGAAAGCAGCGTTGATCAAGGGGGACCACTCAGCAATGGGCCGAACAATTCAATTTAGCGCGCGGTATCGTTCACATCTATGGATGCATATCTCCTTATTCGAATAAAGGAAGTAATTTCCGTAATCGATGCGGTGGAAATGAAAACCGCTGTTCCAACGCGGTCCTCCTCTTCATTGTACAATCGTGGGCGGTTGGATTATGTTTCGTTCAACTTATGTGAATTAAATAAATTAAGACGGTTGACATTTGCTTGAAGGATAAAGGCACTCGAATAGTTGGAAACAAGGAAAAGATAGTAAGAACGACGAAATCGATGGGATAGAAAACGTAGAGGGAGAAGTCTGAGAAAAGGAGGGAAATAATAAGGGAACAAGAAGAGAAATAAGAGAAAGGCAGAGAGGGAGATGGAGAAATTAAGAGGAAAAGGAGAGAGAGAGGTTGGGAGGTTCCTACTCCCCTACCCTTCATCGCAATGAGAAACAAGGGCGACTGCCGGTTACCACAGGCAAACACAGGGCTATCCCGAGCGCAGTGGCCATCATTTGGTGCTCATGAGGCGTGATTGCCCATTCATTTATGCGATTCTTCCTCCCCCTGCCCCCTCACCGCTCGCCGCCCTCCGCGCGCCCCATCCCCACGGCACTCGCTTTATTACCAGGGAGAGAGAACGGCGTGGGGCCCTGATGTATGAACTCGATAAAGAAGGGGAGAAAAAAGTAGGGGCGGCGGACTCGCACCCTCTTCCCCCCCCCTTTTCCTTCTCCTCCCCCCTCCTCCTCCTCCGGGGCGCGGGAGCACAAATCCCGGCTTCCTCCTCCCTTTCCTTTCCCCACCCTTCTCATCCCCTTTCGCATGCATGATTTAACAGCGGAGAAGTCCCTAGCCGCGCACACATATACTTCATTCGCTCCCCTCCATAGGGCAGGCGAGGCTCCTCCATCGCCCCCTCCCCTCTCCTCCCACTCGTCCTTTATCTCCCCCACCCCCTCTCGCCTCCCTCCCGACTGCAGAGAGAGACTCCATTTGGAGAGGTTTAATAAGCTAGAGTTAAGCCGAACTCGATTGGAAAGAAAGGACAACACGTTTGGAAAGAAATGTGTTAGGGATGGTTTGTATGTCTCCCTTTCCAACCATCATGAACTTAATAATATATATGCACACACACACATATATATATATATATGTGTGTGTATATGTATATATACACATATATATATACATATATATTATTATTACTGTTGACCGTTTGAAGAGCATAAAAAATTAAACGATTAAACCGTATAGGGTTAACCATATTTTCTGATATAAACAGCTATTGATTTTATCGACAAGAGGAGGAGGAAAATGACGAAGTTATGGGTAAATACATGTTTCTGTACCGCAACCACATAAGTTAAGAACAAATTCAAGTGTTTGGTACTTGATATGCTTCGATGCTATGCCTCCTTATTAATGAAAAGCCTAACGGATAAAAATTTATTTATGCGTTAGGCGTACAACCTTCCCGATATCGCTCTTGGTGAGATTTTTTTTCATTACATGCACATGTTTTAAAATGATTAGCATATATAAGGATGCAGGTGTGAAGAGGAGAGTATGAAATTGGAGATAGGTTAAATGGGAAGTCATCGAAATATTAATTGAGATGCCCAATTACTTCCACCAAAGGCATTGTATAAAGGTAACAATGGAATATGAGGCTGTATTCGCCTAAAGTTTTTTTAATTTACTGAACCGGTGTACGATCCTGGCTATGCTTTAGGCCATTATATAAGGATTTCGCATTTGAATTTGACGTATACTTTCTCGTACATCGAGAAATCTTGTCGCGGATAAAAACAAACTAAACACGAGATAGTGAAGACGTTTTAAAAATAATTGGTGTAAGGTGATCACTCTGAGAGATCGAGGAAAAGAGAGAAATCTTGAAACTCCCTCTCAAACGTCACTTTCCCTCCATTAATCAATTGCGTTCTCTGGATTCGATCAATCACCAATATATACAGCAAAGGGATTAAGGAAGCGGCTGATCCCTTTAGGGAGTTATTTAAGGTATTTGAAGGTCTGTCAGTGGTGATTGGAATTTAAAACGGCGTATCGCTTCATCCTCCCAAAGTTATTATATAAGAATGAATCCACCGCGAACAACACAGGGATGTGGAATGTTTCTCATAGAAAACGTTTTAGAAAAACATCGGATAATTTATTTTAATATGAAACAAGACTAGTTTCTATCTTCACAAAACAATATCGTATTTTAATAATCAAATTCTCTCCGTTTTTATAATTTGAATGTCTCATTCCACCAGTGGTTACCAAACTGAGGGTCGTGAATGGTTTTCAGAGGCTCGCGAAGACGGAATGTTTTTGTTTTATGTTTAAATTTTATAAATTAATATATTTCGAATAAAATTTATTTTAGCGCAAAATAAAGATATATTTACATTTTAAAATTAATATTACGTTTTATATTTATTGTTTAATTGATGGGATAGAGGGGGTCGCGATTTGGACAGCTGCCTTAAGAGGGCGGTCGCAGATGCATAAATGTTAGGAACTGTTACATTATACCATATAAT
The DNA here is from genome assembly GCA_036926305.1 of Uropetala carovei. Classification (NCBI taxonomy): domain Eukaryota; kingdom Metazoa; phylum Arthropoda; class Insecta; order Odonata; family Petaluridae; genus Uropetala; species Uropetala carovei. Next base: position 5,268,655 of record JAXCHB010000141.1, read on the forward strand.
TTTCCGGGATAAACTTTATAAGCAACGCCGTCGTTAATCATAGTGACGCTGTGGAAGAGTTGGACGATTATCTCACGAGGAAAATTATCTAGTCTTCTTTTGTGAGAAATGTCAAATAACGTAATTGATTATTGGCAAAAGATGTTCCATTAAAAATAGTTGTTTGCAAAAATTTAAGCATTCGAAAAGTATACGAGAGCTAGAGGATTGTTTTATCATTTTAGTCGTTTTGGGACGAAAATTCCACGCTAAATACAATCAAAACAGAAATCGTACTCATTCCTCAACAAACAACGTAGTGATATCATAGTGAACGCAGTATATTGCTCCTAAGTTATTACGCGTGTCTCTGTGGAGAAGCAAGATTATAAAACAAAATCCCGCTTTGTAAACAAGACTCCGGACCCATTTTCCCAATAACGTATGCCCATGCAACGTTTAATTTTCATTTTCAAATTTTAATCATAAAAAATATTGAAAATACATAAGCATTTAGCCCGCAATATATCCGAATTCGCGGTAAAACTTTGAAGTGGACGTAGTAAATCAGGATGTTGTTGGAATTGGAAAAGAAAATCGCATTAACAATAATGAAGGCTTGGAAACATTCCCGAAATAATCTTATAATATCATCTGATACAATTGTACCAGCAAGGCTGGAAATGGATAGAAAATTTATCCTTAGTTAAATTAATGTTTATTTTCTGCACATAAAGGCATCCTAAATTGAAGGCCAAGATCTAAGACAAAACAGTTTTTTATACAAAATTCCTCGCTCTTGCATTTCAAAGTTGTTCCTGCGATGATTCATTAAGATGAATTTTGTCGAGTTGATGAAAACGTGGATTTCACAACTCGTAAAAACATAACAAATGCAAAATTTTTCTAGGGAGAAAAATAAGAGGGGATTTTTATTTTAACTTTCCTTGGATGCTTCCCAAAGCTTAGGCGTAATAAATGGTGTATTCCATCTATTCCAGTGTTTCTCAGCTTCAAAATATTATTATTATTGCTATGCCTATGGAAATTGTAGAGGGAGACGGTATGGGAGAAAAAGGAGTTGTTCTCTAACGGAGAATATTATAAGTCAGGGGAAAGGAAGGAAAAGTAAGGCAAGAGAGAGAGGATAGGTGAAGAGAGAAGAAGAGAGAGAGAGAGAGAGAGAGAGAGAAAATAGGAGGGGTAGATATGAGGGAAGATGCAGAAGGTGTACTAGATGGGGTCGGGGGCGGTGGGGGACGTGCCTGCTCTCTGGGCCTCCCCTATTATTTATTGCGGGCCGCGATATTACTGGGATCACCAACGGGGCGGGAGCGGCTGAGGGGGAAGGGAGGGAACGTAAGAGATGCGGCGATGAGGAAATGGACGCGAGCGGAGGAATCGAGAGGGGAGGGGGAGGGAATGGTGGCGGAGGGAGGAAGGGGGGGGGGGGGGGGGTCTTCGCACCGCGTGTAATTAGATTGGGGATCTATGAGGGCGGTGTGTGGAATGAGGGGTTTTTGGCCGCAATGGCGAGCGGGAGTTTATGTGGGAGCAAGGAAAGAGGGGAAGTGTTTGCAAAAGGGGATAGAGAGAGAACAGTTTTGTGGGCGATAAAAAAATGATACTGTCATCATACGTGGTTGTTTGCACTTTGATTACCAATGCGGGAAAAGGATTTAGTTTTCTTATTCAAATTGGTCGACAAACGTGCATGACGAATGATGCATAACATCTAGCGAAATTTCTTTAATTTGGAAAAAAAACTATGGCAGGAGACATTCAGAAAGTATTCATCATCATCATTTGAGCAATTATTCCCGAATTCGTCTCCCATTCCATATTGATGAAATTACTTAAAGATTTCCGAAGGAGACGGCATAAAAATTTTCAGTATGTTTGCCACATTACACACTCGCAAGTAAAAAAGAACACGATAAATATAATGTTATCGTGTAAGCGATTATCTCAGTTAATTGAGCAGAATTTAAATCTTTTAAAGTCTTTCGTTTTCCAAGAACCTGCTTAACCAAAAATGCCTTCAAGATCGAAATCCACCCCAAAGTGAACTTACTTATTGCAAAAAATGTCGTTGTAACGAATTCCATCTCGTAACGGCCGAAATTATCGAAATAGAGGTGTCAGCGAGCAAAAAATCACTCCAAGTAATTTCCGCAATTCCTTCTTTGAGAGGGCGATTTCACAAACTGGACTAATGAATAATTAGAGGCAACGTTTAACAGATGCACTTACCATTAGACATTGGTTAAAACGTAGCAGAGAGGTAGAATGAAAGTGGTATGAAGAGCAAGAGAGTGTGTGCGTGTGTGTGTGAGTGGAATTGAGAAGCGAGGGCGAAAGGAAGAGTGCGTGGAGAAGGTGAGGAGTAGGGCGGAATGAGCGGTTAGTTGGTGCGAAATCGAAGAGCGGGCTCAGAAGAATGAGGGGCAGGAGGAGGAAGGAAGCAGCGCAAAGTCGCGGCAGGATTAATGGAGAGAGCGCTTTAGAAAGTATTAGGAGCGAGGATCGGAGTGGAGAGAGAGAGAATAGAGAGAGAAATAGAGAAGAGCGCGGCTGAGGAGGGAGATGAATACGACGGTATAGCTGTGGGATTAAGTAAGCAGCAGTTAGAAGGTGGAGAGAGAGGGAGAGAAAACGACTGGAGGTTAACTGGAGAAATGGGGAAGATGGATGGCGATGGAGAAAGGATTGGGGATGGAAAGAAAGGGGGTTTGATGTGGAGTGTAAAAGATCAAGCGACCGACGGAATGGGGTGATGTGAGGAGCGGTTTGCGAGGAAGTAAAGAGAAGCAGGAGTATCGGGAATTCCATCCATAATGGGAGGAAAACGGAAAACTATAAATAAAATGAAGAGGGGATGCTTTATCATTGTAGAAATTAATCGATATGAAAATAAAAGTAGACGGCTCTACCAAAACAATTTACTTAGTAATTAGCAAAAGTTTGATAATATATTTAATAACAGTGATAATGTGATAACCAATGCGGGAAATTGATTTAGTTTTCTTATTCAAATCGTTCGACAAACGGGCGTGACAAATGATGCATATATATGTGCGTTCCATTACGGCAAGTGGGTATGGCCTAGTCGTCTAGTGCAGTGGTTCTCAACCTTTTGCCTCTAGCGTCCCACCTACCACCTTTTCAAGAAACCGTGGTCCCACCATGGCATAAAGAAAAACCCCACTTTTTCTAATAAATGTATTTCTACGTTTATAGGTAAGCATATAAGTAGCACGTTAATAATTGGTAGACACAAAGGAGAAGGTCGAAATAAAAAAGATTTACTTGGTATTTCCACAAAAAATTATTTATTTATTTATTTTTTAAAATTAATTTTGCGGAACTACCAAATAAATCTTTTTTATTTCGACAACATGAAGAAATTCCATCAAGTTACACCTGAGACTGTTAACTATATAAAGGAGAAGGTGCCAGAAAGTCTAACCCAGGGGTCGGCAACAAGAAGAGCCATTTTTTCAAAATTTGTATAGAATCCAACAAAACATGAGCCGCAGAGCATGTATAATGAAAGAATACGTATTAAATACCGTCAAGCCATATTTAATTAATTCTATTGATTTAAAATCTGCACACACGTACCCATAAAATGATGTTTTGGAGATAATTCGTAAAAAGAACTTGAGAAACAAAAGAATGTTGTACATAATTTTTATTCAATGAAAATATAAATAAATATTCAAATGAAGCAAATAAAGAGATTCTTGAAGAAAATGAATCTCGGATTACGGATGAAAATAAGAAAGTTGAAAATGAAATTTTTACTCAACAGCCCATACTGGACCCTTTTATTGAAAACGATTATATTATTATCAATGGAGACTGTCATTGTCATAAGGTGCGGTTTAAGCGGGAGAGTGGTCGTCGGGAGCCGCAGGTCATTCCTCAAAGAGCCACATGCGGCTCACGAACCGCGGGTTGCCGACCCCTGGTCTAACCGATTGGGGTGCCAAAATGTCTTCAGCAGGCTCTGGTCCCACCTAGACGACTTTCAAGTCCCACCGGTTGAGAAATAGTGGTCTAGTGGATTCCCTAGTTATTCGAAGGGTGTGACGAAATCTAATGCGACAGAAGACACTATTCCCTCTTAGAGATTCTGCGGGAGTAAACTAAAAACGACGAAGAGTTTGGAGATGTTGTTAAAACCCAAAGCAGGAAAGCTGATTACTATTAAGTGCTGTTTTATGCGGACGAGTGTCAAAAGACTCGTTTCCGATGGTTAACCTGAATTGTGCATTTTGCCGCCGTTGATTCAATATGTATGACAAATAGAAACTGTGTAATAAGTATTTTTTGCATTCGATAGAAATGTTGTTAGTTCCCGTTCAAATTGAGATAGGACCATCAGAAGAATACAATTGAAAACACAACATTATATAGCGATAAAATTTGAGAAAAATAAACGCGCATTTCGGCTACGACGTAGCCATGCGTAAAGGAATTTTACTGATTGTTGATTCTAAAAGAAATATCAATCTTTTTAGGCGCGTTTCGCTTCCAGCGTGATCGCCTATTATCGTCGGTCTGTCCGTCCGTCCACATGTTCGTTCTCGGTTTCTACTAAACAGATTTTCATGAAATTTGATATTAAGGACTTACAATCAAATATAATAAGAAAATCGCAAAAATTAATCACGTACGCCAATCAGGGGTACCACTTTACTGGTGACAAAAAATTAAATTTTCGTCATATCTCGTAAAGTATTCCTCATATCAAAATATTTTTCAAATAAAAGTTGTAGAACTAGTAAAGAAGAGTATTTCCTTTCCTATATATTTTTATCGTAGGAGTTGTAGGGTGTGCCAAAAATGAAAAAAATTTGAAAATTTATCACGACAACCCGTAAAAAGTTTCCTTTTGATACAAAAACACTCCTTGGAGAATTTGGTGGAAATCCGATTACTTTTAGAGGTCGCTATTTTGTTTCAAAATTTCAAGTTTTATGCGAGAATATCATTGTCACATATTCCTTCATATCTCGTCACCTGTAAGACCTACAGAAAATTTTGTTTAACGTGTTCAGTGCGGCAGGGATATTGCTGCCCGCTCCCCCACCCCCTACCTCTCCCCTTCCTCACCCCTCTCCCTCTACTCCTCCCTCGCCCGCCGCTTTCCGTCCGTCCGAGCTGCAAGTCTGTGCCTGTCCAGCGCTCGCTTTCGCTGCTTCCTGGAAATATCCCTCATGCTATAGTCGGTTCACCAGCTAAAGTCTCTTGGCCTACTTAGAGCAAGTAGCCAATCATGAACGTTTTTCCCTTCCATCGCCCCTCTCAACTTTCGTGCGGGACAGCAGATACCGGTGCGCGTTGCCAGCTCTTGCGGATTTTCGCCTTCAGCTGATATACTACGCAATTTCTAATGGTAACGCATCCCGATGTGATCTCTTCGAGAGCAGGAGTGAGACTGGGTTCCTCCCCACTACCTTTCCAAACAAACCGTCTCCTATTGGCTGCTGCTAGCTTCAAGGCCAAGAGACTTTAGCTGGTGAAACGACTATGGTAGTATCTCGTGCGCATTTCTGCAGTCGCGCTCAATATGCAGCGGAGGAGTGACACCAAAGTTTGACTCATAGGCCAGCCGAATGATAAAATATTAGGATGTAAGCTTCCATCAACCCGTCAAGTATTGCAGTTGTTCTTCCATCGCCACAACACACTGAAAGGGACACTAAGGCACAGTGCTACGCATGCCGTCGAAGAAGCTGTCAACTTCTGGAATAAGGCCAGTATACCAACGCAGGCGGTGAGTCGTGCAACCGACAAGCTCAGAGAGCTCATAGAGAGGATTTCACTAAAGATGTGGACTGCATATATGATATTTTTCATGAAAATGCCTTCACACTGATGACTGTTAAAGAAGACCAGGAATTTCTCCTTGCGCAAAGGGAGCATGATTGAGGAGGTGTTATGGGTTCACCAGATGTGAAACTGGCATTGAAGGAGAAGAGATCATTAACTAGATCAGAAAGATCAGAAAGAGAGACAGCAAGATTAGAGAAGGAAGCCTCTCGTCGCAGAAGCTCTGAACTTAAAGTGGAATTGGAGGGAAGTAGCGAGGAAGACAACCAACATGACGATGATACGTCAGGAGAATACCGGGTGGTCAAAAATCAGTGATGATTTCAAGCAGCCCGGGGCCTTTCACAGAGCGCGTTGGATGGCCAAGGCAATATACAATATGTTCTGAAAATTTGGCTCTTTAGGGCAGAATTTCATCTTGCAAGAGGAGAAGATGTCTTCCGAGCATCAACTCTTTTTATTGTTTCCGCGTATGTCGAGTTCTGGTTCGCATCTGCTGCGGCTGTGCGGGCTCCGGACAATGATCTACGTATGCTGAAACAATTGAAGAAGGAAGCCGTGCGGTCACGCTTGTGGAAGGCACCTTATGACAAATTTTCGAACCATCTATGGTACCTGAGTGCTAAAATGGTTCCCCTTGCATTGTTTGACCTCATGGTGACAAATGAAGCGAAAAAGAAGATAGTGGATGCTTTTCGGGAGAGGGATGGCCTGGAAAATCCACCAAAGAGAGCTTTCATAAGGGAAGGCGATGTGGATGTGGATTGTCTGGAGTTCCACGATTTTGCCAGCAAGCCATTTCTCCTACGTTTATGGACACTGAGCCGACAGAATGGGAGTCACATGATAGCTTTAAGGAAGCTCTTCGCAAAGTGCAGCATTTGCGCGTCATGAACGACAGCGCAGAAAGAGGTGTAGGTCTGATGAAAATGTACAATACCATTCTTACAAATGGAGAAGAGGATAAACAGGCTCTTCTTCAGACTGTAGCGGAGCACAGGAAGACCTTTCCAAAGTGTACTAATGCTAAACAGTCGTGAAAATTAGCAAAATATTTTGTGTATTATGTGACATGTTTCACAAGTTTTCCTTACATTTTGCGTTATATTTTTGAACTTCTTGACATTAACTAGCATAAAGCATGTATTAAGTTTCATTTCTTACCAATCCAAAACTCATGTATTGAATAATGGTACTGTTTAAGCTTTCCAGCTAGAAAAAAACGTGTTTGCTCCTTTGAGGTAGGCAATCGAAAAATCTGAAACACGTCCCTCAAAACCAGTATGGGCCAAAATCGATAGAACACCTCAAAACTAACAATTTACCTTCTTAAATATTTTCTGTATGTCTTATTGGTGACGAGATATGAAGGAATATGTGACAATGGTATTCTCACATAAAAACCGAAACTTTGAAACAAAATAGTGACCTCTAAAAGTAATCGGATTTCCACCAAATTTTGCAAGGAGTGTTTTTGCATCAAAAGGAAACTTTTTACGGGTTGTCGCCGTGAATTTTCGGAATTTTTTCATTTTTGGCACACCCTAAGGTGTAGCTTTTATCAAGAAAATCAAAGAAATATGTCTTAATTCGAGTTGAACTTGGAAAATTTATTATATGGTTACTTCTTCATTGTTGCTAACATAAACAGTCTCACAAACAAACGTTTAATTTCCCTACGTGTGCATGCAATATTTTTAAATAGGAAGAAAATGGGTTATATATGACGAAGAAAAAACTTTAAAACGCTATTTCCCTTACGTACAGGTAAATAATTTCTTTTTAATACTCCATTGTGATACGTTGTACACTTTCCTAACTTGTTAATCTATTGCAATTACTTTATCAATTAGATTTCAGGCATACGGTATTTTTGATTATATTTTTTTTTAGGAATTCAATCTAAGTTCGAACTTATGCTTCGGCTAATATGAATCCTCGATTCAAGTTCGATGTTTCTTAGGCCGTATGGTATTGTTTTTAATTTAATACGTTGAGCAACGGTTTAAATTAAATGTTGAAAAGTAAAGAAGAGGTTGCAATAGATTTCTTCGAGGCTAAAATTGATTTTAGCGCCCACTAAAGTAGTTTTGTCTTTTGGTGTCTTCTGGAAATTTCTGAAGTTCACGTGTATGCCGTCACTTTAAATAACATTTAGACCTACTTCACTCCATAATCGAGAATAATTATTTAAATAGCGATCGGCATCACTTAACAGTAAGAATACTCTGTTCCACTTAGTCACATGGAAGTTTTGATATTTTTCATAGGATAGAATCCGACCAGCTTCGTCTCTAAACGTGCATTTCTCCTTCATAGGTGTGGTTCCAGAACAGGCGCGCCAAGTGGAAGAAGAGGAAGAAGACAACTAACGTGTTCCGCACACCGGGTGCCCTGCTTCCATCTCACGGGCTCCCTCCATTCGGCTCCATGTCCGAGGGACTGTGCTCGTCCGCCGCCGCTGGTATGTTCGCATCGCCGGACGCGCGCTGGGGAGTCACAGCCGGGATGACCACAGGTCAGAGGAACTCGAGAGAGATTAAACTTCCAAGATTTACTCTTACTTAAAACGGCAGGAGATGTTTATAGAATATTACAATACATCTAAGTATAAGGTGTACCTGTGTCGCCTAATGCCTGTGTTTTCTGTGGTATCTTTGAAAGAGTACGAGATTTTCGCTAACTTACGCGGATTACCATTGGAATTACTTCCACGAATTCGCGACTTTTTCTCAAACCTTTCCCTTAAAAATCGTTATATTTTCAGATTCACTCGTTGAGTTTCAAGTCAACAAAATTTACAAAGAAAACCTTTGAATAATGCTATGAATAAGATAATAATTAATTGAGGATATTTGTTTAATACATTCATTAGCGGGGTTTTGATGTGTTTAGACATGGTCGCAGAAGGTTATAAATGGTGAACCATGTTTATTTGAAATAAAAGAATTACTTCGTATTTATTTAAGCTAAGTGTACTACACATTTTTGTGACCAAAATTTGTTAATATCTGTTATTACGAAAACGTATATTTACGCGGGCCTTCCCTCGAAGGGATTAACATTCTCCCAAACGAAGTGCTGTTACACGCTTTGGCCTTAAATATACAGTATTAGCTGCAGTACCCGGCTTTGCCCGGGTCAATTTGTCTAAGGATTGGGTAACTTTAAATCAAAATTATGGGGGAACGGGGAGACATAGGCTCCCAAAATTTTGTATACACATTGTAGAAGGGATAATGTACGACTTAAGTAAAAAATTGAAAAAATATGAAAATTTAAAAAAAGTTCCAAGAGAGTGGGGGGTTATAGGGGGGAGGTGGGGGAAACAAAGTTGCCTAAAATCTTTTCAGGGATGATATAAATCATGTGCAAAGTTTGAAAGTTGTGAAACATTTGGTTCTTAAGTTATAAACGGACATACATACAAACACACTAAATTATATATTAAGATGTCCTCAATAATTTAAATTGAAAAAGCGTTTGTTTATAGGAAGTGCACTTTAGTCCTCTGTGAACATACAAGTATATATAGCTTATTATAACGACCTCTATATCGCAAACCTTCTTTCTACAAATCATGAAAACTGTAGTCCCTTGAAGTTAGTATTTAAGAGATTATACTCTAAATAGGAAGTGACATTTCAGTCAGGAGAGTAGGAGTCGCGAATGCGGTATTTATCCATATTTACTGCGCCTGATATTTATCTTGTCAAACTGCAATTAATATAAGATGTAAACGAATTCAATTGTGATGTGTGAGGTTTACAACTCTTTCTCCTATGTCGTAAGACCTAAAACAATAATCTCATTAGATTCTCTGACCTATATATGACTGAAGGAGATGCTCTTCATCCAATGCCGTCCAGCCTTGAGATTTGAAGAACTAATGCGCGCTAATCAATCCCAGGGATTCTTCGTTACATCGATGGACAAAACAATTTTCATTCCCTAGGTTCATACGATCTTAATTAAAAGCTTACATAATACTATGATAGCAGAAAAACATTGTCAGTCGGCAGCTTAAAAAGTATTTTAGCAATTCATTTCTCCCATTTGTTATTATGAAAGAATAGCATTCAGATGATAAATGTTCTCGACTAGATTGGATTAATAAATTACCCTAACTGTTCAAAGACTGAGCTTAAGACGCAAACAATTGCAAATAAACTCTTGATCCAAATTATTAAGCATTTTTACTGAACATGCTCAAATTATTAGTTTGGTGATTTGAACGCTCGACTCCAAGAAAATGTTGTCCAGCACATCAGTTGTATAAGGAAAAGGCAACTTTTTGGCAGAAAGCTAAGAGCTTCGAAAGTAAATTTAATGGTGCAATTCTAAGCCAAGCTAGATGCACATGTGTATAAAAGTTAATAAGAATTGTATGACGACGATCTGTAATCCCTCACCACAAAATATCTGCCCGTATTTTTTCGGTGCTACATACTATTCCCTTACACTATCCGTTAGAATTTTAAATATTTACGAATCCGATAAAATTCTACATTAGTTTTCTTTTGTTACTTAATCCACCTGATAAATAACTAGGTATGTGCAACGACTGAGCTGTCGACCGATAGAATTCCATGTCAGTATTTAAAATATGACATCCTGTCATTAACTGTGATGTAAATTACGGTAATTATAAATGTCTTAACTAAATTTTTGCTAAAGTGCATTAAAATTAGTGTAAAATTGCATAAAATTGTAAGAGTAAGGAATTATCAAATTTTTGTACCTTAATTGTATTGTTCAATTTTTTCGGCCCTCAAAAAACTCGAGTGAACGAGTTTTGATAAGACGTTGTCCATGTCTGAGGAAACAGCTTGATTTTAACACGTATGTATTTAATGGCGTTTACATCCTGACCACTCAGCCAAATTTCGGTACTGGAACAGAATCACAGTGTTCTACATCGTTATAATAATAATAAATATTTCTTGTAACCACCGTATTTGCCCGAATATAATGCATACTTTTATCTCCAATTTCCTATCCAAAACTATTTATATTTGCACGTTTTCCATTTCACCTTCGTATTCACATGGTGTGATATTTTGTAAACATATTTAAATGTCAATGAGTTAATTAAATTGGAGTTGTAAAAATAACTGGGAAAATTCCAACAATTAAAGCATGGCCAATGGAAATTCAAACTGTATTAGACATATAAAAATTGAGCAATTTTTTTCATGAACCCCGTCTCGAAATTTGGGCAAATGCGATCATTTCAATGTGTTATGTGCCAGAGAGAACCTTCGGGTCCTGTAATGGCCTCTACCCCAAAGATAGAAATATCTTTCGATAATTATGAATTCACACATGCGTTTGTTCCTCCCGTGCTTCCACAGCTGCTGGCCTAACCTTTTACCACAACCTCTCTCAAACCCCAGGGCTCGGACAGCTCAGTCAGGGCGTAGTCGGGGGCATGGGAGGCTTCGGGCAGTCTCTGGGTCAGCTGAACCAGGCCCCGCACCCCGCACCCCATCCGCCTCCACCCCATTCGCACCCGCCACCGCCCTCCTCCGTCCCTTCGTCCGCCCCCCCGTCCTCCACCTCCACCGCCGCCCCAGCCTCCTCCTCATCCTCATCCGCCGCCGCGGCCGCCGCGTCCTCGGCCGCCGCCGCTGCGGCCGCTGCAGCTGCCGCGGCTGCGATGGCGTCCAACGGTGGTCCGCCGTCCGTCTACCAGGCGCACTACGGACTCAACTCGCTCGGCGGTTGGGTGGAAGCAGCGGGAGCCGCCAATGGATGGATGGGTGAATATGCGCACCAGGGTGAAACTGTAGTGCTAAGCAAACTTGAGTAAGCTCGTGTCTCATAATCACGACCTTTTCTCACCACGCGTGACGTGACTAACATGTCTAATCGGGAAATAATATCCATTGGTTAGAAAAAAGAAGTAAGCAGTTGGGATCTTTGCCCTTATTTTCAAAGAAAAAAATGGTCATTGAAATTTCCAGGTGAAAACTATAACTAATATATAACATTGAATATACTTTAGAATTAATGATTCTATTTATTGAAAAGGAACTAACTTAGGATTAAGCCATAATAAAAAATATACTCATAAGCAATTAAATAAGATTATACAAAAATTAGCATCATAATTACAATAGCGATAAAAATCTTGCGAGATGAAAGAGAGAGGGATAGGATATGCAAACTCAATTCAAGAAAGGCAATATTAAGAGTGCTTTCGTGTGGGAGGTGGAAGAGATTAACATTAATTTTGGCAGAGTGAGAATTGAGCAAAGCGGGATACTGAAATAAGGGGAATGTTTGTTGATATGCGTATAATGTGTACAGAAAAAGCGATAAGAGGGATATTTTTTATAGAAGGAACTCAGGGGTTAAGGAGTGAAAGCTGAAGAAGGCAACATATTTTATGTCGAGGATGTGGCAGAAGAAGGTGATATAAGAAAATGTTCTATGTATATATAGAAGATGAAGGCTAATGTATTACGAAGAAATTAAAAAACACTGCCAAATAAGTCCAATTGAAGAAGGCATGGACAAGACGGGAAAGAAGTGCATGAGGATCAAAGGAATACACCTAAATAAGGAATAATGGATGGCAGGATCCTTAATTTCTGTAAATATGCAAAGAATCCCCAACTGCGACCTGACTTTATTTCTTACTGCACTAAATTCAGTTTTTAATCGATAAGAATGTATTTTTAAAGTGTGTTCTTAAGTTATAAAGGTGTATCATTTGGTATATATGCAGTGCGTTGCTTTGCTTATGTAATTTAGTGAGGAACTGATTTTTTTTAAGTTTGAAGTGCATCTATAGAAAAGAACTCCAGCGAGATATGTTTCTCTACTGTTTAGCGAAAATTGAAAATTTTCCACGATGGATTGATACCCTTAATGATTTTACAGTCATCAGTATACATTAATAGATGACAGTAGTTGGGAAAATCTTCAGAAAGGTCTTCTGTGAATAACAAAAAAAGATATGAATATTCCTTGGGAAGATGTCAGACTGCACAAGTGGCAAGACCAGGAAGAGCCGGAGAAGGCGACACATTAATTTCGTTAGGATCCATGATTTGTGCTTAAATGCCATCACGTGTATAATGTCAGTTTCTGTAGTTTTTTTTCAATTTATGCAGTAGTACCTCATCATTTTCTCTTATTTTTAGTTTTCAGATTTTTATTTTTCACGAGCTACTAGCATAACCAGTTTTAAGAATGAATAAGAAACTTTTTGGGATGTGAAACTTAAATGCAGTTCATTATCATGATAATCTCATCAATTCAATACATCATTATGTATATTCAGATCTCCATAATCTAAACTCGCGCTTTTCACTTAAACTTGGAATGAAACAGGCTGATTGAGGAGTTAAATATCTTTATGAAGTTACCTCAGTAATTACCATTGAACCTCAATTACTCGAATTGAAGGAAGACAGAAACAATTACAATTCCAGAAACTGCGAATAGCAGTACCAACTCCAAGAAACGTTTTCGTGCCATCGAAAATTAAAACCAAAGATGTTCAAGTTGTAGAGATTTTGAAATAACAGTACCGACGACCATAGGCTGAAAATAACATTTTCAAAAGTTGTTTTTTATGCATCTAAAACGTGATTTAAAACGTTAAGATAATTACATATTGATAATCGTATTACCCACGTATAATTTTTAAAAAAATTTAATACTTATCATTTATTAGTATCTATTATTATTAGCTTTTTAACACATTTACATCGAGAGACGGAGATTTAAACGTTTTTTAATCTTAAATTATTGCGATAGTCCCATCTAAATAAGAATTGTTCCAAGCACTTAAAATTCAGTATTTTGAGCACCCTAAGTAAGGCGAAGGAAAACGAAGAGCGCTTTTTGTTCATTCGTATTAAGAGCTTCGAAATTAAATTTACGCTTTATGTAGATTACATTCAAACACTATAATACGTATATTGATAAATTAAATAAGATAGTATTAATAACCACAAAAATGTTGTATAAACCATATGGGAATATCGTATGCGAAGCAGCCGTCATCAGTGGTGGTAAACTGATAACGTAACTTAAAATTAATTATTTTAGTATTTTATATCGGTGAATTGCCACCGATGACGGCTGTCTTTTATTATAATTTCTCATCTAATTTTTCCAACCATTTTTTTGGTTAACGATTCTATCTAGTTTGTCAATTGGATTCCAGATATACGGCGAGTTCGATCATTCTTTTCGAACAACAAAATAGTCACAAGGCAATAGTCGATTCGATCCATTATCCATGGTTTTAGGCAGTTTCGTATTCGTATTCGTATTCGTACAACCCTCTACGTCTCTCTCTCGTTTCAGTTGAGTGGTCGGACAACAAGAACGGGAATCGATCTGGGGAGAAGTGCTTGACCAATCCCAACCAGACGGGCGGAATCAGAATGACCAACGACCACCTCCTCTTCAATCGGATAGACCCGGTGTTCTACGGCCACGAAGGCGGAGATGGACTCAACTAAACGGCCCGCGTTCGCTGGCAGCGAGCCAACAAAAGAATTGCGTCCGGCTGAGGCGGCGCTCATGTCGCGAGAGACGATGGCAACATCCCTCCGCGCCCCGAGAGAGAGGAGGACGCGCCGTCGAGGATCCCGAGAGCACGGGGAAAGCGTTAGACATTAATGCGAGGAAGAAATGGATAAAATAAGAAAGAGAGAAAGAGATATATATATATGGCGCTCCGTTTGGAGCGCGGAAGTCGTAGTTTAAATAAAATGTACTTTTTGAGTGAGTCCTGTGTTGAGAATGCATGCATGGAAGGGGGAATGTGTGCAGTGATATATGTTTCGTTCTGGCTCGATGGACGGAACTTTTGGAAGTGTTAATATTTTACCGTGTTGAGGAGTCTTCGCTGATCCATATGGAACGCGTCTCGTTATTTCCCGCGCGTGGGTGTGTTCGTGTGTATGATGTGTGTGTGTGTGTGTGCGCGCAAGTATCGAGAGCAGAGAGGGAGAAAATGCTAGAAAACACATTTTATGTTTTGTATTATCGTCGTCCGGTTCTTCTCCGTTTGTCTATTCTGGCGTTAAAGAGAACGAGCCCCATTAAAGCGGGAAGGAGATCCACCTCGGCCCATGAAGAACGTATTCTTCGCGTCGACGGCGCCTTCAACGTATTTAGTTGTCGAATTCGAAATAACGGCTGTCCAAAAAACCTCTTCAAGTCCGCGAAAAAGACAAAAGAAATCCGTTGGATTTGGAAGGAAGCTTTTTAAAGTTTCCGTAATTAGGAATCCTTTGCCCGAGTTGGAACGGAGCGAGAATGGAGCGTAGAATAGAACAACGGGAGGGCCGCGTTATTTTTTATGAATGGGTTTCGGATTTATTTAATTGATGATAACTGGAAATGCACACAGGCTGTAAATAATGAAATGCAAAACACGAAACAAAAAGGTCCACCGGAAAAAATCTATTTTAAAATGTTTCCTAAAATTGATTATAGGTACCGTTCTTGAGTGTTTGTGACGAAAGACGTTATGTTCGGCATGTAGATCTTCAGCATTTTATAGTGTTTGTAATGACATAGACCAATCTAAAAGGACAGAAATCGGATCTTTTTTTCGGCGAGCGCCGGAACACGTTTAAAAATCTGCTCTTTCGATTACATTTCAGCAGATAATGCTTAAAGTTATTATTTTTTCAAATTTGTCGGTATTGTCGCATTATTTTTGATCGTCTTTTCCGTGAGTCTTCGAGGCGTTTTTTTCTCGTTTTGTGCGCCTTTGAGCAAATACACACACCAAAGAGAGTGATTCCAACGCATTCTCCAAAATTATTTTAGTATTTAGATATGCATTCATTTTTTTTAAGGATTATATACGTTTTCTGTTTTTGGTGACTACTGCGAAATTTAAAACTGTCCTTTTTTGTTGTTTCGGGCATGTCGCAAAACTTGTGGTGGAAAAATGGTTTTATGTTTTATTTCTTGTGATTCTCGTTTATTTGATCAAGAAACGTATACGATTTTGACCAAATATTTAAAAGGAGGAGAAATCACACAGAAATCTTAGTAAATCTTTTGTAAAAACTAGGGAAAAGATCTGAGTGTTTATAACAATAAATGATGAAAATGCATGGAACTTTCAATAATTGTAAACTGATTAGCAATTGAGAGTTGTAATTTCCTCACATGTCTTTACTGCGAGATAAGGCCAGTCTGATTTTCACTTCAAATTCATTTGTTTTGCAATATAAAAGGTTTTTTGAGTTTATCAAATTCATCGGCCACAATTTTGTAATGATTGATTACCCATTTCATTTATTGCATTAAAATGCATCTTCAAATACTCAGGTACTAAAGATTTTCTGCATCGAATAATAGCTTGTTCTGTATCGTGTTCTTTTTCGTTTGTTTGGTCTCTTTGCCACTTCCTCCATTACCACCAATACTCAGCAAGGAGCAGCGTTTTACACGCCATTTTAGGTTATACACACGTACTATGTAATTTCGGTTCTATTGCAGGAAAAATTTCAATAACGGCCTTATCTGCTTTTTGAGGACCTGTGTGCCAATTTTTACTTTAGAATTTTATGTCATTTGGTGATTATAACGTCCTCATGAAAACATGTTGTGTGTGTTTTAGCGTTAACATTTCATTCGATGGAAAAAATCTTTCAATATAAGAAAACAAAATTCAAAATAGGTGTTTAAAATTTACCTGTTCCATATTTCAATCCAGGCGACATGAAGCTTTACCGATTAGTTTAACCAAATGAACGAAAGCCAACATAGGGGTCCCATCTGTTTACCATCTATATTTTTATTAATGCACCCCCGAATGACCACCAGAAGTAGAAAGATGATGTGAAATAACAGGAAGCTTGTACAAAGAGTATCCCAAATAACTTAGACACTATACATGCAGGTAAACTATTGCAACAGCCCTTCAGAATGTAATGATGGCGTAACGCTGATATTATTGTGGTCCCTGTGGCATGATGTTTCCCAAGAATGGGTTGGGCAATAAATATTGTACATAGTGCTTGTAGTTATTTTATTTACCATTTCATTCTTAGACACGTTAAAAAGTGTCTCCAAGGAACGGAAGACATTCTTAAGAGAATGTTACACAATGTGAGATCGAAAAAGATTTATTTAATGTATTTTTAAATATCTTAGATTGTAAAAAGTAGGAAAATCTTAAAAAACAAAATGGGAAATTTCACCTCCAAAGTATCCTTCTATCTAACTTTAAGGTCCTATAATTATTCGAATAATGATTTGTAAATGCTATGATGGAAATGTAGCCCTGAAACGCGGGTTTTTGTTAAGCACAGGCTTTTTGTTAAATTATCAGTCGATCAAAATTGAACATTTGATTAACTATAGCTTCAGTGTATGGCTTTTTTATTTATAGAAGATTCAATGTTGATCAAAATGTGCGGTCAAGGTAACTTCCATAAGCAAAACACTTAAATTAACTGGATCATTTTCAGTATTTAACCCTTAATGTGATTTCGATGAATCATTTTTGAAATTTTCAGTTTTTCATCTTTAATACTATTATACTCAAATAAGAGAAATATTCTGAAATTGGATAAAATTAATATTTTCTTTATGTTTGAGAAAACTATAATTTGAAAAGCCTAGAATGGCGTACAAATTTCAATGAACGATAAATATTGTCCTCATTAATCAAAATAGAGACCCGCTAGTCTCAGATCACCATACCGTCAAAATTTGATGCAGGTGAGAGAGATTAAAAGTCACTTTCGCTAAGCTTCGCTGCTTACAGTGAATTTTGCCACAAGATATGCTTCGTTGAATTTCCTTATAGACTGATGGTAAAAAGATTATTACTTAAAAAATGTTAAAGGATCGCTCAGAAACAGTTTTATTCATCTTCGAGAACGCTCTTAGACCTTCAAGTCAAGAATATTGTTATGGAATGGATGAGAGCTCGGTGACTGGAGATTTGCTTGTTTTGTTTATTCATAAAGGTATGCTACTAGAACATAAGTCAAATGAGAACATATTTCCGATACTCGACACAATTTTCAAGTAGCTTATAAAATTACCATTCAGTTTTTGACAAATGTTAAATATTGGTGCATTTATTTCTGGAATCATATATTAAATTTTTAATTTTATGATTATCTACCGATCCAAGCAAATCATCATCCATTGGATATTATGAAATACGTTAAAACTAACTTTCTCTTAATGTTGTTTACGAATGCTGATATTATAGATAAAATTCTTCCGCAATGTGCGAATGACGAGACCAAAATAAAGCAAGAAAGAAACCAAAACTATGTACTTTGAGTATGTTAAGCCGGTGCGGATAATTCCCTTTTGCGAAAATTATGCGAATATGATTAAATGAAGGTTCAAGCGAAGAAAAGTCAAGAGGACTAATCATAGCGATTTCGTCGGAAGTGACTGATTGAGGTAAGGGAAGTGTGGTTTGAATAAGCGTCATTCTCTTTCATGAATGAATTTTATTACCCTCCGTATCTAGGCCCAACAGCTAATGATGAAACGATTTCATCATTTTCCAATCTCTCTAGAATTATTACCTGGCGAGGTGGAGTCCTTTAAGAACGAACCACCGTTCATATCGACGCCACGCAAGTAAGAAGAGACCATGCGTTCTTCACAATGTGACATAAGTAGGTCCGATCAATAATAAGAGATCTCACACGCGGTCACGAAGAAAGAGCAAAGCTGTTAGAATTACTGGAGTTTTAATAATGAGCTCCAAGGTAACAGGTGAGTGCATAGAACGATCTATTCCGAAATTACTTTACGAGCCTACGGAGGATATATGTGCTTGTATACTAGTAAAACTAAAGCGTTACTTAACTGCAAAACAAGTAAGATACCTATGCTTATAGTAAGATGTAGAAGCATGTTTTCTTAAAAGTTCTCAGGGTTATGATTTGCCTTATACTACAATATCATGTAGGTTTAAAGTCACCTAGCGGAAAATATGTGAACAATCGGAAAAATTCATTGATTGATAAGAGCTATCTAATTCAAATATGATTTTTTCCAAATATTTCTCAAAAAAAAGTTTGAATGTCCGCATCTTTTAAGAAAACGTACCAAAATTATTTTAATAAATTACTCGAAAAATTTCTCTTGACAAAATAAAATGTTCTCATAATTCAAAATAAGCTTTCTTATATGATTTCTGTTATTGGAAGGAATTTTACATAATTGAGATTAATATAAGAGCAAACTGGATATGCGTTGACGTCATCACAAGTGTTTGAAATGCAGCGCCTCGATGGTTGTATATTTCGTTGAAATGTGTCGTTCAACGAAAACTAATTCCACATTTGGTATTACTCCCTATCATTTAGAAATTACAACTAATTTTTAATCTGTAATGGCAATGTTTCAAACAAGAGTACAAAAGATAATTTTAGGATCAATTCATGTGATTGGTATGATTATATGCAATTGCCGTTGCTATAATAAAATTTTATAATTGCTTATATAGATGCGTACGCTGCTAAGATTAATTTTAATTGCGAATCGATATTTTGTTATCCGTAGTAACAGATATCAATTTTCTTTACTTACAGATTGTTCAGTGTGACAAGTGATTCAAAGTATTTTTCACTGTGAAAATTATTGTGTTCCGAAATTATTCACGAGTGTAATTGCCGATAATTGTTCTTGAGGACACTGGTGACGAAAGCAGCCGTATTCTTTACTATGTATGGAGAAAGTCATGTGTTGGAAATATTAGATTTTTCAACTTCCGCCATTATCAATTTACTACAGCAAGGTGGTTACCACCAATTTCTTTCGTTTGCCGGTTTACATAGGTATTAATCATAATATTCTTTCCTTTTTTGTGTGAATTGAACGCATCGGAGTTTTCTTTTCGTTGGGATAAATTTGAAGAACAATATTATAGAGAAGCATTGTACGTCAAAATGTACAAGTTTGATTGGATAACTCTTCCACCCGCTTTATTACTTACTAGTTAATGTGTGCTTGCATTATGCAAGCATTTTCTCTCACCTTAATATAAAGAGTAAGAGCAGTCAAATAATTTTCAAACACAAAAGTTTGCACCTCTGCGCCGATTTACGAGTTTTTCTTTATGGAAAATATTGGAATAAAAACAACCCCTAAAATTTATAATTATAAAAATTTTATAGGATTTCATAATTTGTTACGAATACCTCACATTTCAGCAAAATTTCATAGATGTAGCACCTCTAGAAGTGCATTTATATAAATTTAATTGTTTAAAATTTATGAACTTTTAACAACCACAATGATAAACTTTATGGTAATTTTCAATGCTATTTACCGCTGGAACATTATTCCCTAATTCTTTAAAAAATTTCAGCTCCCTAGCTCTACTGAAAGTGCATAAACATTAGTCAATTTGTTTAACATTTATTCATTTTTTACCGCCGAATGAATAAAAAATTTCAAATTTCTATAATCCCGTTTTCGTTATTTGGTAAATTCTACCGTTATAAAAAATTTCAGCATTGTAGCACATTTAGAAGTACCTAAACCATGAAATGTCTTTGTAAAAGTTTATAATTTTTAACGGTCAATAAAATAAACATTGTTGTAATTTTAGATTTTTTCTGTCTGTTTCTCCATGCCATCTACATTTTCTGATCATTTCAGCTCTCCATCTATTGTAGTTTGTGCTCGACATTAATATCCTCCTCTGTAAGAAGCGTCTATATATAATGATAATTAGCTATAAAAGAGCGTTAATCTCACCACATGATCATATGCGCAAGCGCGATATATTAAAATTTGAGAAATGAAATTTAATACCTATTATTCATAATATTATATTTATTTGCACATGAAATTCTTCTAGATACCTTATTATAGCGGAAATAATCGCATTCCCTGGATTTTTCTTCGAAGCAAATTATATAAATGGCATTCAATGTTAATAAAAACAAAAATTACGGCTAACAAGTCACAAAAAATAAAACAACTCATTTTCTGTATAATTACAATAGAAGGCATATATAGAGAAGGATACCGAGAAATTTTAGGAGGAAGATGGTTGGATTCAAATGGCGAGGGAATTTTGAGAAAAATGAAGGGAGTGATGCGCAGAAAAATAAGAGAGAGAGAGAGAGCGGAAGAATGTTAGCCTGTAAAGAAAATGAAAACTATTAAGGATTTAATATGGAAGTAAGGAAAGAAAATTGTTGTAGAAGGAGAATATGAGAGAAACGAGAAGGGAAATTTAGTGACGGAAGGCGAGAGGTGAAAGGATAAGAGGAAAGGGCTGCTGAAGCAGTCAGTAAATGGCGGTTTAAAAAAAATCTGATGTGCCCAGCAGATGACTTTCTTCATACAGAACAATGAATATGATTGCTTTCGACATCAGCGTCCCCAAGAATAAATCTCGGAAATTACACTCGTGAATAATGTCGATGCGGAATTAAAATTACCCTTGGCAGCGTAAGCAACGCTATCAACAATTAGAAAATTTTAACATAGCAACGGAAACATTGGTATCACTTAGCGACGTATTTAACATAAATTTAGAAGAAAAACAAAATATCTCGTAAACTATCAATTTTACGAAAAATGTTTCAATCAAACCTTGTAGAAAATTACATTTTCTACAACTTTTATAATAACAAATATTTACGTAAATTGAGTATTAAAAGAGATATTTGAAAAAAAAATGAAAAATGACAAGAATAAACCTCCCATTCTAGTTGAGCTGTTTCAAACCAAGACCTTTTCAGATTTTTATTTACTAGTGAAAATCTTAATAGTAAAGTTTTCTGGGGAATGAGGAAACAGGTGAAAAAATCTGCCACGACCGGGAATCGGTCTTACCACTTGACGGGCGGATATTCTACCACTGAACTACCGTGGCAGACTAATTCACCTATTTCAGAACGGGAATATTTCCTTAGGTTGGGACTGAGCTAGCTATGTTAGTATCAGTCAGCCCCAACGGATGTCTTCAAAGAGATGCTTATATCAAAGAAAACCCCTACCCTCTCAAATGGTAAGAATGCCATGATATTAATTGATGGAAAGGGTTCGATTCCCGGTCATGGCAGATTTTTTCACCTGTTTCCTCATTTCCCATCATATCAGCTTATGCCTGTCGCATAAGGATCTTCGGATCATCCTTTCCATTAATAATGTTTTGTGGTGATCTGATTAGAAGTTTTTGGGTTATAGCGCCCACAAAATTCTTGTCACATACACGCACATACAGACATCATAGCGAAAAGAGTGTAAACGTACTCGAGGGGGCCTCGAAACCTGTATGTCCGTTGTAATCTCGAATTCGATACTTTCTCCTAAATTACGAATGGAGAAAGTCAATATCGTCAATTCAGAATATCAAATTTCATGTATACTAGTATGATTAGTCTGAAATAATATTTTAACGAGACAGAATACTGAAACTATAGGAGAAAAACGGTCTTTATTGGCTTTCGTTAAGGAGACAAACTGAACGCGTAAGGTGTTTAAAATAATGGTAAAAAAGGGCGTAAGATATTTGTCTCGCCAGATTCTCTCTTCCACTGGCCTACCACATCGGCTGAACCTACATAATCACCCCCTGACAGCATTGGAACCTTGGCGACAACTTTACAATGATCTTTTAAATCACTGCAGGCAGAAATTTCTCCTCTATTTCCATTATACTTGAATGCGAGATATTTTTTTCAGTTCCTTACCGAAACTAATATATTTTTCTGTCTATATTATATCCGGCGGCGGCGGTTGTAACTATGATTCTCTTAACGTGGTCAATTAATTCGTGATCCTGCGGTTGTAACTATGATTCTCTTAAGGTTGCCTATTATCTCGTCATCCGGCTGCAGCACTTATGATTCTCTTAAGGTTGCCAATTAACTCTTCATCCGGCCGCAGCACCTATGATTCTCTTAAGGTGGCCGATTAACTCGTCATCCGGCGGTAGCATCTGTGATTCTCTTAAGGTTATTCACTAACTTGTCCTCCGGTTGCAGCACCTAGGATTCTCTTATAGTTGCCCATGCACTCGTCATCCGGATGAAGCTACTGTAAATGGCCAAGGCAAAATTAAAATTGGACCTTTTTTCCCACAACTTGCCACCCATCCGAGTACCCTACCGGCTCTATGATGCTTTACCTGGGACGATTGGATATAAACCGATGTTTCCATCGTGCTATGACTGTTATTGTAGATAATGCTGTATCTTAAACATATTAAATTCCTAAACCTAACCTATTGCCAAAATCTTACATCACACAATAACGATGTTTTGAGTTCGTTTTACTGCTTTTTGCACCAAGAAAATGTTTGTGCTCAAATGGCGGAGAGAGACATTTTAAAAGATGTAATGGAAACGGTTATTAAAATTGTCAATTATATCTACCCCAGCACTCTGAACCATCGACAATTTGTCGAGTTGTTGAATAAAGTGGAGAACCCTGGTTTTAAAGATGTCGTGTACTTTTCAAATGTCCGGTGGCTGAGTCATGGAAAGGTATTGGCAGCGCTGCCTTAACCATTGGGCTAAATGGGCTAGAGCCCAGAGGCGCCACTCATAAATATATTTTTTATTATTATTTACATAAGTGATTTGTAACAATATGATATGAGACACTAACTTCCATACATGCAACTTCTGCTTCGTCACATTTTTTCATTGACTATGTTAGATTAGATAATCGTACGAACAATAGTACAGACATAAACATTAGTGTCATTCGGCGACGGCGCTATTGCAGCAAAGCCGAGACCAAAAATCCCTATGAACATAGATTAAGTAAGAGTATAGATGGCGTCTTTTCATAGCGAAGTGAAGGGGGAACAATCAAATTATCCATATAAATAAAATTGTAACCTCTGTCTGTACATTTGTTTTTTTTTGTCGGGGTTTTACTTTTTTTGTGTTTTGCATCACAAGAAGACATTTGAACCTGTTTGCACAATTGTTGTCTGTCTGTCTGTTTGTTTGCTACAGCATCAAACAAAAACGGCTGGTCGAATTTTTATGAAACTTGCTGCGTGTCTTTAGACTGGTCCAGCTTAAAATATAGGCTATGTGGTGTATCTCAAAAAAATGTTAAGTGGGGGTTTGGGGGTGTCACCGATTTGGTTTTTCGACGATAACTCTCGAATGAATTAACTTAGGAAGTTCAAATTTGATATTTCTCACTTTCAATACAAGTATAAGATCAAGTTTGTAGATGAGCAAAATCAGACCAAGGGGAGGGGGTTATGGAGAGGGGGCACCCGTAAGAGAAATCGCTGATTTCAAGCTAACGGTTGATTGATTTCCTGATTTTCCTGATTTTCCCGATTTTCCTGATTTTCCTAATTTTTCTGATTTTCCTGAATTTCCTGATTATCTTGAATTTCCTGATTTTCCTGAATTTCCTGATGTTTCTGAATTTCCAGAATTTCCTATTAACCTGATTTACCTTATTTTTATGATTTTCCTGATTTACCTAAATTTCTGAATTTCCTGATGTACCTGATTTTCCTGATTTTCCTTATTAAATTGTTTGAAATAAAAGATGTAGGAAAATCAGGTAATTCAGGAAAATCAGGAATCTCAGGAAATTCAGAACATCAGGAAATTCAGGAAAATTAGGAAATTCAGGAAAATCAAGAAATTCAGGAAAATCACGAAATTCAGGTAAATCAGGAAAATAAGAAAATTCAGGAAAATCAGGTAAATCAGGAAATTCAGGAAAATCAGAAAATTCAGGAAAATCAGGAAATTCAGGAAAATCAGGAAATTCAGCAAATTCAGGAAAATCAGGAAAATCAGGAATATTATTTTCCTGAAATTCCTGATTTCCTGATTTTCCTGATTTACATGAATTTCCTGATTTTCCTGAATTTCCTGATTTACCTGATTTTCCTGATTTTCCTGAATTTGCTGATTTTCCTGATTTACCTGAATTTCCTGATTTTCCTGAATTTTCTGAATTTCCTGATTTACCTGAATTTCTTGATTTTCCTGAATTTCCTGATTTTCCTGTTGTTCCTGAATTTCCTGAGTTTCCTGATTTTTCTGATTTTCCTGAATTTCCTGATTTCTTTGAATTTCCTGATTTTCCTGAATTTCCTGATTTTCCTGATTTACATGAATTTCCTTATTTTCTTTATTTTCTACATCTTATACACAGTGAGAAAGGTGGGAAAGGACGACGGGTACTGATTAAACTACGCGTATTTTCCCAAGTAGATTTGAATCAAATTTGGTACGATTGTGGAGGGTTCCCCGAAATAATTCATACGTAGTTTTTGTTTCTCTCTGCCCATTGTATTCAACACGGTGGCCGAGTGAATTCTTAAATACCATGTATCATCTAGAATTCCGATCGGATTTTAAACAAATTTTCCCGGGCAACGCCGGGAATTTCTGCTAGTTGGGAATAAAAATAATGGAAATTATTTAGGTTGCATAGAACTTTTAGCGAAATTCGATCCCATATTACAACAACATCTATTGGATTTTGGAAATAAAGGCACTGGAAATGTTTTATATTTGTCAGCAGGAATTTGCGACGAATTTATTCAAATTTTAGGAAGTACATAATGTCAGAAGTTCTATTATCTCCGAATTGGAGGAAGTCAAATATTATTCATTAATAATAGATTCAACGCCCGATATTTTGCACTCAGATCAGTTAACCGCTGTAGTTAGATATGTAAATACCAATGGAACCGCAGTAGAAAGATTTTTGACGTTTGTTGAGAATGTAGGTCATAAGAGCACAGAAATGGAGGATTGTGTTTTGAAAGTACAGACCGATTTGGGCATTAATTTGCCAGATTGTAGAGGACAGTCTTATGACAATGCTTCTAATATGTCAGGTGTGTATAACGGTTTTCAAGTTCGTATTAAATGAAAAAATAATC
Organism: Uropetala carovei; assembly: GCA_036926305.1. Lineage (NCBI taxonomy): Eukaryota > Metazoa > Arthropoda > Insecta > Odonata > Petaluridae > Uropetala > Uropetala carovei. The sequence continues at coordinate 5,294,336 of JAXCHB010000141.1, forward strand.
TTGCATTTATGTGCCATGCGCAGCACATTCGTTGAATTTAATTGGAGAATCTGCTGCGGAATGTTGTCTAGAAGCCACCGGATTATTTCTATTCATTCAAAATTTGTGCAATTTCTTTGTGGCTTCAACATTTGGGTGGGAAGTACTGAAAAGTTATTTATCACCGAAATGTAAGGTACCAAAAAAATTAAGTGACAATAGCTGATGCAGTAAACGCAGTAATTTTAGGTTACGAATATTTTTTAAAATCTCTGATGATCCTGCACAAAAGCCTGCTGCTAAAGTTGAAGCTCAGAGATTGGTAAATCAACTAAATTTACTAGAAACTGCTCTAATGATGGCGTTTTGGAATGACATTTTGGAAATAATAAACAAAACAAATAAGACTTCAAAAAGTTAATATTGACATTGAAACTTATACAGTTCTTTGGAAAATATTTGCAATCTAAACGCAATATAGAATCTTTTACTTATTGTAAATTAAAAGGGGCCGAATTATCTGGCTGTGATGAGTATAAAACTAAAAGATTATGTGAAAGAAAAAGAAAATTCGATGAAACTACATACATCATCAGACATCGAATTTGATACAAATACTGAATTCCGTATAAAAACCTACAATGTTATAATTGATAAGCTTCTGGCAGAAATAAACAAAAGGAAATATGCTTACGATGATATACACTTAAAACTTGGTATTTTAATTAATTTGAAATATCTAGATGAACCTACAATTAGAAAACAGGTTGCAGAGTTGTAAAATATATATGCAGATGATCTAGAAGAAAATTTTATTGAAGAATGTCTGCATTTTAAACATGTGAACCTTTGCAAAAACGATGAAATTACATCTAAATCAGAGCTTAGTTTGAGGACAGTAATAGATTCAAGTATTGAGTCTACATTTCCTAATGTTGCTACTGCTTTGCGCATTTTTTAAAGTATGGCCGCTGTAAATTGTAGTTGTGAAAGATCTTTTTCGACGCTAAGAAAAATAAAAAACTATCTGCTTTCATCTTTAGGAGAATGCAAACTTAATAATTTAAGCATATTATCAAATGAATCAGAATTTTTTGAAAATATTGATTGTGCAGAAATTATCAACCAATTTTCCAGAAGTAAATGTAGAAAGAAGTACTTTTAAGATATGTTATTTATTTATCAACTACGTAATTATTTGTTTCTATTTTGTTTTTTATATTTTCTATTTTTTGTTTTAATAAAAATGTGTATTGTTTTCATTTATGATTAATAAAATCGTTGTGTATTTACGTATTTATTTTACATTAAAAATTAGTAACCCTCACCCCACTATAAGAGGGCGCATCATGTTTCTAGCCCAGGGCGCCCAAATGTCTTAAGACGGCCCTGGGTATTGGAACGATTTACTGCCTTGCTAATAACACCAATCCGAGACTTCCTTGTGAGGAAGGAAAAGAAAACAACTTACTCTGTGATTGAAGAAGAACAGTGGCAATGTGACATTCGTTTTCTGACTGACATCACTGCAAACATGAACTAATTCAACCTTAAAATTCAGGGAAATGGAAAGCTAATTTATAGTTTGGCACAGTATGTAGGAGAATTATGTCAAAACTGAAACTTTTTGTGGAACATATAGAGGCCCAAGATTTCACGCACTTTCCGAACATGGCGCAATACACATAAAATCCTGATTTTGAACGTAAGGTCTTTGTGGATCGGTTGCAGAATCTGCTACAAATATTTTCCCAGCGCTTTTCAGATTTTGAAAAGTACAGGATTGCTTTTCAATTAATGGAAGATCCATATCACTTTCACATCCATGGTTCTTGACTGTCTCAAGAGCTCGGAAATTTATTTTCTTTGGACAGGTGTGTTTTCGAGATGGATATGCTTTTACTGCAAAGATGATTTGATTGTTATTATGTAGACTCGTATTTTGAAAGAAGACGAGTTCACTCAATATATTCATTCCAAAACTTTTCTATGTTCGGATCAACCCAGCTACCATTGGAGTTGAAGCAAGGAATTTTTTCGCGATTTAAATACGTCATCACCTGAAAAAGTGTTAATCAAGCATCCCTGCCAAATTTCGAGTTTAAACTTTAAAATGCCATATGTAAATTTTTTTGGGAAACTTAGGGGGAGCAAGTGCCCCCTCTTACCCCTTACTGCGGGCGCCCATGGCCGCAATGTACGGTAGTCGGAAAAATATCTTTTAATATCTCTCTCTGCCAAAAGCAGCCTTGGAATAATTTATAAAGTGTGTATATCAAATATAAAATTTTTCTCTGGCATTTTAACCTTCGCTGTATAAGACGCAGCATGATTTTAGTACGTGTTTGGGTGACAATGAAGCGTCTTGTACATAGGAAAATACGGTAAAAATATTATCTGCTAAGCGCAATTAGTGTGCGCAATGCCGCCATCTGTAAATATTGAAACCCCTTAGGGCAAAGCACACAGGCCTTCTATTATGGTTTTCAGCTATTTCGCTATGAGAATTTTGTGTCCACAGACTTCGATTTTGCTAGCCAAACTAGCGTTCCGTTTCGTAAAATTTCCGCTGCGAGTACCAGAACAATCGTTCATTTTCGAGGGTTGGGCCGCGAAGCGTCCAAGGGCGGAGCTACCTAGTTTATATAAAAGGTATATGTTAAAATGTAAATTAAAAATGCAGAATGATATTGTGGAAGAGTTATGAATTAACATAATGTAATTAGTGAAAAGAACAGAATAATCTGGTAATGTGACTGAATCTTAAATTTAGTATAAATAATTGGAGGTATTACTAATCTTAATTTATAACGTATTATTAATACAAGGGCCGATTAATAATTAATTAATACGTTTTAATATTACTAAATAAAGATACTCCTCAAGTTTATTTTTAAGGTTTTAAAAGCATAAAACGAAAACGGAACAGCCAAGAAAACTAAACGGAACAGCCAATAAAACAAAAGAAACAAGAGAGTGCGCATTTCTGAGCAGTGATTTGGAGTTTCAATGTATTTGTTTTTCTGTTATTGTATGGCTGAGGAATAAACATCGTGCATCTCTGAGCTGTGATTTGGAGTTTCAATAGATTTCTTTCTCTCTTATTCTACGGCTGAGGAATAAACATCATGAACAGGTAATTCTCATATTTGTAAGATATTTTTTTGTGATCGGTTGTCGGCTTTAATTTCCTTAAGTGGAAACTTGATTTTATTTCTACACTGCATTGAATTTGTACTACCGCATTAATGTCGATGTGTGAGCATATTTGAATCTTGTACAATTTTGTCTCTCATGTTATAATTATATCTTTCGGTGCATAGTTCGTAGCTTTTTATGTAATCAGAAGTTTTAATTAAGAAAAGTTGTCGATCTCTTGACTGTAACGTAATGGCATCATAATCTTAGATTCGCATTAATTAGGAGAAACATGCAATTCTTTTTCCACGTTGAAATTTGTTAGAAGTTAACCACGTGTATTTTGTGTGGACTGGTTCAAGTTTAGACATGAAAATGGTTATTAATTAGTCGAATGGTTGTGTAAGCATGAAGTTTGAGGATAAAATTTTGTATTCTATGGCATTGTTCAAGTGGTTGAACTGCTATCGCTACCTCGGACATTTTTCTTATTCTTACGGAATTTTATGAGTCTATGATCATAGTTGCCAACAGTGCCAGTTTGACTTAAGATTCCGGGACATTCCATATAATTTTTCGTATACTTTAATCTCGCTAAAGCGTACGCTTAACTGAATAAATAATAGTTTATTGAGTGAATGAAAATATATTAAAGTTTCCTCCAAGGCCTCCGATTTTCAGACAAAATTCTCCGGGTCGTGCCATGTTTAATGTTGGCAAACCTTTATCGAAAAAATACATTCTAAGCAATAATGTACTTAGTTTATTTAATTGGTATTAATTTAAGTAATCAATACATGCTAGTCGGATGGTTTTGAAATTAGTATTAAGCTTAGCTAAGCAACTTACTGTACTAATCTTTGAATCAAAGATTAACTTGAGTTACAGTACAATAGTTTCGAATGTTAGAGGAGTGATTTAGTACGAGAGACATTGCATAATGTACTCAAGTTATCAGGAATATTATTCAGCATGAAATTACAGTGCACATTTTCATATTTCATTCTCTTGTTGTTATAGACATGTTTCAGTCTGCTGTCACAGAACTGGTCTGTCGTGTTCTCTTGAATGTGATATTAGAAATATTAATGGTAAGTATTATCAGCGGTTTTCTTTTAAGTAGATTGCATTTATCATATTTATGTTTAGTCGTGTATCCATGCATTAGTTTTTTTAATGGCGTATATATATCGGTCATGGGCAAGAAACGTGACACAAGTCAAAACTGGCCATTTTTCAGGAGAGTGCTTTTGAAGTTTACGTTTTAAGAAAGCAAAAATACCAATAAATACATCTGGGGCATCTAAATTTTTATTACATAGCTTAACTATACTGTAGGTGTTATTTTCCCATACCAATTTCATATTTAAAGTGGTTAGCAACCCCTACAACCTCCTGAGAAAGTTACCCCCTTTTGACTTGTGACGCTTTTCACGTATGTACTGAAATTAAGTTTCGGTTTAATACAGCAACAACTTTAACAATTTTTTATACATAATTTATTTTAATTACAAAAATATGTTTATTTTATTACAAATACAGGTAATCTCCGATTTACATCGTTCCGATTTACGTTGTTTCGATATAACGTCGTTTACAAATAGGGGACAGTTTCTCTGTTTTACATTGTTCGTCATTTCTATGTCCGATATAACGTCGAGCGAACTGCTGCAATGTATCGAATGCTTCTCCTTTCAATCGCTAGGCAGATGGAGAATTCGAGTTAATCATTTCATTAGTTAATCCCATTATAACATACTAGCAGAAATACCCGGCGTTACTCAGGGAAATTTGGTTCAAATCCGATCGGAATTCTAGATGATGCATGGTATTTAAGAATCCGCTCGGCCGCCGTTTTGAATAAAGCGGGCAGAGAGAAGCAAAAACCACGTATGAATTATTTCTGGGAGCCCTCCGCAATCGTACCAAATTTGATTAAAATCAATAGTAGGACTTGGGAAAATATGCATAGTTTAATCAGTTCCCGCCGTCCAATTACGGATAAGGAAGTAGTCGTTTCCCACCTTTCTCACTATGTATAAGATGCAGAGTTACCTGTTCTTTGAGGTTTAGGCATCAGAACAGCTCGAAAAGAACTGTTCCATTCTTTCTGACATACAAAGTTATTTTGCTTTTTGTACAATTAATATAAAACATTTGGAATTAAAAAGTAGCCTATGGCCTTATTTGCGAAGAAAGTATCTGTTGAAAGTTTGATTACTCTAGCTGTAATGGTGTGGAAATGTATAGATGTACAAATAAACAAACAAACAAACTTTCATAAATATATAAGAGATAAATATATGGGAAAAACATGTCCGATTTACGTTGTTTCGATATACGTCGCCAGTTCTAGGAACACATCCCCGACTTAAATCGGAGGTTACCTGTATCCTTGTTTATCTTCATTATGCATTTATTACAATAGTATTTTCAATTACAAAAATAAAGATTTTGTAAAAACTGTTTCATTTCTAATAAAAAATTTTACAAAATAAGTTTTCCTTAATATAATTAGTTATATTTTAGATTAATTTTATTAAGGCAGAGTATAAAAATTAGAAATTACAAAGTATCAAAGAATTTAGCATAATACTTTGGAATGTGGTTATTTTTAACTAAATCCAATAAATCTTTTTTCTTTCAGTTAACTGAAGTTTCTTAGAATATGCTAATTTAACAACAATAGGATTATTATTTTTATTTTGAGTTCTTCTAGTATTATTACAATGGGGAACGAATTTCTTCATAGTCTTTCTTGCCGTATGATGTTTTGTAAAAATGAAAAGGATGTTCCTTTTCGACTCTTAAAATTTTTATGTAATTGAGCTTCACTGAGTCGTTGTTATTATTGTTTGAAAAATTAGTCCCTATTTGCGCTGCCAGATGTTTCATGTCTTTAAAATCTTCATAGCAAAATTTGTGAACTTTATACGGCTTGCCTGTTTTCTTTGCTGCCCCAATCAAGGTTATATACTGCTCTGGAACATAGATCGGCCCAGGTCTGAGTGCCCTCTTGACTTGCGCCTCAATAAATGAGTGAGCACTGTCACCCTCATTCTGAGAATGACCTTTGGTCAAAAATTTATTAGTTATCGATCTAATTTTGAACTGGGATACTGCATAAAGGTACATTGCAATTATGTAGCGATTTTTCTGTTGACCACAACAATTATCAGAGTATAATACAATGTCTAGTTCTTTGCTGGATATTGCATTTGCTTTATCTTCAAGGTATTTCATGAGGCAGGATCCGATTTCGTTAGGACTCCTTTTGCCCTCTGCCTCATGCCAAACAAAGCAATTAACTTCGTCGGTTCCCAGTTCATACACAGTAAAATTATAACCATTCAGCTTTGATTTATAATAAAATGTCGAAACCTCACCTTTCGGGCATGGAAGAACAGCTTGGAGGTTGAAACAGGCTACAATAAAGTTGTCCTTAACTTTCTGCTTATCGTGATCTTTCTCTGCACGTGAAAGATTTTTTTCACATTGGTGTGTATTGTACTGTTCTTCCATGTCTTCCTTACTCATACCATCTGCGTTGGTATACGATTGACATAGGTCACATTGATCTTTCTTGGGAGTAAAGAAAGAGATGTTGAACTCTTCACGAAATATTCAACTATACAGGCGACCCTCGGTTACCGATGGCGATCCGTTCTTGCAAATGGTCGTTAACTGAATTTGGTTCATTAACCGAATCTTATATCCCTAGCGGTTGTTACGTACGGTTTAACACACATTTGGTCCTTACAGTGCCTACTAAATACCAAAAATAGTACATATAGTAAAATAAAATATAGAGTGATGCTTTTCACCAAAATGTTTTAATGAAATACAGACTTTACCTATATTAGCCTAAAACAGTATACAGGCAGTCCCCGGCATCCGTACATTCGACATCCATGCAATTCATTCTTTCGTACATTGTAAATTCTCGCCCCTAAACCACCTTTTGTATGCCGAATTCAGACTTTCGTTCATCAGCTGACGATCAAACATTTCAAGCTATCGCATAATGGTACTGTCTGTCAGCCAACCCAACACTTTTAATAAATTAAAGTATGCTACGTAATAATATACGTATTATATGTAATGTTTTTAATATTGTACTAAAATTTGATAAGATTAATACCACTGTAAAGTCGGTTAATAATCAATAGATAATTATTATTATTCAGTCTCGGCAGCATTACCATCTTTATTTGTAGGTACAGCAGTGTTTCTTTGTTTATGCATTTTACACGTATTATTTTATAAACATGAGTGATAAACAGAAAACTGAAAGTGGCAATACAAGTGGAAAGAAACGTAGGGCTTATAAGGTGAACACGATTGAGACAAAGATGGAAATAATTAGGCGTGCCGAAAGCAGCGAATCTTTAGCATCAATTGGACGTACAATGGACTTAAGCCGGTCGAGTGTGTGTTCAATTGTGAAGGAGAAGAACAAAATTAAAGAATATGTACGAAACGCTGGAAATACAACAATTTGAGACATAATGATTGTGCAGTTGCTTGGCTTTCTCGTGAATGACAATTGAACTCAGTGGGACTTTCTTGCGAGTAATAAAAATTTCTTGAGAAAAAGAATAATAAAAAACAACGATAAATTATAATAAAAAAGATAATAATCAATTACACTGTGTGTGTGATAACCTGAGGATAATACCAACTGCAGAGTTTGAATTAAGGAGAAATCTAAATATGAATTGCAGCTACTCCACAGCAAGGCGACGTCTAAATGAAGGAGGCATCCATCATCACCACCAGGCTAAGAAACCGCTAATTATGGAAAGTTCGATTGGAGTTTGCCTGGACTTTTATTAATATGGACCAAGCTTATTGGGACTTAGTTATATTCTCGATGAAAAAACATTCCGTAGCAATCAACAAGGAAGAATTGAACTGTGGCGTCCAAGAAATACAAGGTGGTGAAATTCATGTTAATTGATTAATAGTATTTTTATGGTATATTCTGAATAAAACCCTGTAATACACATGCTTTATTTACAGATATCATCAACGAAATTTACTAAGAACGAATAGTCCTGGTCATATTGGTATGAGTTATTAGGGTGCGATGTCTGCTGCATGACCAGGACCATTAGTGAGAACTCCCACGAGAATGAACGCTGCAGGCTACATTCATATTTTAAGGACAGACTTGCTGCCATATATAAATGAAATGGTTCCCGAAGGCGAGGAAGTAGTTTTCGTGTAAGATAATTGCCCAATACATAAGGTCAATTTAACTAAACGTTTTTTCGAGATTACTCTTCGTGTAATCGTGCTGGCGAAAGGAACGAGGAGGCATTAGAAGCCCATGTAAGGGATGGTTGGGTTACGTTAGGACGGCGTCCCAAACTTTTAGAAAATTTAGTAGAGTCGATGAGATCGAGACTCAAATCTGTAATTGGATGTGATGGTAATTTAACAAAATATTAAAAGCAATTTATTTACTGTGTCTTTTCTTTACCAAGGCTTGCATTTTGTATAATTCATAGAAATGTTTGGCTTGCAACTGAAGTTTGCTCCTCCGATCATCTTATTTAAAGTTATACCGTATATACTTGTGTATAGTACGAGTTTTTACGACCAAATTTTTATTGCAAAAATTGAGGATCGTACTATACACGAGTAATGCATTTGAGGATTTAAAATTCATGTATCTTCACGGGCATTTTCGGTGAAGTTATGCCACTGGCACGCATTCTAATGGTAGGCTAACCTTAACAGTGAGGTCCTTTATCGTTGTTATGTTGCTTCGTGAAGAGTAGAATCTTTTTCATATATACAGCTTCAAATTCACAAATACTTGATATAAGTGAAGATTTACAGGCACTTCCTTTCTTGAATTTTATGTATGTACATCTTTGTTTGCGTCTTTTTACAAGGGATGGATTGGAACGAGTTGGACTAAAAGTATTGTAGACGGCGTAACTTTATGGAATTTCGACATCTTGGAAAAAAGAAATTACTTTGTAATATCCAACAGTCTTTATTGTTTCTTCAATCACACACCGATCAGTTTCCACTACAAACTCATTCTAAAGGTGTTACGTCGGTTATATAGTAACACCATTAGAATGATTTTGTAGTGGAAACCGGTCGGTGTGTGATTGAAGAAACAATAAAGACTGTGGAATATTACAAAGTAATTTCTTTTTATCCGTTATCCCTACCTATTAAGTAGATGCGCGAGTGGAACGCGGAACGTAATCCAGACGTTCATATATTTTTTCCGGACGGCTTTTGTCTAAATTCTTTATAATCTTTACATTTTTCATCCATGTGCCTTTATTTTCTTTCTGTAAACTGTAAACCCATATTGTCTATAAAAATGGATTCAAAAAGGAATAAATATACTACTAAGTTCAAGCTTAAAGTGATTGAGTATGCAGAAAAGACAAACAATTGTGCTGCTGCAAGACAATTTGGTACCACGGAGAAAAATGTTAGGAATTGGAGGAAGCTGTCCACACAGCTTATGCAAATGTTTAAGAACAAATGTGTGAATAGAGGTAAGACTAGTAGGTGGCCACAGTTGGATGATGAAGTAAATAAATTTGTCACTGAAACTCGGCAGAATGGAAACGGTGTTTCTCGTGGGCAAGTTCGGATCTTTGCCCTGAAACAGGCAAGGAAAATGAACTTTGCTGATTTCAAGGCCAGTGCTGGTTGGTGTACCAGATTTATGAAAAGATATGATCTTGTCTTGCGACAGAAGACCAAGATTTCACAGCGCCTCCCCGCAGAATTGGAAGACAAAATAATTTCATTTCAGAAATTTATAATAAAACGTAGAAAGGAGAACAACTATCCATTGACATGTATAGGAAACATGGATGAAACACCAATGAATTTTGACATGCCAGTCAACAAAACAATGAACAAAGTGGGGGAAAAATCAGTGCTAGTGAGAACAACTGGTCACGAAAAAACAAGATTTACTGTTGTATTAACATGTATGGCAGATGGCACGAAGCTGAGGCCAATGGTAATTTTCAAGAGAAAGAAATTGCCAAAACAGAAATTCCCTAAAGGAGTAGTCGTGCATGTTCAGGAGAAAGGTTGGATGGCTGTACATGGCTTGAAAATATAGGTGAAACAAGTATGGTGTTCCCGACCAGGGGCACTGAGGAAAGAAAGAAGTCTACTGGTCTGGGATGCGTTTAAATGCCATCTGATGGATAGTGTTGTTGCACAAGTTAGATCCCAAAACACAGATATTGCACTGATTCCTGGAGGTCTAACCAGCATTGTGCAACCACTTGATGTCTGCCTAAACAAACCTTTGAAAGATGCTATGAGAGACCTTTGGAACAACTGGATGATTGAAGGGGAAAAATCATTTACAAAGGGAGGATGCATTCGGGCTCCGACGCTAGAAACTGTTTGTGAATAGGTAGTTCAGGCGTGGGGAAATATCAGACCGGAAACTGTGGTGCGTTCATTTAAAAAATGTGGTATTTCCAATGCCCTTGATGGGACAGAGGATGATTTCTTGTGGAATAACAATGACATTGATGAAGAAGTTGCTGGTGATCCTATGATAGATGAAGATGCTGATGACCTGTATGATGATCAAGTTCAAGCGGAAGATTGGGACATGTTATTTGATAATGAAGACGATGATGAACAAGATTTTCATGGCTTTTAGTAAATAAATATTCAGCACTATTTTTATTTAAATAATTTATTCCCGTATTTTGTCAAAGATTCTTATACCATATATAATAATGCCGTTACAATGCTCCCATGACTATATTTTGATGTTTATTTTTTATTATTGTATCTATTCTATTTTGACTTTCATACTATTCCATGTGATCTTTATTACTTTATTAAACATGTAATAACTTTTAAAAAATATGCTTTAAAATGTTATAAATTTATATTGGTAAATACCTACCTATTGACTGTGATGTTCACAATTGTGATTGTATTGTCCCTAAAAAGAGCCAAGTCTCACTGGGACGTATACGTATATTAATAAATAAATAAATAAAAGTGTTAATTCCTAATGATATTATCACTGTATAAATAAATAAAGTACTAGAATTGAAACGATTCTATTTCATATTGTGCAATCATGATTCATATCACTTTTTATTAAATGTTTTAGGAGTAAGATACTTAACTTTTCCGAATTTTAGTGTACTCGCCAGAAATACTATTTACGACATTTACGGTCCATTCTATGGTGGTGTAGAAAATCAAGGTCGTTCGATATATCTCGCTCGTAACCATCGAGCTATCGAAACGAAATATATCGACTCTAGTGGAAAGCTGGGGCATGGAAGAATATTCTTCCATGGCTGGGGTCGTACTATAAACGAGATATATGAAAAAATGAGATTGTAGAGAGATAGAGTGGTGTATGCAAGTTGACGATGACAGCTGTAACACATAATAGTAACAATACCTTTTTTTCCTACATCAGCAATACATTACAATTAAATGACAAAACAGAATGTAGTGAATAATTACGTATACAAATTCACATCTCATTATATTACAGAACAAGAATGAAAAATGTTATACAGGAATAATTTATGTCCAGTACACAAGATTTAAATAGTAAAAAACTTTCGATAAAAACTTCACAAATCGCGAAAGTCACTCCCTAAAGTGTCTTTAAAAACGTACACAAATAAATTAAAAAATTTTTGCATAGGTACTGCTGTCAAAATACTTGTAACATTAATATCCGTAACAGGGAACCTTTTCGAAGAATAAACGGGCAAACTTATGTCATGATTAAAACTATAAACATTAAATTTCGAACACAATAAAACTTTCTACCTTCTAAAAGGCACTGGTGTAACCAGAAATGGAAATTCGGCAGGAAAGCAAAATGCCAATAATCTTAAATAAAGGAAGAACTCTAAACACGGTGAAGGCAATGAACAGAATAGGAAAATTAAAAAAACTCCAATTCACCGTAAAGGCGGTACTTACGTGTCAAGACTCGCAGGACCACTTAGAGGACGCGCGTTTCGACAGCTACGCTGTCATCTTCAGCAATGTCAATGTGTGTAGGGTTAGGCGGAGTATTTATACTGTTGTTGACCGTTGGAGGAGTAGGGGAGGGGGAAGAGAAAGGTGTATTGGTCATTAACTGAAATAGAGGGGAGTGGGGGATAGGGCCAGCGTCGTTATTCATTATCTTGTTTTGGTTGTTGTGTATGTAGAGGCTTTCATAGGCGTCTAGTTTGTTTTCATTGGTGACCGTTTTCAGAAGTTTTAAATTTTTTGTTGTGATGGGATGATGGCAGGTGTTGATATGAGCTGCTACACTGGACTTGTCTATTCTGTTGTTTCTGTAATGGGCTAAGTGTTCTTTGAAACGTGTTTCTAAATTCCTTTTTGTTTGCCCAATATAAATGTTGTCACACTTTTCACATTTAATTTGGTATATGCCTGATTTCTTATGGGAGGGTATGCTATCTTTAGGGTTCTTAATGAGATTTGACAATCTATTTTCATTAACAAAAACTGTGTGTAATCCTATTTCGGAGAAAATTTTTTGAAGTTTTTTGGTAGCATAGGGGTAGTAAGGTAGCTTCATAAATTTTTTGGTATTAGTGTCTTTGTTGTTGAGTGTTGTGCAGTTTCTAAGGATCATTCTGTGTTGATGTTTTTTTAACATTTTATGAATGAGTTCTGGTTTAAAACCATTCTGAATGGCCGTGCGTTTTATATAGGATAATTCTTTGGAGAAATTTGTATTTGATAGTGGTGTATTGACTAATCGATGGATCATTGAATGAAAAGGTGCTAGTTTTTGTGAATTGTGATGGTGAGAACTCATGTGGATGTATGTGTTGGTATGTGTAGGTTTTCTGTAAATGTTGAAATGTAATTTGTTGTTTTTCCTCGTTAGAAGAATGTCTAAGAAAGGCAGAGATTTTTTATTTTCTGTTTCATGTGTGAATTTAATGGTGTCAAACTGTTTGTTTAACAAGTTTAAGAATTCTACAATGTTTCCTTTCGATGTGTCGAAAATAGCGAAGATGTCATCTACATATCTGAGCCAAATTTTAGGAAAATACGGAAAGGTGTTCTTACAAGTGCGTTCGAAATTAGTCATGAAGACTTCTGCTAATAAGGGAGACAAAGGGTTGCCCATGGTTGTGCCTTCTTTCTGTTGATAAAAAGAGTTGTTGACCTGAAAATATGTTTGTTGCATACAGAGGGAAGTTAGACGGATGTATTCGTCCACGACCGGGCCGGGAAAGTTTTTTTCTAGTAGTGAGCTTCTTAGAAATTCTATGGTGTTTTTTATGGGCACACTAGGAAATAGAGATTTTACGTCAAACGATACCAATATTTCGTTGTCTGAAAGAGTTACGTTTTCTACTTTGTTGATGAAATCTGTCGAGTTTTTGATGCGTGAATCATTAGGAAACTGCATTTGTTTAAATTCGTTGTTCAGCCAATGGGCTAAATTGTATGTGGGAGCATTGATTCCTGAAACTATAGGTCTTAAAGGAATGTTAGGTTTGTGTACTTTTGGTAGGCCGTACATTCTGGGGACTGTCGGATTTGAGGTGTTTAAACGGTAACGGAGATGTTTGTTTATTAGTGTAGGACATGTTTTAAGAACGTTCTTTGTAGAGGTGATCATTTTGTTTAGAGGGTTTTTTGTGATTTTCTCGTACGGACCTTCGTTGAGAAGATGTTCAACTTTTTTGTGATAATCAGTTTTGTCTATTATTACTACGTTGTTTCCTTTATCTGCTTTTAGGTAGTAACAATTTTTTTTGTTTAAAGAACTAATCGTATGATAAGTTTTCGGTGTTTGTGTTGGGCGTTTATTTATGTTGGTGATATTATTTTTTATTTGATGGTAAGTGGCACTTCTGATGAATGTTTTAGTGTTTTCAGGGAGGAATTTTATGGAAGATTCGATATCCGCGATTATGTCGTCTATCGGAGGTTTTCCGTATTGAAGAGTGTGTTTGAGACCTTTGTTGAGAAGATCCATTTCATTTTTATGGAACAATTCGTCCTGCGAGTCTTGACACGTAAGTACCGCCTTTACGGTGAATTGGAGTTTTTTTAATTTTTCCTATTCTGCCAATAATCTTGTCAAGTGCAACCACTTTTCGTATCTCTATCATCTCTATGATGTTATAACCAGTTGTAACGCTCAGGCTAGCCAACATTTATTGTGCAAACCAGGATATTTTCTACTTCGATAAAAAGATCACAAAAAACATCCGCTTCCTTTTTATATCTTGATTTGTCATTAAAGTAATTAATGTCTTAAACCTAGGTATAGTTACATCTAGTTTTCCAAAAACTACCCACCGAGGTACAGAGGGAGGAAGAGACATGGAATGTTACTCTCGAATTGAATACGAAATTCTCGATAACGAATGGTTTGATTTAGACTATTTCAGTGTTCCGTAATCGTGACAAATTGGGGCAATTTTGCAGAGTTCATATGTACAGAAACATCCAGAGTTCGATTCCAGATGATAATTTACATTTCCCATAACATAAGACGTAAAAATAAACGTGTTCTTTTGCAAATTTGAATTGGAAAAATTGACCTAGAATCTTCGGATCTAGGCTATCATAATGAAAAATGAATAAACTTTTTTATTTTTAGTGTCAATTTTCAAATATGGATCGAATCGGTCTACAATTTGGTATTGAAGCGAAAACTTAATGTTTGTTGAGCTGAAATCCTTTCGTCGTCGGATGGCAACCATTATGTTGATGTTAAGCAAAATTGCACACATTGCATTGGATTATATGGAGATGTTCACATCGCATTTTATAATACGGTTTTTTAAGATTCATTTTTTACTGTCTAAGATTTCATTGAAAGATTAAGGTGGAGGGAGAAACTTCGGGAGAGAAAGATAGGGGGAGAGAGGAAAATAAAAAAGGGCAGATAAAAAATGCTGTGAACGGGTCCCACGGGTCTTAATTAATCCAGCCCAAACTTGGGCCGGGGTCCAGAGCGTGTGCTTTGTGTGGGGCCCGTTAACCACTTAATCCTGCCCCGATCGCAACCATTGCTGTAAACTGCAAGCATTCCAAGTTGTTTATATTGCTGTGATAAGTTCAAGGTTGAAAAAATAAAGACATTTCATTCACAAAGTTTTCATTTTCTTAAAAAATAATACTTCTGCCAGAAATGGGTTAACTTGAAATAAAAATTGTCATACATCATCAAGCAGCCATGTCTGAATCTGAAAATATTGAGTGGATTTATGGTATTATGGAAATAAATTCCAAATGGAAAGGATTAAGTTAGCAACAAACAGCACAATTTTCAAGATCGGTCATCAAAAAAGCGTGAGAAACATTTCATTGCCTTTAAAATGATATTTTCTTATTAATGTTTATAAACAATAACTTGATAAAAAGATTACACATTTTAGGTAAACACAAGAACTTGATGAGATAAAAGTAACAATTTAAATTATATAATCTTTCATATTTTGATCACTCTAGATTTGCACTCATACAAGTAAACTTTCTACACACATCGCATTCAATAACATTTGTTTATATACACGATAAGATTAACATTTAAAGGGCTGACAAAAATTTGATTTTTATGGGTCCACATTTGACCTCTCACGATAGTGAAAGAGCATAGGGTTACAATTCTTTCTAAAACATTTTCTCTCTGCTCAACAAAGTTAAGCACATGTATTATTAACCATCACATAGCTTTACTATGTTCCCATCCACAACTTGCATACATTAAACAAATCAAAACATTAGTAACAAAGCATTATTTGAAATATTTTTCTATACACTCATTTTTACCAATTCATTTAGTTAACACACATTCTTGCAAATTTATCACATCCATACATACCGACGTGCTTTTCAGTTTTTAGTTTTACTCAAAAATTGATGTCCTCATTCTGATACACTTGCATACTTGGGCTTCCAAGCCTTGACAATTGAGTCTGCAACCATGCAATCTACATCACAGTCATGAACATAAATCACACTGGGCCTTTTTAATGGGCTTTGGACCCATGCCTCATACCTTTTTTAGTTACTGGTACAATCATTAAATGAGATATAAAAATCTCGGATGTATTGTATGGATATATATATATATCAATGGGATGCTTAAAACCCATATCTACACACAGTAATTTCAGGTCAGAAAAAGTGTGAGACAAGAAAATATACACAAACATACTCGTGGGTTACATGTAAACTACAGAAAAGTACCATTTATGTAACATCTTAGCACCAACTGTCACAACTTAAATTTCTTGACTTCACTGTACCGCATGAACAAGTCACTGATCCTGTAATGTCTGTCAAGAGATATTGTATCAGAACAACATCTAATTCAAAGGAACACGAAAATTATAAACTTAACTCACTGTTTTCTGATGTTCTACTGAAATGAAATTAACAAATTTCTTTGCATATGACCACACATATAGTAAGAACTAGATTAAAATCCAAATAACACGACAATGCATTTAGAAATGAGCAGGTTGCATTAAAAAAATAATAGAAATACAACTCAACAGCAAGCATCGGAAGAGGAAAGATCTTTGCAATGAAGGCAATCAAAGAACTAGGATGTAAAATATTATGAAAGAAAATTTTTGGTTTATATGAGAATGCATAGAATGATATGGATGGCAAGTAATGCCTACAATAATGGCAGCTGTATCCTAACAACTGCCCCATGACAAAACTAATGACTTTGCACCATTTATAAGCCACATGAGTCACTCCAACCACTACAATGGATCTGCACTGAGTGGTTGTGATGAACAGTGGTCCTCACAAAGCATCAGCCCATGAGCTTAGGAAGCAACCAACATAGTGGAATAATGCCCAAACACTGATCAATGTGTCACACATCAGTTGAGGATTTTGGGCGCGATTTTCTCCTCCTCCTAGCAAGGTCAGACATCACAACTGGACCAAGGTTAGGAGCTCTTGGAGTTTGAAGGATTGCTCTGTATGTGGCATCCATTGCACCCTGAAAAATACAATTTCACATTTTATTCCTAACAAAAAACTGAGCACCACAAATTTTTAAATTTCCATTACAGATAAAAGTTTTTCATAAAGTAACAGAAGTATTTATGAAATACAGCAGCCATGTACATAAGAAATTTGAAAATTATTTTCATGAATAACTCGGACGAAGATAAAAGATATAATAATTCATAAATCATAGAATATAAAAATCAACAATTGATGAGTTCATTGTAAAAAATACTGTACTGCTTAGTCGCTTTAAAGTCTTTCAGAGGTTGCCTACCACAGCAACATGATGTAACAAATAATATTATAAATAGTGCTAGATGCAACATTATACAAAGCATCAGCATAATAGTATGTAATGATGAGAATTTCACTGATTTTAAAGTTAATTTGCATAGTATCCTAGGATATGGCATCACAAAACTGGACTCCATTTCGGTGAGTGCTCCAAAAATCCTATAGTTAGCTGAAGGTCCAGAAACTTCTCAAAGGGAGAGAGCAATCACCACTCTCCTGAATTCGCTACTACCGACAACCCTTAATTCTTAAAATCTCTACACTAGACAGAATCTTTCTATCCTTTGTCTTACAGACCTAACCCATGAGTCATAATCAAGGAATTTTGTGCATAACTGGTTTAAGTATGCATCTGGTGAATAGGGAATGAAGAAATCTATGAGAGGGAAAGGGGGAGAGCAATCACTCCCATCATCCCCTTTGAATCTGCCAGTGCTAAATGGGCAAATACAAGTTGTGACAACTATGACAATTTAATTGCAACATAAAAATGTTAACCTAGTCAGTTTTCACCAAATTCACATGAAAATACAGTGATTATCTGCGTGCAAATTAACCATGCGGCCGATTGTCCATGCTAAAATAAAATAAAATTTTGAAAAAATCCGATAAACCATTGGAAAAACTTACATATACTGTATAATAATTCGATAAGAATGAACCTGATTATAAAATCATGAATGAAGAAGAATTATTGGAAAGTGTAATTGAATCCACTGCCAGTCCTATTTCTGCTACAGAAGAAATTTTAGAGGAAGCAGGAAGCGATGATGAACTGCAAACCACTTGGCATGTGGGAAACAAAGAATCACCAGTCGTAGCAGAGACACTTCTACGATATTTTGAAAACCATGACAATACTGACTTTATGGGCATTGTAAACATCCAATGGTACATCTGAGAAATTAAGGGAAAGGGGTGGCAGCAAAGAATACTAACAAAAATTACAAACTTTTTAAAGTAATTAAATAATGAGGTTAGTCGTTTAGTTTATACATTTATTTTATTTTTTAATGTATGCATTAAATATGTGTAGATATGTACTCTTATGGTGTTGCAAGTCACAGTGTTAATAACTTTTTCTCAATTATTCGTGTCCCCTGCCACCCCAATTAACCCAGATAATTGACACTTTACTGTAATTTGTAAAGAGTATGCACATACTATGTTGAATAACTAATGGAAAATAAAGGATTAAATCTCATCTTGTCTCTCAAAGCACATATGAGTTAGCTGTGGACAAAATGCCTGCCAAAGATGGGCTTGAGTTCAAAATCCCAGAATTCAAAAATGACAAGGAAATAAATCCCACTCTTAGTCATAAAACTAACATAAACTACTTACTTTAATAACAGTGGGATCATGAGAGTCTAGTTGAAGACGTTGTGCTGACAACAGGGCTCGTTGACTAAGCCAAGGATGGAATAAAGCTTGTGCTGCTGTTATCCGTCGGCCAGGGTCTATATGAAGCATCTTCCGGACAAGGTCCTGAACCCCACATACACAAATAAATTAACAATTAACTAAGAGCAAAGCAACAAATTGCAATAATAGTCATGTTTTTAAATAATAATTAACTTACTTTTACTATTTAATTTTTAATTTAGTTTTATTTCTAGGCTTTTAAACAATTTTTAAAACTAAAAAGTTGTACATACCTTAGCATTTGTTGAGACAGATAACCAGTTACCACTATCCAAGTCAAACTTTCCTTCTTCAATGCGACGCAATATGTCATTTGGTGCATCTGAAGCAGCATGGGCAAATGGTGTACGCCTGAAATGCATCAATATTGTAGTATTAAAAGGCATATACAATAAATTTATGCCATTTATCTATGTTTCATACTCCTCTCAAGTTTTATTAATAATCAAAATTTATTAATCAGGTTTCATGTGTAAAAAATCAATTATAAAAATTTCAAATTTTCTTAGCATAGGACCTAAATTAAAAGTAAAGTGCATGTGGCATCTGTGATCAATTCACTTTCCATAACTTTCTCATTTAGTTTACACTTCCTGGGAAATTCACTCACCTTAATACAACAGGAAAATAATGGAGATTAACGCAATTTAAAAATGAAACACTTGAGCAGTACACAAGTGAGTCAGAGAGTTTTATGCCTTGAATGCACTACACCCAAGCACATTATTAACCCTCGAGCAGGCACGCTATGCAACATTATGTAAACTGAACAAGTTGGAACCTTGAAAGTCCTTTTTGTTGTCCTCAGTACATTGTGTGCCTGGTTATGTAAGTATTTTATAACTAATATTTAGCTAGGCTTTTATTTACTTTCATTTTTAGATATACTGTATTTATTTGTGTAACTGCATCCTCATGTACCACACGCACCCCTATTTTTGGGCCAACTCGGAAGGAAAAAAATTAATTTGTGTTATTATTATTCGTGTAATTAACTTCAGTTGGTGCCTGGCCTCGGTCGTGAGCAGACGTGCTTTCACTTTTGCTCCCGCAGCTGTGCTCTTACCTGCCGTATCCCGTAGTATACCTGTCTTTGGCTTGCTGTAGCTATAGTTTAAGTATCTTTAGTTATATTATAATTTAGTTTTATTATTATTATTATTTTTTGCATGTCTTAGATTATTCGTCTTAATTGTAATCTTTATTCGGAGAATATCCGGAGTCCACATCTTTATTTGTAGTTTATTCTTAGTGCTCCTACTTATAATATCTAACATTACCAAATTGAAATAGATACTTTCATATTATTATGTAATATTTAACTAACCTGGTTAATTTAAGGCTAATTTAGTTTCAACTTTGTTGTTTATATATTATATGTAGTGCTGTTTATTCACTTTCATGACTTAAGTTTTCCTTTCATTAATTTTAGGCTAATTTAGTTTCAACTTCATTTTTTACTTATTATATGTAGTGCTGTTTATTCACTTTCGTGATGTTTCGTTTTTTGTGAACTAAGTGAAAATCCCATGCCCATAAAAACCCTGCAGACTCGCTGACTTTATGGTTATATGTTACCTTATAGAGTTGAAGTAAATATTTTGTTTTTTTTCTTCCACTGCTAATACAATCGTTCTGATCGGTCCTGTGGTCATTGGAATTTTGTGATTTCCACCTGAAACAACTCTTTACATTGTTATCGGTAAAAATATTTGCATTTTTGTGAAATTTATTTTTTCGAATTTGAACATTTTTATTGTATCACGGGTTGCCTAGGTTTTCAGGAAGTTTCAAAAAACTCATTTTTGTGTTGCAGGTTACAGTAGTGGTATTTCTTAGGGGCATTGTATAAGCACTTCCATAGTATTTATTGACTGTTCTCCACTCTGGAAAGCAACTTCTTTTAGAAAACCTCTGTTGCAGAACTATATTAGTCAATTATTGTACCTATATTACATTTGGAAAATTATTGTGAAATATCATTGTATTGGAGAAGTAACTCTAATTTTGTGGACAAGAACTTGATTTATTATATGCCCTTACAAGATCATGGATACTGACAGTGAAAGTGATTTAGAACTGGAGATAAGTGTCTCTGGGAGTGAAACAACCATTTCAGAAGGAGATAGTGCAGAGAGTTCAGATGATCAAACTGCACTGATACAATCCCATGTATGGTGCAAAGTGCATGTAGCTGGAGAAATTTCTCCACTACCTCCTAGGTTCCCATTTCATGGTGTTTCTTCAATAAATGTTGAAATAGATACCGAAAGTGACCTATTGCAATTTTTTAATATATTTTTTGACGATGATTTAGTGGAAATTATTACTAAAGAGACAAATCGTTATGCATACCAGAGTCTCCGATCACCTTTGGGCTTATTTCATCAAGCACTAAGTAACCACTGGCACCCCACAACGAAAGATGAAATGCGTACATTTTTCGCTGTTTCAATTCTACAGAGTATAGTATGTAAACCTGAAGAGAAACTTTTCTGGACTAAGAATCCAATTTTAGCTACTCTCTTCTTTTCAAAGATAATGTCATTTCGTAGATTTTTATTATTGAAGAAATACCTCCATTTCTCCGATACTGAATCGTACAATCCTGAATCACATCCACAACCAAAACTGAACAAAATATGGCCCATTTTCCACTATTTGAATGAGAAATTCAAATCCGTATATTCTCCTGAAAGAGACATTATTATAGATGAGAGTCTCATGCTATACAAAGGACGCCTTGGTTGGCAGCAGTACATTCCGCTAAAAAGAGCCAGATTTGGCATCAAATCATTTCTTCTCCGTGAATCTAAGTCGGGGTATATATGTTCTAGCATGATTTATAGTGGGAAGGGAATGATTTCTGATGAAAAATATAAACAACTTCCTGTGTCATCCCAAATTGTTCTTTCACTAGCTGAACCACGTCTAGACAAAGGGTATTGTCTGACTACGGATAATTATTACACTTCACCTCAACTAGCAGATATACTTATTTCGCATTTCCCTGATTTATATGGAACTGTGAAACTTACAAGAAAGGAAATGTCCCCTTAATTGGAGAATGGCAAATTGAAAAAAGGGGAAATAAAGGCATACCAGAAAGGCAAGGTACACGTCATGCGCTGGACGGACAAGAAGGATGTAACCTTATTGTCAACCATCCACAATGCTGAAATAGTAAATGTTGTAAAAAGAGGAAAAACAATAGAGAAACCCAGAGTGGTAATTGACTATAATGGCATGATGGGCGGTGTAGACAAAGTAGATCAACATATGGCGCATTATCCAATTTCAAGGAAACGCAGAAAAAAATACTATAAGAAGATATTTTTTCACCTTTTAGAACAGGCACTGTGGAATTCCTACGTATTATATACTAAAACAGGTGAGAAAAAGACCCCATTGCTATACAGAATTGCCTTACTAGAGAAAATGATTGAGAGATACCACTCGCCGGAATTCTCCCCAAAAGGAGGAAGACCTGGTTCTTCAAAAAACCCACTCCGTCTAACATTTTCCAGAACTTATACCAGCAACTGAAAAAAAACGAATTCTGCCAGACAGTGTGCTGTGTGCAGTACAAAAAGAGATGCTAAAGGAAAAAAATACGCAAAGAAAGTAGATATTATTGTCCTGAATGCAATGTAGGACTGTGTGTGTCCCCATGCTTTCGTATTTATCACACCAAAGAAGACTTCTAAAAGGATGTTTCATTTTTTTATGTTGTTCTAAATGTAAACAACCAATAATTTTGCAGTTCTTGATAATGTTTATATGTTTCATTTTTGTATTTTATGTTAAATATAACTGCAAAATAGTTATGTTATTCCTGATAATGTTTGCGTATTTACTTATATGGTAATTTCAATTTGATCTTTAAAAATGGTTACCTACCCAGCAAGCATTGTGAAGAGAATAACTCCTAGGCTCCAAATATCACATGCAGCATCATAACCTTGACGACGAAGCACCTCCGGTGCCACAAAAGTTGCTGTGTAACATGGTGTCATTAGCAGCCCATTTTCTGCACGCAGTTGCTTAGCAAAACCAAAATCAACAAGGCGTAAAGACTCGGGTTCTCCTGAACCATCAGCATATAACACATTAGAAGGTTTCAGATCTCTGTGAACAACCTAGAAAAGGAAAGATGACAGATACAGAGGCTATATAAATAATAATGAAAATGGTTTGTTACTCTTTTGTTGAAGTTAACAAGTTTAGAAGAATAAAGATGTGACTAATACCAACATTAGAGACATTGGATGTAGAAAAAAATATTTGGATAAATTAAAAATTACTTTTAATTTAAAAATACATAATTATTTTAAATTATTTTTAATATTTCATAACTGAAGTCTTACTCCATTCTGATGTAGATAATGGACAGTATTGAGAAGGACATCCATGACATCTGAAGCCTCACGCTCAGAGAATGAACGCAATCGTAATATGCGGTCGAAAAGTTCTCCTCCTCGTAGAAGCTCCATCACCAAGTATACATGCCTCTCATCTTCATACACCTGAAAACAAAGCAAAAATTAATGCAAATTTTACACCCAAGAGACAGCATTGATTAATCACATCAAGTCAATTTGACCAAAGGTAACATTTTTCAGTTGATAGTTGAAGGATTGGATTACCAATCTTACAGTACCTTTATAAGTAATCTTACTAATGATGTTTCTGTATTTTTCATTGGATTGGAGAAGATATTGCTATTTTCTTTTTTGTATAAAAGTGCACTAAATGTGTTCATGAAAGAATTTGACTTTTAGATTATAGTAACAACGTAAAATCTTATAAAAAGAGGATGTTGACATAAGTGACCAACTTTTGCCATAAACAATAACAGCGATCTAGAACAGGGGTCAGTGACGTTTTTCTATTGGGTGCCACTCTTTATCAAAATTCATTATCCGTGACCCTCCACGCTTGCTGCTACCCTTAAATTCATTTTTTCCATAACGATTACAAAAAGCTGTTTTTATATTATAAGGAATCCTGAATATAATGCTTAATCATTAAAATATAATATAAAATTGAAATAAAAGGGAAATTATTTTTAAAATACATACTTTTCGTAATTATAATCTTAAGTATCATGCCACTTAAAATCTCTTTGCGTGCAACCTTTTGGCACATGTGCCATAGGTTGCCGATCCCTGAACTAGAAGGTGGCCATTAGCTGTTTTTATAGATTCTGTGGTAGCAGCTGTCATCAACGTATTTGTTTTCACAATAAATACATCAAAATTCCAAGTAAGACAAATTGAAACGCTGAAAGTTTTTTCTATGGAATTAGTAAAGAAGTCACAAATTTCTCAATGTTACAATTTCTATGTATACAAGTATTTGAAAATGTTGTGCAATCATTCAGCAAAAATAATTTATTTCATAAACTATTAGTGATAAAACATTCAAATAAGAAGTTTGCATTATAAAATATATAAAAAAATTCAAACTGCCAATTTTTACTTGACAAATACCTCTGTATCAAAGAGATAAATCAATATTTTTTTATTCTTATAGTTTGCTTTATGTGTATAACATAACATGGAAATATACAGTCCCAAGAACAATTTCCTCCTCATCTCTCTCCACATCAGACATTTTATGCTTCGGTGCAATTTCTACAACTAAGAAGGGATAGAAATATAAAGATAAAAATATAAGGAAAAACTGAAGTAAATTTAAGGAAATGGTAGAATTACCATGGAAAAAAATCGGTACAACATACATTGTACAAACTTCCTCATATATGGGTACTAATGCGTCCTTTAGTTATCTTTAGAAAATGAAAATCGTATGAGCCTGTTTTTAGAAAATCCAATTTTTGTTAAAGTTGCCCAAGAATAAACTAGCCTTATATTCATTCATTGAGAAAAATGAAATATGTAGTACTAGCAGAATTTCCCGTTGAATTTCAACGGATTTTGTGAAGCTACTACAGCACAACATACAAACTCTTTAAAATATATAGTAGATACTTTTTAACTTACAAATAGCTTTTCTTAACAATTAATCATATTTGCTTGTAACAATTCGTTTCCGGGCCTATTGCATTCCAATATAACGATAATTTTATTTCCTATCATATATATTACTTTAGCCAAATCCAGCTTCATTTCTTGTGTAATTATGCCTCACTGAAATGTTTACATTTATGTCTTGTAAGCAAGAAATTCGTGAAAAAGCAACGTACAGTTGTCCATGATTGAACACTGACTGGTAAATGTACACCAGATAAGTGAGCTTATTTACGTTAATAAACATTATAATGTAGAATATAATTATTTTACTTACAAAAAATGTAAGATTCCAGTATTCTATTACTTTCATCAATAAAAACTAATAATCAGTATCTATTTACGTTGCTATCCGTAAACATCGATCGTTTCATTGCTTAAACAAAAGTGTGAAGCGAATAACGCTAAACTTTCATCTATTTGTAAGCTTCATTGAAGCTAATTGAATCGGAGGTAAAAATGACGGTCACCTTGGCAACGCCCAGGAGGGGTACGAAAAATCCACAAAATTTAGAAACAAATAGCGTATTTCTGAAAACTTTGACTCTGTAATATCCAAACTTTGCAGGAATAAGATAGTATAGAGTTTTATTTGTCGAATAAAGCAAAAACGAAAAAAATCGGTCCATATTTACATATTTTTATGCTTGAAGGAAGAATACCTTGCAAGTCAAGAAATGGATTCATACGTGTTATCTTATGGAAAAATGTTAATCCCCTATATAGGCAGCACTGATTAATCTCGGTTGACCAAACCTTGACCATTCACTAAGTTAGGATGTAAGGAAGAATCGTACCAAATTTGGTTATTCTAGCTTTTATCGTTTAGGAGGAGTTCCATGAACAAACACACGCTTCAAAATATATTATAGATTATTTTAGATATATACTCAAGTAAATGTACAAAATTTGATCAAAATCGTTAAAGCCGTTTTTGAGAAAATAGGATTGTTGTTAAAAATGCGTAGAATAAACTACTCTTAATTATTAAGCAATGTCAACCATTTCTATGTATACTCTGCTCAGTATGATAAAATGCCTAAGTACGAGATTTCATTCATTTTCGCTCTACAGTTTAGGCTCCAGAGCCAGTAACAGACAGACGGCATTGCAAAAACCACTTTTTCGGATTCATCGACACCTAAAACGTATATTTCCGTAAAAATCTCGAGTTCCAATTTTTTTTCGCAATAACAATACTTTCTCGATACTTCGTATGAGAAAGTAAAATATGAAGATTCTGATGAAAGAAAAACAATCATAGTCAACTAATATTCTGTTTGGAGGTCCACAAACAAATTAAAACATACACTCAAAAAATGCAGATATGAAACTGAAGAAAATAACAGTAAAAGCTTTAGGGTTCAATCTCCAATCCATGGATAGTGTTATTGATGTTACTGAAGGTGGGTCGGAGTGGAGTGAGTCCACCACTAATCCTTAGAGCTTCAGCATGCTCACCTCCATAAACTGTGAGAACTCGTATCAAGGGCAAACGCTTCCATATTTCACATCTTCAAGAAAAATATGACATCTGTAATCAGCTTCTAAACTCTCAATGTCTAAAATGGCATGTTCAGCAGCGAGCGTCAAAGTTTTGCATGCCCATATGGGCATGTTTGATGTTTAGATGTTAAAAGGTTGAAAAATCATAGTTTGGTCGTATTGGCATGACACAGCTAATTACAAATCTCTTTATTCACAGGAATGAGCTGAAGGTATTTTGAGAAGTATTGTACAGGTGTAGTAATACCAAAAAATAAAAGTATTGTAGAGAAATAATTTTTGTTTAAAAGGTTCTTGTACAATTCTAAACATGTCAAACATAATCAAAGATGTTATTCACCCAAGCATGAAAATAATAGAGATATACAGTCATACCTTGCTCTACACATCCCTGTTTTAAGCAGATTCATTTTAGTGTGAAGCAGGTCCACACCTACCAGGTGTTCAAAATTCAAAGGCTGTTTATTGAGGCAGTATAACAATGAATTTATCAGAAATTCCATTTTGACATACTTGTGTATTTTAGTATAATCATCTCTGGATCCCCATTTAGAGACAGGATTTGTCATGTTATAAAAGAAACCCCCAGGACAGCACACCGTTCTCATCATTCAACCGACACTTATTTGGATGCTATTATTTCTAAAGAAAGGTAAACTTCTTCCCTGATTTATTTATTTATTTAGGATTTCATTCATATATGATGTATTTACATATATGTCTGAATATAATGAAGTTTTTAGTTTTCTATACTATTTCAAAATTACTTATGACGTTATTGAAAAAACATAAAGATTTGCATAATCTGGCATTGGTGGATGAAAGCCAACAAGAAGCAGTTTTTTCAGGTTAACGTCATATTATTATATACACACACACACAGGCTTAACGCACGGGATGCATTACTGAGGTCTCCACGTTAAGAGAAAATCCGCGTTCGCCATAACCTTTAGGTGCCCAGAGGAAAATAACTTCCCAAATGGTATTTTTGGATCCATACTCAATATAAAATATATTTCTACCGGACTTTTAGAACGTAATTTACTAAACAAACTATAAAATTACCTAGTAAACAGTAAGACTAAAAAGTTTTTTAGCAGTAGACGTACATAATTTCAAAATATTTCTCAGAACACCTACGAAGTTTTATTAAAAAAGAGATCAGGATCGACTGCTTAGCTTCGACTTCCGGTTACCCGTTATTGTCAAAAAACTAATCAGTTCTTTATGCTAATGTTAAAGTGTTATAAATGAAGTTTGGTAACGATATGGCACGTACTTTTTTAGTTAGAACGCCCACAATAACACACACACACACAGACATCATTCCAAAAATAGTCTAAACGTGTTTTAGGGACCTCAAAACGTGTATTTCCGTTGAAATCTCAAAGTCGATTTTTTTCGTGATCACAATACTTTCCCATTACTACGTATGGAGAAAGTAAAAAGTAAAAAGCAAAATATCTCCGAAATGGATGGTTCTACGAAAATTTGTTTCAAACAAAACATGGAAGAAATATTATTCTCTAGAACTTTGGTCCTCACGAAGATTACCAATAACGATGTTTTTAAGGAGAAAACCGAAAAACCGGTTATTTATAAATAACTCCTAAACAATAACTACAATAGAAAATTGTTTCAAATGAAAGTTGTAGGAAATGACATTCTCTATAACTTTTGTATAGAATTGTAAATACAATAATGATATTTTAACGGAGAAACAATGCAAAAACCGAATCGGGTTTCGAATAAACCTCGACTTCCGGTTAACCGGTATTGTCCAAAAACTAATCAGTTCTTTGTGCTCATGCTAAAGTGTTATATATGAAATTTGGTATTAATATGACAGGTACTTTTTGAGTTAGAGCGCCCACACTAACATACACACACAGACATTCCGAAAATAGTCTAAACGTGTTCTAGGGACCTCAAAACATGTATTTCCGTTGAAATCTCAAAGTCGATTTTTTTCATGAATACAATACTTTCCCATTACTACGTATGGAGAAAGTAAAAAGAGATCAGGATCGACTGCTTAGCTTTTTTTCGCTTATTACGTAAAACTTGTGGTAGCATTCAAATAGTCCATCACAGCCCTGCTTCATGGCACACACTTGTGTGAAGTCATTGTGCTCCTCAAACAACTGATCGACGATGCTCTTGCAGCGCCACTTATAGATCAAACCCATAGTAGTGCATGTTGGGTTTTCTGCAAATTATATATCATTATATAAAGTGATGACCTGAAGCCGGCTCCCGCTGGATCGCTCGAGCCTGTTGTTAATTTTTCTCAGAATTTGTGAGCCGGTTGTTAAATTTTTAGAAAATATGAAAATTTATTGATTTTGTCCTTTCATGTACAGTCATTTGTAAAAGTCTGTGGGCAAGCTCGGTCACGCCGCTCACAGCCAAACAGTGAAGTTAAAATTTATGTTGGCACTACGTGATTTGCAGCGAGAGAGGGGAAGGGTGGTGTGAGATATATGTTTTGGAAGTTCGAGCGAATGAGTGGAATCAAGAAATGGCCGTAGAATTGCAGGCTACCGGGGTCGAATTGAGACCGTGCCTCGCCTCTGAGGAAAGGTCTCGAAATTGAGACCCAGAGACGGAAAAGCCTTTTCCTTGCTCATGCCAGACCCGGCTACGATTCAACGCAAATCCTCAAAGATATTCTACGTCTCTGATATGGTTCACCAAGGTGGTTTTCCATTTTCGCCGATATACCGAGTGTGTGGAATGGAAAAGGGAGTGAAGGAAGAGAATAATGGGAAATGAGGTTAATGAAATTTACCAAGGGCTTGTTTAGCATCCACCCGCATAACGTAAAATTAAGAATTATATTAATCCTTCAATTTAACTTTAATTTATGTAACTCACCAATTGTATGTGGAAAGAAGGAGTTGGAAACCTCATGAAAATGAAAGCTATTAAATTCTCTAATACGTTTAAATACGTTTTTATTATAAAAAATTACTATTTTGGTTTAGTATTAAGATTTAATAGACCTACTGTTTTGCTCAGTTTTTAACTTCTTTTGACAAGTAGGTTTTTAAACGGGTGGATTGGGCTACTGAGACATTGGACAAAATTCCGGTGGGCCGATGGTCTGTGAACCTGTGGTGCCGCCTTGGCCAGAAGTGGGCATTTTTCCGGTCCGTTTTCCACTTCCAATTCGCCACTAGTTATACACTCGCAGTTAGCATTCATCAGGCATTGGAAATGGATCGAGCTCCGTTTGCTGAGACTTCGCCTGCGGTCAGAGAGATTGTGGGGAGGGTGGCTGCTGGACATTCGGTCGCCGAAGGAGCAAGGCAGTTCGGTGTGCACCGAAATTGCGTGTATAGATGGGTCAAACGTAGCAACGACGGGGACCATGATCTCAAAAATAAACCGCGAACGGGCCGGCACAGATGCACAACTGAAGATCAAGATTTGGCGATTCGGCAGCGTGTAGCAGAGCATCCTCTCACAACTAGAAATGACATTTTCCTTATGCATACGTTTGTGCGGTCATATTTAAGGGAGAAATAGGAATTTAACAGAGAGGCGGATTGCGTAGCAACTGATTCCAAATTAAAAAATCCGAGCGACAAATTGAAAAAAATGTAATATCTTCATGAACCCTCGGGGGAGCGGATTTTTGGCATTAGTGAAAGCGTGGTAGCAAATTTGTTACAATGCCGAATTATACATATTCTTCCGAAATACTCAGTAATTTAGGACATTTAGTAGTTATTATTGATAAACAATGCAATGGAAATACATTTTGCTTATAAAACAATTGAATTCTATTTTATGTATTTGTTGAAAAGAAGAACTTCTCAAAGTTCTCTGGTAATGGTAAAAATATGATTAAATTAAACATAATTCTAATAATGCAACAAAATATACTGCAATTTTCTTCTATTATGTATTTCTAGTGCCAATGTCGATTTAATGTTTGCTTCCAGTAATCTGGAATACTTATTTGAATAACAGATACTGCTATATCTATTGTTATTAAAACTTACAATTTTCTGCCATAGAAAATCATCTTTGCAGTTTTCATTAAAAAATAACTCTAAAAATACAACCTCAATTCCATGAAATAAGCGAAAATTTAAATTAAAAATTTTGTATTAACGCACGCGTCCACATCCTTTACTACGTTGTCGGTTCAAGTCACTAGCGATCACGGCAACGCAGCCACAGTGTTCGTCCAGCGTAAATGGAAATCCATATCCTTCGGTAAACCGTTTCAGACGTGGAATAACCTCGAGGATGAGCATGGAAAACACTTTCCCGTCTTTGGATCTCTCCTTCAAGGCCCTTCCACCGGGGCGAGAAGCGGTCTCCATTCAACCCCGGTAGCCTGCAATTCTACGGCCATTTCTTGATTCTCCTCATTCGCTCGAAATTCCAAAACATATACCCCACACCACCCTTCCCCTCTCTTGCTGCGACTCACGTAGTGCCAACATAAATTTTAACTTCACTGTTTGGCCGTGAGCAGCGCGACTGAGCTTGCCCACAGACTTTTACAAATGTCTGTACATTTTACCCAGTGGTGTAGCTAGGGTCTTTGGTGCCTGGGGGCAAGACATCTTTTTGGTGCCCCTAACGCAGGGGTTACATTCCCAGTCTGGCCCATATGACCTTTTTTCTTGCCGCCAAGTTCCAGGGGAAGGGGTTTATGCAGGTCTGATTACGGTACTCCGCGACCTCCTAGCGGATCTGCTTTCATCGATAAAAATCGGTCCGTGAGTTTGGGTCCCTTAAGCCCTGCGCCTGGGGGCAACTGCCCCACTCTGCACACCCCTCGCTATGCCTCCGATTTTACCCTATCTGATAGACAATTACTGACAGTGTATGAAATGGAATATATCACAAACCGAACACTTGTTAACCCTTCCGTGACTGTGCGGGGTACTTTAGGTACCCTAAAATATTATTTTATAAATGACTTTTCTAATGAATTTTTTCTGTTACTGTCCTTCCTTGTAATCATGACATACAGCTTTCTCATTATTATTTTGGAAATATTGGCAAATATTGTAGAAGTTTTCTTGGGATAAATTAGAATTATATGACGGGGGTCCCTCAGTTACCCCACATAGGCAATGGTGTTTGGTGTTTTCACTTTTGGACTTAGGACTAATAAGCCGCAATTTGGATTATATAAATAAAATAAGGTACATATATTCGGACTATATGGGTATATCTTTTCGTAGCATGGAAATTAATGATTTATACAAATTGAAATCTCTGAATTTTTGTTGCAGTTATGGTAACGTAATAGGCATATCTGGGTAAAATATGACCCAATATCCTTGTTATATGAGAATATTATATTGATTGAATGATAATTGAATAGCATTGTGTGATCGGTTTCAGCAAGTGAAAGTCTTGGTCTAGAAAAGAAGTTATTATATTCGAAAATAGCAGAAAGCATGGACACAGGAGCGAATTCTCGTGATGTCTCATCAAATCTTTGCCATGGGTCCCAAATGGGTTTTTTGTGTTGTGAGGTGTACATGCGAACTCAAATCAAATGTAATGAGAGTTTACAGGAGGAAAAATAGTGATTATATTCCTTTATTGTAGTACAATGTAAAATATTCTCTCTCGAAGAAAAAAAAGTTTTATTTTGTCAAATACCACTGAAATTGATATAGGCATTTTATAAGGTTGCAGCAGCCACGTTCTTCCCTTCAAACTTTCAGTAGTGATAACAATTAGTGATTAGCGACATTGTACACAATAAGAGTTTTATGATAACCCTCTGTAGAGTTCTAAGGACTAATGCGTCGTCCGACTTATGAACACATTGTTATGTATTTCGCATGCGTTAGCATGTTTTAACCCATGCCTTTGAAACTCTTTCCTATGCCAGCTCGTCAATATTCTCAGTTCACTCTCTGACTCAGTTCTGTAGTGTTAGCTATAGTATGTTGGGAAAATAAAAGTGGTGCAATGGAAAGGAAATATTATACTGAAGAAGAATTACGTAAATTTTTAGAAGAAAGTGACAGTGATAGCAATTATGAAATAAGTGAAGATGAGTCAGAAGTAGAAGACAAAGTAGAGATTGAGGAAGATGTTACTGGTAAAGAAAATGATAGCTCTGGAAGTGAATCTCCAGATGAAAACGGGACGACTCAAAAACTATATAAATCAAAGTAAAATTTTGAGTGGAAGGCTCAGCCTCCTCCTGCTGGAGGACGAAGGGCACATAATATTCTTTCGTCATCGGAAGGATTATTGAATTTTAGGTTCGTATTTTTTATCTTTACATGGTTTTTATTATTCTTATTCATTGATCTAAATTGGTGCTTTCCCATTTGTTTTAGGCAAAGTACTACATCATTGAAGGAAGCTTTTCAAACCTTTATTACTGCTGAAATGGTACATGAGATTTGTGCTTGTACCAATTGTGAGGGTCGAGTCAGTCAGATGAAGTGGAATGAAGACCATCCTGGAAGCGAAAGGGAGTGGAAGGATGCCTCAGTAAGTGAACTGTATGCTCTAATAGCAATATTCATCGCTGCTGGTAAGAAACGGGGAAGAAAACTCCGCTTGACTCTAGTGTCCTATGTCCCAAGGAAGAAAAAGTCAGTTATTCTCTTGTCATCCCAATACAATGGCAATGAAATCTCAGGTGCAGAGCATAATTTCAAACCAGAAATTATTTTGCACTACAATGCCACAAAAGGGGCAGTTGATAATGGCGATAAGATGACAAGAGAATATTCATGTGTTCGTAGTACCAGAAGATGGCCATTACGTATCTTCATGGAAATTATTGATATGGCAGCTTTGAATGCATATATAATTTGGACGAAAAAATACCCAGAATGGAAGACCAATGGTCGCTGCCGTCTGAGACATTTTCTCCGAAACCTATCAATAGAACTTGCAAAAGAAAACGTTCTGGACAGAAAAGTTAGGCTTAAAAAATTATCATTTATCAGTGAAGTCAGCAATAGATTTATTTCTGAAAGAAATCAAAACTGCCACAATAGCAGAAGCCGTGGAGGGGCCTCAGTCAAGTTTCAGTAAAACACGCTGCAGCTTTTGCACAAGAAAGCAGGACAGAAAAACAAGGATTTTTTGTTAAAATTGCTGGAAAAGCAGTATGCAATTTACACAGAGAAGAAAG
Source organism: Uropetala carovei (assembly GCA_036926305.1). Classification (NCBI taxonomy): domain Eukaryota; kingdom Metazoa; phylum Arthropoda; class Insecta; order Odonata; family Petaluridae; genus Uropetala; species Uropetala carovei. The sequence continues at coordinate 5,327,855 of JAXCHB010000141.1, forward strand.
AAAAGAGACATTTTGCCCCGAGTGTAACAATCAAAACAAACGATGTTCATTGTAATGTCTAAAATGCTCTTAAATGGTTTTTACCTATTCCTTTTTTGTTTTTATGAAATTTCTTATGTTTCTTATTACCAATAAATAAATCAGTGTTTCTCTTTAAATTAAAGAATTGCATAAGTGTTTCCTAATATTATTCTGCGACTTATGTTAATAATGAGCCCTTGTTTGTAAGCCATAACAATGCTAAAAACTTTGTGTTTATTTAAAACTGTAATATATTAGTTGAAGACAATTGCTTGAAAAATAAATGCGAAGGTCTTTATCGCTATAAACATGTATTTGTTTTGTAAATTATGTTGAAAGTATGCAATCATATCTGAATTGAGCCTGGGGTACCTGAAGTACCCCGCACAGCTGTTCGTGGAAGTTTTATTAGCACAGTCACGGAAGGGTTAAGCTAGCGGAACGGTATTACAAAACCAGAGTGATATGATGCCCCTGGCATATAGGCCCCCTGCCACCGTTATACAAATTTCTTAACCCCCCTTTTTTTTCTTCTTAATTTTTTTCCAGCTCATCACTATCTTATAAATATTTTAGTGTGTATGTATGTTCTTTATACGTTTTTACACCGTCGAAGCTAATGAATTCAAAAGTTTCATGGGCCATCCTATGGACCACAGGAAGAACTTGCTCTAGGTTTGCAGACCATGGGATCTCTTATACCTCAAATTTATCGGTTTAGATGGTCATTTTCCAGGCAGCAACAAAGCTAAATTTCTTAATTGTTTTCCTCTTCAAAGGGAGAGATATACATGTAAAGATTAATGCAACGAAAATCCATGCCGTGGCACGCCGTAGAGGAAGAATAGCTAACGCCAAGATAAAGGGCACAATGGATTCATGCCTAAATATAGTCTATGAATACTTTTAAAGTGAGTCAAATGATTTTTAAGGAATATTAGAACATTGTTATCCTTTACCATTAACATTGAAAGATTTATCGCAACATAAATCGATACATCTACTTACATTTGTTCGGTAACCAAGATGTTGTCTATTGTTTACGTTTTGGCTAATACCGTATTTACCCGAAAGGAAGACGAGGTTTTTTACAAAAAATGTCTGCAAAAAAATTAGGGATCGTCTTAAAATCGAGTACGAAGTTTTAGTTGGGAAAAATGCATGCATTTTAAACACCACACGGAACACCCGGATTTCGAGCATATGTCCATGAAAACGCATTTATAAATGCATACAACAATACATTACATTTAATTAATTATTATAATACATTAAAAATTCGTATCATAGTTCTTAAAGTTGCACATAGTGCAAAAGATTACCTCCGAGGTACTGATGGAAGGGGTGTGTTTACGGCTGGGTAGGTAATCTGATATGTGCGACAATGTAGACGGTTAAGCAAGGATTGGCGGCTGTATTTGACGTATATTGTTGTTGGTTTTTTTAGGGGTTGTCTTAAATTCGAGGTCATCTTCCTCTCGGGTAAATACGGTAGTATTGACATAATCCACATAATTTTATTGCTGCAGGCTTCGGTGCATCTATCCATGTGAATATTAAGTAAGGCGTTAATGCATAATTATATTAATGGTAGAACTTTACAATACAATACATAAAATAGTAAATGTTAATGTAAGCCTCGCTTGCATAATTAAGGAATGGGGAACTTTGCCCCGAGCAATAAAAATCGTTTGCCACTTAAAAGAAAACTTTCCCGAGTGAAGCCGGGCATTTCAGCTAGTATATTATTATACATTATATGCATTCAAACATTAAGATCCTTCTGCACGTACAAATGTTTTTTTCATATGTAGATCAAAATTATATAATTTTTTTATGTGTAGCATTATTGTTTTATTATTATTTGTAATGACATGTTAATATGGTAAATTAAAATTGTAATAAAGTAATTGTTGAAAATTATAGATTTAAAAAATATAAATCATCAAAAATATTCTTTATGATCCAATGATGCCAAAGAAACATGAAGCAACAATCATATTTCTATTTCCGTTTTTCAAATGTTTTCTGCCTTAGGAGATATATTTTTTGTTAGACCCGTGAAATTTACAGGGAAAAGAGTGAAATTGACCACCAGACGATGCAATATTATGCAACACTGCTGAAATATCACAATATTTAGAATACTTTATGAAATTTGATTAGCGCAAAATTTACAAAAAATCATAAGATATTAGACTGCGATCGCACTGTGGATAAGATATATTTTTTTTAAATTTTAATTTGAAATAAAATCTGTGTTATAACGAATCTGCAGGGCTCACCTATATATATAACCTGGATTATCGATAATTATTGTGGTTTTCCCTTAATTCACCCAAAAAGCGAGAATCTGGTGCGAGGTATGTTCACTTTAATTTCTGATTCTAAGTGCACAAAAGTGTTACTCAAGTATAATGCACATCCCTGCTTTATGACCTAAAAATTTGGTCTTCAAACTGTATGTTATACACAAGTATATACAGTATGTTTGCAGAGAACTTGAGAATCACTACTAAATTATCTCCTTCTTTATCAAATTCCTCTTTGCTGAAACTCATGGCATTATGAACAGCTTTCCATTTATTTTTTAAGTTATAACATGGTTGTGAGGACATAGAATTATGGAGTAGGATCCCTGGCTCTTCTTCATTCACATGCATACACATTCACACAGAAGGGAAAAATGAAACCTGGAGCCTGCATAAGCCTACTCTTATGAAAAACACCATGAGACACACAACTTCCTGTCACTTCCAAATGACAGAGCACTGTACTAGTGCCTCCTCCTCATGACATACAAATTAGAGTGGGGCAGGACCAGATACAAAAATCAGCCTTCGCCAGTATTCATACCCAGATCCACTACTCATAAAGGCCAACAATGAAGTCACTCCACTAACTCTTCCTTACCAAATCATATACCAACCTAAATTTAATAACCATTACCCAAAAAAGCATAGTACTTCAAGGACTGTTCAAGAGTTACAGCATGAAGGCTACAGAACAGAGCTCCCAAATGCTCAATACAAATAAAAAATTAAATAATAAAAAGAGCTTATTTCTCCCCTACTTACATCTCTGAGAGTGGCAATGTTGGGATGATGGCCATAACGGAGGAGAATCTCCACCTCTTCTTGGCAATCCCCTCTCTTTGCCTTGTCCAATACTTTTACAGCATACTCAGTCCTTGTAGAGCGGTGCACACACAGTCTGACAACAGAGAAACTCCCTCGCCCTATCTCTCCACGAAGCTCATACTCATCTGTCACTGAATTGGGTTTTACGAATGGCATCTGTAAACAAATTTAATTTTCTTTCAACAATCTTTAAGCCAGTAATGCACTGAAATTCCAATCAAAGTGAACAACTTCAACTCAATACATCACAGACTTTCATGAAAAATATAGTATTATTGATTGGCACAAACAACTGTGCATGAGACATTTTACAGTAAGATTAACATTTCCTGAAACTCAATTGCATTTTGGGAATGATTAATTATCAAACCATAATAAAGTGCATACTGGTAGTGGTTGTCCAATAAATGTGTGTTCTAGATAAAAAACAATATTTCTTAAAATTTCTACACAAGTACAGGCAACTCCCGAGGTTCGACCGTTCGAGATTCGACCAACTCGAGAATTCGACCGGTGTAATCGACCCAGCCGATCGGTCAGTCGAATTAGGAATTAGTTTACGCAAAATAATTTTTGGCCCGTCCAACCACGAGAGGTTTAGTTTCAGTCTAGACATCGTTATTTCTGCTCTAATTGTTTGAATTTGTGCTGATTCGACATTTGACTGTTCGAGATTCAACCACGGTTTCAGGAAGGCATCCCGGTCAAATCTCAAGAGTCGCCTGTATTAGCATTTATCAAACTGGAATTTAACTAAGAGATAAAGAAAACTACTTTTATTTCAAGGCTGTTTTTTAAATTAAGAAGCAAGAAAAACAACACTAGTTAGATTAAAAAAGAAAAGTTGTTTAAATTATGGGATGGAAAAACCAATTACAGTAAACTCTCCATTATCCGGCACTCATGCAACTGGAATTCTCAAGCAACCAACATCTTCATTTTCTTCTAGTTCAGAATGTTCCCTCTAAAATTGGTGCTTTTGGCCATTTTTTGTTTACATCTAATTCGAAATGTTACCACTAAAATTTGCATTTTCGGCAGTCGCAATATGCAATTGTGAATGTTTCTTGCACTCGGTGTTTATGTTAAATAAAATATTTTGCCTCCTAAAATTTCAATGTGTGCTATAGGTGATAAAAGGAAACTGGTTGTGCTAACCTTAACCCAGAAACTTGATATAATAAAACGTTTAGAGAAAGTTGAGAACTGCAATGTTTTAATGAAAGATTTCAATGCTGGTTCTTCCACTATTTATGACATTAAGACAAAGAAATCACAGTTAATAACATTCATTACATCTTCTGAGACAACTAGAGGAAACTTGAGCAATTCGTTATTGCTATTTATGAATGGTTTTCTATAAAGCGTTCCGAGAAAGCTTCTATTTCTGAACCAATGTTGATTGAAAAGTCTCAAGATTTTTATAAACAAATGGAGACTAGCGAACCGTGTGCATTTTTAGATGGATGGCTAACACATTTTAAGATTAGGCATAAAATCAGATTTCTAGATGTTTCAGGTGATAAAAAATCGACCGACCTAGGAGCTGCCGATAAATTTTGTGACTTTATTAAAACAGTAGTTAAGAAACATGGCCTAACCCCTGATCAAATTTACAATGCCGATGAGACCAGTTTATTTTTGGTGATGTTTACCACGTTCAACTCTGGCTAGTTTAAGTGAGACTCACGCTGAAGGTTTTAAAGAAAATAAAGACCACTTAACTGTGTTTACCTGTGTATCAATTTGCCTCAAGAATTTCTGCTAATACATTGTGTTGGATGCGGATAATTTCTCTCCTTTTCTCGGACAAGGAAACAATATTTTTTGTCGTAAGATCCTAAAGGTTGGACGAAGTTAACCCTTACCTAGCGTTGTTATTAGAACAAAAGAGAAGCTAGTAGTGATAGTCATACGAGATGTAATGTAGTTAGTAAATATTAAAATATTCTAATTAAACGTTTTGAATACTCGTATATTTGAGTTTCATTACTTCCTTGAATGTCGAGGAATTATTTAAGAACAATTGTGAGTAGAATACTTAGTCTACAGGTTAGCAATTCCAAGGTGAATGTACAATTCTGCATCTGTTCCTTATTTTGGTATCCAAATGTTTTATTGAGGCCAATCCAATAAAACCCTCAAGCAACCGGAATATTCACTTAACCAGAAAACCCAATTCCCCAAGCCTTCTGGATAACTGGGAGTTTACTGTACTTTGATTTTAAAAAATGCTAAAATTGCTTACAAGCATCTAAAATAATTTTAGAAATAAAATAATATGCAATAAAATTAAAGAGATTAAGAAGAAATCATTCAATACAGAATTACTGAGTTCATCTTATGGCTAAAAATAAATAGAAAAAAATTGTTAGAAAACAAATATATAAAATAAGTACATAAACTTTTTATGGCTACTTACCAAGTAAGTACTTATTTTGTCAATTTCATTTGTAATTGATAATTTCACCCAAATAAATTACGATGATGGTTAGTGTAATCAGAGCACACAAAAAACAAAAAGTGTTTCTTGGAAATTCATACAAATTGACACTGAAGTAAGCTAACACTGATGACACTGCTTGTCCAAAACACCAAAATATTTGAACTATGGAATTACAATTTTCCTTTAGATGATACCATGCTTTCATAGTTCTAAGAAAAACTCATATTTAAAAACAAACAAAATAATTACCACTAATGCATGCAAAGAATTATATCAGAATTAAAAAAATGAAATTCCTATATAAAACCAAATGTGAGAAATCTTCAATAAAAAAATTGTTAAACTCAAATAAATTACATAAAGAGCATAAAGAGAGATGAAAGCTATGAAGTTGAATTCCTTCCACACCTTGGACAAGGCATCATTGGTATGTTTTTCAATAGATGATGCACCAGTGGCCGGATTCTGATGATTATGATGAGCTGCATTCTGGTGTTGCTGTTGGTCTTGCTCCAGGAGACAAGGCGCTATGAAGCTGAATCCACGGAAAAGCTCATGTGCATTAGCACTTGGTGGCACACCAGGAGAATCTTTTCATGGAAAATAATGATAATCACCATTTCTATTAATACATTATAACCTCAAAAAGTATGATTTTCTCAAAAAATTATTGGTTATAAAGATTTAATATGATGCACTTACTAAAATTGACTGTCATTATAGGGATCAAAAGTATACAAGAACCCCATTTATAATGCCCATGGAAGAACAAGTAATGTTTAATAAATATTTCCATCAGAAGATGAAACACTAGCTTTTGCTCTTGGTGAAAAATCACTTCTCAACCCATACAATTCACCTACATTTTGCACAGAGCAGAATAATAATATGATACACTGAAGAATTAGATACTTCATAGAATTATGTAAATAGGAGTAAAAGAAATATCTCCACAGTTAATACCTTATTTGCTTTACAAAACTAAATACATATATACATTTTAGTTTAAAAAATAACCACCATCACAGTAAAGGAAGATAATGGTCACTGACATATTATTTCATTCCATTATATTAAGTAAAACCAAGATGGATGCATATAAAAATCCTTCAAACTTCAGATTATACATACCTAATGTCAAAAAGACTGTTAAAGACTGAATCACTGAAACAATCAGCGATTTATTATTTTGGGATGAAAATTTTTCACATTGTCTAAATATCCAAACAAGCCAAACCAGAAGCCATGTGAGAGATTTAGTATAAAATAAAATATGAAATCTACTTCTTTATGGACTTATGTCAAGTAATCTTGAAACTCTAGAATCCTGTTAATTTATGTGCAGATTTTTTGCTCCTGAGTTTCAGAATGTTCTGGCTGTGCAGAACTTTTACTCAAAAAAGTTACCGATTTCCACTCATTTGGTTGATTGAACTTCCTATTTTCTGAATTAAAATCTCATACAATTTAAATAAGCAGTTATTTAGCAACAAATAATAGTTTATTTTTTATACATACCTGCAATATGTTTGATTGGACATGATGAAACATGCAAATGTTACATCAAATCTAGCACTTAATGAAATTTCGCATCAGAATGTTCTATGTTAAAATTCTTTAAGATCTACTTTGTAAAAAAAAAAGTCCTTTGGGATATAAAAATTGCAGATATCTTCTTTCAGTAATTTGATAATACTAAGATCTAAAGAACTGTTCAGTGATCATTTCAAAAATATTTTGGTCAATACTATATTTTTATAAGGCACTTCCAATTGTAATTTATCAATTTTCTTTCTTTTTGAGGCTGCACAAGTAAAACCAAAAATAACAATAAAAGCTTATAGATTTACAACCAGATAAGTTAACTTATAAAACTACACTACTCCCCTGGTAACCACGGACTCAGTATCTGTGAATTCACATATCTGCAAGTTGTTTTTTATATCCAGTATTTGCAAGGAAGGTCTCACATATCCACGAAGTTCTCAAACACTTTTTTGCCTTAAAAGTACACAGATCCTCAAGACTACTATATTTTTTTTAATCCCTAGTAAAATATACTGCTCATAGTAATTTACTCAATGTAATACGATTTCTTTAATCAAAAAATGGACTTAAAATTCATGATGATAATGTTATGTACTATGTACAAAATAAAACATTATCATTCCCAGACTGTTATTTACAGATGTAATGTTTGGTTGAACTGAGTTGAGAGCGAGAGAGATCTTTCACGATTCTGCATTTGTGACCAGTTTTGTCTTTTGCGGTCTCATTTCGCTCTTTCACGGAAAAAAATTATGAAAAAGACTACGCGAAATTTTCTTTATATGAAATGAATTGCGTTTTCCTCACATTTTCTCTCATAGTCAGGTCTGAAAAATATTGTTGTGTTATTCTAATGTGTAAAAATATTTACATAAGTGCATTAATGTAATATATATGCATAATCAGTGCTTGAAGCAGTGCGGGATATGGCAGGATGCCATCCTGCTACTTTTTAAAAATACATAAACTATCCCAATTCCTTTTAACCATGTTAAAACCATCCCGGTACTTTTTTGAATCCTTTTAATCTTCCATATGTAATCTTAATCATATGTAACATTTAAAAAATATAGCATAATTTATATTTTATAATGTATATTTTAATAAAAACAGACAGTCACCTTGCGCCTTGTCGACAAACAAATAGATGGCTTGCAACGAAAGAGTCCCCACCCTGGTGGTGAAATCTATAATGGTCCAAGGGGGGTACACCTAGTGCCACTAGCGAATGTACGGGGAAACTTCTTGATAGTTGAGGTTAAGTTGTGCATACTTTAGTACTTTGTGTGTTATTTTGTGTGTCCATGTACTGTTTATAAAACCATAAAAGTAACAACCCCTTATAAAAATGGATAAGTGGCTCTTAAATTCAAAAAATTAAAACTTGACACAGTCGATAATGAAAAGGTAGAAAAAACAGAATTTATGATAACAGTTGAAGGTGTAGGATCTAGTGGCTCATATTCCAGTACAGAAACAGAATGCCTATCATCTTGAAAAAGTGAAGAACATTTTCTGAATTACTTGACAGATGCTCAGTGATGCGAAAAACTTAAAATATAAAAGTGGTTGACAATTACTAAAAGTGGTCTGGGATGCTCTACATGTAAGTTCATAGGAAAATTAGGACCAATGACGACCCAAGGCCTAAAATTAGCAAGTGAGTGGGTGGAAGGTACAGTTAAAGAACATGGTGATACAAAAGAAATAAAACCAGTCGCTCTGCAAAAAACTCTCATGTTACAAGCTATCAGCCATACACCAAATAGCTTCTCTGGCTAAGAGGTCAATAGAATCCACAAATGCCAAAATGCAGTTAATACATTATGAAATTACGTCACATATTTCGAACTGTTTATTACATTGCAAAGTCAAATTGCCCTATGTCAGATTTCTCAGCATTAATTGACCTTCAAGTAACAAATGGACTAAAAATGGGACGTATCCTACAAACTGGTCATGCATATACAGACATAACTCATCATATTGCAATTGAAATGCACAAAAAACTGGTCAAATATATATCAGAAAATGATCAAAAGGTTGGTTTCATGATCCACCACTATTAGCAAAAAGCCCACACTAGTGATATGCTTACACATAAAACTGCCAGAAGACTGGTGTAAGTAGTTTCTTTTTCAACATAATAGAATTAAATAACACAGAAGCTACTACTATTGTGGAAACATTTCTGGAAGTTATACACGATCATGGATTCGAAGATAACTTTCTACAAAGAAATTGGGTTTCTTTTGGATGTGATGGTGCTTCCAATATGCTGGGAAAACATGCTGGCATTGCTCAAAAATTTGTGGATAAGTTCCCTGACTTAATAGTTTGGCATTGTAGCAATCATCGTTTGGAGCTAGCTGTGAATGATGTTGTACAAGAAATTTGTATAGTATACCATATGAAGATATTTTTTGACAAACTGTATGCCATTTATAGTGCATCTCCTAAAAACAAGTCTGAACTTGAATCTGTTGTGCAGGAGTTGAGTGTTAATTTAAATAGGATGTATTTTGGGTACTCGATGGGTATCGTCAAGCGCACGTTCCGTAACGGCTGTTTGGAAGAATTATCGAGCTCTGAAACATCATTTTTATGAAGAATCGCTGGATCAAAAATGATCTGTAAGTGAATGAGCACAATACAAAGGGCTTCAAAGGAGGCTAAGTGACATAAATTTTACACTAAAAATGGGAATCATGTTGGACGCATTGACAGAACTTGAACATCTGTCAATTAAATTACAAGGCAGATCTATAACTCTGCCAGACGCTCATCGACTAATTTCCATGAAATACCATGTGTTTAAATCCATGACATGAAGTCCCGGAGAGTATTATGAAGTTGTGCAAAATGCTGTTGATAAATTAGAGTTTCAAAGAGTTAAACTGGAGCCTGGAAAATTACCAAAAATAAATAAGGAAACTTTTTTCAAGAATTAAGTGAGAATATAAATAATTGAATGTTTACAACAGGGGCTTCTCACATTTGTCATAAGGACAAAGACATTAACAAAGAAAAATATGCTGAAGTTATTCATGGTTTAGATATTTTTAATACATCAGAATGGCCTGGTGATAGAATAAGTAATCCACATTTTGAAGATAAACAGATTCGGTAATTGGCTAAAATATTCAACGTCTGTGCAAGTACATCAGTTCAGGGCTTTCGAGAATTTGTAATTAATGATGATTACAATCATATTACAAAAGACCTTCAGCCACTTAAAACAGCTGTAAATATGTTGAATATATCAACAGCTGAATGTGAGCGGTCGTTCAGTACCATGAACATTATTATACCTTAAATTCGAAATTCACTTCTGTTAAAAACAGCATCAAGTCTGATATTTATCTCATTGGTTGGTCCTCCAATGTTTTAAATCCTGAAAGTTATGTTAAATTGTGGTTGGGAAAGGGACGACGTGATGCAGACTACATTTCTTGTCCTGCTCGTGCTCCTACAGAATAAAGGAACATATTTGGAAACTTTTTTGAAGGCGAATACTTTTTTAGGTTAAACTATAAACTCTGCTCAGGTTAAAATAATTTTTTTTAATTAAAAAAAATTGATGTTTTCTTAGACATCGATTCACCTAACCTAAACTTGTTTTGATTAGGTTAGTTTTGGTACATCATCCTGCTTCCTTTTTTCCACTTCAAGCACTGTGCATAATTAAAACAATTAGATACACGTGTCTTATATATACTTTAAAATATTTATGGGATGAATCCTCCCACACTTTTGTGCCACTTGTGAAAAGTTGCAACATATAAGCTGGTATCACCGTTCAGGAGCTTTCTTTCTTTTTGACAACAGGGAAGTCCCGAGGGGAAAAACTCAACCCTCAACTCTTGATCCTTCCTATTCAGGATCATTGGGGTATTTGCTCAGGCTTGACGTAGTTCAAATGCTTAAGCTTTGCATTTTACACATAATTAATTATTGGTGATTTTAGGAGCAACGAATACTCTTGGTGGCACATCAATGTGTTTTTGTGGTGGAAACCTACAGATTGCTCAGAGATTTTAACATTTATTTTTCAAATTTAACCCATATATTATTACTTTTTTCACTTATTTATGAGGATCCTCATATGTCTCTCCTATAAATGTTCTATTTGATTGTATCTTAGACCCAATCCTTTCCGTTTCAGTTACGTGAGTAGTTAAGCAACCATAGCCAATTTCTCAGATTCTGCTTCGGAAATTAAATAGAATTTTATTTTCTTTCACTTTATTCGAGTTCTTTTATATTTTTTATACATATTCTTTTAAATTTAATATATTTCTCGTCTCTATCTGTCATGCGGTCACCAATATAGCACAAAAAATCATGCTATGGCTCATTCTTGCTGGGAAGGGAACCTCACCCTGTATTTTACATAGCTTTAATTACTTGTTATTTGCGATTTTGTCTTCCGTGGAGTTTTTTCAGGAATGTAACCCCGAGAAAGATGTCTGCCATATTTGGGAAATTATCTCCTGCAAGTTAGGAAACCGCTGTTCATTTTTCTTGATTCTACCACGGAACTTAAATAAGATTTCATTTTCTGATACTTTTTTCGTGTTCTATTGTCTTGTTTATCTCTCTCTCTTTCATTGATGTTCATTTTCCGTCTCTTTCTTTATTTTTCTTCGGTCACCAATACAGAGGACAAATCACGCTATGATCTGTTCTAGCTGGGATGGGTACTGAACCATGTATTTTCCATTGCCTTAATTACACCTCTCTTGTGATTTTGTCTTTTGTTATGTTTTAAGGAACATAACCCCTGCGAAAGACGAGGTCTACCTTTACACTGTAACGAAATATTTTTTACAATGGGAAGTAAGGAAAACTTGTCAAACTCCAACTTGAACTTGAGTCAAACCAGAACGAATGTACATAATGAAATATTCTTCAAACTCTTATAGTTCATATTATCTATTATTACTACTATAGATAAGCCTAAATAGTGCATACAATTTGTTATTATTACTTTTTGTAAGTTTCATCAAGGACAAGAACCTATCCGTACAGTTATAACGTAAACATAAGGCCCAGTATCCGAGAATTTGGTATCCGTGATGTTTTTGCAGAACGCATCCCTAATGGATACCGAGGGAGTGATGTATTTTATTTTTATATAAATCTTGAAAAACACCTCTCTACCAACAATTTTTATTAATAACAGTAAAACTGAATATTCTTCACTCAATATTTATCTTAATTTTTTCCTTCAAATATTATAAAAAATTTAACATTTCTTCATAATATTATCGAATCAAATAAAAAAGTGCCCACCTTTTGGAGATTTGGAAGTGAACTCTGAATCAAAGTAGAATGCATCATCTGCCTTTGACACAGCTGGTTTAAAAGGAGGTTGAATTTCTTTCCGGAGGAGCTTATCCCAATCAATAGTTGTAAAAAAGGAATGGGACTTGATCTCTTCAACTCCATTTGGACCTGATAATAAATGAATAATCAAAAACTGTATGAATCCAGAATCCCGTTTAAGCTTTACTTGCTCACATGCAATCTGTGCCAGCAGAAAAGTTCTAATTTGAGCTTAGATTGATTCATTATTAATCCTTAAGTCTTATCTAAATGAATAACACATAGATGTTATTGATAATGTATTCTTTAAGATATAACAATTATAAAGTTAACAAGTTTCTTAAAATAATTTGTGGGATAATATAATCCAAATATATAATGTTAGGAAAACTGCACAGTTCAACAAAATTTTCACTTTATTCAAAAAGTTGCAATAAATCTGAAAAAGAGAAATACTAGCAAAAGTTATAATAATACTTAAATTAATTACTTATCTTAAAAAGCATCTTGTAATCTAAGTTATGGCAATATATATAGTATTGAATTTCTCCGATTAAAATCTGTCTGACACAAGTTTGAGATAAAACAGAAGGCATACCTGCACCAAGGCGGTTGGCTGGAATTCGCTTAAAGAGAACTCTTAGAAGAGCTTGCGCTTCAGGAGATAGAAAGTCAGGCATTCCTAACTTTGCCTTAAGGATAAGAGTCATAGTTTCTTTTCGATTCAATCCTTGAAATGGTAAGGAGCCAGTGAGCATCTCAAACTGTAATTGTTGAAAAAATTAAATTTTTAAAATAATTTAAGAGTTTTAGTCTAATACAGCTATAACCTACAATATATCTTAGAGATAAAAATTAATTTTGAAAAAGGGTGAATCATTAAACATTAATAATCAAATAAACTTTTAGATAAATACTTATTATGTAATTCTGAGCTAAAGTAATGTATTGCTTAATTTTTTCTGTAATTCTTACAGTAGCAAAGCAAGTATTAGTCTTTTCACAATTAGCAACAACTTAGATAAGAAAAAATAAAATTGTGGCCAGCTCTTTCTCACCATTAAGACACCAAAAGACCACCAATCAGCTGCAAAAGAATGCCCTCTTCTGTTTACAACTTCAGGTGCCATGTATTCAACAGTTCCGCAGAAGGAGTATGCTTTCTGATCTTCAAGAGGCAATTTACTTAATCCAAAGTCTGTCAGTGATATGTGGCCATCCGCATCCAAAAGAATACTAAAAAGGTTCATTTTTATATGCAATGAAATAATTATTCCGATGACTGGATACAGGTAAAAATGCAAATTGTCTAATCATAAGCTAGATATCAGTCTCATGCTTCAATAATTTCATCTATTATCCATCTTGCTCCTCAGCAACACTAGTATGAATATATCTATATAGTATTTATCTCCATCATTCCAGATATGAAATTTGAACATGAAATATATTATTTTAAAACATATTGTAAACGTTTTTTCTTCATAAGTTACTCATTTTCAAGCGTTACAGAAAATTTGGTAACTTAAATAGTTAAGTCTACAAAATTACCAAATGAAAACACATTGATGCAACAATCACTGAGCATAAGGAATTTTCATCTAAAATTACATTAAATAATAATAAATCAAGATTAACACCAAATAAAACCATAAAAACTTACTTTTCTGGTTTGAGATCCCTATATATTATACCAAGATTGTGGATATGATCTAAAGCCAATGCCAATTCCGCTAAGTAAAATTTTACATCTTCTTCAGTAAACATCACCTAAGGAGAGATTACAAAGATGTATCTTAAAATAATTACATAATGGAAACGAAAATTACTTTATAAGTTAAGCTCAATATAAAAGAAAGCTACGATCATAATCAAATGTTTTTATGAACACAAGAAACATTCATCCCCATATTGAACACTTTATCCAAGAAATTCTAAGCAATACTATTAAAGAAATATTAGTAAAAGTATTCAGTAATCTCTAAACATTCACAGTAACAATCATTTGCCGGAGAAGCAGGACGATTGGGTATTATTTTAAATTTGGGTCTATGGGCACTGTCAGAAAGGAATAGGAGACCGTTTGACCCCTTTATTCCTTTCCCCAAACGTAATATGGGAAAGATCATGAAAAAAATCGACTTCGAGATTTCAATGGAAATACGCATTTTGAGGTCTCTAGAACACGTTTAGACTATTTTCGGAATGATGTCTGTGTGTGTGTATGCGTATGTGATTGTGTGCACTCTAACTCAAAAATTTCTTGCCATATCGTTACCAAACTTCATATATAACACTTTAGCATGAGTACAAAGAAGTTTTTGGTCAATAATGGTTAACCGGAAGTCGAGGTTTATTCGAAACCCGATTCGGTTTTTGCGATATTTCTCCGTTAAAATATCATTATTGTATATACAATTCTATACAAAGGTTATAGAGAATGTAATTTCCTATAACTTTCATTTGAAACAATTTTCCATAGCAGTTATTGTTTAGGAATTATTTATAAAAATAATCGGTTTTTCGGTTTCCGTCAAATATCTCCTTAAAAACGTCATTATTCGCAATTTTCCTGGGGACCAAAGTTGTAGAGAATAATATTTCTTCCAAGTTTTGTTTGAAACAAATTTTCGGAGATATTTTGCTTATTCGTAAATTTCCAGTATACAGCGCCACCACCATGTAGCAGTGAATTCTGTAAACAAATTCAAAATATAGGTAATTTACGGCAATAAGGATGACTGTATTCTTTTATGATACAAAATAATAATTTTGTCTTATAAGGCTATTCATAATAATTTAAATATCTATACCCCAAATATGGAGAAAGTCATGTGTTGGCCATATCAGATTTTTTTAAACATAAATTAATTAATAATGCAACATGCAACATTGATATAAGTTGCATACAACTTTTGTACTTGTGAAATATTTTGGACCCTCCCCCTTGACAGAATCCTGTGTGCGCTACTGGTCCAATATACAAGTGTCACAACTCTTGAGAAGCGACATTTTATTCAGTTGAATTTCTAGCCCCAGATTTTTAATGTTGGCAGAGCCAACAGTCTGATTGCATCAGGCTCCATGTTCCCAAAAATATATTTGTTGCACTTATACAGTACATACATTTAAAAACATTGGAAAAAATATAGAACAATGTCATAGTGAGAGAGGTTGCTTTATTTGTTAAAATTAACTAATAAAAATTTTTTATGCACACACTGCACCAGGCCCTGCATTTTTCTTAGCTGGCTCTGGATGTCAGTGTTACTAGCAGCAAAATCTTTGGTGAGGATTTTCCACGGGGTGAAAATTTAGAGTTATATTCTTTGGTGCCATTTTCATTTAAGGCAATAATTTTAGACCAATAATTTAATATGACTGTTTGTGTAGGTGAGCTTGCTCACAATTGTGTGCATCGGTAAAAATACCCATTTTTGAGCATGTTTATGCATGCATTAGCTTGCATGTAGATGCGTGTTGGCAAGTGTCTTTGCGTGGGCCTGTGTGTGCATGTGCATTTATGAGCATATGCGGACGTGAGCATACATACATGCTTGCGTATGTATGTGACATATTTAGGCACGTATATTTGTGTGTGCAAGAATTAGTGTGCCTGTATGTACACTTGCAAGCAAGTGTATACACTGCCAGTGTGTGCATGGAGTCTGTGTGTGTGAGTCTACGAGTTTGTACATGGACAGGCCCATTATGGGTGCATTTGTATGTACACCTGTATATTTGTATATCTGAGTGTACCTACATACCCTTCATATGCCTGAATGTGTGTGTGTGTGTATTTAAGTCAGAGCTGCAAACCATTCTAAATTTGCAGTGATTCAGTTCCTGGTTCAGTTTGCAATTTATGATGATGGTTCCGTTAATGGTTCAGTTCATAGTTTACTTTTTGGCAGTGGTTTAGTTCGTGGTTCTGTTTGATTAAAGAATTATTGGTAATTCGTCATTTTACTTTCACCATGTGAATTGTAGTGCAATACTGTTATAATGAAGAGATAATTAAATAAAATAACATACAAAATGTAATGAATACATTAATATCAAATAAAATTTATAAACATTAGCAGTATCCATGGTCTGAATATGTTGAGTTTTCATTTCTTCAAAAGAGTATAAAATGCATTTGAAGTAATCATATATCAATTTTATACTTACATTATATATTATATAAGTCAATTACGATTTTTTGGATGACATGCATCTTTTTCCAGATATTTAACTTTTCAGTCTCCTAAACCCATTTATTTATTATAACCACTATTAACTTATTAATGATAACAAATATGTATGGAAAAGGTAATGAAAATAAATAATATTTTTATTTCTTCAATTTGGTGCACATAAAAATACATTCAATTTACTATCCATCCATTTAGAATAGGCAGTTACAAGGCAAGAAGGAATAATCGCAAAGTAGAAAAAATCTGATGTGGCCAACACACGACTTTCTCCATATTTGGTGTATAGATATTTAAATTATTATGAATAGCATTATAAGGCAAAATTATTATTTCATATCGTAAAAGAATACAGTCGTCCTTATTGCCGTAAATTACCTATATTTTGAATTTGTTTACAGAATTCACTGCTACATGGTGGTGGCGCTGTATACTGGAAATTTACGAATAAGCAAAATATCTCCGAAATGGATGGTTCTACGAAAATTTGTTTCAAACAAAACTTGGAAGAAATATTATTCTCTACAACTTTGGTCCCCAGGAAAATTGCGAATAATGACGTTTTTAAGGAGATATTTGACGGAAACCGAAAAAAACGATTATTTTTTATAAATAATTCCTAAACAATAACTGCTATGGAAAATTGTTTCAAATGAAAGTTGTAGGAAATTACATTCTCTATAATCCTAGTATAGAATTGAATATACAATAATGATATTTTAACAGAGAAATAATGCAAAAACTGAATCGGGTTTCGAATAAACCTCGACTTCCGGTTAACCGGTATTGTCCAAAAACTAATCATTTCTTTCTGCTCATGCTAAAGTGTTATATATGAAGTTTGGTAACGAACATACATACATTCATTCATCCATCCACACACACACAGACATCATTCTGAAAATAGTCTAAAGTTAAAAGTCAAGAATGCATCTCCACTCCCTAATAAAAAGATTTTTATCTCAGCATATTTCATTCTCAGACAGCTCTTTTGCATTAAAACATACAATATACACGCACAGACTCACACACTCAATGGTCCAAACATGCAGTTATTATTCATTACAGCTGAAAAAAATTACCTCTTTTGAGAGCCGTGTGAACAAGTCTCCTCCACGTAGGAAGTCAAGGATGAGGTAGAGTTTGCCTTCAGTTTGAAAGGCATAGTGCAGACGAACAATGAAAGGATGCCGCACATCTGCTAAAATGTTACGTTCTGTTTTGGTGCGTAACCTGTCTCTGACTTTTAGTGTAGCTTTACGCAGTACTTTCATGGCATAAAGTGTACCGGCATCCCTCCCGACCCTTTTCCGTACCAGGAAGACCTATGGATAAAACAATGGCACATTGGTTATACAGAGTACAATTTCAATATAATAAAATTCAACTTATACATTTAAAAAAGCCAACAAAATGAATTAAAATGGAAGGGGACAAGTTGAAAAATAAATATTTTCTAGAAGAAAGGCATAAATGTGCCATACGTTCAATGTTTTTGTTTACCAATGTTAAGCTTTGTTATCAAAATTCTCAACTAATCTGATGGGCTAATTTATTGAAAGTAATGAGAACATTTACTGAATAGAAAAATGCAAGTTTTATTATCCAGTAATTAGATGAAATACATTAATTAATATCAGTAGCAGAGTTACTACTAAAGTTAGCAAAGTCTAACTTGAGGTTTACCATAGGATGACCATATTTCCACGAGACTAAAACGGGACATTTCCTGTAATTCTCAAGAAAAAAAATGGGACAAAACGGGACAAATTTTTTGTGTGACTTTTTAAAACGGAAGTTTGGTTTATTTCAGTCAATACATCATTTACAAGAATTTGAAGATTTATGTACATAGACAAGAAAAACAAACTCATTAACAAGAAAATTTAGATGATGTGTGGAGTAAAAAGAATTAAATGAACTTGTTGAACACATAATCAATTATATTAGATTATTGGCAACTACAAATGTAAGTAGTATTGCCAACAATATCGCTCGACCTGCAGACTCCCGGTCTAGGCCCTATGGATCTCTATCCGATGTCAGGGTGTAGTTTCTTCGCGTCAGCGAGTTTTTGTGGACTTCTTCTAAAGAAGTAAAATACAATATGAAATACTGGGGAAAAATTCATTCTCTCATTTCCGATGCATTGATTTCTATCTTTACTTTATTATGCAATAGGGAGATCGGATTTTATAAATTAAAAAAACAGCCGACAGGTAAATTTTAATTCAATGAAAAGAGTCGTTCAAAAGCATTGTCCCAAGTGGGGAAAAATAGAAATTTACTTTATTAATTCTAAAATATTTGTGGATGAACAAATTATTTTACTTTTTAAATATTTAATTCAGTTTATTTCCTTTCGCATAGTTTTGTTTGCAATTAATTTGCAGTTGATGTAGGAGGAGTTGATTCTGAAGCTGGTATGAGTGTTGATGATTCATTCTTTTGCGGAGACATGTTGTACTTTGCAGACGAAGATATTTCTTGCTGTAATTTTGGATTGTTTAAAAGCAAATCTTAAAGTCGTATAACAAAAGTTCCCGAAAATGAGTTTTCGTCACTATCACTGCTTTGATGATTTCGACTAGGCTACGATTCTTTTCATCTGTCTACAAAGAATTTGTGGTGTCCATGTCGTATGCGGTCTACAGCCGAAATCAACATGCAGTATGCGGTCTACGGGAAATTCTTTTTTCTTAAAGAGAACGTACGACAATAATACCTAAAGTGGTATTCATGTGAACAAATATAATTTAAATTGTGTTTTAATTTTTCAAAACAACATTAACAGAAACTGATTGGCCGGTCTCGACATTTACAAACCCAATCACCGGACAACGGGGAGGGATAGTTTGGTTCCGGGCAAGGCAAAGAGCGCGGCAGCGCCCGGAGACGACAACTGATATTAAAACAAATCGAGCCGAAGGTTCACCAATATCCTCTCCTTTTGCGACAGAGGAATTATATCTTGTTTGACTGTTGCGCCGCAAATTGAGAGGATATAACAATGAAAGGATATAATGACGAGCCTTCGGCTCGCTTTGTTTTAATGGATAGTCGTCTCCGGGCGCTACCGCACCCTTCGCCTCGCCCGGAACCAAACTATCCCTCCCCGTTGTCCAGTGATTGGGTTTGTAAATGTCGAGACCAGCCAATCAGTTTCTGTTAATGTTGTTTTGAAAAATTAAAACACAATTTAAATGATATTTGTTCCGTATTTATAAAAATTTTTTTTCGAAAGGGGTCTGGGTTAGCATAGACCGCATACGACGAAATATGCAAACAGTTTATAGAAGCTAAATATTATTCAATTAAATATATTATGTTTAAAATATTGGGTTTATTAAAAGTATTTATTCAGGTATAATATTTTTGTTTCAATTATTGTGTTAATAAAAAGTATCTATTCAGTTATAATATTTTTTCATCATCTTATTATATACTGTTGTAGACCGTAAACAACCTGTAGACCGCATATGACGTGAATACCGAATTTGTGATAGAAAACACTTTCTATAGCTCCACTGGTGCCGGGTATGGCTAAAGCAAATTCCAAAATCATTTAAATATTTTTTTAACGATATTCCTTCACCTTGCACGTACTTGAAAATTCTGAACCGTCGTTGCAGAGTTTCAGTTAAGTTCCTGTTCCATTCGGCAATTTTGTTTTTACTGATGTTCATCACATGGTGGTATTCACCAAAAAACTCATCTTCATCTATTATTTCCATGATGTTTTTGTCGACATCAGCCATGTATTTGAGTGTATCCTGAATTTGTTCCCAAACAGTAGGACTCTTAAGCTGCACCCAAATAAAACACTTTTAATGGTCGATAACTCCATTTTTCTAAATACATTAGACGTGCGTCGTAAAAGGAATTTGCAGCTTCTGTGAATTGTTTTTCACTGCAGAAATCTTCTAAATCTGATAAAATCGATCTAAGTTTCGAGGTGCGGAAATTTCATTTCTCCGGTTTTTAATTTTGTTTGATAAAATATCCAGTTCTTCAGCTACTTCACTTTCTGAAATATTATTACTCTCTATTTTTTTAATAGCTTTGAGCAAACCTTTAATTGACTCTCCATGAAATGAAGTCAAAAAATGTAAACGGGATCATTAAAAAACTTTTTCAGAATGGTCGGACATTTTTCTTGTGAAATAAAGTAAGATTTTAATCCAGGGAATATTTCAATAATTCTGGTGATTGCTGGTTGTAGTGATAGCCATCTAGTTTTCACAGTTCCTAGAATCTGCTTGTACTCAATATCGACAGTGTCACAAAAATTCTTTAATTCCTCCACTATTCTGTCATTGTATGCTTGGTAAAATATGAGATACCTTTTGGCTGCAATTCTTACTGCTTATCGCAATCAAATGATTTTTTTGCTATGCTGTAGTATATCTGAACGACCTCCGTGTTCTATATAAAACACCGATTTGCAAAAGGTACACAACAATTTTCGCATTTGTGTATCATCCTTTAAAAATGGGAATTCAGTTTTTAACCTTTCAGTAAAAACAAATTTTCTTTTTGGCATTTTCCGGAGTTTTATTTACTTTTCTGAATCCAACAGTACATGTATAACCGGTCACGTTCTTCTAAAACCACGTGTTCGCAACAACAAAGCAAAATGAACTAGCTGCTGTTGTGCGTTACCAACCCACGAAAATGAGTATATTCTGTTGCACTGCCAACATAAAATAAATGAAAAAGCCACCATATTCTGAATTCGTTTTTAGGCTTCATTTTGTGTGTAACTTTGTATATCAATTGGCACTTCCGCAAAAAACAGGACAATTGGCATCCCGTTTTAACTTTATTGGGACAACGGTATACCTAAATAAATAACGGGATGATCCCATTCAAAAAGGGGCATATGGTCACCCTAGTTTACCATAAATCAGCAAAGGGGCAATACCACTAAATCACACACAATGAACCAAACAGAAAGGCAAAAACAGCAACAGTGCATGATGCAGCATTTCAATGATAGGCTGGAGTCCTTTTTGAGAGCTCCCCCACTACAATTTCTCATGGTTATTGGTGCTCAAATTAGACCTCATTGAATATAGTTGCAAAATAGTCATTAACTATAATATATTTTGAAGCGTGTGTTTGTTCATGGAACTCCTAAACGATAAAAGCTAGAATAACCAAATTTGGTACGATTCTTCCTTACATCATAACTTAGTGAACTGTCAAGGTTTGGTCAACCAGGATTAATCAGTGCTGCCTATATAGGGGATTAACATTTTTCCATAAGATAACACGTATGAATCTATTTTTTGACTTGAAATGTATTCTTCCTTCAAGCATAAAAATATGTAAATATGGACCGATTATTCGTTTTTACTTTATTTGACGAATAAAACTCTATACTATCTTATTCCTGTGAAGTTTACATGTTACACGGTCGAAGTTTTCAGAAATACGATATTTGTTTCAAAATTTTGTGGTTGTTTCGTACTCTTTCCGGGTGTTGCCAAGGCGGCCGTGATTGTTACCTCCGATTCAGTTAGCTTCAATGAAGCTTACAAATAGACGAAAGTTTAGCATTATTTGCTTCGCACTTTTGTTTAAGCTACGAAATGATCGATGTTTATGGATAGCAATGTAAATAGATACTGAATATTATTCAGGAAGCGTTTATAACGATTGATGAAAGTAATTCAACCTTCTTTCGTCCATTGAATACTGGAATATTACATTTTTTGTAAGTAAAATCATTATATTCTACATTATAATGTTTATTAACGTAAAGAAGCTCACGTATCTGGTGTACAATTACCAGAGTCAGTGTTCAATCATGGACAACTGTACGTTGCTTTTTCACGAATTTCTTGCTTACAAGACATAAATGTAAACATTTCATAGGCATAATTACACAAGAAATGAAGCTGGATTTGGCAAAATATGATAGGAAATACAATTATCGTTATATTTGAATGCAATACGTTCGGAAATGGATTGTTACAAGCAAATATGATTAATTGTTAAGAAAAGCTATTTGCAATTTAAAAAGTATCTACTATATAGGTATTTTAAAGAGTTTGTATGTTGTGCTGTAGTAGCTTCACTAAATCCATTGAAATTCAACGGGAAATTCTGCTAGTATTTTATAAACTTTAGCTCTCTTATAATGACTTCTGTTAACATCAAGCCTTTAAAAGTCAGCTTCCAATTTCTGAGAATTTTGGCTGAGCTGTTAATTAAAGGACCATAATGTTTCATATATGTACTATTAGAATAGTCCATTCTTTGCCTGGAGTAATTGTAATTAATATCTTGTAAAGTTCCATTGGAAGGCACCTATAATCTTTCAGGGTTTTGAATTAATTTCTATTCCTTGAACTTAATTATCATTAATAACGTACTTAAAACCTTTTACAATAATTCTTTATGGACTATGATGAGGATCTTTCCACTTTGCAAAAGAATGCTACGTAAAACTGGCCATGAGAAAATCAATGCGCATGTATGCCGATCCCGACAAATTTTAGTGATTGACCTTGGACCTTATTAATAGTCATTGCAAAACAAACCTTTACTAGAAATTGAAGTCGTTTGAATTCAAAAGCGTAGTCGCTAGGAATCATAGAGATACGTAGTACGAAAACACTGTCCTTTTGTGCATCCTATCAAAATTACTGCTTCAATAACATTGGGATATAAAGTCTGAATCTGCAAATGGGTCCAATAACAAAGTTTTGGAATGTCTAAATTCTGAAGCAATATAATGGAGGTACCAACCTTTAACCCTTATCTTGGGAAAATATACACTAATGTACATAGTTCCACACAGTTTTCAAGAAGTTGAAGACTCTAAGGAGAGTAGAACTCCCAGATTGAATTGAATTGGGACCCTGTGACTTCAAATGACGACCACAGCTAGTAGGTTTCTCAGTCTAAATCACAAAGCAAGCGAGGAGAGAAACCAGGTACCAGCATTAGCCTACTCTTAACAAGAAGCACCAAAGAGACCAACAGCTTTACGTCCTTTCCAAAGGATGGAGCACTGATTTGCATGCTCTCCTCTAAACATGCAAATAGGGGGCCCCAAGATCTCTTGAAAAAATCCTACTTTTAGCAGGATTCATACCCAGTTTGCACCGGGTATATTCAGCGTAGCAAGTCACTATGCCATGGCACCCCCCTACAGGGCCGGCCCGATGCATTTTGGCACCTTTGTGTGCCCCCTCAATATAAGAACAAGTGTATAAGGTTTTCTTTATGAGTTTATTTTTAAGCTGGAAACTGAAACAATATACTGAACTGTAACCGAGCAATATAATATATTAAAGGCAATATTATATACACATTGTTTTACAGATGATCACAATACGAAATATCCAAATTATCATATACATAAGTAACTATGATACATACAATGCCAAAAAATATCACATAATTTTCATGATACATTTACTGATTTCAAACGATAAAGCCATTAAAATTTAATACAATAAAATTAAAACATTTAGTTTAATTAATTCATTTTTTGATCAATTTATGTAAAACAAATTTTTCTTAATGTATCTTCTTTCTAGATTTCAAATCAGCACAAATTAGCAACTGTCATTTTCGATCGATAAAATCGCCAGCGAATTCAACCTTGTCTGCGAAATTGACGATCGTAGGTATGTTTTAATTAACTTCAGTTTGCTGAAGCTTCTTTCCCCACTTGCCACAATTACAGGAATGGTCAGCATAACTCGCAAAGCTACCCACACATTTGCTAATATATCTTGCATTTGGTTTGAATTTATGAACTTGAAAATGCTCAAACCATTGTCAGGTACATTTTCAGGCAACAACGTCATCAATGCCTCAATTTCTTTGCACAACTCTTCACCATTTACATCACATTCATTATGATCACTAAGCTTGATTTCAAGTTGTTTGCACCTTTTTAATAAATCATCATGATCCCCATTTTTAAAAAATATTATACAGAAATCCCCAAGTATTATGAAATGCTTCCATTTGTTGAAATCTTTCTGTTAGGGACATGATTGCGTTGTCTAATAATACATTGAAAACATTGTTTTGAAAATACTTTTCTTCGTTTTCTCGTACGAATTGGCCATTAAAATCATTTACGTGTCTGAATCTGGTATTTCTAAACTCACATTTTACATTAAATCTTTCTGCTAATTTTTTTTCTGATTTTAAGGCTTCGTCATAACCAGAGTTTCTGTATTTCTTTAAAAATTTGGTACAGTTCTTCATAAGCATGGCTGTAGTGCTTATGTACATGTCGGTGCCCTGCACTGATTTGCTTACCAAATTTATTTTAAATAAAAGTCATTCCACATGCAAAGTGTAATCAAAAAACTAAAATCTTCGATTAATTCTATAAGAGATTCAGCTTCAGATGCAACAATAGATTCAGTACATGTGTTTTCGGCCAATTCAATTAAGGCATTCCTCAATTCTAAAATTTCATTTTTAATAGCTTTCACGCTGTCAATTCTACATTCCCACCTGGTTTCACACAAAGGTTTAGGGGTCAAGCGTTTAACGTATTTCTTCAGCAATTCCCATCTACGAACCGAAGCTGAAAACGACATGTAAATTCTTTGTATTACATGAAAAAACCTCTTAGAAAAAACTGAGCTTGCCACACTGTCCCAAATTACTAAATTTAAAGGGTGGCATCCACAAGGCATAAAAAATGCTCCAACTTAAAATTATAGCCTGAACACCTTTGTTTTTGCCTTTCATGTTGGCACCATTATCGTAACCCTGGCCCCTGCATTTGCCTAAATCAAGTTTAAAATCATATAGCATTTGCATAATTGATGCATAAATTCCATCACCTGTAGCGTCTGAGAGTGGATGGAAAGAAAGAAAATGTCTTTTATTTTAATTTCATCAATGTTGACAAATCTGATAGTTAAAGAAAGCTGTTCAACATGACTGACGTTTGGGGTGCAATCAGCTATTATGCTAAAGTATTTTGCTTTCCTAGCACGTCCCAGTATATTTCCCATGGTAAAATTTCCAAGCAAATTGATCAATTCATTTTGAATAGTTTTACCGCAGTAATGCGCATGAGTTTCACATGTTGTTATCCGCCATACGTGCTCACTCATAACTAAATCAAATTTACCAAGTAATTACACAAGACCCAGAAAATGGCCATTATGTGCTGTAGGTAATCTATCCGAAGACCCACAGAAAGCTAGATTGTTTTGTGCTAAATATATGGTTATATTTATTGACCTCTCTAACACACTTTTCCAATGTTTCTTTTCTTTCTGTATAAGTAATTGAAAATCTTCATCTAAAGTATTACAACTATTAAGACGTAAATTCATTTCAAACCAAATTTTGTAGCTTTTTAAATGTTGAGGGGAGTTTTCAGGTGATTTTAAGCATTCACTAAGATGCTTCCAATTACTTATTCCCTTCTTGGCTAAACTACTTCTGCTCAACGGATCAAAAAGCTTACAGCAGAAGCAAAACACTGCGTTTAAACTCTCAGAATACACTAGCCACCTCCGGAAAAATTTTTCGCCATTCCTAATTATCCTATAACACATGGAAATTGAAAAACTACGATAACATATCTCTTTAGGAAAATTGAAATCGTTTTTCATAGCTGATGGGCCAATAATTATAATATGATCAAATTTAAAGCTAGATAAGTTATCAGGGCATGGGCCTCTATCATCATATCCCTATGAAAAATTTGTTTTATGAGTGAGTTCTAACTCAGATTTAAATCAAAATCAGACATATGATTTGGGTTAGTTACAACATTTTCACAGTAAATTTTGTAATTAATGTTAACACAAACAAGTTCTTGGGCATCTTTTTCAGTTATCATTTCTAATTTCTCTGTTGCACTTTCTTCATTTTCTCCTAATTCATTAAAAGAGAGCTCAACAACAGCCCGAGAAGACACAGTACTGTTGATATACTTCAACAACTTAGGTTGTTTTTGGATTTCTAATATCTTTTCCTGTCTTCTTTTATGATTTTGTGCTCCCAATAATTTTTTGGTAGCCATAGGGCATAATCTGAAAATGGAATTATTGATTTAACAAACAAAATAATTCCTATTGTACTACAAAACTAATTATTTATGCAACAAAAAAAAACTTCCGAGTCACTAAAAATAAAAGTGTGGATTTTTCACAAAGACTGCATATTAAAATTTGGCTTGGTAGTATTCGATTTAAATCATTGGATGTCGATAAAGGTTGATATTTAATTTAATTTTACAAGCATAAACACAGGAAATATGCAAAAACTCAGGTTATTTAAGAAAGATTCGTAACGAGATGTTCAAGCAAATGAGAAAGTGCAGGGACACATCAGGCATGTGAGAAAAGTGAAGTTATGCTCGAATATTTATAAACAAATGAGCAGAGGATGCATATTCGGTCTTACAATTACAAGAATTGCTAAGGAGACGGCGTCTACCCTATTCTCTCTCCAACTAAACAGGGTTCTATTACGAAACAAAATTTCTTTTAAAAACGATATGTGTATGGATGATAAATAAAGATTGTGGCAAAAGAAATTATATACGAATTCACATCAATAAGAAGAAAATTAAGTAAACTGATTAGGTAATCCACAAGAAATATGTTAATTGCATTTTAGCATCTTTACAAAAAACTATTCTACATGTCATTTGAGATGCGGGCAAGTCAATCCTACTAAAATTAAATAAAATGATTTTATAGAAAAACTGCACTTACCCTCATGCACGTTGATATAAGAAAGATGATTTCCTCTTCAGGATGTAAAAAAATCACTTTTCTGGCACCGAAGACACTTATACTAAGTTAGATACACTGTTTCTTCAACGAAAGCGAAGAGAATAATACCACAAACCTAGACATGGGAAATTAGTGGATGGGGGCCCGGGGGGGGTGTCCTAAAATGGTGGAAACCACGTTGAGAAAGGGTGTACATTTATGACCCCAACTGAGAGGCATGGTAGAGTCAGCGAAAACCTTATTTGAGCTTTTGTATTTAATCTCTATTCATCCATGGCCAACTGAACTGGACAAGGCCCTTTTCACACCATTATTTCTCGGTATCAAAACAAAACCCACTAAGCCCTTCCTCGGTAGCCCATGTATTCTTGGTTTTCGCAGTCCGAAGCGGAGGAGAGAAATATTTCGGCAGTTTGTCATATTTTAAAGTAAGAATGGCGCCCCCCCAAGAATCGGCGCCCCGGGCGGCCGCCCGTATCTCGGGCCGGCCCTGCCCCCCTAACTCCCACATGATGATAGGGATCTCACTTTTAAAAATAATCCCATAATCCTTAATAGTAACTTTCAAACCAGGTTAAAGGTAGAAAATGTGTAAATGACGCATCAAGAAATTTACAACTGTTTTTAACAATTTATACATTAAACAATTTTCTCAAAACTTAAAATGATTATTCATAAACAATAAACAACGATACACTTCATTTTTCAAAATTTCGAGACAAACTTTCATCAGTTCCATCAAGTGTTGAAAAATTGAACTAAAGCCATTTTCCAAGATTAAAAATTGTTTTGTCCTACTTAAAACTAAGAAATATGTACTTTTCAGATTTTTCCCTTCAATAAATTTCAGAAAGGTGCCCACATGCAAAATTTCAATCTTCTAGGCAAAGTAAAAGTGCCTTAGATTTTAGTGGACAGACATACAAACTTTCTGCTTTATTAGTGTAGGTAGATTGCATTCCTTCAGTAAGACTCACTGTAACTAATATTTTCCAATTGCTAAACATCATCATCTTGATACACTAAATGCATTTCAGTTTTTGGCAATTTTGCAAAATCATTCCCTTAAATTCAAACATGGAAAATCATATTACTGATATTTTTACTTAAAATTTAATGTTGTTAACATGTCAGTAAATACTAAAGGTTTTCCTTGCAATTCATCTCCTTAATTTTCGTCTTTTTGCTTATTCATCCATAACCAATTATAACTCATTAATCCATTCCCTCGCTTATCCATCCATTGCAACAGACATAGCTTTGATCTCTTGGCTGAATATCATTCATCTGACAACACTACTTGGCCACCCTCCATTCATTCTGCCTTAGTTTATGTTTTGGCATAAAGTACATACAGAAAGTATTATAATCATGAAAAAATTCTGTGCGTTTAATTGAATATTTTTACTATTCTTCCCATGTTTTTATTGATGTAAAGTAAAGGAGGAGGCTACATTTAAAATTTATAGAACATAAGCTACTTAGAATATGGTAATATCAAAAATGTTGATCTGACTTTGTGTGGAGGAACAAATTATACATTTATAAAATTGCTATATGGAAAAGTGGGAAGAGACAAATTTGTCAAAAAGAAATTCTTTGAAAACAAATTTGTCAAAAACAAATGACAAATTTGTCGAAAGCAAATTCGTCAAACAATCAATTCATTGAATGACAAATTTGTCAAAAATGACAAGTTCGTCAAAAATCAGTTTATCAAATGAAAACTTTTAAACTTATAATAGTTTTAAAAGGTGACGCAAGAAATATATTCTGAGCATCGCTGCTTCACATCATTTCTTCAGCTAAGCTTTCTAAAACCAAACTCAGAATAATATAAATACAGGAATAATGAAAATAGAAGCTTGCAGGTATCTGCACCTGGCCATACAAATTTGCACATCCTTTCTCTTGAAAGACCACTAGTATGTGTTACTTCCACTGTAAATGTGCAATTTCTTTGAAAATAGTACTACAATTATTACTATTTTACAAATTAGTTTATTATACATTTTCTCTTTCTATTCTACTAATAGTTCTTATATTTATGTTTATTTCTTATTACATATACCAGCCTTTACTTTCTCAGAAAAATTTGTCAGCAATACATGCGAGAATAATTTAAAAACATTTTCAATAGTCTTAATTTAAAAAAATCTGATGTGGCCAACACATGACTTTCTCCATATTTGGTGTATAGATATTTAAATTATTATAAATAGCATTATAAGGCAAAATTATTATTTCCTATCGTAAAAGAATACAGTCGTCCTTACTGTCGTAAATTAGGTATATTCTGAATATGTTTACAGAATTCACCGCTACGTGGTGGCGCTGTATACTAGAAATTTACGAATAAGCAAAATATCTCCGAAATGGATGGTTCTACGAAAATTTGTTTCAAACAATACTTGGAAGAAATATTATTCTCTACAACTTTGGTCCTCATGAAGATTGCGAATAACGATGTTTTTAAGGGGATATTTGACGGAAACCGAAAAAACCGATTATTACTTTCTCCATACGTAGTAATGGGAAAGTATTGTATTCATGAAAAAAATCGACTTCGAGATTTCAACGGAAATACATGTTTTGAGATCCCTAGAACACGTTTAGACTATTTTCGGAATGATGTCTGTGTGTGTGTACGTATGTTATTGTGGGCGCTCTAACTCAAAAAGTACATGCCATATCGTTACCAAACTTCATATATAACACTTCAACATGAGCACAAAGAACTGATTAGTTTTTGGACAATAACGGATAACCGGAAGTCGAAGTTTATTCGAAACCCGATTCGGTTTTTGCGATATTTCTTCGTTAAAACATCATTATTGTATATACAATTCTATACAAAAGTTATAGAGAACTGCTATGGAAAATTGTTTCAAATGAAAGTTGTAGGAAATTACATTCTCTATAAACTTTGTATAGAATTAAATATACAATAATGATATTTTAACGGAGAAATAACGCAAAAACCGAATCGGGTTTCGAATAAACCTCGACTTCCGGTTAACCGGTATTGTCCAAAAACTAATCAGTTCTTTGTGCTCATGCTAAAGTGTTATATATGAAACTAGCTATTGTTATTTATGAATGTATTTCTATCCGGAAAAGAATGTTGTTTTTATAAATGTTGTATTGTTATTCTTTACGTGAGTAAATAAAAAATCTTGCACCCAGTTGTTTTGTTTTAATTTGAGTCCTAAACTTATGTTAAATACGTCATCTAGCTTCTTAATTCAAATGTACCGCTAAAACCTGGTCTGCCGCTTGGGTTTAAATTAGGCGCGCTTCAGTTCGTATTGACCGCTAGATCGCTCTGCCGTCAACGTATTACCATTGTCCTTATGGGAGCTGCGCTTCCTATTATTCTTCCATGGCCAATATCCTCTCCATTTGCGGCGAAACAGTCAAGCGAGATATAATTCCTTTGTAGACTACAGATATCTTGGTAGAAATCAATCGGTACTTACGTATTAAGTTGGGCTCCCTGTTAATATGTAAGTACCGGATGGATAAATGCGGTAAATGACGTATGTATTTTAAAACATGCTAATGTCTGAAATAATTCGATGATGTGCCTTCGCTGTCTTATTGAAGACTTTCTGCATATTAAAGGCAGTTGCTTGCGCTGTGCCTTTGCATTATCTGATATATCAGATTTTATGAAAATAATTTTTTTCGTGCTGTTTCTTTTTAATTCGCGTCAATCCAATTGTAGGGTAACCAACCAAACAACGATTACATTGTTATCTAAATAAATAAGGTATATGCGCTGATTGCGTGTGTATTGAGATATCTATTGAGATTGTTCTTAACTGCTGTTTAGTGGAACTGAACGATTGATTGTGATTACTTACTAAATATTGCTTTTCACATGGACAGCTGTATGTAGCCGTAACTAGAACACGTGACAAACATAATTTGAAATTTTGGGTTAAGGGCAGTGGCGTAACTAGGGTGGGGCACGTGCCCTGGGCGCCAAATTTGGGGGGCACCATTTCAGTTCAGTTCAGGAGGGCGCAAAAATATCAAATTCGCACCCGCCGCACAGTGGGGTTTTTTCCATTAAACGTGGTCATAATGTAAAATACAAAGTTGCAGATATCACTTATGTGAATACTTAGTCATTAGGAGAGACTACTTGTGCATTTAATACAGCTAATTAACTAGTTCCTATGTTAACTATCTCTTCCCTACTTCAGTAAAAAGTTGACTGTTAAGCGAGTAAGACGGGTTGCAAAATTTCTCTCGATATTTTGTACTTTGGAATCTGCTGTTTTGTGTGTGTAGTATTTATTCTGAAATCGTTTGTTTACATGAATCCAATACCTGGAGGTATGTCAAAAATTATACCATAGTTTGTATCTATTTTTCTGCATTAGTATTTATTTTTCTCTATGTTTAATTATGCAAAAAATATTCGTAAATATTCAGCAAGACGAATAATTCAATTAGAGTTTTAGTTGTCTATCGGGCATTACCGGGCAGAAATTTTTATTGCGTCTAATAATACAGTCTGTCAGCTATACGGAACTGTAAGAAAGTTTACCACATATTACCACGCCTTTGAAAAAACGTATTTGTTTCGTCACACTGTAAATTTCTGTTCTGTATATGGCGAAATTGGTCGATCCTGTTTTACTCTCGTTGCGTTACGTCTTTTTTTCTCACAGGATCACACGACGAATGTATTTCTCTGAGTAGGAAGACAATGTTTGAAAAAATGTTTTCTTCGGATTAAAAAAAATATAGTGATAGATGTGAACATTTTAAGAACCGCGTTATGGAAATGACGAACTTTCCGCATGAGTCATCAGATGTCACTAAACGCATATTGGCTCATTTTACCTCTGATTTAAAAGCAAACTTAACCGCTTCTCACTGGAAGTAAGGTTGCAAGCTATATTGGACCACTCTGTTCATCGTATTGCAGAAGTACAGAAAGAAGTACTGGCAAAATTAACAACCGAACAACTTAACGGTTTACAATTAATATCTAAATGGGGATGCGATGGTAGTTCTGGACAGAGCCAATATAAACAACAATTTATGTTCCCGAGAAAAGAATTTAGAAGACGTTTTCAGCAGTCTTCTAATATCCTCATACCCTGTTGTATCAAGCATTCGGCATCTTCCAAAACGACAGACAAAGTCCTTCCCTCGAGAAGTTGTAGCCATGATAATGCCTCCAGACACAAACGTATCTTCGGCAGAATCGGAGGACTCAGATGTGAAGTCATCTACGGATTCTGAAGAAACCTCTTGCTCAGAGTCAGATTAATAATTTAAAATATATTTGTTTAAAACATTTGTTTTAATCTTTTAAGTTAGGAGTAATGCATATGTATTAAGTGTAACTATCCACTGTAAGGTAAACTGCAGGTAAAAATATTATAAGTATATAAATGTTTTTACCAATGTTTTTATGACATTATTTTCATTAATATAGAAGTTAACTCTATGTTAGATACTTAAGCATAATTACGATAAATATATACCTACTTGTTAAAACACGTTTTTACGGCTACCGTATTTACTTCGATTATTATTCTTCGTAACTTGTACAAATTTAGTTTTTAATTAGAAATAATCTTTTTTGTTTTTTTTCTTTATTATATATGTAATAAATATAATTTAAACGCTGAAGTACACATATATGTATATATATATATATATATATATATATATATATATATATATATATATATATATATATATATATATATATATATATATATATGTATATACATATATGTGTATATATATATATATGCACGTAAGTATATTATGTAAGTAATGTAGTTTTAATATAAATGTTTTTTTTCTTTATTATATATGTAATAAATATAATTTAAACGCTGAAGTATACATATATATATATATGTATGTATATATATGTGTGTGTGTATGTATATATATATATATATATATATATATATGCACGTAAGTATATTATGTAAGTAATGTAGTTTTAATATAAATGTTTTCATGTTTATTTCCATTTATCGTAGAACATAAATAATTTAGTTTTGGGCAAAAAAATCAATGTTTTCATGACGTTATTTCCTTTCTTGATTAATGAGGAAGCAAAATGTAGCAATTGGTTTCGAAAAAAATGTTAACTGTATTTTGGCCATGTTTTTTTAAAAAAACCCCACTGTGCGCCGGGTCGAGGTGCGATTTGCAACCTCCCCCCCTCCCGTAAATCGCTTTGCTACTGGGGGCGCAAAATTATTCTTTGCCCCGGGCGCCAGAAACCCTCAATACGCCACTGGTTAAGGAAAAGATAATCAAGGGCAATTGCTGTTACACGAAAGAGTATTTACAAGGAACGTCGTTATAAGACAGCTACTGAATAGCTAAAATAATATTATTGAGGTATAAGACTTTTTCTCTAAGTTTTCAAAACTATCCCTTTGTTTTCATTTGTAGCCCTTTCCAATCTTATTCATCTTTATAATTTTATCATTTGTTTGTTGGTTTTATTTTTATATTGTTTGTTTTCAAAGGCCGTTTTAAACGGGCTCATTCGCCTAGTTTATAATTCCTAAACAATAACTGCTATGGAAAATTGTTTCAAATGAAAGTTGTAGGAAATTACATTCTCTATAATCTTTGCATAGAATTGTATATGCAATAATGATATTTTAACGGAGTAATATCGCAAAAACCGAATCGGGTTTCGAATAATCCTCGACTTCCGGTTAACCGGTATTGTCTAAAAACTAATCAGTTCTTTGTGCTCATGCTAAAGTGTTATATATGAAACTAGCTGGGTTACCCGGCGTTGCCCGAGGTGCACACCCTCAGGTTTCCCTAAGTACACATGCCAAGTTTCAGCTTTCTAGTTTTATTGGTTTTGGAGTTACAGCGCTAACACTCAAACAAACTAACACATTTTCTTTTATTTATATGATAAATCAAAATGTACAACTTTATCTTTGTAAATGTAGCTACGAAGAGAAAATAACTATGTAACTTTCAATATTAAATTTAGAAAAACGTGTCCCTATTCTCATCTAACTTTAAATTTATGCGTGAGCCTATTTGCGTTAGTAAGCATTACAGATGTATAACATAATAGTTTTACTTACAAAAAGGTAGTATTCCAGCATAAAATTAATGATGAAATGCCTTGATTAAACGCTTCCCAGACGCAGTCACGCAGTCAACAGTATAATTATCTTTAAATATTTATGTTGTTCGATACTTAAACAAAAGTTCGAAGCGAACAACGCTTTTCTTTCGTCAATTTGAATGTTTAATTAGCACTAATTGAATTGGAGACAACAATGATGTTCGCCTTGGCAACGCCCGGAATGAGTACGAAAAATACGCAAAATTTTGAAAACAAATGCGTATTTCTGTATACTTCGACCGTGTAACATGTACACATTGCAAGAATAAGATAGTATAGAGTTTTATCCTTCGAATAAAGTAAAAATAAAGAAAATCGGTCCATATTTACGTATTATGATGATCGAAGGAAAAAAACCTTGCACTCTGAAAAATCGAAAATCCCGTGTAAACTTATGGGAAAATATAATTGCCTCCTGGATTCGAACCCGGGACACTTTAGCAAACGAAAATATTTTTTCAGGGACCTCATAGCCAGTAGAAACAAAACGCCGTTTAAAATCATACATTTCTTTTGCTTCTACGATCTGCGGTTTTCGAGTTTTAAAATCATGATACATATACATACACAGATACACACATTCACTTTTATATAATATATTTGGTATTAATATGACAAGTACTTTTTGAGTTTGAGCGCCCACAATCACATACAGACATACATACATCCATCCACACACACACAGACATTCCGAAAAGAGTCTAAAAGTGTTCTAGGGGCCTCGAAACGTGTATTTCCGTTGAAATCTCGAAGTCGATTTTTTTCGTGATCACAATACTATCCCTATACTACGTAAGGAGAAAGTAAAAAGGGCTTTGCATTGACCATTACTTCAGAGAATACCACATGAATCTTCGGTAACAAACAAACCGGAAGCCTAGGTAAGGTTTTAAATATTCAAGGCAAAATTTAGAGCAAATTAGAGAAAGTTTTTTTACAATCGTATTTTTCTCAAAACGATAAAAAATTGGCCATTTTGCGTCATTTAATTCAATCCCTAATCGGTTAAAACAGACATATAACAGTGTTATGAGTTTCTTTAAAGGGATTTATTTCTCATAAAACCAATTTGCGAGAGTACAAAAAACAATTAATATCAACTTATTAAAAGCGAATAATTACTTAGTAATTGTGTATTTTAAATGTACCAATGCATTGCATGGATTTTGTTTCCCTTGAAACTCCTGCGAATGATTAATATATAAAATTTACCATTCGCCATTTGATAAATTCATTTTCAGAAATTTTACAAACCTTTCCACGTAAGGACTCCAACTGACGTTCAAAATTAACAATGTTTCGTTTTAGTCTCAATTGCAAGCCATTTATTTCTTTCACAAGCATACAATACAATCAACAACCAAATCCAATTGCATCTCTTATCATACAATTTTTTTTCTAAATTACAACGGTCAGCTTGTATCTTTAATGTCAACAGAAAATCCTTGAATTTATGCTCTTCTTTTTGAATTATTTTATAAAAACAATATCGTTCAAAAATTTCATTCGTTGCTTCGACACAAAAGTCTTCATAAAATTTCACTATATTATCAAATTTCCTTGTCTTATTGTCACTTTGACTATCATAAACTTTTCAGTATTCCGAAGCTTCAGGATGAATCTCAAGCTTTTTCCCTACATTAAAACTCGATAGCATTAATCAGTCTGAATGCAAATCACTTCTATTAACATTTCTTATTTTAAATAATTACAAATGATTTTCGACGAACTCGTAATTTTCGACAAATTTGCCTTTCGATGAATTGATCGTTCGACGAATTTACATTCGACGAATTTACTTTCGACGAATTTTCTTTCGATGAATTTGCTTTCGACAAATTCGTTTTCGAAGAATTCACCTAGAATAGGAAAAGTAACCCTCAATATTTGTCTTTTCACTTACCATCCAGTCTCTGCAGGACCTATTAAGGACAAATATAAAGGGATGCCTGTACATGATCTTTTACATAGATCGTAAACAGTCAAGTATCTAAAACCACTGGAAAAGAAAATCTTACAATTTTAGGATTTAGTTAATTACTGATTCACTTATTAGCATAATGTACTCTTTTTCTTAGTGGAAATCTCGATTCTGCCATTAAAAGACTCGACTGGAAGGAGATCCTAAATTTTTCCCTGTTATCTCAAAGGAATATCATTATGTGATGATCCCTTTTAAGTTTTGTTGTGGAAAAATGGATAACAAGCAAATACCTTCCTGAATGGATTTTTTTGTTATAGACAGTAAATAAAAATCAGTTACAGAAATCAGACTTTGAATTAATAATACCAATACATGAATGTCTGATGTAAATAAATTTAACTAAGATACCCACTAAGATTGTTTACACTTTATTCCAAGATATTCAAAAAGAAATGTTGCCATTTGCAAAGGAAGTTACCAAGGTTCACTTCAACAAAAAGAAAATCGAGACATTACTTTGAAATATTCTGGTATATTAACTCTCATATCATTCGATTTTTTCTTCCTAAGTTGAAATTCCAGAATCCAAATGAGACGGCAACGCATTTTCACGACGTGGTTCGTTTCTACTCCGCTAACACATATCGGCTGAACGTTAAGCCCCGTCCACACTGGAGCGACAAATGTCAACATTTGTTCCCTGCGACATGTTTCTGAAACAAAGTTGCTGTTTGATTCTTCATGTCGCTAGAGATAAAAGCTTCCTCGTGTCGCGTGTTTCCACTTGGAGCGATAAAGATCAAAGGAAAACAAGAAACACGAGTCGACGTGCAGCGATAGAACCAAAATGTTCCTTGTGTGTGGACGGTTTGTAACCAGCTGTCGCCTGTTGCTCGATCTCAGCAGTTGTGCTTGCTGCTGTCTTTTGCTTGAGGTAGTAGTTTTTTTAGTTGTAGTAAAATGACTTTCTGAACCAACGATAAAATAATTCAACTTCTTGAACTTTATAAAGAAAATGATTGTTTGTGGAATCCCAGAAGCGCAAAACACAAATGTCGAAATACAGTTAACGACGCATGTTTCAAGGAACACCGAGAAACATGTCTCTGTGTGTTGCTTCCTAAATGTCACCAGAAACATGTCGCTTCTTTGTGGACACGAAGTTTCCTGTTGTCGCCTCTGGTTTCCAAGTTACTGAAACATCTGTCAACATCTGTCGACACAAATGTTGACACTTGTCGCTCCAGTGTGGACGGGGCTTTACGATGGACTCGAGACAAAGTTCCATTTCGCATGAAAAAGAAAGTGTTACGCGGTGTTAAAGACGCATGGCTCAGGAGAAATAACGACGGACATCTGTGTCGCAACATCGCGAAGGATCTCTGTTGAGTGGATTCGGCATATCTTAACAAGTTCACAATAAAATCGGAAGTGGGAAACCGAGTGACTTCCGGCTGCTGCTTCCGCAACTTCGAGCACGCTTCCGTAACGTAAGCAATTGGGTTATATGTACAGTAAAACCTGGGAGAGGCGGAACCTCATAGGACCGGCATATTATTCCGTCTTTCGCAGGTTTTCCGCCTTATACAGGTTAAAATAATTTACGCAACTCTTTCCTTTTGATAGATTTTAACTAGAAAATAGAAGTTTTTCTAAGCCTTAATGGAAACAAAAGCTTTAAAATTACAACAAAAATCGATACACGCACGCACACACACACACATATATAATAAATGAGAACATGAACTTGAAATGCTTGCACAGTTCTGATTTTATTAGAAATTAAAAGACTTCTGTTAAAAATGCTACAAATTTTCAGAATCAGAACAGTTAAATTTCATACAGCTGCAAAACATTTCAAATACACATTAAAATCCAATAAAAATATTAAACAAAGCTGAAAAATTCTAGAAAATTATTTGAAAAAACATCCTATTTTAGTTGTGCTGTTTTTTCTGTGATTTGATTAAAATGGCAAAAGAAAACCCTATTTTTATAACTCTGTTAAAGAAATCATTTTCACCCTTCATTCTGGCAGAATGTTTTAAAGCTTTAAGGTAGTGTAAAACTTTGGACGTTGTTGCATTTCCAGTTCTTCACAATCTTCCTTATTCTGCTCATACTCTGAATTGGGAACAATTTCATTGATTTGTGATTCTACCACAGTTTTCAAGTCAATTTCATCAATCACTGTGAAAACGCTTTCATCAATATTTAGGAGATTTTTTGCACATACATTGGTACCCTCAACTTAATACATCTCATCAATCAAATTTCGAATGTCACAATAATCACTATCGCTACCTGCATAGTTGCATTCATTAGCATCATCGAAAACAAAGCCAAAGTTTCTAAAACAATTTTTGATACAGGCTTTTTGTGCACACTAACGAACGACTGAGAAATGTAATTGCATATAAAACATTGATTTTAACAGTCAATTCCGATCCTCTCTTGCACTGACATATATATATATATATATATATATATATATATATATATATATATATATATATATATATATATTGAAGGTCCTCTTGACATTTTAAAGAGACCGATTTTACTTCCCGTCTTTCGCAGGTTCAAAATGTACTTAATAATACAAAAATTACATGAAAAAATCCTTTCCGTCCGCGTCTCGCAGGGGCCTCCTTACAGAGAGACATTCCGATGAAAAACGGTTTCTACTAGTGCGATTTTATTTTGGATTTCCGGCTTTGGCAGGTTTCCGCCAAATACAGGTTCCGCCTTTCACAGGTTTTACTGTATATACGAGCCAGAGCAAGAAAAAACGGCCGAAAGAAGTTAGATAAACGGACGAAGACAATAAATAATGGGCCGCGGAGAGGCATCCTTGCATTATAGTAAAGGAATCTGATTATGCACATGACTTTCACCATACAGAGTAATGGAATATGATTGCTCTTGACATCAGTGTTCTCAAGAATAATTATCGGCAATTACAATCATGCACAGTTTATAAACACTGAATCATTTTCACAGTGAAAAATAATTGAAATCGCCTATCACATTGAAAAAACATTAAGCAAACAAAACTGACGGATGTTGCTATGGATAAAAAATATCGATGCGAAAGTATAATTACCTTTCGGAGTTTCGGCGTCGTTATTAACAATTGGAAAATTTTATCATAGCAATTTAGCGGCACTCTTCACGTAAATTAAGACGAATAATCGAATTATCTCTTAAACAATCCGTTTCATAAAAAAATGTTTCAAACAAAACTTGTTGAAAATTACATTATGTACAACTTTGATAATAACAAATATTCACATAAATTAAGTCCTAAAGGAGATATTTGGAAAAAACGGGAAAATTACAAGAGAAAACTTCCACTTCCGGTTTACCAGTTTCAGATAAAAACCTCTTCAGATCTTAAATTACCAATAAAAAGCTTAAGTATAAAGTTTGTGCTGAATTGGTAATTAGTTTTTCAGTTAGAGCGCCCACAGAATTCTATCACAGTTCTATATTACTTTTGGTAGTAGTAGTAATTAAGTTTGTCGACAGCTAATGTCATTCTGCACCCACCGTCAAATTCTGTTAAAGAAAATCAACATACATCACAACATCCATGCCCGAATCGGGATTCGAACCCATCCATGCCCGAATCGGGATTCGAACCAGCGACCTTTGGGTTAGAAGGCAGGCGCACTGCCTACCAGTCTAACCCGGCCGGCTTACTTTTGGGGAAAGTGAAAAATCTCGTGTCCAATACATGACTTTTGCCATACAGAGTAATATAGTTGATTTCTACATAAGCGTCCTCAAGAGTAATTACCGGCAATTACACTTGTGAATCATTTTTAAACACCTTGAATAATCTTTATATTGAAAAAATCTTGTGTCCAGCGCATGACTTTTTCCATACAGAGTAATGAATATGATTGCTGTCGACATCAGTCTCATCTAGAATAAATATCGGCAATTACAATCGTGAATAGTTTTTATATAAGTTTTTGGATGATTTTCACGGCCTAAAACACTATGAATCGCTTTTCACATTGAAAAACAATAAGTAAATAAAATTTTTACGTTTCTATGGATAACAAAACATCAATGCGAAATTGAAATTGCCTTCGTCAGCGTACGGACCGCTATCGAAAATTAGAAAATGTTATCATAGCAACGGAAACAAAGGTATCACTTAGCGACGTATTTAATATGAATTTAGAAGAAAAAAATCAAAATCTATCTTAAAATATCGGTTTATGAAAAAATGTTTCAAACAAAACTTGTAGAAAATTACATTATCTACACACAACAACTATTTATGAAAATTTAGTTTTAAAGAAGATATTTGGAAAAAAACGGAAAACAGATTAGAATAAACATCCACTTCCGGTGGACCAGTTTCAGCCAAACCCTTTTCGAATCTTCACTTGCTAATAAAAATCTTATGTATAAAATTTTGTGCTGATCTGTTTATTAGTTTTTGAGTTAGAGCGCCCGCAAAATTCCTTACACACACAGACATCATCGATAAAACTGTCAAAACGTGTTCTAGTGACCTCAAAACGTGTATTTCCTTTGACAACTCCAACTCGATTTTATAATGAAAACAATACTTTCCCTATATTACGTATGGAGAAAGTAGAAATCATTCCTCACCTGAGGCCTGATTTACAACACTTTTGAGGCTCTTAAAGGAATTTTAAAAACTCTAGAAATTTTTAAATTCACATTTATTAAGTTTTACTTTAGATATTGCACAAAATTAATTTGCTCAACATACTTATAATGTGTAGATATGCAGACCGAAAGAAATCGGAAATCAATCTTGCAGCGTATTCAATTTAATTTTTCAAGAGGAGAGCTTAGTAACGAATAAAACAATTCCCCGACGTCATCTATTGGGCGCTCTTAGCTTCGCTACGTAACTTCTTAAAGGCTAAGCGAAAAAGCCTAAAGCCTAGCTCATGACGAAGACCTAGAAAAGGCATATGAAAAAAAATTCAAATATGCGGCTGTGGCTTAAGAGGCATCCACAAATTACGTCACGCTCTGGGGGTTGATTAATTTTGTGACACATCAGACTTTGTTATATTAGAAACGTAATAAATTACATAAATATAGGTTGTTTTTATTAAAAAAGTAACTTCGCAGCCCCTTTACAACAATTCTCCTAATCAAAATATTTTACTTAAGAATACTTCAAAAAGTTAAAATTTCGAAAAATATTTCAATGAAAAGAAAATATTAACATATGGACCCTCAGGATATTTGCAGCTTGGGTTT
Organism: Uropetala carovei; assembly: GCA_036926305.1. Classification (NCBI taxonomy): domain Eukaryota; kingdom Metazoa; phylum Arthropoda; class Insecta; order Odonata; family Petaluridae; genus Uropetala; species Uropetala carovei. Next base: position 5,369,603 of record JAXCHB010000141.1, read on the forward strand.
GTTTATTTTTATTATATTTCTTACTAATGTCATTTTCCTAAAACATAATAAATAATTAAAAATTAGTAAATCTGGTATTTTAAACTCATAAAAAATATTTACCGAGTACGTCAATTCTGAGTACCAATACCTATTTTCTAGAGAAGCACTCTCGCAAAGAATATGATTATTCCCTGGACTGATAAAAATGTAATATGAATGGCTATGTAATGTGAGATTTAGGATCGGCATATCAATATAACAAGTTGTGTTTTCAACGAACATGGATTCTTCGATCATTAAATTCAGTAATATTTAGCCTTGAATTTCGCTATGAACGTAGTTGACAAAACTGAGGAGATTTTGGAATTTGAACACCTGCTATATGCGTAAATTTAGCTTATCTTTATTTATTTGTGTATGTTATATCGCGACGTATTCGGTCACTGGAGGCTCGCTTGTGAAAATGGACGCTTAAGATTCCAACTTTTCATCTTTTATAATAATACCATTGGAAATATTGAAAAAAATTTAATGGGCCATATACGACCAAACGAATTTTTCAAAACTCAAATATAAAGAGAAACAAATTGCAGCAGCACAGAAATCTACGCGCCAAATTTCAGCTATCGTTTACGGTTTCGTCAAAATTCCAATTTAAGGATGTGAACAGACGAACAGACAGATGCCAAAGTGAAACTATAAGCGCATTTTTAAAACGGGCTAAAAAATAATATAAAAATGTGGTATTCGGTTAATTCAGAATTATTTTATGGAGAACACAAAACCAATATAATAATGTTCAAAATCGAATCGAAAAGTTATAGAATTTCATCCACAACAACATCTTAATATTGAAACAATTTCTCTATCTACTGTTGCTTTTCAGTTAAAGTAAAAAAATGAAAACAGTAAGGATGAGTAAAACGTTCAATAGAAGTTTGCCGTAACTTAATGTTGCGAAAACAAACAAACAATTCTAAAAATAATTCTTCACTACTATCATTTGCATCAGCAGCGGTCAAACGCTCGGCAAATTTTACCCAACTCTTAAAGACGCTAATTACTGCGATAAATTTAAGGTTACCGTAGCTGTAAACGAATCCTGGACCACTAATAAAATAGAAAAATGTTTCAAATTAGATTTTTCACGTAAAAATATTATTTAAAATAAATTTACAAAGAATTTTTGAAACCCTGATCACTTAATAGGCATCAGATTTAATGTATGGTTGTATGCTTGAAGTTCAACGAAAAAATATGGATAGCAGATATGTTTTTCATCACTTAGTCAAAATACCAAACACAGCTATCAGGAAAGAAAATATAGGACAAACACAAGGCAAAGCACTCCTAAAGCTACATAAGCGGCATTAATTTTCTTATGTTACTTGCATCAATATCAAAAGTTTTAAAACTTCCCTTGAAAGCGTCTTAGCATGACCCAATACCATTTAACTCCTCAATGTTATTCTTGGATGAAAACTATGGAATAGATAAGTTTGCTAATGGTTTGGTCGAGTCAAGTGATATCAAAGCAATAAAATTTCGATATTTTCGATTTATAAATCGATTAAAACGTTTCACGCGATTATCTTTTACCCTAGCGTAAATAATTTTAGACTTACTTCAGGACGCTACCGAGGGTCCCTGCTTAACGTCCTAGTTACGTTCCAGAAAAGTTGAACGTTAAGCGAAAATACGTTAAACGAAAAGACGTTAAGCGAGGAATTTTCTCCCATAAGGCTCAATGAGATTAGAGAGGGTTAGGTCTACGCCCATCTCATACGAAGTACAACATTTTTGAAAATTTTTAATACAAATACATTGTAAAAGAAACTGTACAAAACACATTTTCATCTTGCCTTGCCACTACTTTTAACTTTTAAACCACCTTTTAATAATCACCTCGAATGTTTTAATGACGTGACGTGATGTCACGGCATGCGAGTTTTGCGCCCAGTCGGAGGACAAACGTCGCGAAAACGTAAAAGGACGGACGTTAAGGTGAACCATATAGACGTTATATAAAAACGTTCTTCGATAAATTTTGAGCGTTAAAGTGAAACGACGTTAAGCGGGTGCCCCTTGCACCTAACATTATGATTACCCTAAGAAAGTTTTCAGAAATATAAGTGTGGTGGGGAAGAGCGGAGGAAAAGGGGCGGATCCTTTTATTACCTTTCCGAATGATCCCTGTCCGAGGACCTTGAGCAGTTCGAACTGATTGGGTTCCGCCCTCTCGTGTCCCTCTTTGGTCACCTCCCGAAGTTCGATTTCGGTGGTCGCTTCCTCATCGTCTTCCTCCTCCTCCGCCTCCTCCACCTCGCCCCGCCGCCTCCTTTCGCCACCGTCCTCCGACACCCCATCCACCGCCCCCCGTAACCCTCCCGTCCCTCCGCCCCCACTCTTGAACCGCCCCCGCCCGCGGTGCTGCGGCAGCTGTTGGTGCAGAGGGGCTTCCGTGCCCTGTAGCCGCTCACTGTTGCTATCCTGTTTGAAACAACGAATGCTGATATACTGCGAATTGCTTACATAATCCCCGAAATTCACCATCAAAATTATGCGTACAAGTAACGTAAGGATTCGTTTATCTAAAATTGATGGAATGTATTAACCGAAGGTCGTAATGTTGACAGGCATAAGCTATAGTTCAGTGGTAGAATAACCGCCCGGCAAGTGGAAGATCCGGGTTCGATTTTCAGTCATGACAGTTTATTTTTCCTGTTTTCAAATTCTTCGACTAACAAAGGATGTGAACGAAAAAAATTAAAATACCAGACATTTGTTTAATGATTATACGTAATAGACTGAACCAGTTTTCAAATGTTGGTCCGCGGAATACTGATGTTCCGCTAGTATTGTGTTCCGCGAAATATTCCACCAAAAATAAGTTTTCTATATATTTCGACTTTTTAATGAATTTAAAAATAAAGTATTTTTATTTTGCTCTCACACCGTAACTCCATCCATCGCGGAAGAAGAAAGTGCTTCTATTGAGTACATAAAATAAAGGTTATATGTAAATATATATACATATGTACATAGGTATACAGGTGTTCCGCCATTTTTTCCTCATTCCAAAGTGTTCTACCACTCATAAACAGTTGAAAAACACTGGTTTAAACAGATGCTCTTGAACGAACTGCCTAATAAATACTAACGTAACCAATTTATATATCAAAGACAAAACGAACGAAAATGCCGAGCATTGGTCTTAAAATCCCAGTAGCATAAAGATTAATTTTAGTAATACAAAAGCATAAAATAAAAATATTGGAGCTCGACGATCAAAATAGTAACACATCGTGTTTAAAATAATGATAATCTTTGATCCAATAACGTTTTCCTACCCTTTGGTTTGAAGTGAATGAAATATAAAATAAAATAAAATAAAAACAGAATAACATTTGTGCCACGAGAACAGCCGTTTCCTTAATGGTTTCCGTTTAAAATTTCATACACGTACCAAGTGGTTAAAATTTCAAAAGATGGTTAGTTTTTCGTTTTTGCTATTAAAAATAGACTCGAGAAAATTAAACCATGGTTAGGACTGTGCCAATATATGAGGTGAGTTTCAAAATGAAAGAAATCGAAACCGAAAGAACAAGCTCATCTTATGGATCGTATCTAACACACGATTTTACCTATACCATTACTTAACATAAGTACTACGAGGTTAAATGAAAATTAATCTGAAGAACTCCAATAACGTCGAAGAATATGTTGAAATAATCCACGCTTTGAAAATCACAAGCGTAAGATTATATAGGAGAAATTCTAAAGGACAAAAAAAGGAACAGTTAAATAACTAGAATTTGCTCGGAGTACTTCATCAAAACCACTGTCTCCAGGTTTACCTCCAAATCTCTGGAACACGGGCCTGACTTCCGTTTGTCCTTACAAATTATACTCCAGATGTTGGCGAGATTCCACGTTGGTCCATAATTTCCTCTAGCCATCTCTCGTTCCGTCTCCTAATTAAATAGATTAATCGAGCATTTGGCAAACTTCGATTAATTTGCGAATATGTGCTGCGTGAACGGCGTTTTCGGCAGCTTCTTCCCTTCTTTACGCCGCGTGGTGTACCCGGAATCGATAGTATTACGAACTCGAACAGTTTAAACTTGTGCAGATAATTGAACTTCGATTGTTCCACAACAATTTCTAAAAGTTATGAAACTCAAAAACCATAGGAAATAATACAGGAAAGCACACGGGCTAAGAAAGACATAAAAAGATGAAATGTCCTCATATAGCTAATTTTTTATAATTTTCCTAGGAGTTTGAGAAGTGGATAAATCCCGCCGATCCTGCGATCGAACTTCGGAGTGAACGATCCAATGTCCCACAGTAGCGCCATTTGGTCGTGTGAGCAGATTAAGTAATTCTGATCGGAGCCAACTCCGACACCAAGTCTTGCGCGCGCACACACTCAGGAACACATTACGCACTGAATTGTCCGACGATGAAAGGCTCAATTTAAACCTCTCCGTAAAGAATTACACACGACACGAACGGATGAAGAACCTTTCGCTATATGCACACCAATTTCACGTAATTTATATAATCCAAATCAGCAATCGGATGGCCGTTCCTCCACTGAAACAGTGTTATAATATACGACGACGGACCTTAAAACTTAATTAATCAAACTTGGGTCAACACTTCAGAATGAGTGTCCAGACGATGGAAACATTGAGGAAAAGAGGGTCCCCGCATCGTGGAAAACATGACGAAATGCGTTCTTTGCGCATTAAAAATGAGTGTATGACGAACACAAAGAATTCCACGAGAGGGCACGATCCCACGAACGAGACGAATGTCGTTTGATGAAACATGTCGCACGAAGAAAAAGCGACCGTTCGAAAAACAAACCTCAATTTCCGGTTACTCGAGAGCGATTCCGGAAATGGAGGAACCAGTTAAAAAGTTCCAACCGAAAAAAATAGAGGGCAGAATTCCAATAAAACTTTTTCAGAGACGATTGATACGATGTTGAGCGACATACACTGTGTGTTGAGACGGCAGCGACTGCAAACAATTGTGCAAGCGGCCAATGGCCCCCGGCGCCCAGTACGAACAAGAGATAAAACAGCATGAAAAAACTGGAACTTAGTGGATATATGAGAAGACACCAAAGCATAAAAAACGCCATTCAGTGAATATCGGCCAACTATTAAAATAAAGGATTTATGAACGTGAGAGCGTTGAGTGTACGTTTTTACTGCTATGTATTACGAGGTATCAGTTATCCACCTTAAGTCGGAGGAATGAGTAATCAACACGTGTCTCACTATTTAATACGGTTTTGATCTACTTGTTGCATAGCATTAATATCGCCCAATTTAACCGACTATTTATATAAACAGAATGCAAAGTCTTTATTTAAATACGAAAATAGAAACATTAAGTGCAGCGATCGAGGAAAGCGGGCTCAGTTTTGCTTCAAGTTAATTGGAAGTGAAAGAAACGGCGTACAAATATATAATTGGCGCCGAAAATGCAATAAGTGATGTTTATTTTATTCATTCGAAAAGTGAAAAAACGGAAATCTAAAATAAAAAAGACAACGATCGTACATTCATCAGAGAATTATTGAGTTCGTCTTATGGCTAGAAATTCAAGAATAAACATTTAAAATTCCAAAGATTGAAAAAAGTACTTATCTCAGGTATCTAGAAGTCTTGCTGTGGCTATTGAAGGTACCCGAGATAAGCACTTTTTTCTATCTTTTGAATTGTTTGTGCTTACTCATGAACGATCGTATATGAGTGACTCAAGACGAACTTTTCCATCGAATTTCTCGAACCTTTAACGCCACTGTCGCAGGAGAACAAACTTCGGCGTCGACGGGATTCTCTGCCATATTTAGTCATTTCGAAATGGTAAAAAAACCGTCAAATGTGCAAAGTCATAAAGATAACACAAAACGAGTAAAACAGGTAGTTTTTCCTTAACGCTCACTAAGCGATTCTGAAATATACTGGATGTTTCGGAAATGTTTCATAATTTAATGTGTGAATTCCGGGGATCTAACTGAAACAAAAAGTTCATATACACATGGATCGACAAACTACTACTAGCCGAGCTGCTATCACATTGTTTTGTCGACGCTACCATGGAAACACTTGTGAAACAAACCGTGTCTGTCCAAACATCCTCTATACATAGCGTGTGAGCCTATCTTTAATAAGTAGTGCAGACGACATCGTAGAATCGCATGGGTATCGTACAAAAACCTGTTCGTCGATCGATATTGGTCTTCATTTCTGACCGCAGCATCAAAGTGACGGCAGCACAACTATGAAGTATTTGTCAACCAATGCTGATAAGGACTTTTTGCTCCGGTTTGATCTTATGAATTCACGCCCTGAATTATGGAACATTCCTGAAACATCCTGTTTGTTTGTTTGTGTGTGTGTGTGTGCGCGCGCGTGCGAGCGGACGCACGCATGTGTTGAGGATGTAAGTCCTATTAATGCTTCACCTTGTTATACGTCGCTTCGCTTATAGATCGACAGTGAATTAAGATATTTAGCATGTATGTGCTTTGTAAATAGCAAAAGGCGAAATTCCAAAAATTCTAGTAGTTGGTGTCCACGTTATTTTTTTTCGATATTTTGTGTAAATGACTTACAGATGAGTATGCGCTTGAAGGTGCCAAAGCTAAAGCGATTAAGTCTCGCCCATGCTTTCGTTTGACCTGGAAGACCTATTTAAAGCATAGCTTTTACCATCTTTACATTAATATTATTCCTTATCTGACTAATAAAATTGGTAAGTATGGAAAATACTGAGTAAAAAATGATTTCTCAGATTTCTATATGCATTTGTCGCTCTTTCACGGAAGAAGCCTTCATAGGCCAATGTGAAGAGATCGGAGCAAGACAGTGCGGCGGATTTCGACGAATTTCTCCTTCCGTTTATACGCATGCGTCCTCATGATACCACGAGACAGGGTTTGAAAGGAAATGAAATAATATCGAGTGAATAATTTGCCGACGACTGCGCGAATAGATTGAGCCTATGAAACCAAAATTAGCTATTCAAGGCATTAGCGGAGATCGCGAAGATGACAGACAAATCAAAAGAGAAGACAACGGAAAGAAGCAACTTAAACTTCAAGATAGGTAATGACTCTGCAGTCGATACCTATTTCGTAATCCTTCGCAGTTTTCAGCTACCCACCCGACACATGAAAACTGATGTACAGTCATTTCCAAAAGTCAAGCGACACGGCTCGGTCACGCCACACATAGGCCGGAGCTGAAAGTTCCGAGTATGTTGGTATCCATTGCTTGAGGGGAAGCAGGAGAGGGGAATGATTGGGAGGGGTGGAAGAGTGAGGAGGTGGGTTTCGAAGCCAGGGTAGGCTTGCAGGGAGAAACGAACGGAATCAGAGCCGGTGAGACAAACGCCATTCAACAGTGCGAGAGCATCCAATCCAACTCGGAAAAAAGGACTCTCTGAGAGGTTGCCTTCGCATGCCAAGGGTAACAAGAAAACCTCCGAGAGAAGGAGGCGTGTAAACGGTTCGAAGAGAGGGGAACATGAAGAATATTCCGCGTCTAGAAAGCACTTGCGGAAAAGATGCAATATTTTCATCTTTGTGAGCGTTATTAATGCGAAATGCTAGGCTGCACTTCACTTCGGAAAGCGTAAAAAATCATCAATGGGTCAAGGGCAAAAATTATATAATACTCCATAAATTAGGATAACAAAAATGAGAGAGGTTGATTTAGTGGAGATCCTGAATGAGCATCTTCTGCCTTATGTCAGACAGATAGTGCCAGACGGCGAAGACGTGGTAGTAATACAAGATAATTAATTCATCGTTAGATACGACCGGTGTAACTCGACAATTTTTTTGACCAGAACTGAATTATCAATGTTCTGCCCTGGCCAGCTCGCTTGCCGGATATGAATCCCATTGAGAACTTATAGGGTATAATGGTGAATGAGTGGACGGAAGGAAAGTTGAGGACGGCAGCCGCTCTTGAAGAGAATGTTATGGAACTCTGGGGCTCAATCGGACGACGGCCACGAATATGTGAAAATTTAGTACGGTTCATTAAGCGTCGAATGCAAGGAGTGATCGACTCAGGCTGAGACTTCACTAAATACTAAAATAAAACACTAAATAATCTTTCATTGTTTTCATTGCCTATTAAATGCTGCTAGAAAAAAAATTTTATTCGAAAATTTAAATAAAGTCAATATAAAATGTATCCACTATCTGTGAGAAAAGTGCTACATGTGATAAATTGCCATTTATTAGAGTTTTGGTAAAACTGATTGGATAAAGGATGTAAATATTTCCTAATGTTCTCCCGAAAAAGCAATTTTCGTGCTGACAATTTCTTGACGCTTGAGTGATACAGTACGGTGGAATAAAAATTTTATTCCGGCGAGCGAGCTGGCCAGGGCAGGACATTGATATTCCAGTTCTGGTCAAAAAATTGTCGAGTTACACCGGCCGTAACTAACGACGAATTATCCTGTATTACTACCACGTCTTCGCCGTCTGGCACTATCTGTCTGACATAGGCAGAAGATGCTCATTCAGGATCTCCACTAAATCAACCTCTCTCATTTTTGTTATCCTAATTTATGGAGTATTATATGATTTTTGCCCTTGACCCATTGATGATTTTTTACGCTTTCCGAAGTGAAGTGCAGCCTAGCATTTCGCATTAATAACGCTCAAAAAGATGAAAATATTGCATCTTTTCCGAAAGTGCTTTCTAGCCGCGGCATATTCATTTATGTTTCCCTATCCCATTGTAAGACATCACTGTGGACTTCGAACCTTTTACACGCCTCCTTCTCTCGGAGGTTTTCTTGTTACCCTTGGCATGCGAAGGCAACCCCCGAGACAGTCCTTTTTTCCGAGTTGGATTGGATGCCCTCGCACTGTTGAATGGGTTTTGTCTCATAGGCTCTGATTCCGTTCGTTTCTTCCAGCACGCCAACCCAGGCTTCGAAACTCACCTCCTCACTCTTCCACCTCACTATCATGCCCCTCTCCTGCTTCCTCTCAAACAATGGGTACCAACATACTCGGAACTTTCAGCTCCGGACTATGTGTGGCGTGACCGAGCCGTGTCGCTTGACTTTTGGAAATGAGTGTACGCTATATACGTTGTTCCGCTTATACTTCGTCAATGAACATGTTTCGTTTCGAGAAATTTCACTCTCTTCCCGGCCAGCACGTATCGGGAAAACAGGAAAAGGCGGGATTCCCGAAGATTCCGGATCATCCCAGAAGGAGAGGGTAAGGCGTGATAGAACCGAATACAAGAGCGGCGAATGATAGAAACGATGAACACAAAAAATGGGTCAAAATATCAACTAATCAAACGGATCGCTTGGAGATCGGCGGGTGTGGGAGGAGGAGGATTGGAGGGGGAAGACTGGAGTGGGGGAATGGAGGGGGAGGATTGGAGTGGGGGGACTGGAGGGGGAGAATTCCGCCCAGGACATGGAGTTAAGGGGATGGGAGGTGTCAAGAGGATAGGTAGGTAGGAAGAGGGAGAGCAACGGCTAAGGTCAGAGGCCATTCTGAGAGAAGGGGGAGGGTAGGGGCGCTAAACTGAGGTCGTGGAATGGCGCATTCGTCGATGTCACCTGCCATCGCAGCGCTGATTTTTCAAATCGAATCGCAAACCGCTATGCGGTCCCGAAACGAATCTTGGACGATGGAAAATCAATATGATTGATAGTTAACAAGCGTGATAATTAAAATAACTTTCCGATCAAAAGAAAAACTTAAGACGAACACTAAGAGGAAAGATAAATTTTAAATAAGGAAGGCAATTGACGTCTCAATTTAGCAACTTTATCCATATGCACCTTTGGCAACACTACAACTGTCACGGGATAGAACTTTGTTACGAACATTTTGAACGTAAGAAACGTAAACGAAACGTGGGTTGCCGAGCGGATTTTTAAAGAATTCTTCCGATGCAGTTCATAAAACTGGAGGGGCGGTGGCATGAGGTCACCTAAGGGAGTGGAGTGACCCTGCTCTAGGCGTATTATAAGAGGGTCGGCCGCCGCCCCCGATCGCACGTTGCCGAGGAAACGAGCGCGTCGAATCGCCCCCGGTTCTCGGAACGGACCGGAACAAGCCCAGCGAATCCCTGCGGTCACCTCGGAAAGGAGTGGGCTCAAAGGCGGCACATGGAATTATCTCGCTCGTGTGCGCATGCGTGAGTGAATAAGAGCGAACCCGCGTAGTGGGTTGGCGACGGGAAGTGCATCCGGCCGCACGAAAATACGTCAGATACGTCGCGTGAATGAATCTTCGACCGGATCGCAACGAAATGAAGATAAAGGAGAGGAACGTGGCTAGCAGTTTCTAAAGTTCGCGCGGACGCCATGTTTCTTTTAAAGAGGTCATGTCACTCTGCCGACGTGCTTAACTATATACGTACTTTGCAATCTTACCGTGTAATACTTGGAGAGAATTCATCAATGTCCACGGAAAACATATAATGCCATTAAAATGTATAAAATACCTAACTGAAATTTTTATTAGTTTATTTAAAAATATCGTAAATTGTGTAACATTGTACACTCTGAATGCACATCAATTATGATAATATTAAATTATGAAAAAATAATAAAAATTATAATTACTATTGCAATAAAACACTTAAAAATTTTTGTGCATTTTCGCCGTTTTAAGTAACAAAATATCGCGTTGTATACCACAAAGTTAGTTGAGTTAGCCCAGAAGATGAACATATTTCCAACAAACGGCAAGGATTTCTGGATAAAACCGAAAAAAATGAAAAGCATTAGTTCTGACAGGCAAAGGAAATTCCTACATTCACTTACTGAATATGAAGCTCATACATTTCTTAGAAGCCATAATACTAATACTACGTGCGTGACACGAACTTTGATAGCTTACACGTATTCGCAGTGCCATTGGCCAAACTCGTGAAACTATATTATGAATCATTTTTTGCTAGGATTCTCAATACGTTTATTCGACTTAGTCACAATTTCCGCTCACCACGAATTTTTTAACTTTTTCTGCAATTCCCCTTTCCTTAAACTACGCTTGCTTAGGAAAGATCAGCGCGTTCAAATTACAAACAATAAACAAGAGCGAGATTACAAGTAACTATGTACATCCGAGTTACTCGACCACCAAGTCTAGGGCTTCCAAAGAAATAGGCCACTTAATCAGTTTTTGAAGACTTAAGTTCAAGTATCGTCTCGGCAAATTTATATCAGCGAAGTGAAACTTTTCACATTTTAAGGAATTTTAATTGGCGCATATTAAGTTGAATTTCTGCCGATTCTAAAAATATCAAGGTTTAAAAGAATGTATTCGATCCCATCTAAATTTTATAGATATATATAGGTATATATATAAATTTTATATGTGAAATGAATTCTAAATCAAAGGTTAAGTTACTAAGAATTAATAATCAAAGAAAATGAGAAATTCTATAGATAACAACGAATCATCGATCGAATTTCCAAGTATTTCCTTAACTATTGACGGAATTTCTATAAGTAAAATACGAGTAAAACGACGAATGAGCACTTTCCTCAAAAGTAGTACTGAAATGATTGAGAAACAAAACCGACACAAATAATGTTTCGATGAACTTCGACTTTTGGATTGCGTAACAGGCCTCTGGGAGTGATTTTAAAAAATACGGTACTGTCGTTCTAATTCCAGTCCCGTCACTTAAGATTTATTTAAAAGTTGAAATTTCTTTTCCAGCGATAAAATTTTCATTGAAAAAGTTTCGCGAAGGGAAGGCGGAAATTCTAATACAAAAGATGCAAATAATATGAGAAACCTTTAAGCCTCCAGCTAAAAAAAATATTCTTTGCTCCGCCGACATTTTCTTTTTAAAGAGATTATCGGATATTGTTTTCGAGGCGATGGCCCAGAAAAACCTTTCTTTCACCTTATTCCCGCATACTGGCAGATCAAAGACACCCAAGAACTGAAATAAACTTGAAAATAATACGAAATGGAAATAACAATGCCTCGGGCGTCCATTCCACGAAAATGGAAGATAATTCAGTTTTCTAGTTTACATTCGATACGCCGGATTGTCTTTTCCATTTAGCCTTGTGACTTCCAATTTATATAGATTGCTTACAGTTGAAATAATTAACCACAACTGAACAGGATGTGTGGAGTACAAAACCATAAATGCACATATATGGGCGTGTCCTTACATCAAAGCAAAAAAAATTAATTTCAACTATGCCGCCAACTTAAAGATGTGCTGCAGAGTATGGCCATCATATTTCCCTCCAACGTTTAAGCATTGTCAAAAACATATTTAAAAAAATATAATTAAGGAACAGTGGTCTCCCCCTTTCTCTCCCCCTCACTGCTCTCTGGGAGGACCGCTGCCGGAAGTGACTGGGTTTGAACAGCAGGCAAATTATCCACGCTAACTCATTCGCTTCGTCGCAATAAAGGAATACGAATAAGCTAAATAAATACGCACGCGCAAAATGTACAAGAGAGATTCCCGTGACCAAGCCACGAGATACAGACATTGAACATAGTATACATCAGTAAATAACATTAATATTCCCAGCGTAATATTTGATGGCGAAAGAGTTATGGACCCAAGAAATAATGAACTCAATATGTAATCACATCCCCATACTATAAAATGAGAAATATACTCTTGATAAAGCAATAGACTGAAGCACGTTTTCTTAAAAATTTCCTAGCCTCTTACGGCTTTTGGGATTTAGGAGCCGAAACGAATGAAACGTCCTGTTTGAGTTTTCGCTTTTCTTTCGCATAGTATTACAACTAGCGAAAGATTTTCTTGAAATTTCTTGTTGTCAAAAATTGTTTTCAGCGCTTTAAGAATAATTTTTCACCTTTAATTCCGCATAGTTCAACTGACGATAATTTTTTGAATTCCGAAACTCGATCTTTTTTTAAAGGTTTCTGAAAATCTTAGTTGGAAATTAAAGAACATTTAGTTCTTATTTTTAGAAATTTCCAAAAATGTGTTTGTGGAATTAAAACACCTTAAAATCTGTATTTTACCAAAAAAAATACGTCAGAAGAAATTTTTGAAAAGGCTCATGAAATACAAAACAAAAAGTGTTTGCCTCCCTCTCTGGAAATGGGGCAACCCGCAAAGTTGGAATGGAAATTCTCACTAGACCTTCTCATCCGTCGAAACTTCACTCCTCTAGCTTCGGCAGTTTGGCTACAATTCCGTTCAAAGTTTTGAATTTTCCGACTTTGAAACCACAGAGCGGAACAAACTATAAACTGCCGGATAATCCAGTCGGTGGAAAACGCAGAGATCTAATTCAAAAATAATTGTCCAAACATCTCTCAAAACAACAGGTTAGGAAAGTACTTCGATAGCAGACATTATAGGACGACTTTTTACAAAAAATCAAAGATTCAAATTTTAAGGGCATATTTTGGAAAAAAAATTGTTAGTGGCATCATCAAAATAGAAATTGCACATTTCGAGACCAATTATTGTACCAAGGATATGGTTCTATAGATATCCCCTGAAAACACAATTAGTCTGGTACGGTGTCATCCCCATTACGCATTTCCGTCTATTTTGAAGGTACACTGTACAAATAAAAGCATTGAGCTCGTTTCCATGATAGTAAGATAAGTATTTTCTTTGTTGAAACCCAGAAAAACTCCCACGTTTTTCCGATGAAACCCTAGAATGTACGATAAATCTACAGAGATTCGAATTCCGTCTTCAAAAATAAGAAACTAAAATTTCTTAACTTTTCGACAGTTCAAATCTCGAGTTCGAATCTTGACTGGAAATAATTTAAAAAACAAAAGTATAAACTATCCCTTGAAAATTGGAATTTCAACAATTTCGGATTGCCACATGTGGCTCTCATATGTAACTTATCCTGAAAATTTGGTTTCCCTAGGTTGAACCGTTTCAGAGATATCGCCTGCACAGTCAGACGGACGGAAAGAAAGACAAAGTGAATACATAAGCGTTTTGTAAAAAAAATGGCTAAAAAGAAGCAACTCTACAGAGTGTGCGAACCTCGATCCTAAAGATGGATGTGGCATCATATTAAAACTTGGATGAGGTTTGGAGAACTATAGAAACCAAAAAAAACGTGCTAATGAGTGATCACTCTTGTCTGTCCGTCTGTGGACGATCAACTTTTTCGTTTAGAGAGATATTTGGGGAATTCATTTTGAATTTTATAGCTCTTGCGAATCTATGAATTGCGGATTGGATTTTCTCAGTGATTCATAGATCTTCCGCTAGGTGATTTCAATGTCGGGAAATTCACATTTTAAAATGATATTGCAGCTGAACTACTGAAGCTAGAGGAGTGAAATTTTCACGGATGATAAGGTCTGGTGAGAATTTAAATTTTCAAAGGTGCGGGTTGTTTCCCCTCCCCAGAAGGAAAGGAAACGTGCTGCAACCTCTTGATTTAGCAAGGGTATCTTACTTGTTTCCTTTACGAAAACGTGCTAAACATCCAGTGTGTGCCCAAGTGTCCGACCATCGAAGGTAAATGGCGAATTTCTAACGAACCGATGATTCGATTTCGCCGTTTATTGGGAGTGACCTGCATTGTGTTTTAGGGTTGTCGTTAATCCTAACCACTTGAATAAAATACATAACAAAATTAGTTCCTCTTACTTCATTTCCTCCGAATGAACAACACGGGAATGAGTATAAGAGTATTTTTTATTTGTACTTTAAAATAAAGATACGTAGTCGGGACTTTAACCCAGGTTGGGAGAAAAGAATCAAGTTTTATTTTAATATCGTCTAATTTCAAACCCGTCCAAAATTGCACTTTTTAACAAAGAAATTACAATGCTTTTGAAGCGAAATTTTTTGTCGTCATAGCAACCAGATTACGTTCTCTACTCCTGCAGGGGCGGGAGATTATTGTTAGCTGCGCACACACAAACACTGTCGTGAGAAAAGTATTCAGAAGGGTAAGGGCAAGCGGGGAAATGGAGAGGTGGGAAATACCAGGATTTGCAATAAGTATACATAAGTCACAGGGTCAGATCCTGGACAAAATTGGGCTCTTTTTAAAACAGCCAATATTTTCCCACGGATAATTGTATTTTGCACTGTCCAGATTACGTGGCTCCAGCCAATTGGAAGTAATAGAATTCGGTGGACAATCAGTTATAAGTAATATTGTTTACAGAGAAATTTTATAACGATTAAATTGACCGTAATTTTCTGTCTGTAAGAGTTCGATGTTATTTTTCATTATTCGCAAGTATCACATTTTTTAATGTTTCGCAAAACTTCCCGCAGTAGAACTAAGGGCTATCTGGTAGTTATTAAATACGGATAAAATATCAATAATAACTAAAAGAATCGTAAAATGTAAGACTACGGCATGCAGCAGAGCATTTGAGACAAAGAAGCGGTATGAAGTGGTAAGCTTCCAGTAACTGAAAAATACTCAAGCGATTGCCGCGTTCATTCGAAAGTTTTTAAAAACTTCCATCAATTACCAGTATTATACAGCATATTCCAATTATGAAAATGCAATAGATAAGAATACTAAGATGTTTACTACTTAAATAATTCAACAGAAAAATCTTGCATTAATTGATAAAGTAGTTTTATGCTTGCTAACAACAATTTATCAAAAGACCGTTTATATATAGCTGGACGCCCAAAACGAACATTTTCTTCAAACAATAACCTAAAAAACGAAATTGCATACGCTGCATATATCGCGAACCAAACATCAGCTTAAGTCTACGGATACAGCTGTACCATCCATATTAATTTCTCTAAGGCTTTCAAATACAAAAATCAATTAGCCGGGAAGTTCTTTCACGATCCATTACATTTTCTTCCAACAGAAACACAAAAGTAAATCTACCGAAATTTACCTTCCATTCGTTACTTTTCATATCCCTTCCATAGTTTTCTTAACTCGACATCTGAAATTCACGTTCTCACGATTTCAAGTCTTCGGGAATGCGCTCAAAAGATGCGACTGCAATTGAACCCGCCTCACGAGTATTTTAACGGACTATCAATAATATAGATTACGGCAAAGTGAAAACGCAGGCGTCAATTAGCATCGTTCCGAGTAGCATCTTAAGAAAAACTTTTTCGATATCGCTCAAGATAAACAAAAACCGCCTCAAAGGAAATAAAATGCACCCTCCTCCCTCTCTCCTGCTTCCTCCCCTCCTCCTTCCCCTCTCCATCTCCTCTTCCCCCTTCTCCCCCTTATTCCTTCCCCTACTCTTCCTCTTCCCCTCCTCCCCCCCTTTCCCATACTCCCCTACCTCCACATCTTCCTACTTCCCCTATTCAACCTTCCCCTCCTTTTACTTCCTCTTCCTCCACACCCATCCCCCCTTCTCCTGCTACCTCTTTCTCGTGCTCCTCTCCCTCCACATCCTCCCACTTCCCCTACCCCACCTCCACCCCTCCTACTTTTTCCTCTTCCTCGCCCCATCCTCCTCTCCCTCCACTTCCTTCTCCTCTCCTCCTCCTCATACTCTCCCCCTACTCCCTTTCCCTTAATTCCACTACTTCTCCCCCTCCCCTCCTCCTCCCACTCCTTCCCATGTTCCTATCCCCCTCCACATCCTCCTCCAACTCCTCTTCCTCGGGAACATCGCCTTTCCCTCTTGTCCCCATTCTTCCGCCCCGCCCATCCCGTCAAGGAGGCGGAGGAAGGGATGGATACATAGGCGCAGCAGCAGAGGCGGGATTTTAATCCGCCAGCGAGCCCTCAACGACCGCACGAGGCAGAAAATCAATGCGCTGCGTGCGGAGAGGGAAAGAGAGTGAGAACTTAAGATCAAACAAAACCTCCGCGGAACGATAGAAAGATGGAGAGCCATACCGGAAAAGGAAAAAACGATTAAACGAATGCAGTGGAGGAAAACAATTTCTAACAAATTCGATAAGACTGGGTACGAAACGCTGAAATCCGAATGCTGGTAGCGATGAGTGTTATATACGTTGGATGGATGCTTTTGTATCTCGCGCGTCCTCGTTCGATTAAATTTGGAAGCGCATTTTACGTAAATTTCTCCCGGATGAGTTCCCAACTGATTGAGATTTGAATGGGAAAATAGGGCTGGACGGATTTTCTCGAGTGAAAAAGCAAGCGGCCGATAGACGCAATTTGCTGAAAGTTTTTATAGTCTTTTGAAGATTAAAATCTCTCTCTTGTATTCTTATAAATTTCGAGCATCCTAGGCTAAGTTCACGAGAGCAAAACGGGAAGAAATGTGAAACGCTACGACGGTTGATAAGACCGAAAGAATTTGGATGAGGAAACTTTCCTTTAAGGTGTTAACAAAACTCGTATAAAAGAAAAGAGAAAACTGCAATATGAGCTTGCAGTGCAAAGTGCATTAATATAAAACTATATGAATTCGCAACAAAGTTTTTCATTTTTCTCTGCATTTTTTATTTTAAACATGTCATTTTCACCGAGTAAAGGCAAAAACTGTTAATTTCGCCGAAGCAACATATAATCTCCGAAAAAAGATCATAATGGCAATTCATTAATTCCATTCGTACATTTTTAACCATATTGGACGGCGAATCGATTTTGTTAAATTATTTCTTATCTTTCAATACGTTCACTTGTTTATTCAGACATCGTTAAGGGCTTTCAAACCTCGCTACTTTAACAAAATTCAAAATAGACTATTTCAAGATAAAGACCATCCTTCTGGACCATCTCCACAAAGTTTGGCTAAATGACAGTAAGGTCGAGGGATCTAGAGCAGGGCTGTCCAACATACGGCCCGCGGGCCACAATCCGGCCCACTGGCTGCTAGAAAAAATCTCTTATTTATATTCATATTTTTGTTGAAACAAATTTAAAAATATATTTCAAAATAACAAACTACCTACTAATTAATATTTGTCTGATAAATAAGTAAAAATATATCACCGATATATATCGATATATCGACCTTAGTGCACCTTAGTGATGTGGACGGCAGGACAATGGACGTGCAGTGCCAGTTTGACAGTGTCGGAGTTTCGTGAACGTCGCGTCGGTTGCGTTGTCGCGTGGGTATGGTTTTATTAATATAATACTACCCATTGTTGCTGATTTGTCTTTATCCCGGTTAATTATAATTATAATTACAGAATCGATACATTGAAGCTACTAATCCTTAATAATGATGGAAGAAACGTAAAATTGCCGCAGAATGTCGCGTGTTCAAGGGAAGTTGGACTTAAGATTTTTTTGTGATTGAACAAAATGCAAACATCATATGTCTTATATGTCAAGAAAAAATTTCTATATGCAAGGAATATAATATCATGCGACATTATTTAGCAAAGCACGTTACAGAGTATAGCATATTGAAAGGTCAAATTAGAATCGATCGAGTGAATTCATTAAGAAGAAATATTGTTGGACAGCAGTCGTTCTTTAAAATACCAAAAGAAGATTCTGAGGCTGCAACCAAAATCAGTTTTCACATAGCCGAAGCAATTGTAAAAAGAGGAAAACCGTTTTCTGATGGAGAATTTGTAAAAGAGTGCCTAGATATATTTACTTCAGTTGCGTGTCCAGAAAAAAAAACATTGATGAAAAATACGAGTTTGTCACACCAAACAGTTGCTAGGAGAGTTGATGAATTGACAAATAACATAGAAATTACGCTTACTGCTAAATTGAACGAGTGTAAATTTTACAGTTTAGGACTAGATGAGAGTACCGATATATCTGACACTGCTCAACTAGCAATATTTGTGAGTGGAGTAACGAACACATTTGATATTGTTGAAGAACTATTAGACTTGTGTCCAATGAAAGGTACAACAACGGAACAGGATATTTTGGGAGACGTCAGGAAAACTTTTAAAAATTTAAACTTAAAGATGAAAATCTCTATGGTTTAACAACCGATGGCGCCCCAGCGATGACAGGAAAGCAAAAGGGTTTTGTGAGCTTAATGAGCTTAATTTCACACGAAATCATTAAACATCATTGTATAATTCACCAGAGGCAACTGTGTTCAAAAATATTATGAATGAAACATATAATGGAAAAAGTTGTTAAAATCGTAAATTTCATACGATCGAAAGGCCTCAGCCTCAGACAATTCAAAAACTTTCTTTCTGAGGCTGGATCAGAACACGATGATGTAATTTATTTTAGTCACATTCGTTGGCTCAGCAGAGTGGCGACATTAGAACGATTCTGGTCACTTGTAGGAGAAATAAAAACATTCATGAAAAGCAAGGGAAAGGATGTTAATTATTTAGAAGAATCCGAGTGGATAAATGATTTGGCATTTTTTGTAGACATGACAAAATATCTTGCTGATCTAAATTTGAAACTTCAACGGAAAGACCAGCTTGTTAATCAGCAATTTGAAAATATTCAAGTATTCGTTAAAAAATTGAATCTGCTACAAAATCAATTGGTTAATAAGAATTTTGGTCATTTCAAAACATTATCGACGAGGGAAAAGACAACAATAAATATTGAAAAATATTCACTCTCACTAGTAAATTTAAAAAATGAATTTGAAGAAAGATTTACCGAATTTAGAAACAATGAGCCGCTTATGAAAGTGTTTAGTAATCCCTTTTCTATTGATGTTGAAAATGTTGAGGAAAATTCCAATTAGGACTAATTGATCTGCAATGTAATATTTCCCTGAAAACGGCCTACGTTGAAAATGACCTTTTAACGTTTTATAAAAAATATGTTAAAGTTCAACATTATCCCAACCTTACAAAGCTGGCCCTTCAACAAGTGTCTTTATTTGGCAGCACATATACTTGCGAACAGTTCTTTTCCAGGATGAAAAATGTTAAAACAAAGAACCGAACATGCTTAACAGATGAACATCTGACTGGTGTATTACAAATTGGTACATCGAACATTTCACCTAATATTGACTTTTTATGTAAACAGAAAAATTGTCTAGTGTCCCATTAATATTTATATTGCACAACAATTTTATTTGTAATTTAATTTTCTTTAATTTCTTTGATAAATATAAGGTAAAAGATGGAAAACTTTTATTTTTTTCTACCTTGGCCCGCGAAGTCATACTTAATCTTGAATCCGGCCCACTATTAATTTGGGTTGGACACCCCTGATCTAGAGCATGGCATTCTTAATAAAAATTATACAGAAAACATTATATTCAATTAACAAAATAAATTAATAAACGCCACAAATGCAAGCCAACGATAAGTAATAACAAACATTCCCTAGGAATGACAAGATACCTAACGCCTAGCCGTGTATTTGCACGCAACCAGAGACGCGGGAGAGTCAGGCGGGTTGCCAGCACATTAGGGGTTCCGTCCCCTCGCAATACCAACAGAGAACGTAACGAAGGACAACTCGGGCGGAAAAACAAACGAGGAAGAGATAACGTGATGAGGAAACTTAAAAGGTCCAATAGGCAGAAGAGAATTAAGGTATTGCGTTAGAGGAGCCTTTGACGAAGAATAACATTCCTTTGGTCGATGGCGAGGAAATGGATGGAAGACGAGGGGCACAGAGAGAGAGGGAAATGGAAGAAGAGAGGAGGTTCGATAAGAGAGGGAGGATGAGGGGAGTGGAAGGTTGATGGAGCGGCTCTTAATAACCTATTTGGGAAGAAGAGCGGTCAGAAAGGGAAACGTGGAGGGAGCGAGGCAGCGAACTATACGAACCTATTAAATAGCAAGGGTGTCGGCTTGGGTTAGAAGCAATGAAGTTGTTTAGAGTCGATCAGCGAAAGGAATATGGAAAGATAATTAACACTGTGAAAATTGACAGCTTATACCGATAATTTCGCAAATGGATTATAATAATGAATTTTCAAGTACAACTGACATCTACGAAAAACTAAAGCAATCAAACAGGATACGCAAGAAAAACCGAATAAAAATCTATCAAACTGTCTCGATTAAATGGTAACTTCAACCTCCATTGGTCTTTTAAACGCGCTATTAAAACTTCTAACGGGTTTTTCGTACAATTTTGGCAAACAAAGAAATATATGTCGAACATAACAAACCAGTTAATAAGGTACGACGTGTTTAATAACTGGATTTACATGATTGATAGAAGTGCGAGCATGAGATTATGATGCCTAAGGTATCACCATAAACTCAAGCACAATATTTTACGAAACAATTTCTGTAAAAAAAGAGGCTGTAGTTTTTACGTGCGTAATATTTAGCTGAAGCTCAAAGATTGAACTAACATTTAGTTTGGAGAAATTTATTTGCCGTCTAAACAACAGAAATTGGAGCGTCACTCAAATTTCGAAATGGCCACACGAGAATGTAGGCGAAAAGTAAATACAATAACATAACGCATACAATCATCCTCGAAGTGTATCGCAAGCCGTGGTTCTTCTTCAAAGGGAAATTTCTAGCGATTTCGACATTAAATACTGTGGAGCTCCTATAAGTGGAACCTAAAGGGAAACAAAGAAATATTAGACTTATAGAAAATTCGAGTTATAGCAGAAAAATAACATAAAAACGATTTTGTCCTGTAAAATTAATTCACTTCGAGCGAAGATGAAAAGAATATTTCCAAAAAAACCGAAAAAGTTTTCAAAGCATCCGCGATATCCCAGCATCACCGTTTCGATGTTTCAAGAAAAATAGAGTAATATTTTTGAGAATAAACAAATTGAACACCTGTACTTTTTCCACTTTTTTAATTTTAATATACAGATATGACCATGGTTTCACCACATCAGGTGATGATGCTACTGTGTAGTGAAACCAAGGTCGTATCTGTATGTTAAAATTAAAAAAAGCGGAAAAAGTACAGGTGTTCAATTTGTTTATTTTCCAAAATGGATAAATTCCACAAGATAACGCCATAAACAAAGGACATGAATACAGTAATATTTTTACGATTCTCCGCATAGAATTAGTTCCCTCATAGTCAAGGTCCTGCCCTTACGCGCTACGCGACTCGCATAAATTTTCAGAATTGCTCACATCAAGACGCGTATTTTTTGTTCAAAACGTTCATATTTAATTAAATTTACATCTAATGTAAAAAAGAAATACATGTATTACAGTAATCTTTCAGACTACACGTATTAAAATGTAATTATTACCCGTTTCAAATTATATAATAGGTAGTATCTAAGTTGATGCAATCGACGCTAACTTAGAAGTTTCTTAACACGGTCGTTCATTTGTTTTATATCACAAGAAAGTTTTCACGAAAATGTGCAATCGATTTTCATCTTCCATACGTCTGTCTGATTGTAAATTATGAAAACCAGAGTCCAGCATAGCCAGTACAAACTTTTTTCTGAAATGCTAAAAATTTGGAATATGAATTAGATAACAGAATCGACGATAGAATAAAAAATTCCATTCTTTTCCCTGTGAATAATGCAAATCTCGCGTCGAAGTCTCAATCATAAGATATTCATGAAAGTTAAAAAGCACAGTTCTGCGTATCAGGTTCCTGCCGATTACATATTAATCCAATGGAAAAAAGGAAAGCCCTCGGAATCGAAATCGGGCCTTTGTTTTATACGGCGAATGGTCGAAAACGTCATGTCGTGTAAATCTAAACAAAACCGAAAGAGCCTTTAAAATTGATGCAGCCGTTTTCAAGCTATTCGACGTTAATTGAAATGTGAATGCATGTAACGTCATCATGTGTGGGCAGCATTCAACTCGCGTAATTATTGATAAGATAACTTCCACAGCTTCAAAAATATGCCATCTCTATCGTTGCTGCTCTTCAAGACATGCATTTAATTGCGCACGTATTAAAGTTTAAACGCATAAACGAAGTTTATGAGACATCCTCTTTAACTAAATCCAATGACGCAATGCCAGTTACGAATCGCTACACTATAGCGGCGAAACCTCAACATACTGGCAAAACAAATACTAAAGTAACCTACTGAAAAGGTAAAGCCACGGATAAACGCAAAAATATAGAAAAAAGCGGAAAAGAGGTCGGAAAAAATCATATAGTGTAAGGAATAAAAAAGAGATGAAACCGATAAAAAGAGATGAAACTGCGATAAAAAGAGAGGAAATAGGGCTGAAAAAACTAGTCGAAGTATGAGGAATATATGGGACAAGAAATGGCTTGATGGGTGAAAGGAGGCAGAGAGAGAGAGAGGATGATGTGGAGGAGAGAGGCTTACGAAATAAATGCACAAAGAGGGGGAGAGATGAAAGGGGAGAACTGAGTGAAAGCGAAGGAAAAAGGAAGAGATGGGAAGCCAGGCAGATGATGGTGGAGGGGAGAGAGGGGGGGGGGAGGAGAGGGTGAAAGCGCGGAGGGAATTGATCTTTCAGCGAGGAGAGGACAGCCAGAATAGCAGTCGGCGATGAAGGAGTTGGAGGATAGGCTGAAAGAGACGCGCGGGAGTGAACGGAACCGTCCCTTTGAATAAAACATGTCGGGATAACAATTATCCACGGAAATGGAGTTTCTCTTACGGTATTAAAAGTAACTACCGGAAACAGCCGCATTCTTACGGTAACCATACCTAACGATCTCAAAAACATGCTAGTAATCATATTAAGGATAAAAACTGCGTTT
Source organism: Uropetala carovei (assembly GCA_036926305.1). Classification (NCBI taxonomy): domain Eukaryota; kingdom Metazoa; phylum Arthropoda; class Insecta; order Odonata; family Petaluridae; genus Uropetala; species Uropetala carovei. The sequence goes on from JAXCHB010000141.1 coordinate 5,393,120, forward strand.
TGAACTTAAATGTAAAAAGAATTATCGGAAAACAGGGTTAAACATAGGGATCGTAAAGTTAGAACTTTGTCGGGTGGGTCGCATGGGATTTGGGATTTGAAATTATGTACGTTGTTTTGTTTTAATTAAGACCAATGTATTTCCAGCCATTAGCTATGTTAGAGCGTGACTGGGATTGTTATAGATGAGGTTCATTTATAAGGAAGCTTCGCAACCGATAAACTTCCTCATTAAACCACGAAAGAGCGAAATAGAGGGATGAACATTCATTCATACATGAGAAATTAATTTCTAAGGTAACTAAGAACAAAGCGTAAATATAGTTACAAAGAATAATAATTTCAAAATTGTAACTAACGTGCCACCGAGAAAAAATGAAAATGTAGTTATTCAAGAAAAGGAAGTTATGCGATGTCTTTAGCTTTTAAATTAAAATAGAAACTAAAACATACGCACGCCTTATTTTTCAATAAAACAATAATTCATCATACGAGCACAATTGCAAAAAAATGGAAACAACAACAAGAAAGAAAGTTCAAAAACAGAATTGCTATGCAAATGTAATATATTCAATTAACCTGTTGTGGTTTGATTTAGCGAGCGCTTCATTAAATCATTCCGTCCATTCATATCCAATGGGATCAAATGTTAATGGGCGCAACCGCTAAATACTCATTAAAGGAAATTGTTCACTTAAGTCGATAAACGTCTGAATCGGATATATAATAGGAAAGAGTGGACAATTAAAAGATTTGCACGGCGCAGCGCTTAATATTTGCGTGACTCAATGCGAGAGACAAAAGGGTAATAATCGTAAGGGGCATAAAGATCAAAAATAGCAATCGACGGATTTTATCAAAGGGTTCATTCAATGAATAAACAAAGGGCGATTTAGCGATCATTGACGTTGAGAAAAATCGTCAAATTTACTCTCGTAAAGAACACAAACACCGCAACCAACGCAACGGTAAAAATCAAACATATGGTCTTCAATAGGTTTTAAATATTAAAACATAACGCTGTGAAATGATCACGTGCTCTAGATTTGAATATTTTATGACGATAACGGCGGATCGGTATAAATTTCGATGGAAAGTGAGGACGGGCGAAGAGGAGGAGGGAATTGAGAGGAGGAGGCGGAGAGGAGAAAGGGCAATGGCAGAGGGGGTGGATGGGGAACGCGAGGCCGAGGGATAAACGCGTGGGAGGGATGTATGCACGAGGCGAGCGAGAGGAGAGATGGAGGGAAGGAGGAGGATGGAGGTGGAAGGAGAGAGGAGGGAGGAAGGGAGGTGGAGGGAGGGTGGAGGTGAAAGGAGAGGTGAGGACGGAGATGGAGGGAAGGCGAACGTAAGGAGAGTGGTGAAGGGAGAGAGGCTAATGTAGCTGGAGGGAGAGAGGATGGAGGTTGAGGGAATGAGAAGAATGAAGTTGAGGGAGCAGAATGCAGCAGGGCGTCGAGAGGGTGGCGAGGTCGGCCGCTCTTACCTCATTGGGGTCATCCACGACCATCTCCTCCGTGCTCAGAGTCTGCAAAACGAGAGAAAGGAATCATTAGTCGATTGTTACACTTGGACTACGCGGTCCCACCCACCTAATCGCATTCGCTCGGAAAATTCCAGCGGCGTGAGGAGGAGAGGAAGGAAGAAAGAGGAAGGGGGAGGAAGAAAGAGGAAGGGGAGGAAGAAAGAAGAAGGGGGAGGAAGTGAGGGGAAGGAGGAGGGGAAGGAGGAGGGGGAGGAGGGGAAGGAGGAGGGGGACGCATCCGGACGTGCACTGCGCCAACCGACGACGGCAGGACAAGCATTTTCCCTCCTCACGCGATTCTGTTTAGACTCACGAATACACAGAGCGAACTCTGCCTGATCGCCTCCGGGGTGCGTAACAAAAGCGCAACGAAATTAGAGAAGATTTTAAGGCTTGCAATTTAAGCGACGAAGTCATTCCGTTTCGTCCTAACGCGATGCGGAACTCGTGACATAAAGATAGAAATATCCTCACCGATGCGAGAAAACCGATTCGGTTCGTCTCCTCGCGTTCCCTCTCTTTCTCCTATTAAAAGGTATCGCGCGGCTTTAATCGCAATTGTCTCTCGATAATCGCCCTATTTTTTTAGCTTCCCGATAGATATTAGCGCCCAAAAAGGGGCAACAATCGCGCGGAGGGCCGTTGAATCGCACCGGCTGACTTATCTCGGGCCGTACTCTGGGTGTATCCCTGTGCTACATTGCAATATTATTTCCTCACTTTTATTGATTCCGCGGGATATGGGGCATAACTCAAGCGCAGTGGTTGTCGGCTCACGGCGGGCGTTTATTCGCCTGCCATCGCTTCCCTCATCTTCGAAAGGAGACGTATAAACTCGGCGGATCGGTTTTTCCCGAACATACTTGAATCGTCCAAAGTGACGATTTCGCATCGCATCTGGTCCGACGGTATTGCTTTCTAGGTTTCGGCGCCGGAAGAGAGAGAGAGGGCCAGATGTTTTCCGCTCTCGGCGAAACGGAGCGTCACTTCCTCGGGAAAAGTGAAATTGCACGTCTCGTCGGCGTTTTACGATCGATATTTGAGACAACGGGTCGGAAAAAATCTCTTATGGTACGCAGAAATCGGACTCTGAAGATGTAACACGTACACAAACCCTGAATATACTAAAATATGAGCCTTTCGAAAAAAGTCGATCCGATACGTTTAATATATTATCTTTTAAAAAATTATCTTTAAGAATAATAATAAGGAATCAATTTATCTATTGAAAATTGTAATCTTAAAAGATTTCCTTATCCAATTAACAAGACACGATAAAAATACAAAAAATTTAGATAAATATAACGGCTGGCAGGCACAAGGATTTTATGCAAAGTCTCTAGAGCTAAATATGAAAATAATCGTCAAACGAGGCGCAATGACAAATTAAAAACTTGCGACCACACACAGTCTAGCTAAAGCATACATTATCACTAATGATATACTTCTAGGAACATGAAGACGGCAAAAGGTCAAAATTTCAGGTTCACGGCGGAAGAACGTTCTTTACAATTCATGAGCAACATTTTGAGCCTGAAATAAATACTATGCTACATTTCACTTTACAAAAATTTCCCCACAGATGTAATGGAACTGCTTCGAAATGTTTTCGAGACGATCTCTTATAAGAATGTATGGGACACTTCACCGAAGAGGCGATTATAAAAACATCACTCAATTCTTCTAACCAGTCCACAAAAAACCTCTAACTATGCATTTGGTTTTTAACAATACTTCTGTAAAAATAAACCCTTAATGCATAACAAAGAAGACGGATCGTGCAGTATAAAAGGTCCTAAAATTAATATGCATGGGAGCAAATGTCGACTATAAATTTCAAAATGAGAAAATTCTGTGCGGGAATTTGAGAATGGAGATTGATATTGGTTTGAGAGCTTAGACCAGTGTTTCCCAACCTTTTTAGAAACGCGGCACCCTTAGGTGACTTTTCATAATTTGGCGGCACCCCTCCCTATTCACCATCAGTAATAATCGTGGTGAAGTTGAATCCCTAACCCCATTCTCCATATCTCCTTTCATTTTGAAGTGCCTTTGCGACGAAATGAAGGTCGGCTTAACTCTGGTTTGGATTTTTGAAAGCCGACGATGCATAATGAGGCTAAAATTGGCAAAACAGAATAATTTTTCCGGCACCCCTCAGAATACTTCACGGCACCCTGGGAACACTGGCTTAGACGGTCAAAGCACCCGCCCACCAATGGGAGGAACTGGGTTCGATTCCATCTGAAGTCTTTCTCCTCTCCTTACATGGATTGTGTCTTATTGGAAACTTTATAAAGATAAAATTCTCTTTCGGCATGTTTCTCTAATCGCCATGTAAGATTTTGTTCGTATGAATCTTTCAAGACCTTCTTACACGTTAGACATACAGACTCCGCATTTGGAATAAGGAAATTGAAATAACGTGTTACCCTCTCTACCCCATGTAAAAATGTCAACTTCTCAATAAATCATGCCATTCGCACGCTTCTATAACTTTCAGAGACACATCTTCCCCCAAAGCACAGCCCTCGTGTCGCCTATACACTATAGGAGACCTAATTCATCTTCTCCACTCTATTCATAGCTCTATGTCAAGGACGTCCAATAGGATTTCGATGCTCGCAACGCTTGAGACGGTGAAGCCATCATATTTGCCACATGATACAAAATATATGCAATGTTGATAAATAGGATGTGAAATTTCTTGTTAGTAGGTCTGAGGTTGTAAACATTTATCAATCAATGCAAATACTATAAACAGTATATCTCAATAACTTACGTATTGTGAAACGTTAACAAAATAAATATTTTCCCAAAAAATTCATTCCAAAAAAAATAACTTTGTACCTACTATGAATTAATTTTTTGAAATTAAATTTAATAAAATTATGGCTTTCTATATCGATTTTACTGTTCCATTCCTCACCAGAATATAGTAAATTCAGAGCATAATCAATGTTACAATCCAAATTGTATTCCATAGAAAATATTTTACACGCATCAAAAGAGTCAATTTCGAAAATTGTTTCAAAACTAGAAGAAAAATATAAATGTTGAAGAGCATCAACTCGCCGCATTCATATGGCCGATTCGTAACGTATTTGATACCCCAGCTCTACGTCAACATTCACCTGGATATTTGGCCTTCCTTCTTGTCTAAAACTAGAGGAATTTGTTAATTTTTACGGGTCTTTCAGTTGCCAAATCTTCACGAAGTCTTTCGGCCGAGAATGTTAACTGTTTGCAAATTACAACTCCTCAGCTGTAACGTAAATGTGCGGTCTCTTCGGTTATTCTTGTTACATTTAGAATTATACCCGAAAAAACGAACGATTTCCATAACAATCAATATAATACTATCCAACGGTTTTGTGACGCAAGATGATAGTAATCGATTCACTCCTTCGAACTTGTGTGATATTCAATTTTTATTTTATTACTTGTTATCGCTCATTAATATATTAATTACTTTCAACATTTTTAGCGTTCAAATCAATAAATATTAAATCTCGAAGGAATAAAATAGGATAAATAAAAGAAAAACAAATAAAACTTTCTGAATGTGTAATCCAATGAAATTTTTCGTTTTAATGATTAAAAATGCTATTAACCTTACAAATAGCCGACACTTAAATCGTAACAATAGCGAAGATAAAATGGCTAGCAAATATATATATATGGGTGTGAAATTCGAATTCATGAACGAAAAATATCCTTTATCTTCGTTTAAATTTAATCGAAACTTTTTTGTTTAAACGCTAGTATAATTTTATTCTTCTTAGCGCATTTGCCTCCAAAGTCTTTTTCGGGTGGCCATGGTGATCATGTTCCACGGATATACAATACACATCGTCCCACTGCTTGCATTCCTTATCGCGTACGGCACTCGTCGATGACAAAAGGTAGCAAAAACTAGGATAGATGAAAACGCACGAAAAAGCTGCTCTTATTCTAGGACACAGCCGCCACCGCGTACTCCTTCATTATTCATGTTGCAGACAAAAGAGCGCTCGTTCTTCGGAGTGGATCGGAAGAGGCCTTCAAAGACCGCAGCAGATGTACGAACGAAAGGTATTTCTTCTCTCACCGGACGACGAGAAGAATCTCTAATTCAGCGGAAAAGCTCTTTCCCCCTTTTTCTCCTTCTTTCCCCCTTGTCTCTTTCTCTCTCTTTCGGATATTATATAGCCGGCCATATATAAAAAAAAACAAAACTAGAAAAAAAAACGAACTCTGACCTTTTTTACTAATAGTTATATCATTTAATGGTAGGAAGGGGAGGGAGATATTGAGCTGTGGGAGCAAGCGCGGCAAGGGAGAAAGGAAAAGCATGACTTCCGAAACTTGACTGTTTCGTGACTGATGGACGGAAGTTTGTGAGGAAATGGGAAGAGAAAGAAATGACGGAAGAGAGAGGGAGGGGTTGGAGGAGAGAGACAGAGAGAGAGAGGGAGGAAGTGGATGGAGAGAGGGAAAAAGTAGAGAGGTAGGCAGAAAAAAATGGGGTGGGAAAGCGGTGAGAAGGAAGAGAAAGAATGGAGACGAGAAAGAGAAAAGGCAGAGGAACGAAAAGAAGAATTGATGCGGCGGAGGTACGGAGAGTGTATAAAGATGGAAGTTCCACGGAAAATGGAGAAAACGGAGGGACTGATACGAAGTACGGAGACCTTTCTTAACGAGCCTAATTCTTTCGGAAGCAATGAAAGAGCGAAAACTTTACTCTCCATTACGCGCCCACATCCGAGGAAGGTGTTCTTGATTGAAACGAATAACGAAGAATATTTCGCAGCGCCCTCGCGAAGGTAAAATTGTGCATGCGTACTTGAATGTGAATCGTAAGCACTTGATACCGCCGTGTATTTATAACTCTTGAGTCTCTGAGAGAGAGAACGGCATTTTCGGTCATCAATTCATCCGCTTATGTGGTCGGAGTTGACAGCGTGCTAAAAAAATCTTAGTCTCGTAAACAAATACGTTGTTTTAAGACTCTAACCGTAGAGGCAATCACGTGGACCAATTTAAATGCAGAAGAGGAGAAAGGCGACACCCTCCGCATTTTGAGAAGAGCTTCCTGCCACCCGGATTTTGATGAATGAGCGGTGATAAATCAAAAGAACAGCCTACAAATGGCGGGAATTAATCATTCTTCTCCGCAAAAACAGGCCCAAATTAACGATTAAAGAGATATTTCACGAGTGAACCAGGTGATTGAAATGAAGAATTAAATCAAAGTGGCAATTTTATAAACCCACTAATAAAAGCACCGCGTATTTTATCCTGACGATTCCCTGAATCAGGAGTGACGTTCAGAGCATTGACAGATTTCACCTAAACGATTGACTAATAAGGCACGTGAGGAACCGTGAAACGAGACGAAACGGCACCAGGAACTGGGTTTGGAGAGGGTTTCTCGTTAAAAGTACGACGAAGACAAATTTTTAAAAGAACCGCAAACCACACATCCAAATTTAGTCAAAGAAACGAGACAACTTGAATCACAGGGGGGAAATAACGGCGAGAATTCCCACGAGTCAACCTTCGGCGAATAGCTTTTGTTTTATAATAATAGCCGCAAAATATGGAAAACTAAAAGAGCGTATAAAACAACCCCACAAAAGGCAGCGCTGCGCTTCCTGGTATATACTTAAGTAAATGCGAGCGCTTTGTTCTCGCCCGAGGAAGTTGCGGGGACAGGTTTCTCCCTACTTAGAACCTAACGACACCAGGTTTGTCGGAAACCGCACATATTCTCGCCGCTTCCTCCGCCGCTTTTTAATCTTCAGCGATATTTCAGCCGAATTCGAGGAAACCAGGAAAAATGAACCGAAACGTCCTTCACATAGACCGGTGGTATTCAGGGTGTGGTACCAATACCCAAAGTGGTATCAGAAGGATCTGAAAGTGGTACCAGCAAAATCTTGGTATTACCTTAGGTGCCTCATATACTTCAACTTTAACTTTCATTAAATTGCTTTAATAAAGCTATTCGGTAACTGCACAGAGTAAGTGTACATTTTCCCACTTCGGTGCGATGATTTTGATGACATTTTTTCTAGGAAATTTTCCGTTTTGGAAAGCATGTGGTGGTAAAAGGGCCGGCTCTAGGGGCGAGCACTTGAGACAGGCTCGGGGCGCCGAATTTTAGGGGCGCCAAAATCAAAAAAGTCAGCTGAAGTTAATTCTTAAAAAAATCTAATACGCCAGCCCAAAAAGGCGCAATATACATATGTAAAAATATCACATCATTGATTAAATGAGTTGCCGGATTTCTATTTTTGCTCTTTTCAAGGCAAATTTTCATCCCAATTTTCAGCTTGTTTTCTCATTAAAAATTTAAAAAATGATCATATTGTCTATTATAGCATGAAAAACCTTTAGAAAGTAATAAAATTGATCACGAGCAACCTGACGGTACAGATGCGATTGTACCCGGTAGTATTCCGTAACGAATTTCGATCTTTTTTGTTATGTATCGTTATGAAAGCAGGGATACAGAAGCTTCTCAAGGTGGGGGAGGGGGGGGGGGGGGGCGATCGCCCCTCCACCTATCGAGTCCGCCCCTGCCAACGGCCCTATATTTTGAAAATCCCTACCCCTATCAGAAACTTTCCTTCCTTTGATATACAGACCTAATCTGCGGATTACAATTGTGGAATTCTGAGCGGAATGAATTTAAGAAAGGATTGGACACTTAGATGGTTGCATTTCTGTTTTATATGTGCTTTTGGCGTTATATTTTCATATTTTTCGATTTTTCCAAAAGTTTATTGTTGCCAAGCTTGTGGTTGTACTACGAAATACCGATTGTAAATAAATAAATGTTTTCACTTTCAAAAGTTAGGTATATATTGGTATTATTTCAACATTATTCTGTTTCGGGAATATTTTATTCCTTATTATTGCCGAGCGTAAAAAATGTCCCGCGCAGTAGCTTCGGTATTATTGGCGACACAAAAAATGTCCCACACGGTAGTTTCGGAAATCTGGTAACCCTGGTGGTGAGGGGCGCTCGAACAAATTTGGTGCTCAGGGCGCCAATACACCTTGAGCGGGTCCTGGGTGGTAGCAGGCAGTTGACGAAATTGTACGAAGGATACACGCAAAAACGTTTGAGTAGCATTGACATAGACGATCGAAAAGGAGTAAGGAGGAGGAAAAGAGATACACGTGGAAAAGGGGTAAGAATCTGCAATAGACGGGCGAAGGGGTTAAATTCCCCCAAATAAACCTCCGAATGATACGTACTTATTAGAGACACAAAACGCTTCCCGAAATCCTTAACATATTTTTCCTAAAACAGCCGTTTAGTTGCGACTTATAACGATACTTAATTTAATTAAGGGTTCGCTTACATCCCATCACGATTTATACATAGCAAGGGGCGCATGAGGTGGTGTTTGAATAAAAAAAAACAATCACGTAACACTATGATATAATGAGAAATTTTATCGTTTCACATTTCTTTACTGAAATTTCACCACAGGGCACGTGGTGTAAAAGAGAAGAATCAAAATTTTAAATCGAGCAACAAGAGATAATGAGAAATGCTGAGGTTAATTATGAAAAGGCAATTAACTGATTGCGCTAATGCGGCTGTTTAAAATATTTTTCATAATAAATTAAATTTCATTGCGATTTTTATTATTGGACAGTGGGACTCCCTGAAGCTCCTATACAGAGAAAGCGAGCAACGAAGAGAAAGGAAGAGAGTGAAAGTGGAAGAGAGAGTGAAAGTGGAAGAGAGAGTGAAAGTGGAAGAGAGAGAGAGAGTGAAAGTGGAAGAGAGAGAGTGAAAGTGGAAGAGAGAGAGAGTGAAAGTGGAAGAGAGAGAGAGTGAAAGTGGAAGAGAGAGAGTGAAAGTGGAAGAGAGAGAGTGAAAGTGGAAGAGAGAGTGAAAGTGGAAGAGAGAGTGAAAGTGGAAGAGAGACCAAAACGAAGAGGAAGAAGGGGAAAAGAAAAATATTTCGCCGTTTTCCTGGACGAATGGATTCTCTCTCATTTCATTTCTTTGGTGGAGAGGAGAGATAGAAAGAAAGAGAAGATTAAACTGAGAGAAAGAGAAAGATAAGAAAAAGGAGGAAGATGTCAAGGTTGAAATGAGAGGGCAAAAAGAATTATTCATATTAAAACCAAAGAGGAAAATAGATAAAACCGAATATTTTGCTTAAAAAACTAACATGTTATTACATTTCATGCTATTCTGAGCAAAGAAAGCAAACATTAAAACAAAACAATGTTATCTCAATCTCTCAAGGTTAAAAATTTGTCCTTCGGTATTTATCTGCTTAAAAAAAATAAAAGTAGACGAAACAATACGAGGTTGTATTATATATATATGAATCTTTAATAGTGATTTCAATAAACTTTTTAGCGTAATTAATGCGATTCAATAAAGCAGTATCAAAAAGTATGTACAATATATTCACATTGCAAAGACTCTCACATATGTACATATGTGCATGTTCTCACTACACTCTTTCCTGGCTGGAAGGAGCTCACACTGCTAAAAAAAAAACAACAAAACCGTAGAAAATGTTCCCTACATGTAAATGATATTTAAATATTTATAACCTCATATATTTGAAAACCAAATTTGATAAGTCGTTAGTTATACCATACATAAATATCAAGTATTCTGTGGATTGGCGAAGCACTTAAGGCCCTGAAGCATTATTGCAGGACGAAGATAGTTGAGAGAACGGGGGAGAGCTTAGTGGTAGCTGGTAAAAAATCGATACATTATGTCTCTGGACGCTATAAAGTTATATTTTGAGAAATATGGTTTATGCAGTTTTTTATGACCACGTGCTCTATAATTGAGTGTTTTTGACCAAAATCGTTAGACAGATTTTTTAACAAATCAAGTTTGTTAAAATCAACAAGAATAAACTATACTCCATTGTTGCGCTATATCGTTCATCTCTTCAACGTTTCTATTATGAATAACAGTATGCCAGAATACGAAATATAGTTTTATTTAACTGTACCGTTAAGGATGTAGAGCAGCACAAAGATAGATGGGGAACAGATTTGATATAAGACAACCACGACCGCAGCACCGGAAGTGCCTCTGTGAACGGAATCATGAACTATCGTAAACAGTCGCTTGTTTTGGAGATCGAGTCGCGCTGGGTCAAGAGGATATAACATTGAAAGGATATATTGACAAGCCTTCGGCTCGCTTTGTTTTAATGGGTAGTCGTCTCCGGGCGCTACCGCGCTCTTCGCCTCGCCCGGAACCAAAGAAACCCTCCCCGTTGTCCGGTGATTGGGTTTTTAAATGTCGAGACAAGCCAATCAGTTTCTGTTAATGTTGTACGTAAGTAAGGTCCTGGATATAATACGTAAGTATGTTGTACGTAAGTAAGGTCCTGGAGATAATACGTAAGTACCGGTTAGGTTTATATTGTATTATTTTAAGAAATGAACCGGACCCAACAGACGTAATTTTATTAATTCAACTTCAATCTATATTCGCAGTTCCACAAAATTCAAGCGATTCCATTTGTTTACATGTTAGTTCGTGATTCCATACACGGAGGCACTGTCGTCGTGGGTGTCTTATATCAAATCTAAGCCGATAGACGGCATGGCGAAAAGCACTTCTATGAACTCTCTGACACCTAAAACGTGTTTCCGTCAAAATCTCGAAGTCGATTTTTTTCGCGTTTATAATATTTTTACTATATAATACGTGTAAGAGACAGTAAAAATGAAGGTTTCTCATCTTCGATTGAATGTCATACCTGAAAAACTTTTGTCGCGGGTTATAAAAAGTTTACTTCGTAGAGATGAATAAATACGACCCTCCTAGTAGAACGAAAATCGGCAACTGAACGAGTCTGAGAAGGAAAAGGGACAAAAAAGTGAGCAGGGCAGAAAAGAGGAGGCAAGAGAGGGAAAAAGAGTGGGCAGATGTGGGGAGGAGGGCGAAGGGAGGAAGTGACACGGGGGAAGGGAGTGAGGGAAACGTGGGTGGAGGTGGCAAAGGTGATGGAGATGATGAGGGGAGACGAGAGAGAGAGAGAAGGGAGAAAAGAGGGCCATTGCCCGGAGGAGAAAGAGAGGGGGGCGAAGCAGGGGGCGACAACGAAATGAACAGGACCCGATAAGGGCGTCGCCGAGAAAGTTTGCGCCCAAAGTGGTCGGAACGACATATGGCGTCCATGAAGCCGAGCAATCTGTTAAGATAATATTTTAAATGCACTCACCTAACGTTAATTAACATTCGAAAATAAACTGATGCGAGCGGACTAGCCCTTAGTTTTATTCGAGCAGCACTTTAAGTCCATTTCGTGAGCATTAAAGACGTTTGATCATTACTCGTTCAAATGTTTCATGCGCTTCTTGTTACTTTTACTATTTTCACGATTAATATTACTCCAGGCCTACGTAATTTCCGTAAACTAATCCATTAAGGAATTCCTGTTTATATATTTTTATTCTAAAATGTTTAGACAAAAGTTCATAAGTAGCAATAAGTTCAATATAATTCCAAATCTGGACTCTTACATACGTAGATTTTGTTGGCCATTACGTCATTTTTATTAATAAATTGGGCTTTCCCAAAGACAAAATATAAACCGAGCCAAGAACATACATCAAAAGAATATTTAATATACACGGTGATTTTTTATTCAAGAACCATTAAAACGAGTTATATCTCAAGATATAAAAAAGATAAAACTTGAAAAATCTTGTGAATAAAATTTGATGACACTCAAAAATGTTTATGAAAAAATCTAGAATAAAATGCTAAAGTTATTTTCATGCTCACACTGTTTAAATTAGTAAATAAAGCAATGTAATTTTAAATCCAAACATATGGTTAGTGAGAGAATTTCACGTTCGCTGTCATCGAAGCCGATAAGTTAAATTTAATATAGACAATTTCACAAATGTTTGGTGAAGTTTCAAAGCCAAAAAATTGGTTAGTGTTCAGCTTTATTTATACGATACCAAATTATCTCTCGAGTAACTTCAGGTATTAACTCTTATCCCGCAAACCAAAGTTCATAACTTCCAACGCAGCTCGCCACATAAAAACGGTTGCAAACTACTGACGTTAACACTTGACATTTCTCCGCCTGCCAACGCCTCGTCACATATATAATCCAATTGAAATAAAAATTATTTCTAACCTTCTTGGGGTCAAAGTTATATTTTCTAATGTGGGAGAAAAACAGCGTTAATGGCGCAGTGTTTGGATGAAAATAGTGGTGCAATGATAAAATGCCACAAAGCAAATAATACATCTCCAGCGGCATGGATAAGGTGTGATATTTATATACGCGAAAGTTATTTTCTGACGGGATACACATTTATTTTTTTTAGTTTTCTATAAATTAAGCTCTTTCATGTCTAACGAAAAAGTAAGCGAGGTGTATTACTAAAACCGCGAGCGGCCGTAAGTATATTCACATGAATTTTTCCCACTTCGAAAACAATGGAATATGTCACAATTTCCGGCGGAAATTTTACGCCGAAACGTAAAGTAGTAGGTCAAAGCGACGATTTTTAATCGTTCTTTAGGTGCGCAGCACGATTCTATTTTATTAATTTGTAGATGTGAGATAAAATTATCGAATTCTTTCGCGCAAAACAACATTTTGAAAACATACCCAGAATGAGCTCATTTAAATTTATTCCGGATTTATTAACTCCGTGAGTGGTTGATAATAAGTACTTAAAGGCTAGCTAAGCTTTTCACAAGACGTATGTATTTTCGAATATTATTTTCATAAAAAATCCTATTTTACATTTAAAATGAATTCAGTAATGGATTTTCAGTCAAAGATGTGCGAAAAAGACGCTAGGCTCTTCACAAGATAAATACATATTTTTTTCGAATATTATTTTCAAACAAAAATCTTATTTTGCATGTCAAATGAATTCAGTAATGGATTTCCAGTGAACGATAGCCCGTTTCCGTCACCGCAAAGGTGAAATATTTATGACAGGAAAATATTTCAGTCTTCGAGGTTAATTGACGAGAAATTCCCATACGCGAAGGCACAAGTGCACTGTGAGATGTAACTTATGCAAATGTGTAGCCTTTAATAATTTTTTTAATTGAATTTCCTACGAGGAACATGTTTTCGGTCACTAGTAACATTTTACAAAAAATATTGACAATAGTTGAAAAATTACATTCAAATTCAAGCTAAGCTGTTAAGATAACAATATTCATCTGATGAAAAATTAAATTTCGAAAGACTTGCTCAAACTGCAAGATTCATATTAACAGAAAAATGCAGTTTGACAGAAAAGTCAGCTGACAAAAGAGAAAAAAATATCTGACTAAAATCCTTGTCACTGAATACACCAAAAATATGGTTCCAATTGGATGGTGTCACTCCTCACTTTGCTCTCACGGTCCGTCAGAAACTGAATAACATGTATGGTGGATTAGACGAAGTGGACCCGTGTCATGACCTCCACGATCGCCTTCCTTCAGCGCTAATAATGAATAGTAGTGGTGCGCCTCATACGCAAACTGATATTAGGGCTCTTCCATAACCCTTACTCATTTAAAATTAAAACAAAAAGTTAATTTTTTTCACTTAAATGCACTTAAATGAAAGGCAGCAATAAAAAAATGTAAGAAGCATTTGACGTATTGTGACCCTTGTTACAGATATAATATCGACATTATAAGGTCATTTTCCCTTAAAGGGTTAAAAACCTTCACAAAGAGAAAATTTCTTTTTTTTGTTGCAAAATATACGTTTTTGTAGATTGAACAGAGAATGCGTCACTGCAAAAACTATTTGTTGACAAAGTAAAGCACTCCTAATAATAATCTCTTACGCGCCATACCATTAAGTTGGTCGGTCTGCGCAAAATATCGTTCAAGGAGTAAAGGCAACGACGAATTTCTGCATCGAAAAAATGTGAAACAGATTTTTTAAGCAAGTATAAAAGCTTCATGTAATAAAAACGCGTATTCATTTTAGCACGAAAAGTGAGGCCAATATTTCGGGTTTCCTGCCTCCGAAACAATTTCGAAAAATTATTAAACGAAATTTTCAAATCATAGGCGTGAAACCCTCACTTCCCGGAATCAAAAGGCTATTTTATTTATCGAGATGGCGCAAACGCATACTAGGAAATCGGTCGCAGAGAGCGAGGGATGGGACGGCAACCCTTCCAAACCCACGCTCGCCTCCGCCCACGACGAACTCCTTCTTCCGCCCTCCCCTCCGGCGCGCATCTATCTATTCGTCTCCATCGAGCCCACGCCCCCCTCTTCTCCATCCTTTTCATCTTCACCCTAGGCCACCCTCCATTCGCCCTCTCTCTCTCTCTCGCATACCTCTCGCTATCCCAACCCTCATCCCTCCTCTCCTTTCCTTCCACCCTTTCTTTACTATACTTCCTTTCTCCATAAACTACTCTATCCTCTCTAGTGTAGCATCCAGAGTCGTATCGACAATTATATAAGACTACCACCAAATGAACGACCCCTAATAATAACCTTAACCTTTTCCGGAATTAACTCGGAGGTTCGCACGAGAATTTTTTTACTGCTTGTTTATTTGGTCGGGCGGCGCTACGCCCCCGCACTTCCCCGCGTCTTCCTCCATAATAACTACTCGAGCACAGCGTCGACGTCTCCTCTCTTCTCCCTTTGCCATCCTTAAACTCCTCCCACGCTTTAAGATAGAACGACCTAAATCTCCCCAGTGGAAGAGAACCCTTTTCCCGAAAGACACCATCTTCCTTTTCTCCCCTAACACCACTTGTTACTCGGTTCGACCTTTAACCTCTCCGACACCCACCACCCACGGCGTCGCAGATTCGACCGTCGAAGCGCGCGCTTTTCCCTTTACGGCCGCCGCACTCTCTCCCACGCCAAAAAAAGTGAAACAGCTGATCCGTCCTCCGCTCGCTCTGGCAAAATGGTTAATTTGCCCTCTAGTTTCCACGTATCGAGGATCCATTTTCGGAAGATCCGTTTCTTGTTATATACTCAAGGCTAAGAATGGTCCAGAACGAAGGGAAAATAGACTATGAAGGAAAATCGTGGGAGAATATTATGCGCGTGTCCACGCACACTCCAGCGTCATTCTTCGATCGGTTGATTTTTTTACGAGGTGGGTCGAGTCATCGCAATTTCTTCCTCTAACACACATCAGAATTGATTTTTTCCAACGACTAAGGTCTAGACGTAAAAAAATTTCAAGGCTAGCACTGTCTGATTCAACCTTAGGGAATATGAGGTTCTTATCACTATGTCCAGGGTTAGAAATCCCAAGGATCGTCTTGAGATTGCTTGCAAAGGAAAATAGCTCCTTGAGTCAATGTTTTCACGACGGTGGCCAGTATTGATGAAGGCTGACAGCTTTAAGACAAAAAAAGAAGAAAATGGAACTCGATAAGCTTAAATCGTGTGCAAATTTTTCGGCCCTTTTGTGTGCTCGTAGTAATTCCAGGCACAAAAAATGACCTTTTCTCTAGAGAAATTTGGATAGTAAGGTGTCGTCTTGAGCGAAGAGTAGTTCTTCCTTCGGTTTGATACGGTTTTTGCAGATATTCCATGATGGTAATTATTTTAAGCATCCATCCAAAATATCAAATCTCGCACATCAAAATCCGGATAGATTTGATAATTTGGATGAAAATAACACGGTTACTAATAACCAAGGAAGAAGGTTTTAAAAAATCATTTAAATAAACACGTCAACACAAGAAATGTTTTCTTGAAAATGATGCCCCTCGAATATATTCATTCGCGTTCGATTTACAAGTTTTCCTCGTATTTTCAATTCAAGAAAAACCTAATAATCATTCAAACTGCGCCTCTTCGAATACAAAAGATTCTAATAAAATATTTAAAAAAAATATTATCTCACAATTCACGACGACAGAATCCAAAAGTTTTATTCTCATTTTACAAATTTTAAAAGTAAACACTCCAAATAATTAACAGCGTATTACGATTATTTAAAATACGATCTACGCGAGTGCGTAAGCATCAAAAGGGTCTGTTCCCTCGAAAAATGAGAGGCGAGAGAACGGATGTTTTGAAAAGCTTAATTCATATCCCTTTTCCATGACATCATTGGTCCCTGATAATAATGCAGACGCAGCTTTCTTCTCTCACTCCACAACGGTTATAAATATACATACCCACCCCATTTCAGATACAGAAGCATCATTCGCACAAGCGTACGCGAAGTAAACTTTTTAAGTTTTCGCTGCTGCCGATTCAGCAAATGCTACAACAGGGCAGAAAGCAAAGGCTTCGTATAGTTTCAAGGATTCCAACCTCTTCTCAAGGGATTTAGCGAGTAATTGAACCCGTCACCGAAAGACGGAAACAAAGCATTCGATGAGGTAATTTTCCTTTTTGCCCCACCCAACCCTCCGCCATCCAGTCTCTTTCATTATTCCCTCGAACTTCGAGAGGCGGTAAGGACAAAAATCCAAATTATTCCCCTTCGCGGAAACCTCCTCAAGGATGTGCCATTAGGATAAAACAGACAATTCTTCCGAATTCCGGACAACACGCATCGTATGGAGCGCGTTTCCCGAGAGGACACTCGTTTGAAATTTCGCAACGCGCCGGATGGTCCGAGCGTGCCAGGAAGAGGAAAAGACGACCATTTAAAAAGCTGCGCGGGATCGCCGACGCGGTAAAACGCACGAGACAAATTGGCAAAAGGGAAGGCAACGATCGAGGCGTAGTCCCCGCGGCGAAACACGCTTCGCCTCTCTCTCTCTCTCTCTCGCGTACCGAAAGCGGCAACACACACAAGGCGGAGCCGACTACAAAAGCGGTCCTTTTGGAAAAATCGAAAATTCGAGGCTTCTAATAATCCGAGATAAAGAGAGAAAGATAGGCTAGATTAAACATTCATAATGGGTCCCGAAGAAGCTTGGGAGCACAACGGGACCCGATTTTTAAAATAAACGAGCGAAACAATGTTAAACGTGATCCCAAAGAAAGAAAAGGGACAGTTCCACTCGAAAGGCGACGGAGATAGGAGAAATGAGAAAGAGGGAGAGAAAAAGAAGTTCAAGAAGAAAGGGATAAGCGAAAAAAGTGACAAATTATAAACGCTTCACTCGACCACCTTCCGTTCTTATGACAGAACCTGAAACATTTGCGGAAAGGGGAATGAGAGGGATGAGAGAGAGAGAGAGAGAGAGAGAGAGAGAGAGAGACGGGCGGGGGAGAGAGAGGCGAGGGAGAGACGGTAGAGGTAGAGACGGGAGAGAGAGGCGAGGGAGAGACGGGCGAGGGAGAGACGGTAGAGGTAGAGGGGAGGGACGGGCGAGGGAGAGACGGGAGGGAGAGGGGAGAGACGGGAGGGAGAGGGGAGAGACGGGAGGGAGAGGGGAGAGACGGGAGAGGGAGAGACGGTAGAGGTAGAGGGGAGGGACGGGCGAGGGAGAGGGGAGGGACGGGCGAGGGAGAGACGGGCGAGGGAGAGACGGGAGGGAGAGGGGAGAGACGGGAGAGGGGAGAGACGGGAGAGGGAGAGACGGGAGAGGGAGAGACGGGAGAGGGAGAGACGGGAGAGGGAGAGACGGTAGAGGTAGAGACGGGAGAGGGAGAGGAGAGGAAGAGACGTGTGAGGGAGAGACGGGTGATGGAGAGACGGGAGAGATAGAGACGGGAGAGATAGAGACGGGAGAGGTAGAGACGGGAGAGGTAGAGACGGGAGAGGTAGAGACGGGAGAGGTAGAGACGGGAGAGGTAGAGACGGGAGAGGTAGAGACGGGAGAGGTAGAGACGGGAGAGGTAGAGACGGGAGAGGTAGAGACGGGAGGGAGAGAGGAGGGAGAGAGAGGGAGAAATGAAACACACAAGAAAGGAGGCGGAGGATGGAAATGGGAGGCGGCGTCGGAGGTGTGAGAAAGGAAAGTGGTGGGGAGGAGGGACTTTCCTCCTAGGCAAAAGTGCCTCCCCCTCTTTCATCCGCCGACCTCCTCCTCCTCCTCCTCACCCACCCACTCCCTCGACAACCAATGGTTCCCGCAATCCGCCCACGCCGGCAGAGCATATCGATCCACGGACGCCCTCACCTACACATGCTCGCCCTCTCTCTCCCCCTCCCACCCTCCCCTCCGCGCCACCCTTTCTCTCATCCCCCGGCCCAGGAGGAAAGGCCGTTTGCCCTGTTGACGCATTGTACCCTCGTCGCCAAGACCGGCACATCCTCGCTCCTAGATTCCCCTCTCCCCTCTTCACTCCCATAACCACCATCTCCCTCCTCAATGCGCCCACTTCCTCCACACTCTCCCCTCGCTCGATCGCTCATTCTCGGCCTCTTTAAATGATTGATCAATGCTTAATTTTCTCCGACCGGCCTTATATGTGCTCTTCCATGGTATCAAAATAGGATATCCTGACCACTTAAATTATCGGTGGATAATTGATGCTCACATACGCACTCGGAGAAACATTCTTTTAAAAAACTTTCTCGAAGCTTGCGGTTCGTAGATCAACAGTTTTTCCGCCTTCCGGACTCCCCTCGGCACATGCTCCCACGCCGCCTCCCTCGCCCTCTCTCCCTTCACCGCCCCTTTTCATCTTCCTACCTCTCCGATAACATCCCGTTCCTCTCCACGCCGCTTCCCTTTCCTCCTACCCTCGCACGAACCCCTCTGCTGTCTCTTTCTCTACTTTCTCTCTCTCCCTCTCTCTTTCTCCCCCCTCTTCATCCCTCTTTCTCCCTTCCTCTCTCCCTTTCTCTTACTCCCTCTCCCCCCCTCTCCATCCCTCTTTCTCCCTTCCTCTCTCCCCTCTCCCCCCCTCTTTCTCCTTTCCTCTCTCCCCTCTCCCTTTCTCTTACTCCCTCTCCCCCCCTCTCCATCTCTCTTACTCCCTCTCCCCCCTCTCCATCCCTCTTTCTCCCTTCCTCTCTCCCCTCTCCCTTTCTCTTATTCTCTCTCTGTCTCCCTCCCCCATAACACCCTCTCTCTCCCACTCCCGCTCGGAGATCGTCCCGAAAGCTCCATTCTTCCCTCGATAGACACAGATTAAGTGTCCAAGGCGGTTCGACTCGCGCATTAGAGTTCGCGCCGATGAGAAAAATGGATGGGTTTTCGCGAGATGATTCCGGCAATCGTGTTACCGCTCCAGATATCGCTTATGACTCTCTCGTTATAAAGGGCGTTAAAGGCAGGGTGAAAATTAAGCAAAGGGGGAAGCCGATGACGCGCAATGCAGCAATCGGGAGGACTGAGAAGACGGGCCGTGAAGCCGTGCCGAGCAATACGCACGCGTAGGACGTTTAACATATAGCTACGCTTCATATGACACAGGTAGAATTTTTTTCTCGATAAACTGGACTAAAGTGGAAAATTATACGATCGATTGAAAGGTTTTCAAAGGATCTTGGTTGCTGTAATTACATCGTTTTTATTATTTAATTTTAAGAATACCGCCTGCGTCTCTGGAGATTTGATTGATTCGCAGTTTTAAAAGCAAATTCCTCCGATGGTTCCATTTTAAATCGGAATCATTCCATTCTCTAATTCCACGAATTAAAACGAAAACACTTCTGGAGGACAAATGATCCGAGACGAAACTACTGCTGAAACGACAAATTGGAGCCAATCTTTAAAAACTTCGCGTGGTCGCCATGTTGGCCTTTTAAAGAGGATTATCGGATAGTGTCGCGGTGTTCGAACCACTTCCGAGCCGGTCCACATTCCCGTAGAATTCGGTCGCAGATCAGAGAAAGGGTTCAAAAGGTAATTATGAGCAAGCGAAAGAGGATTGGTAACGCAGAGGAAATTCGATAAGCAAAGAAAGGAAAGTATTAGCGGCCGTCGTGTGACCGATGGCCTCCATTCCCTCAAAAGATTGATTAACACTTCCGCGGTTATTTTGTCATGGAAATAACTCCATCTCTATTAATTTGGCGAGTTATCGATTTTTCCGTAACTGTAGGTGGTGAATAGAGGTCAAGAGAGAAAACTGCTCCACCACGTTCGAATCCCATCATCCACAGACACACACACACACACACACTCGACTCGCGCCGAGTCGCGTTAAGAGGACTACATATATAGGTGCGCCTCTCCTCAATGGAAGTCTCCTTTTTTCCACTCCTCTTTTCCTGTGAATTAGTAAGTCAGTTTGAATAGACGACGTTGCATAACGCGAGGCTGCCAAAGTCCTGCGAATGTGAATGAAATGACGCTCGAAAAGCTCATCTCTAAACCAAGTGGAACAACAAAGGAAAGGCGTGCTACATGACGAAGTTTCAAAACGCGTTATTTGCGATTTGGCAACACTGGATTCTGCACGTCTACAACAAAATCCATTGATCGGTTTAGAACCATTAGACCAGGGCATTAAATTTATTTTCCCGTAAAATTTCTCGAAAATGAGGAACAACGCGATAACAAACTATGTGACGGTAAGTTCATTTTAGACCTCCGCGTGCAGTGATCGAATTGAAAAATGTTAACAACGGGAACGTCGTTATGGACTTCATTTACTGTCAAGTGGAACGGCGTTCCCATACGTTCCCGCCCAATACGAACACTGCTTGCGTGAAGAGGACTTAGAATCGGTCAGAAGGAATTTTGCTAACCAACTTTTATTACATATATTCCACACGTAATCTCATTTAAATAAGCTGCTCGTGTGATGTTCCTTCTCATCGTACGTTACTTTTAAAGAACAAATCAAAACTATTATTTTTACGCATGGTCACCTTCCGAATAAACAAATCAGGGATGACAGAAAAATTTCAATCGTGTACTATCGCGAAAATGCCGTATAAATTTCATAAAATATCGCGGCGGTTGCGAAGCAATAATTGAGATCTTCAATCGCATGAAAGCGATATTGCTACGCACAGATATTAGATGATAATGAATCAGTCTTTCAACCAGCCACGTTCGATAGTGTACGCAATGGCGGGGACGCCCTCTAATGGCACATACTTCCAAAAAAAATTCCCCCACTTGAAATTCGAGAATATAACCGAGGCATCGATTACAGAACTTTTCAGAAAGAGTATTTTCGAATATCCAGACCTAGCCAAAAATTGCTTGCTCCTCACGCCCCAACTCGTTGCGCAGCCCATACTTTCTCTTCTCTATCTCCGCTTTCCCTCTCCACTCCCTCTCTCCTTTTCAAACCCTCTCACTCTTACCTCTTCGACAAACATTAAAAAAAAAAAAGCTAACTGCGCTTAATGATCTCACACTTTGACGAGATTTTTTTTCTATGGGCATTTCCCGTTTTCCAGTCGTTTTCTTATCTTACTAACGTGGAGAGATATTTATATTTTCATTGTACATATCAAATAACGTCATTCTCATTACACTTTTCACGTTACCTTTTTAAAGATGACTTTTTCCGGCCTACTTGTATTTTTTTTAAATCCACCCTGCACCGCTTAAATGTTCCAATACTTAAACCACGTTTTTTCCATAGCGTTGCTATCTATATTTATAATAATCATTAAAACATGCGACGTTAACTCCGTTCCTGGCATTCCCGCTGACTTTTTCCACTTCAGGACTTCATTCTCCAAACTTGGGGCATTTTCTCATAAAAATGGAAAAGGGATTTTATTTTCCTCTGCCCTCGTGTAAAGGCACGTGCCTCTCACTCTTCTTCCCACCCCAATCCTACACTTTTACCTCGTTCCACTATCTCCCTCGACACCCAAGACCCAATCTCCCTCATATCATTCGCACCGCGTTCCCTTCTCACGCGACACACGTCGCGCCTCGCCAACTCTTCCACCACTCACGGGGGGTTTTCGTCGCAGCGCGCCTCCCGCATCCGCGTTATTTTCGAGTGCGATTTTCATGCAGGGAAGAAACCGAAAATAAAAAAATGATCGATCTTAGATAGGTGGTTCTGGCCACGTCTGATGACGTCACTTCTCCACCCTTAAAGGCGGTCTCTCTCTCTCTCCCAGGCCATCTGTATTCCCTTCGCGAGACACCATCATTCTCGTTCTCCCGTGTCTCTCGCGCTCCGAGAGGAAAAATATCCACAAGAGGCGATGACGCAGAGCGAACATTTCGCAATTCTGGCTCCGGCCAATCAAAGGATTTCGCAAGAAATAACATTAGAAGTTACTTCGAAAGAGTTTTTTAAAATTGCAATTACGGGACAAAAACCCTTGCTCGGTCGTCTCCTGATCGCCTTCCAGAGACCTTTCCTCCATTTGTATGGGATTTGGGATTATTCTAACAAACCATGATAACCTGTTTTTTTTTTATTTTCTTATTGGTATATAAGCCCATCAATATGACGGGAAGGAATATATCATTAAACTTAAAATCTCGTACTTATTATTCTTATGAGCAATTTATTCTTATCTTTAAAATATCAAAAATTTATTGAAATCCTAGCGGCAAATAACTTCGATTTATATCATGGCATACATTCTATTAGTTCGAGTTTCTTCCGCATCTTAGAAACGGCTCTGCAGTCAATCGCCACTGACAAAAGTGATGTCCCGAAACCTGATTGGTGTGCCACTCAACCAATGTAAACGCCGACTGAGCATTACACCTTCACGCATAACCAAGCAAATTATATGTATAGGGATTGATGTTTTTACAAATCCGTATAAATAACGATACACGCGGAACTCACAAAAAGAAAGTGAATTTTACATTTATTTACGCTGGTGATTGACACCGACACTTTCTTATCATATACAACTTCAAATTCAATTTACCATTTCAACGAAGTTTATTAAGCTATTTTTTATAGTTCTATCTCAGGCATCAAAACATTTATGGAGCCCCATTATTCGTCTTTTATAAGTATCCTTTTATTACTGCGCTCTTTCTTGGAGTATCTCATCCAGGAGAGGGAATCAAATTGAAGTACGCCCAGCCCAGATGAAAAGTAATACTGTGAATTACTATGAACACAAAGAAAAACGTATCATATGTTTTTCTGCAATTTATATTGCGTAACATATATCGCGTCATTTTCTCTTTTTTAGAGCTTTGAAATTAGCGAAGAATAAGTTCTGCAATTTATCCGAAGCGCAAGCGAACGGCTGGAGCAATTAATATTATATTGACGCCGAGATAAATCCAATAGCTTAAACTACAACAAAAGGAGAGAGAAATTTATAATTCTACGCCAGAACTAACGGAATAAAAAAATGTTGATTTCTAATGACTAAGAGATGAAAACCCAAGGCTGCTTCCGTTGAAAGAACACCGATAATTTATCAAAACAGTTAAAAAAGAAAGGAAAATTAGACAGGATTTGGTTCATCGTCTAGATAAATAAATTAAGGAATGCGCAGTCTCTCGTCTCTATATTAACCTAAATTAACACCAAACCGCAAAAAATGAGAGATCTACTTGAATTTTAATTTGGAATGAGAGCGTAGTTACATTTTATCAACAATTGTCCGATTTCTGATAAATCCAAATAAAATAAATTACTTAACTAAAAATATTTCTATAACATCAAAATTCCTGTTAAAAGCCACTCAAAACAAACTGAACGCAATAGCATTTTGTGTGAGAGACTTCAATAAGAACGGTAAAGGTGTATTATTATTTTAAGACCAGAATCCGGTTGAGTTAAATAACTTGCCTAGATGAAGTAAGTTTAGGATAAGAATTTGAAAATTTTTAGATACGCACTTCAAAGGTATGCAAGAAGATTAATTCAACTTCCTCTAGTGAAATGTCCCAGATTATTACGTTCTGCAACATATGGGATCATTTATGGGTGCATTTTAACATAATTTTTCTGACAAAGGAAACAATATAATGGCGAGAATAGTGCATAGCGCTTCTTCAAAGAATTGAAGGAATAATTCTTCCAAAGTTCGCGCCGTTTCAGAATCTGCTTGATCAAACCGACTAAAAGTAAAAGTACCAACCAACGGGGTAAAAATTGGCAACGAATTCCGTTGCCAAGGAAAAATACTGGTCTTAACGGAGGAATCGCGCTCCATACACTACACAACACCAGTTACACTACGATAATTTAAACGTTTTTTTATAAATCACCCTACTTCGACCACACTACATTTCCCTAGGGATTACATGGGTTTCTCTTCTCTCCGTCCTTTTTCGCTCCGCCTTTTCTGCCCCAAAAGAGATTTCTTAACGAGGAAAGGGCGCGCATTAATAGTCCTTCGAGAACCACGGAATGGACGTCATCGAGCTGAAAAGTTTCGGGAGACATTAAATTTTCCAACGGCCAAGTAACATCAAAGGGTTAACACATACGACGTATGCGAGACGTATTAAAGAAATATACGACGAAATACAGTTGTATGGCTTATGGTGCAGTTTTTTTGTCCAGCACTGTACGTATCTGTTGAGACTGTATCACTAATTATTTCCGTGCTTTAGATACTAGAAAAACATACTGCCGCGAAAGAGACGTAAAGAATGATGAGTAAATCAATGAACAGAAAAGAATAAACTTAATCGATGCGGAAAACGAATGCACAGTTGGTTACTTGCATGCTAAAGAGGGCTGCAAACTCCGCTTAACGAAATCGAACGAGGAAGTCGTGGAATTTCATTCTCAAAGAAATTTGCACAAAATAATATTATGCAATTTGTTGTAAATATTTTACTGAGCAAAAAATCCATAGCTCCGACACGAAGAGTAGTCATCAATGGTTGACATTGCGTTTCGCTAAACACCTTTCCGTTCGCCTTTTTTTTTCCTTTCTCCATATATTTTGTTCGCAGGCTTACGACTCGCCAGTCTACGAGTCGAAACCATTGTCCTATCTATAGCTAATTTTTACAGCAGAAATTCTACTAACTTATCTTACATTACTTTGTTAAGGTTTCCTTTCATCTCCTGTTCGAATTCCGTCTTCGTATGACGCCCACGAAGTTAGATAATTGTCCACTGGATCCTTTTTATCCCTTTCAAATCCTTGTCGCTACATCATTAGCATTAACTTTCTTTTACCTTGCTATTTAAAGAAAGAAAGGAGGGAATGGTAAAAAGGATGTATTTATAGAGAAAGACAAGGGAATCCTTGAGGGAAAGAATAACTAACAAATGACAAAATCCATAGGAAAATGGAAGGAAAAAAGTTTGTTCGTAAATAAAACAGAGAAAAGCGAGTTAATTGCCATTCACATGACCAGTCGACGAAAAAATAAGGAAATAAAGCAAAATAAGAGACGGGAAACAGAGTGATGAGGTACTTGGGAAACACTATTATAAAAACAACGGTTTTCCAAGAAGTTGAATTATCACAGATATATTTCATTCACATCGATTCGGAAAAATTACCGAGCGAAATTAATAAAATCTTTTCAAATATCTTTCATTAAAATATTAATTATCGATCTCACGTTACATCAGGATGAGTCTAACTGATAATTTTTACGGTATTAGAGTTATACTTTTTATCAATTACATATAGTTGTTACAATTGATTACGTCCTGTACACAGAGTCTCTCATCTACATTTTGAACTCTACGAAAATGTCGATAGGTCGCGGATAAACGTTTCCGATTTCAAAGCTTTCGAATCGCCTTGAACTTCACCTTTCGCCAAATTTCATTGATACACCAACAAGTGGATTCTAAATTTCTTAGGAACGAGGATACAAAAAATAGAACGGCAAAAACGAAAACAGCAGAAAAATCCAACAGACAAACGAGCTTACAGGTGAGTAGTGGGAAATACTGCGAGGGCCGAGGAAAACGTAGCAAAAAAAAACTACTCCTCTAGGGTTGTCAAGGATAGGGTAATGGGGAAAGTGGGGCCGTGGCCTTGCTCATCTCACAATCTTACACAATTGGGAGGGGAAGGGGGAGGGGGATGGGCAAGAATAGGGGGAGGAGGTGGGAGGCGAGGGGTAGGGAGAAGGGAAGGGAGGATAAGCAGGATGCGGGGGAGGAGGGGGGAGGAGAGGGATAGATAGATAATTGTCTTTATTTTCAGGGCGAAAACAGCAGAAGGGAGGGAGGAGGGGAAGGGAGGAGGGAAGGAGATAGAGAGAGAGAGAGGAGAGGAAGGAGGGAAGATGGAGAGGGATAAGGGAGAGGCTCTAAGAAGCCAAACTATAGTAGTGGTATCCGACGGATAAACTTACGCAACCCGCGGCTAACCCACCTACCCAGATTGAAGAAGTTCTGGCAGGTTTGGCTTCCTAGACAACGAACGTAAAACCTTTTAAAGATGTGCCCCAAATAGCATCGCCTCCTCCCTCCCTCTCGTCTACTCCCTTATATCTTCTTACTCCCTCTTCCTATCTCCTCCCTCGCTTACTTCTGCGATCTTCCTTTCCCTCCTCACCCGACTCCTTAAAGAGATAAAGAGGAAATAGACGTGCCCAACAGTCTTTTGGGGAATTACGGAATCATCCCCTTCCTGCGCGCGCTTAAAACGTACTCGGACCACCTACTCCAGTGTTTCTCAACCTTTAGTAGACCGGGGAGCACCTAGAGGTATCCATTCATTTAGGAGGAGCACTGGAACAAACTTTTTAGGAAAACATTTGTTACCTACCAGGTGTAATGTCCATCATAGTACACTTGCCAGTACAAAAACGATCTAGGAAAAAACAAAGAATGAACTAAAAAAATCAAAATGAAATTAAAGACGATCTCTCACATATTACATATTGGTTATTTAATTTTAAAAAATAAATCCATGCAAAATAGTGAAGGATGAAAAGCTTGCGGAGCACCTATCTAATGGTTATGGAGCACCAGTGCTCCACGGAACACCGGTTGAGAAACAATGTTCTACTCGGACTGAACTAACTGCGCGGTTTCGCGACATTTACCATTTTAATTCGAAAGCGTCCCTCCGACGCGAAGCAAATTCGATGAAAATGTGTATCGACCACTTTTTCAATATCGAATGAAACTGTTAACATCGCGGAGCGTTATCAATTCGAGAGAAGTTTAAAAAATAATAAAAACAGCTAACGACATATCCTGTGCGCACATGTGAGACGAGGTTAATATAAGCGTCAGCATTATCATGGTTTCTGATCCTCGCAATCATTGTGATTGGTCGGTTTCAAGAAAATGACAAACCCGCGAATTGCCGGACGCATTGCGTGCGATCCATCATCATCGCATCGCTTTTTCCAAACTCAGTCCGTGATAGCTTACGTCACTCATTTATCTTATGCAATACAAAATTAATTTTCTTTTTCCGGGCTTAAATTTTCCAAACGTTGTTTCGGAATGCGATTTGTCTCGCGTTCATAATGTTAAACATCCGGATCTGTCCATAGGGACGACATCGATTCTCTCGGGCATTGCGATGGAATGAAAATCGCTTCAAGAACACGCTCAAATGGCGTTCCACTCATCAACTCCCGACGGACTCGCATAATACGGTCCCTTCGGAAGGGTCAAGTTTCGTATTCATGACTACATAGTCAAATCCAAAATCGATATAATTTCACAATAAATTTTTATAAATAATTAATAATTGCGCGACGTCGCTAGGCAGAAAGCATCCTTCGCGCTTATTTCTTCAAAAATTACTTACGATTAGGGGGTTTTCAGGTATCGTCTGCATATATAGTTTGCCTACGACTGCCACAAAAGACGCCTTTTCCTAAGTTAGGCAATGATTTGCCCTATCAACTGCACAAAAACTATAAGAGACGTGCAAAACCAAGTAGCGTCGACGCTCCCTTCTCCAAAGCTAGCATTCGTTTGCGTAGCCAATCAACGTCAACGTCGCTTAAAAAGGGAAATTTCCGATCACGTCAACAGACGAAAATCATTGCCATGAAAACGCGTGTTATTTACGAGTCCGACAAAAGTCACCCTTTCTAAATTGAAGAGTCAAATACCAATATTGCGAACGGCTCGTGAAACGCGCTCACTTAAATTTTCATTCTACAGGATCCGCCAATAAAAAAGGTCCCATAATACCTATTGTTGTAGAACGATTCTAATTAAATTTTATACGTTAAATATGTTTAACTATCATTCTTAACTGAGAAATTGAAACCCATAGCAGACTCATTTAAGAATGCCATGAAAATTTTAAAATACGGGTGATACAATTTTTGTGTTAACACGGCGTTTTTACTGAATAACAAATTAACACGATGTTATCAAAAGACTCATGAATCATATAAAAAAACTTATCACCTATTTTACCACATATTTTAACACGATGAAATTGAATTACAATCGTTTCACAACTATAGATTTTATATCATACGGTAGAGGGTCTCTTTTTTCATTAGTAGACGACTTTTTTCTCGTCATCCTCCAGAGAAGATTAAACGAAGAAATAACCCAAAACCATTGCATTATTGCGAGATTCAATGCGATCTTCAAGGATATCCTGTAATAACGGCATTTTTCTTAGCCTCCTTCCTCTCGGTAGGAGTAGGAGTAATACAATGACAGGAAACCTAATGAAGCCATAAGAAAACAATTCCTGTTTCATATAATTCGATCAGATGATAACGCGGCTGACACAAAAGCTGCACAAAAAGACTGATAGCGGAAAGTTAATTTTCATAAATAAAGATAAGTTCACCTTTAACGCCATCCGGATATAAAACTAAAATACGAGAAGTACATACGTGACAGCAAAGCTTAAAAGGAACCGATGATCGATAAGTGCGACGATCCGCTTCAATCTCACGACATGGTAAAGGTAAACAAGAAATCAAAACCAAGCGACTCGCATGAAATATTTCCCTAGGGGGAAAGGAATACTCAATAAAAACTTGAAATGACGAGTCAAAAATAGAAAAACGATAGATGACGCATACAGTTGTATTTAGATACATATTATGCGCAAACAGGGAAATATGGAAGCTACACATTCTTCGAAGTTGTCTTAAACGTACTAAATAACACAAAAAATTATTCTTAGATATATGAAAGGGAAATATCGCATCTAACGCTACTATAAAACGTCACTCTCTCAGAATAAGTCTGACACGTATTTTAAGATGCCTAAAAGAAATTTCATGACATTTTCACTGCATGGATCTGCGACGTAGACTCTCTTGCAGGAAAATGAAACAAAAGTGAAAAAGTTTTGGCTAATTGTATTTTTTCAGTAAGAGATTAAAAATGAGATATCGGAAGAATTTTGAATTGTCAAATTCGGAAACATCGACATCCGAGGATAAAAAAACGTACATAAAACCGAACAAGGGTTTTGAACCTTCGTCATGGGCTATCTTAAGGAAACGCGCAGCAAACTAAACGAGAAACTTCTGCAACTCAAAGCACGATATAAAACTCGAAGCGATACTCTGTTAAAACTTGATGTACTAAAGTTTGTAAATCGCCCCGAGCGATATAAACAAGAGGTATCGATCAACTATCTTGATGGGTGACGGAGTATTTTCGTTCATATTACATAAATAAATGCTATTAGACCAGTATTCACCCGCGCTGTCACTCAAGGAATTAAATACATAATGCATTTAACTTCCAGAAAAACTTAAGAAAAACTGGGAGGAAAGTAAAAGGATAGATGCGCAAGTTTATAGCCGGTATGGACGATAAGATGGAAAAATAAACATTATCCAATATTAAAGTCGTACAATAAAGATCTACTAACCATTTCCTAAGCGTGTCAGGTGTATTCATGCAAAATAGAACCTCCGAAAACACAGAAAAAACATTTTAAAATATCAATTTATTTTTTTAACTCCAATATGAAAAATAATGTATGAAAAAAATAGGAAAAAATTACCTTCGAAATTATTAATATAAAAATTAAAGGGAACTATCTTGAATAAAGACACAAGTATCCATAACAAAAACTGACACATCAGGCGCGCAATGCGTTTCCATAGAACATCTATTTATTAAATTATTTATTTATTAATTAATTATTAATAAATAAATAAGTTATTTAATTCCATACCAAATGATTTGATAACTTCACAATCTGGTACATTTTTACGAAATATAAAAATATGGCTTTTTGAAAAACCTAATGTAGAAGATCTCATAAACAATACTATAATCTGAAAGTATTTAATTTTTGGACTTTAAAATGTTTTCTCCTTTGTTTCTGTCTCTGTAACTAAATGTACACGCTACAATTGTCAACTATATTTGTATCTAACCTTTACGTCTATTTTGTATGTAAAACAATGTATTCACTACACCAGCCATTTGCCTGCCTTAAGTGTAAATTTACTGGATGGTAACCCCAAATCAGGTTTTCCTCTGGGGTACCTATATTCCACTAAATAAAATTGAACTTTTTTTATATGGTTTTATATGTTATATACTATGTATGTGGAATAAATATTATTATTATTATTATTATTATTATTAATTACAAAGATTTAATCTCGGTAATTCCATTTATGATTTTTTAAAGCAATTAAGGGAGGTCAACAATGTTTTCCCTTACATGGCTATGTCACACAGCGAGAGCTTTACGCAATCTAGCCGATCATTCGTTTTGACTTCCTCTCCCTTCTTCTAAAAAAACTACGGAAAGGATTACGTTTTGCGGATACGTTGACAGTCAATTTGATTTCGAACCACTTCGAATCAAGGTCACCTTAGGAAATTAAAAACACCAGTTTCCTTGTATCCACCAGCGGTATTAAAAAAACAAACATTTCCGTCACATCAGTAACCACACTCTTCTATAAGTAATTTTACATTATCACAATATTAAGAGTTTAAAAGTATGCCTTAGGCGCGACAGCCGCTTTGCTTACCTTAATGATTCTCATCAAATCGACTTTATACAAATTTACACCTAAATTCGGCGAGTTTAAAAAACTCCCCACTTTCCCTTAAAAAAACGAAAGGGGAATAAAGCCTTCGCATTGCCCTATTTACAAAGCAATCAACACAGCTCCACTTAGCTTTATTTTAACGAATTGCGACAATAGAAAAACGAGAAAGATTAAAAGATAAATCGCGCAAGAGATCGGACATTCTGAAGTTGTTTACCAAAACAAAAACAAATACGAGGTAAAATCTACGTATATGTCATTAGATACTGTGCAGATTAATAAATAAATTGTGCGAGCGTTTGTAGATTCATTAGATTCGCGGCTTTCTTGAAGGAAATTTTAGGTGCAATTTCCTCACGTTGTCAAATATATGTCTAGTTAATTGCTTTATCGATTCACAATTGGTGGCAACACTCAACATATTTCCAACGTAAATATAAGACCATATGAGTCGCTGCAAGTTCTTGATTTCAACGGGATATATTTCAGAGCTTTAACATACATTTTCACAAATTCAGCCACGCGTTAAATTTGAGGTCAAAACGATTTTTAGGTACGCGAGATATTAGTCGAGGCAATTATTTTTCTGCTTAATATAAGGTGGGTAATACACTGGCAAGACCCACAGAAATAAACTATAAATTTCTAACAAATAAAGGTCATAACGATAGTATGTCTTAACTCTAAGATATGGCTAATATGCAGCCACACTTGTTACTTTTTAGTCGCATTTAAAAATGTGTTTATTTTAATAACGACTATACGTCAAGTAGAAATAAATCGAATGCAAGTATGTAGTTACGGAACTTCGTCCAACACACGGTTATAAACTACTAGATCGGAAGTATTTCTTAACGTTCGCTAACTACAGCATTTTTGACGTGTTAATTTAAAACTTACACAACTAGAGTGTTACCCAATTATACAATAGGATATAACAAAGCTATTTATTTCTTCAAGAATGAATGCGTAATGTACATTCACGATGTCAATGGCTGAGTTGAGTCACACTTTTACCCTTAAATTTTAATTTTAAAAGTTAACGATAGAGATTTTATTCGTCTTGCAAAAAAATCGAAACTGAAACATAAGAACGCCTTTTCGCAGGTAGGGAACGGATTCATTACTCAAATTCAATAAAGCATAGATAAATGGCAATAATATAACGTGAAAGTGAAAAGACCGAAAAACGCGAACTTACGAAAATATTATAGAAAATTAAATCGTATATGCCATTTAAAAGTAATACCTAAGTCCGCCAAACGAATTCATTTCTATTTTATATTTTAATCACACTCGTCGGATCTAGAGACATCGAAAAAGGAAGAGAATTCAATGGAATTTTAAGAGACGACGAAAACAAGAGATACCTCGAGATGAGAGAGGATTTAAAATGAGTTATATTTACCTAGTAGAAACAAGCCGTTATAAGAAGAGGAGAAAGGGGACACTGGACGCCTTACGCAGCAAGTAATGAGCACACACGAAATGTCAGGCCGACGGGAACATGTCGGGAAGTAGGAATAACGAGGCTGGAGCGAACATAAAATCGTCGGAGAGAGAAAAGTGAGAACGCGTTGAGGAAACATTCCGAAGGCGCGTGACTTTAACCCAGATTGTGACGCCATCACGACGACGGCCGCGTGTTGGGCCAGCGTGTTTGTCTTGTTGCGAGGAATAAACCACGATACGCACTAAACCAATTTGTTCGGCCGCGTTCACTCTGCATATATCGGAGGCACAAAACGGTGAGCAACGATAAAAAATTTAATCGAAAGTATAAAGAGCATTTGTTGTGATTCCTTTCGCCAGATGATAACGGCGTTGGTTGGGCTCCGTTGTAACGAAAGACCTGAGCCGATGGAAAAATACCGTTGCATAGTCGATTTCCTCTGGCGACGACTGAACGACAAGCAATCACATCTACGAGCAAAATATGCGCTTTCTTATTGGGTGTTGCATATACCGAAAAACGTAACTACGTAAAATCATATAATGAAAATCAAAAACAAAAGAATAATTGTATTTACGGCAACTTCAATAAAAATACTCTTTTGCTCAGAATTCCCATTAAATTTCCATTAGTGCATTACTGTTAACTAGTCTAAAACTGTAATACACAAACACAGAAACCATCCCAGTTGTTAGGTCCTCCCAAATCCCCTTATGCAGGCAGTTATAAGTGAATCCGCAGAATCGCGCGTTACAGCTAAAAACTTAGATAAAAGTGAAGGGAAATGATTGGGTCACACAAATCATAACAAACCTTACAATTTACATTTCAGAGAAACCCAAACATCTGCCGAATTCAAAACTTAAATAAATTCTTAAAATTCAACAGTTAATTACAGCCACTGGCGAATAAATAAACATGCGGTTAAATTCATGATAATTATGTTCGAGTTATCCGAAACATGAGGTAAAGCCCGAATTTAAAAAATGTCCACGATAATAACCGGACACATTTCGGCAAACACGACAGGCAAAATGGGAGAATAAATCGAATAATAAATTAAGTTTAACCAGGAGATGCATCAAGGCTATTACGTAGCAGAGGAATCAAAACGGATAGTGACGGAGGTACGGAAAGAGTAACAGCGAGGGAGAAGGGAGGAGATATGAAGGAATAGTAGAGGAGATGGGGGGAAAAGAGGGAGAGGGAAAAAAGAGGGAGGAGGGAGAGAGAAGGGGAGAGGGAGAAGAGAGGGGGATGTTGCGTGGGAGAAGTATCTCCCTAACCGCATATCCGCTGCCACCCACCAAACGGACGTAATAGGGCCGAGCAGAGGAAGCGGGGGTGCCTGTGGTTCACTCGTGGTCTTTTGTCCAAAAAAAATTCACTCAATATTGATAAAGCGGAAGAGTAGGGGGTAATATAAGATAAAGAACGAGAAAAGAGGGAGGGAAAGAGGACGAGAATGGGAGAGAGGTAGAGAAGAAGAGACGGAGGACAGCGAGAAGGGGAACGTGAAAATATGGAAGTTGAGAGGGTGGGGGGGGGAGGCGAGGGACGGGAGGGGGAGATTGATAAACAAAGAGGAATAAAGGAGAGGTGGAGATTGATAAGGAGGCGAGGTTGAAAGGCAGTGACGTGTGGAGCAGAGGAGAAAATGGGTTCAGAGTGAGAGAGAGAGAGAAAAAAGGTGAAGGATAAGAGAACAAAGAGAAGAATTTTCGAATAAATGAGAGGCGCACGTTTAAAAAGCGAAATATGTAAAAACAAAGGTAAAAAAGGTTAATAGGAGGACAGATTCGGAACGAATCTAATTTTAACGAAAAAATGGCAAAGTAACAAATATCTCATTCGATCCATCCCACCAAAAAAAAAAAGGAACTGGATCACATTTAAAACTCGACGCACGAATGAGGCGAAGGAAGAGGAGAATGGCGGACGTTCTTCTTTTATCTCTCATCAGTCAATGAAAAACTCATTTTTAGTTCCGAGTAATGCCTACGTGATTCCAAAAATATAAAAAGTACGACTTTAATCACTGCGATCGAAAATTCGCCTGAGTTCGCAAGACATTCGTAGCAGTCGCCGCTTCCTCAAAACAATGCGTTGATTCTCTCATTAATTGTAAGGTATATCGACCTTTCTTCCAAATAAAACAACCATATTATAAACCTATTACAATAACTGAGGCCATGTGTTTACGCTTTTAAGTTCGTATCCCATTAACCTTACCTAAAATAATTTCCCGAGATTCCCATCCACGGCGGTCGCTACTGCGGCTGGAGCTCGAGCTCAGGTTAACCTTCTCGCGTGCAATCATTAGCTCAGAGAAACTTCTAACTCAGCACGCAACAGCTCGTTTCACTATGTGGAAATTTTAAGGCAATCTACGAAGTGCACGAAGAGGATGCGCATTCTCTTCAGATTACTTAATGCTTAAAAACTTATAATAATTTTAATTATAAACCTCGTGGGTTGCATTAACCATTCACGAGTTTATCTTCTAAATCACCATTATAAATGTAACAAGTTTCACACATGGAAACAAATACGAGGAAAAACCTCACTTAACGTAAAAAGCCTACTTAAGGGTTAAAGAAGTTTCGAGTGGACAACTTTACAACTGTTCATTTTTTGTGGTCACTACGGTCAATGGTCGCAAGAATCCAATTGAGCGACTTAATCAGGATCATCGTCATCCAATTCCGTCCCATTTATTGATGCGAAAAACACCGCCTCTATCTTCGAATCGTCTACATCGCGACGGGTTTAGAAGGGGCGATTCGCTACATTCCTGAGACCAGCGTCACGGAAGTAGCAAATCGCTAAATGCCACGTTACTTCTCATGATAGCGAAATGACACTTTCCGGAGTGTATTCAAGCAACGGCGTCTATAAAGGCTTGTCTGGATTTAACAAAAAAAATTATTCGGCAGCTCATTTGTAAGCTTAATAATTTTTCACCAAAGATTTTTGCTCCTTCTCACACACAGCTCAGAGTTCCTGTCCAATATAATTCCTATTACGCGGGTCTACGTTGACGTCAGAAAGTTATGGAACGCGCAGATTTCTCGCCAGGCCATCGAATAAGTAAATTATTGAGATATGGGTAGGTCGTTTTTAAAGCACACACATCGTTCATTATATTTAAAAAACCTGAAATTACATTTACAAGCAACAGTAATGAGTTTTAAAACAACTTTTGTTCGTATCCTGTTCGTGTTCAAATTTGCAAGGGGATACGCGACTATTTAAAAACGCTGAAAGGAGTACGTGCTCAAAAGAGGTATAAGGTCTACCCCCAATTAAAAATTAAAATAAAACTAAAAATAAAACTCCCTTCAGAGTCCAATAAAAAATTAAATAAATATTCCATTTACAGATTCCGTTCAGACATCATGCACGATAAACCACCTAAAACATATGAAATTCAATTTGAGTAAATAGTGAAAGACTAAATGAGACAAACAACCTAACTACAGATGTTTCGCAGGTTACATAGAGTTGTACACTGAATTTATGAACCCAAACTTGCATAGGCCTCGATCCAACGAGTCTTAAGATTACGCGCGCAAAATAGTCATACAGAAAGTAAAACGGTTAACAGGTTTCTGTCCCGAACCTAGCCATGCCCCGTAATTCTGTCCACAACGAGTCCCCGACAATGGTAATAATAATAAGAACTTCATCAAAATCTGAGAGTGTAAATCGCTATTTCCCAAGGTGTCGTGACCCATCGGTGATGACGTAACAGGCTACATTCAACAATTACAGTCGCACTCCGCCTCTCCAAAGGGTTGAAACCTTCTGTAGACATTCGCAGTTACACCGATTCGAATTTCGTCCATAGTCCTTATGGTTAAATTTTGAAAAGCGCAACACGTGAAAGATAAATACGCTCGAAATTCGTGAGAAACGGGACGAGGACGAGAGCGCGCGCGGGAGTGCGTCTAATCTGTCGTTCCTTAGTAACTCAAACACGGGACGGGTCTACAAGAAAACGGACGTGTTTTACGCAATGACTCGCGGCCTGCGGACAGATAACAACGCCAAGATTCGAAATCCGGATGCAGTGATAAGGCGGGGGACGCCACCGCATGCATGCCCAATGCGAATATAGTACATAATATTGTATACACACACACAAGGCACCCCTAAGCCAAGGAATCCGTACTGTTGGAGTACTGATATGCGCATTAGGCATTACTCATCGTTACTTTACGTCCTTTCGGAGAGAAAACCGAAATGGCAATCCCATGGGTGTTATTAACAAACGCCAAAATAAAGATCGACACTCGTCAAAAAAAAGAATATAAAGGTCACTATAGCACTTAAAAATAAATCGGTTTTGCGATTATACATATCGCATATTCAAATTGATGGAATAATATTGCAAAAATGCGAAGTTCCCATTTCGACAACGTGGCAATAAGATAAATTATTTTAACCAAAATCATTAAAGTAGTTAAAAATCTGGAATGGCATAATACCGTTTGAAACGAAGAAGGCAACGACACAAAACCAAATGCAGTCAACTAAAATTCACCCGCCGCTACACATATATTTGTAAAAATTCGATAATAAAGCGATCGCCACGGCTGCTCTTCGCCAACTTCTTGGCAAGAGAAAGGCCTCCGAATACCTCTTTCAGATTCGAAGGCAATACGCTATCAGAAGCGCAGAATCGGCCGTTGCTCGGGTGACATGACGCGGGATACAGGAAAGAATAGAGTTCTTTATTTGGAAGAGCTTAAGAATATCGAATCCGAAGAGAGATAGTAAACGCAGAAGCGTTTTCATTTTTTCAATCTCCAAAATACGGCATAGAATAATAAACGTGGATATCACGTTATAAATAGAAAAATGTTTCTGTGGAAAAGCAATACAGAAACAAAACAAAGGAAAACTGCAACCGAAAATTTGAAATCAAATAAGGAGCGAAAATACAACTGAATCTTTTTCGAAATAGGCTGTAAAAACGTAAAATATTAAGACAAAACAGAAAAGCAAAAAAACCCAGCGCGTTCTTGCACTTGGAATTTCTAGAAAGTAGTTAAATCTATGAAGTAGCCTTTGACAGCTGCCAATTTCAAAATAGTACGCGGGAGGTTTTCTCGAAGCATTTGTAACGCCGAGCAGGTAATGTCTGGCGTGTCGTGAGCCTTCCTTACCATCCAACAAGATAAATGGACAACGAAAACAAAGTTATCTTCTGAAACACCTTTCATATTTTGACTCAAATACGAAATTCTTCCACATGATATCTAATCACGGATTTATATACAGATAAATAGGCTTTCGGTCTGTTAAAATACATAACTTTTTACTTCGATGTTGATCAATCGTTTCCGAAGAGTATCCGTTCGATTGCCCAATAAAAACGCATTCCTTTTTCATAACAGCTTGTTTAATCAGAAAATATTAAGGTGGTACCCTTATTTCGATCGATCTTCGTGCATCTAAGCTGCGAATTACAGCACTCAGTTGTGTACTGGGTGTATCAAAACTTACATAGAAATAAGATATTTTTACAGAAATTATATTGCGACAAATAAAAAATGCAAGACCACAGTCACCATCGATTTTCAGTAATGCATCATAAAGATAATAAGCATATTTAAGAAGGAAACGACAATTTTATGTTATTCAAAAAAGTATTATAACGACAGGTAGTCAACCAACGCGAATTAAGCAACCAAAATCGAGTCAGATAACAAATTCAAGTTAAAAATAAATGGATGATTTTTGAAATCCAAAATAGCGAAAAACCGCAACGGCGAGGAGAAAAAATATTGGAATTAAAAAGTGTAATGAGGGAATTCCAGGCTTGACTAAGTGAAAATGTCAACTTTGGAAATGAATGCTTTGACCACGGCCCGCGGGCCACATACGGACCGCTGAATTTGTTCTTCCGGCCCGCCACGAGTGGAAATTTTGCAGTTAAATGGCACAATGCAATATAAAATAAAAATATATTTTTTTATTACGGAAACAATATAATTAGTCTTTCCCTCTATTCGCAAATTAGATAGATTTAAACAAATCAGGCAATACTGACCCTCATAATCCTTTTAGTTTTTAGGAGGACTGTCTACTGAGATTTTCTGACGATCAAACAAGATTTCATCACCAATATAAAGGGGCGCGCGCAAATTACGAATTACCTTATGTTCCAAAATATATCCAAGTATGTCTACATATTAAAATTAAGAAAAAATCACAGATTTCCTTTTGGATATTCATCGAAGCTTTGTTTGAAAAACGGAAAATTTTCGGCATCTTATACTAATAGGTTGAAGTTATTCGAGCCGCAACAAGCGTCTTATTAAATGAATCCGATCATGAAAATGATTCGGCTTTTATAAGACGAAAGTAGACCCTGTCAGGCACAGACAAAGGGAACAAACTCCAATTCACAAACGGAAGCAAACTTGGCGATCACTGCGTCACACGAAATTAGGCGATAAACCCTTCAATTACGAACATCCTGCTTCGAGACCTTGTAAGGTGAAGTGACAATTGAATATTCAAATAGAATTATCGATCGAATTGCTTAAAAACACTAAATCCCAACTCTTCGGACTTAAGCCGCGAGAGAATGAGACACAAAATGGAGGAAGAATGAATGGGGGAGTTTCGAAGACGTTAAGAGGAAGGCAGAAAATGAGAAATCGTCGATGGGAGTGAGACTGGAAATGGAGGGAAAAGTAGAGAGAATTGTAAATTGCGAGTAAAGAGAAAGGAAAGGGAGATAACGGAGAAGACAATGGTGGAGGGGTGGCTAGAATGAGAGGCAGGTTGAAAGGGTATGGCTCTTAAAGGACAAATTAAAGCCACTAAATTCACAAGAACGCGCTCGATGGTGTTCTGTTCTAGAGAAGTGTCATTCGAACTCCTTTCCATGTTCCAATTTGACGGTTTTATTAACTTCTTGGTACCCACGCATTGTCCTGCTATCTAATTAAATTGTCTCGAGAAACATAAAATCAATTTCTTCGGTACCCCTCTGAGGATCGTCTGGTGCCGCTACAACACCTTTAATGGTTCCTTTTTAGAGCAAGTGTATGCGGAGAGACGTAAAAAGAACTGCGTTTCACCTAATGCGGAATTTCTTACGCCTTCCTTCGAAGTAAATTTATGGATGAATGGAGAAATGAACGTCATATTTTCGGTGGGGTAGGGGACGTGGGTGTCTAACCTACGGCCCGCGTAGGGTTTTTTCGTGAGGCCCGCGAAGCTATGGTGAAAAAGTAATCCGAAAAATTAAACACACAAAATCGCACATTTTTATGAAAAGTTTTATAATAGAACTTTTAATATGGAAATGTTAGCCATAAAATCCATATTTACACTTGATTTTTCATTTATATGGCACTTTATAAGTAACTTCGGATTTAAACCCTAATCCGACCCGTCGAAGAACCGACTAGGAAAATTGCGGGGCCTACTATAGTGCAAAGTGTATGCGTCAAAAAATTTTAATGGTTAATTATAATAACTAAAGCAATCTCTTTCACTATGACACATCGATATATTTTTTTTTAAATGCGTGTACTTCATAAGTACGAACAAATATTTCTTAGAGAGCGCGGGGCCTCTTTTAAGTGCGGGGCCCGGTTCAGTCGCACCGTTCGCTCCTCAATCAAGCCGAATCTGAACCGGCATGTAGAAAAGATTGGACACCACTGGGCTAGGATATAACGTTTAGCGTGGGCTCTTAAAAAACTACACGTATTAAACTGAGTCGACCGAGAGACTATTTTAAGGTGTCGTGGATACTGCGAGTAATCTGGACGATAATAAGATTTCCCCTCCAAATGTCGTAATCGCGAGAGAAGAGCTCATAAAGTCTGTGCCCTCATTAAAGTTAGAAAAGGACACGTTGAAAAGTTATAAACATTCCTCGAGGGTCCTTCGTGAGAAATGTTAGAGGACGAGTATTACCGGCTGTTTAAGCAACATACGAAATAGTACCTATACACCATCTAGCGTCAGTTTAGGCAGAAAATAGAAGATAAAGATGAGAGAGAAATGTGGAGAATAAAATAAAATAAACAAAATTATGTGCGTTATAGGTTAACTCACACTAAGAAAAACTAAAAGCAGGAGTGTTAACGGCTAAGTATTTGTTTACAATCCGTCCAAAGAGTTACATCTGAGAGTATAGACAAGCTTTGCGAAAGAGACGGCGATATTTTCTGACTAATGTAAGCGCATTTTGAGTTTAAAATAACTCCCCCGACGTACTCTTTTGACCTGCCGCTTCCCATTTCCTCAACTCGTAACCTCCGCACCGAAGCTGCGGATGGCATCCTCACTTGCGCTTGAGCGACTCTCCCCCTCCCCCCTCTCCCTCCAACTCTCCCTTCTTCCTTCAGCTCTACCCTTCTAAACCGTCCCTCTCCCCAATAATTGCGTACCCAAATGAAAACGACCCTAGCTGCGCGAACTTTTTCAACTTTCCCTTTCATACATAACATGCCTATTCCGTTATTTTACGTAATTACTGGCCTCGCTTATTTTCTTTACCTGTAGCCAATCATGATTAATTACACCCTCGTTACTTACAGCCATCTGAAATACATGACGTAAAAACTTCAGTTATTTCAATAAGTAATAAGATCAAAGACAGTAATACAAGATGTGTGCAAGATGGAATAAGAGGGATTTAAGTGATCAAGTACGGCTCCCTTCAATATTACAATAATTAGAATATATATCAGTGCTCTGCCACGTGGTACTCGAGAGCACCGTAGTGCTCTTTAGCAGGCTTACCGTGCACTACTACGCAGGGCCAATCAGAGGGGGGGGGGGGGGGGGGGGGGCAGGAGCGACGTTTGGCCCGGGCCTGGAGTTCAAGGGGAGCCAAGTTAATAGACTTGTTTATTTTTTCGGCAGGTATGACATCTCAATAAATGGAACAAGATGGGTTTAGTCAGACCCTCCTTGTTCGGATGAGAATTAATTTTCATTTCATGATAAAAATAAAATTTTAAACGGAGCTTATTTTAAATTTTTATCGTGACCAGAGGCCTCAAATATGGAAGTGGCCCGGGCTTCTCTGAATCTCTACAATGCTAAAAATTGGTTTTCCTAGCACCTAGACAATTTGATTTGTTAGCCTGTTTTCTTTCTAAACGTATGAAAGGGATTTTTAATAACTTTGAAATCGGTTTGAGATTATTTGCGATCATTCCTATTTTCACATAGTGCTGCTCGCTGGATATTCTAGAATTAACTTGGTGTACGCTACATTGAAAAGGATGCAAACTCCTTATATTTATCATTGCATTTTAGCACACCTTTAACAATACTTTTTGGAAGTAGCAAAATTTCATATAACAATGACAAAATAACTGCAACTCGTCGTAAAATTGGATTAAAGAACTAACAATAAGTGTGACACCTATAAAGGGGCCCTGACGTTACACTCGCACCCTAGACCACTGCATCCATGATATGCTACTGGCTCAAGGAACAAAACAAAACGCAAGGTGTTTATACCACGCAAACAGAAATTTATTAAAATCACTTCCCTTTACCAGGCCGCGATGGCGAGGAATCAACCCGTGCTCAGCTCTCTCATCTAACACCGCATCGGCGCATTTCACTCAGAACCGGACGTGGGGGAACAAACACCCTCTACGAAACGAAATATGTTACGAGTACTGCCATGCACTAAGACCAGAAATGTAGCACGGAAAGGCGATAATATTTGCTAAATTACAGCTTTTTATCACAGATTGGCTATTAGGTACTGACGAGATGCGTACAATTGCTAAGTTTATGGGTATCATTACTTATTGTTAGATTGTTAGATTTTGCTCATTTACTATAATCCCTACTAACTACTCATTACCAATCAGGTCATTATAGTGTATTTCGATGCGAGATTATGTGGTCCTCAGATTAAACGAGGTTGTTGCCCACGAAAGCCCCGGAGGAGGAGGGAAGGGGTCGAAGGGGTGAGGTTAGGGGAGGGGGGGTAGGGGTCGGTTTATTCCGCACAGGTCCGCGTGTCCCCCAACGGGACTCCCTTCCTCCTCCCATTCCCGAA
This sequence comes from Uropetala carovei, assembly GCA_036926305.1. Classification (NCBI taxonomy): domain Eukaryota; kingdom Metazoa; phylum Arthropoda; class Insecta; order Odonata; family Petaluridae; genus Uropetala; species Uropetala carovei. The sequence goes on from JAXCHB010000141.1 coordinate 5,435,809, forward strand.
CCGATCCATCCCATCCAAATGACGGTGTGCGTGCTGCTCCATTGAGAGATGCCGAGAATGGAAAGGGGTCGCCTGGAACCGAGTATTCTTTATTATTCAGGCCTCCCGAAAGCTACACAGCGCGAACTGCGAAGAGTTCACCCGATTGAGACTCGCCGAAAATACATAAAAGGCAATACGTAAAGGACGACAAACAAAGAGGAAATTGTTTTTAAAAATGGTCCCCGGACAGTTGCCGGCTCAAAAAAAGGGAATTCGGGAGCGCATTCCTCGCGTGAATGACTTTACGCCGAACAAAGGAAGACTCAACTGCGCAAAGGCGATATACAGACGCTCGAACCAACAGAAAGAAAAACCTTTGAAGTATATAACTGATCGAATCGAACCACAAACAGTCCGTAGAGAGGCAAATTGGTCTGTGCGGCGACCCTTTTACATTTAACCACCAACTTAGACTATGCTTGCGACGATGTCAAAGGGCGGGGCCGAGGGCGGTCGCCCCGATTCGCCCATCCCTAAGGGGACGAGAGGCACAACTTCCGAGACCGATTAAAAGTTTTTCCGGAAATTAAGCGGGAAACTAAAAAGGAATAAATGATAGCGATCTCAGGTTAGTAAAAAGCAATGCCGAGGCGAAAAGTGTGGGCGAAAAATGGCTGATTAAGTTATTAAGTATTGCGAGGGCTTAAGTACGCGATTATGCCAATTTCATTCCGAAAATTAGAGGGTAAAGGAGAGAATGGAGGGAAAGATATGTCCCGAGTTTGTGTGTATATACAAGGGAAAAACAAGAGGAAATGAATTAGCCACGAGGATAATGGAGAGGGAAATTGCATGCGGAAGGGACATGGGACCCAGGAGAAAGAATAAAAAAAAGGGAAGGGGAAAAGTCGGAAGAAAAATAAGAAAGCGGAGATGAGCACCAGGGGGGAGGATGGTAAGCACGAGAGAAAGGAAGGAGTGGTAAAAAAAAGAGGAAGAAAGCGAGGGCGGAAACAAATAAAAGCGGAGACTGGACTGTGTGGGAGGATGAAAATGCGTGATGGAGCGGAATATTTAAACTCCCTCATTACGAAACTCGTCCAGAAGGATGGAAAACCAATTTTTACGTCTTAAGGTCTTCGGAGCACGGCATGGGTTCCTGAAGATGATCCAGAGAAACTAGAGGGAATAAGTTGAGCTTTTAGAGGCAACGCACGCAAGAGAACGTCAGACTATTCCGATGACGCAGAGCTCCGCAACTGTTTTATGAGCTTCCGTGTTTGAACTGAGCTGTCATGAGACACATGCAATATTGCTAACGATTAGCAACACAAAATATAAAGTAAAATAGAAAATGACTAACGGAAACTAAGAATTGAAGTTTATCAATCCATCGTTTTTAAGGAACAATAAGACTGTCTGTGGAGGCCAAGGATTACCCTTATTAGGGGCTCTGCTGCTGGCACCCTTCAAGACCAAACCCTGTCTAACGTCTCTTTTCGTACGCCTATTTTTATCAAACTAATTTAACATGAATTAAATAAATGTTTGAAATATTAAATAAATTTGTTGTTACGTGATTTGTGCCAAAAATAAAAGGATTATCGGGTTTATTTATAAATAGGATATGTCGCGCGTTGGGATTATAGCGTCATCATAATCTTACGTCGTTGGCAGAAATCAGCGGTATTATATAACATAGTCCAGTGATTTTCAAACTTTTTTCTCTGCGGCCCAATAATAACAGAAAATACGTTATTCTACCTTATAAAATATTGGAAGTAAGAATTTCCAAGGATTCATTTAAAATCAAAACGGTACAATTAATAACATCTAAATCCCATTAATTGATTTTGATTAACTTGAAAACAATTTAGCTTAAATTCTGCGTCAAAACATCTTGGATCGACCCTTCATTGAGGCCCTTATTAAAACGTTTGCGGTCCACACTTGAGCCGCGGCCCTTACTATGAAAAACCCTGATATAGTCTATAAACTCCGGTTAAAAACATAAAATCGGTGCTATTAATACAATGGCTTATTAATTCGCATGAAAGGCACTGGACTAATTAGGGCGGGGCAATCTAGGCATCTGCCCCGAGCGCAACTAAACAAGGGGCGCAAAAATTCAAACAGTAACAATATAAAATAGAGAAAATTATTTCATGAAGGGGAAGAGGGCGCATATTTAGTAGTTTGCCCCGGGCGCTAAAATATCGAGTTAAGGGGCTGGCCATGGCAGTTAATATTAATTTTTTAATCGCAAAATATCTTTTTCTGAATAAGGAGAAAATTCGGCACGAATATGAATTTTGTCTCCATGAAAAATAAACTTCATTCTTTCAACTATAGAACTGGCTATACTTTTCTCGTGAGGAATGGGAAAATGGGTTCGGAAAAAAATCTCTAAAAGTGAAGATATTTAGAGTTTTCTCGCATATGTTACCTACTACCCTATCATCACGTCAAGTTTCATAACATTATAGAAGTTCATTAGTTTTCATATCCTATGTCCTCCTCCTATAGGCATGTAAGATGCAGGTATTTATAAAAGATACTGAAGAATAAATCGACAAAAAAACGACTTGCTATTAATTTCCGATGATTTTTATGGTAATTAAACATGGAGTTGGGGCATAGGCTGAAACTAAGCAACTTCTTCGGCCAACGAATCCTATTTGGCAAAAACAGATGAAACGTCACCAACAGATACAAAATAATAGGATTAGAAAGTTACCGTCCACGAATTAGCTGAAAACATACACAAACAAACACCTTCATATTATACAACTTTTATTATAACTTGCCTGTATGTATGTATGCTGTTTCAAATCCCAATAACTAATACATTTTGGGCACTTCCATATGAGCTAGGAGTATGAAATTTTGACTGTTTGTACGTTATGGTATACCCCAACATCAAAATTCGCGAATCTCAGAAACAAGTCCTGGTTTAGACTTCAGGGGATAATTTCCATTCACGTAAAAAGCGATTTTCGAAGTGCAAACTTCTTTTCTTTTGATAATTTAAATTGGAAGAAATTGACCTACGATCTTCGGAACTAGACTTTTTTAAATGAAAATGAATCGAGTTTCTTATTATTATCGTCGATTTCCGCCTTCAGTTCGAAATCACTCAAATTATATATTTAATTCACAATCGGCTTTTTAGCTTTTGCAAAGTTAAATACTAAAGCATGGAAAACGTAATAACAAACATCAACATCCCAAACGTCAAACATTCTTAACAAACATCAACACCCCAAATGTCAAACATTCTTATAGATTTATGATCAGCTGATTAGCCACACGACTTTTATATTAAGATGCGTTCACATTTCGTTAATTTGTATCCTAACACTAAATACGTTATTAATATGGAAATTTGAGAATCTATCACAACAATTTAATTTATTTTTAGAGTTTTAGTGCCTTTAATATAAAAGCTGTATTAACTAAAAAGGTTTTTTATTTATTTTCATAGGAAGCCTCTGTAGACATCTAAAAGGCGTTCTAGAAGCACCAACGCAGCATATTTTTCCTCACGCCTAATAATATTTCTATTTACCAACAAAATATATTATTAAATTAATCATCTTTATCGATATAATCAAAATATAACCTTTTCATTAATAATTTCGTTTTTAGAACAATTTATACACATAATAAATCAATGACGAGTCACCATCACTTAACATAAAGATCTTACCTGGAGAATCATGACCTTCATATTCCTAGTTTACTATTATAATAGTTAACCGACCAGTTAGTTACAGTAAATGCAGCTATGCTATTCTTAATCGGTTTAAAATTCCACGAATATCAAACACTAATTTCATTAAGATCACAAACGCTCCGTAAACAACACATTACGAACCAGTTGATCTCAGTGCACTCCAATGCCTTAATCCTCTCTCTGTGTCGACTCCCACTTTTTATCACCTATCCTCTTTGCAGAAAACTCTACTCATTATACCATTTATCTCTCTCTCTCAGTCCATTTCTCTTCATTCTTTTCATTTACAGCTCTTTTTAAAAGAGCCTTTTATTTAAAGAATGGCTGAGGTCGCGTTTCCTGCTTCGCAGTTCAGACCAGATGCATCGGCAACAACACGCTTCAATCATTTTATTTATTTATTTCTCGCTAATTTCCGAGAGGCTTAATTGCTGTATTCAACGAATCGTGCAATAACAATAATTTAAAATCGCCGTTAAAGGCAGTCGATAAATTCCTGTTATTGATTCTTTGATTATACGAACTGCGCACGAAACTAATGTCCGGGAAGTCGACCGCGATCATTTCTACCGAACACAAAATTCGACCGAAGACACAAAATGTATTAAAGCGCTAAAGCCATTGATTCACAACAGAAAAGGAATAAACAGACATCATCCGTTTTTGCCGGCGTGAAAAAGGATTAGGAAGTCAAATGCTAAAAATAACGAGATGATTTTCATTGGTCCGTGGCGTCGTTTTTAATTAGACAGCATACCTACCGTGAGCATCGCTCGCTAGCAAAAAAAAAACGAGCTGAAACGGAGAGGGAGATGATGGGGAGGGAGGAGGTTGCAAGAGGGTAGTCCCTCCCCCCTTCTTAACATTCAACGCCACACGGCAGGCGCAAAGTGAATAAACGAAGGGGATCGGGGGGACTGCAGTGCGGCACGCGAGGGGAGGCAGGAGGGGGCGGGGGCGGGGCAGCGGCGGCGGTTAGCAGCCTCCTCCTCCTTCACAGTCCGTAGAGATGAGAAGGCTCGGTGCTCTTCGAAACTCCTCTTGGGAAAAATACAGACATACCAACATCCAGTGATAACACACAACATCCATCGATTAAGTGATCTATTTAAAAAAATCTAAGTTCATAAACATCGAGAGTTGAGGACCCAAATGCACGACAATTAAAAATGTGTTCGGACATTAACCAGCCAGAGATAGAAAGAAGTAATAATTCACACGGAAAAGAGACACGAAACACGCAGAGTAGAGAATTGATAGTCATTATATAAACAGCATAGAGAAGACGTCACCAGAGAGAGAGAGAGTGTGACAGAGAGAGAGTGAGTGAGAGAGAGACAACATTAGTAGAAAAGGCATCAATCACATACATTTCAGCACATGAAACATCCGACTCCATAGAGAAGCATTCAAGGGTTTGCATTCAAAGAAGAAAGATAAACGTCGGAGTTAAACACGAGAACAACGTGAGAGCTACGGAATGGAAGTCCGAAACAGAATATGTGTCACATGAAGTGAGAGGCACTTTTTCCATCGCGAATATGGAACTCTTTTCGGTCATTAACACTTCGCCTCGTAACCGAAAGGGGCGATGTGAGTTGAAAGGGGTGCAGAAATCCCGGGCGAGTGCAGTACAGAAGTATATTATGAATAAAAGGGTGCCGAAAGATCGATAGGGTACAAGGGACGTGATAGGTCACCAGAGTGAATTATCGTTACAGCCGGTGGATTAGGAGTCCGTGAGGATAATTCTATCGCCTACATTAAACGAACGTTAGTTTTTGGAGAGGTTAAATCGATCGCGTAATTAGCCAAGCATGATATCGCAATCGATAAATGAGTTCCAAAAGCAATTAAAAAATCTTGTGTAAACCAGATGTCCATTTCGGTTAAAAATTTTTTTTAAAAGCAGATGTCTTCAGTGGTTATTTAAGCAACGGTACATCCCAGACAGTTTTGCTATTATCTAATATAAATTTTCAACTGCGTTCCAACAGCAACGCAGGCTCAATAATTCTTTTTTGAATCGCACATGATCAACGTCTTGATACCGCAAACTTAAGGAAGAGGGCGAATCTCCATACATAAAAAATTGTTTCCCGTTACAAACTTTTCGACGCGGAACAACCCAAGCTTCCAGCGAAAAGAATTATTTTTTGGCCATGCTCCGCCCGAATCGTTATCTTAATTTCGATCTATTTTCCGCAGAGAGCAATTTCTTCGTAACGTTTTTCCACTCGATTCCCCAGCACACTTAGTTCGGGAGAAACTTTTGCCAAGGAAAAAAGGCGAGATCAGGATGAGCGTAAATCAAGGGTGAATGCTGAAGGGCAAGAGAGACGGCTGTCGGTAAGGAGAGCGATGAAGTCGGAGAAGGAGCGGAGGCTGGGTTCACTGCCAAACTTGCGCGCCGAGGAAAAATACCTCCGGAGTTCTTAAATTCCCTCTCCCGCATTCAGATTATAAGCTCGCGGACTCCCATCTTCTCTCCACTCCCGTTTCGGAGCCGTAATTTCGCCGGGGATAATAAGCCGGAGAAGTTGGACTTCGTGAAAAGCATTCGTACGAAAATTAGCGCGATCGCTCCCTCCTCGCCGACATTATTATACGAAGATTCGATTTCTACCCGAGACAAGAATTACGGGGAAAGATGAAAAAAAAGAAGGATCGCTATCCGATTGGGTGGACTATGGCCGCAAAATATCGAGACGAAAGAATTCCACGGCGCACGACGCCTGTTTATTAGCGAGGTAATCGAAGGCGGGAAATACGCCGATAATCGGCCGACGCGAGTGAGCGGCGCCTTTAGATTGCTATCGCTTAGCAAGACGTTTCCATTAAAAGGATGACGAACGACCGGCGAATCTAATACGATAAGTTTAAAAACGCGAGCCAAATATCACGTGTTCTGCCTCCGTGCCTTCGAATGGTTTCAGGAACCGTACGAACCCTTCTAATTTACGGCGCAGCATTGGATAAAATATAACCATGAAAAGCCACATAAGGCTTCGACCAAAACAGTGGAGGAAGTTTTAAGAGGGAAAGATGGTTGTCGAAAAGAACTCACGGGAAAGACTAAAACGTTCCTACTACAACGATGCCTTCGAAAAACGCACCTGTCTGTCGCAATTGTCCTAATTATGTTAAACCAAGAGAGAAAATGCAGGCAAAGTAGCCGTTTCTTTCGTCAAATGCCCTGATTTAAGGAAAGGATAGGCTCGAGCACAACTGAAAAAATGGTAGCCTAATGCACAAGGCTACTTTAAAGAAAATTATTAAAAAGAACAAGGATTTAAAACCCTAAGTTATTGCCCGGCAACCGATTAAGGGCTTGGAATCCCGGTCTAATCATCCGAAATTAAATACCTGTTTTTTATTCCTGTTGATACACGCCTCATATCAAGCACAAACACAGCGAGCATACATATAAGAGAGCCACCGGTAGAGGCACTGGTCACGTAACAGCAATAAAGCCACTCGTTTGACGAGCCCAAGAAGCAAAAGCTCATTGAATTCCACGACGGCGACTTGACGCGAGCGCTCGAAGATCGTGAATGGGGATTCAAACGCTGCCGGAGGCAGAGAGGGGCAGGGGCGGAACGAGTTGCGAAATTAGGAAAGCGGCTTGGGACCATTGCAGGAAGTAATACGGCAATCTTACTTTGATCGGCGGAAAATACCTCAAATCGACGGAGATTGTGCGATGAAGACAGATATTGAGCAGCGGAATACTAACCTTGACAGTAAATCCAACTGCTGTGTATGTCAAACTACGAAAATACGAAAATGCAGCAAAACTACGATTAACAGAATGCCTATAACGCAAAAAGATTTCCCCTAACGCATGCACATAAGTAAAAAAAGTTACATCCTTGTTTAGATAACCGAGACTTTTTCCCTGTTCCCTCGATGCTTGAGTTCTCAGGGTCAACAGTTTTTATACAAGTATTTTACACGCAAGGAAACTCCATAAGGAAAAAACTAAGTCAATAAGCATTCCGCTTTAAAAAAAATTCCCAAAGTAAACACACGATGAATCACGTTTCCCGATAAACGAACGAGGAAATCCTACGGGGAAGAAGCTTATTAATGAGAAGTAATAAAAAATCATTACCCATCGTCGACTTTGACTCCCAACCCGTTAAATTATCGTACTCTACATGTCAGCATAGATGTCCACAACAGAAACGAAATCAGGAACGGAAGTTAATGAATTTTAAGGGCAAACGCGAGCGTCTCCTACGCCCGATGAGGCGGATATCGTAAGAGGGGCACAGACGTCGCGAGCGAACCGTCCCGCAGCTCACGCACGCTATCCCATAACGAAGCAAGAGAGGCGTGAAAACGGTCGCTAGGAGGAGATGGGGGAAGTAAGGTACGAACGAGGTGGTCCTCGGGGCAGCTGGGGAAGGAGCGATGGGGGAGGTGCGGGAAAGGGGGGAGGAAAGGGGGGCGGAAAGAAGGAGAAGAATGAAGGAGGGTGAGAGGGGACTGGAGGGACCAAGGTCGCCTGGACAAGTGGCGCGGCGGAGGGTCGAGACTAGAGAGAGTCGTTTACAAAGCAGTCACACGGGAGCAAGGGCACGCACAGAGGAGAAAGGAGCCAAAGCAGAGACGGAGAGAGCTGAAACCAACAAATAAACAGAGGAACACAAGAAATTAACGCAGTATACGGAAGACATCGGTCGTCATCGGCACAGCTCATCGTTCCAGATCGAGAAACGAGGAGTAAAAGAATAAGCGCGACGCTCGATTCCGTTCTCATTCAGCCGAGGCGAACAAATGGGAAAACGCATTGAAAAAATTTACGGCGATGTATTGCGTAAAACATCGATTACCGCACGGTCGCGAACTTCCGGATGTTATACTTCCCACGAGATCGTAGTCAGACATTAGGACTCCAATCGCTAGGGTAAAGTAAAAATGGCATTCGCGCAGTGGCGGATTTGAAGGAGGTCGCACTTGGCGCGCGCCAGGGGCCCCTTGAATGTTTTTATGTATAATCTCAGAAATATAAAATATCTCATTTTAAAAGCCACGAAGTAAAATTTATTTTTTGCCCTGCGATGGTTTACTTATTAAAACGGGGGGTCAATTAAAGCGGTAGTAATTAAATGAGGTTTCATTATATATTTAGATTTCAGGGCCCCCAATTGTTTAGCGCCAGGGGCCTCATAATGTATAAATCCGCCACTGTATTCGCGAAAACATCGGAAGGGCGTGCGTATATCAAAGGCGAGGGAAAGCTGCATTTGTACTTGGGAGAAATTAATTTCTTGTTCTCCCTCATTTCACGCAACTTAATATTCCCTAAACTTTCTGCCTCGCGAATGCGGAAGTAATTCTCCGGTGGCATTCCTTCCACCGTGCGATCATTTATCTCAAGCCGTTATTCTCTCCATCTTTCGTTCTCGCGGTCAGCTTCTCGATTCTTCCGCGTGTTCGATCCTGATCTTCCTGAAGACATTTGCTTTTTAAGAGGTCTGTCCTCGAAATGGGGAGAAGCTGTTTGATTTGTTTTATTGCCATATTATGAAAATAATAAAGTTCTGTCCCAAAGTATACGCGAAAGCCACAAACGCATCGAGCGCTTGAAAGGACAGCAGTTAAGCCCAACGTGGAGCTAAATAATTTCGAACGCGCCGAAATTGCGATGGTATTTATTCGACCGAGTAAACGGTTGTGTAACGATGATCCGTCCACACGACACGAAAAGTTGGGAATTCATTTCAAAGGTAAATTGCTATCATTTTTTTATGTTTACCGTTTTTGTGTGTCGCGACTATAAATTATTTGTTATTGTTATTATTAATTGCTTAATGTCTTTCTATAAATCATTAATAAGAATGTCGTCTAATACTTTAATTGTCTAACCAAATTTTTACACGTTAACCGATTTTCAAAAAAGTTATTCCCGACTCTTCGGTCAAACCAATAAAAAGCGGAGAAGGAAATATGAAAACTACAAGAAGAAATAAATAAATAGCACATCGATGCACATAATTAAGAAAACATAATTAATAGTCGATACCACTGGTAACGTCATTTGAATGATAGCATTCTTCTAATGTAAGCCGCAAATGCAAGCGAGCGAAGAGAGGCGTGCAGCGCCCGAGAAAAACCAAATCGCTTCTCATAGCAGATGTTAAAAATCGATCGTTTTCGGTGAAAACGAAGACTGGAAGACTTGGAAAGTACATTTAAGAGATTTTCTTTGGGAGATGAGAAAATACGAGCATCAACTCGCAGTTTTACAGCCGTGAAATGGGCACGTGGGACGCAAATAGACCGTCTGCATCCATCGCGTCGCTGGGAAACGGCGGCGGGAACGGACGGGGAGGGGGGCACGGAAGGGAAAGGGGTTGTGGGAGGGGGGAGAGGGTTGTGGGAGGGAAGGGGGAAGTGCGAATCGGAGATGGACGCGCAACCCCTCCAAGCGACGCCGGCTTTCAAGTTCCTCGGGTGACCGCGGGCGACCTAGCACGCTGGTCGAACCGCACGTAAGGAAGCCTCAGAATGACACGGAGCACGCGTGGAATGACACGACCAGGATTTTTTTGTATCTCGGAGACGATCCGATGATTTTCAACTCGAGAGACGAAGGCCTTTGGTTTATTTTGCTGTTCCCTTACGGTGGACGATACGAACGAACCTTCTTCAGATTAAAGCATTTTCCTAACGATAGAGGTGAATTCGAAATAATCTAGCGACTAAAGATGAACCATTTTCAATTAAGTTTAAGTAGACTCCGCAAAGGCATTTTAAAATCCTCTATAGTGAATACGGAGAGGGAAACATAACGTCCTTCGAGGTTTAAATCGGAATGAAACGACAAGATTATAAATCCGCAAATCAGCGGCGTGGCTGAAGAAGCGATGTTGAGCATTTCGGGCAAAATATTACTTTGAAAGGTGACACTGACGCATCAACGTCAGGTAATTCGTTTCACCGTGCTTATATAAAGAATATGCATAACGCCTAATTATAAAAAACAAGTAGACTAAACGCGCCATTCAATGATGAATTATTTCGCTCGTCATATATGATAGATGAACTAACTCCAAACAAATAGTGTTATCCATGAACATGGATTTAAAAAATTGGAAATTCATTTTCCGACCTAATATGACAAATGGCGTTTTATTTCTTACGATTTGGAGTTTAAACTTGAAATTCTTTATAAAATTAGCAATATAATTGTATGACAACGTAATTTATTCAATAATTAAGAAAATTTAACTTTCTTCTAACAATTTGCTCCGAATCTTATTTAGAAAGTTTTGGAGGCACCCCTGCCTCCACCGATTTTTAAAGAACCTTTATTCTATAGTTTAATAGATAGTATTAAAGGTCAAAGAAGTAGTGAACATTTTAACTTTCTATCTGTAGCCATTTGCCCAGAATCTTAATTTGAAAAATTTTATGGCACCCCCTGCCACCCACTGATTTCTACATATTCATTGGCAAAGTAATAAATGGCATCATAGATCACTTACACCCAGCAAATATCGGTCTTCTATCTCTTACCGTTCACTTGATATTCTAATTTAATCGATTGCACAGATTGACTGAGCGAAAATATAACCATGTTTATAAAATAAATAAAGCGCACCTTTCTTCTATCGTTAAATCGAGTAATATTTTGTGTATAATTTTGCTATGAAGTTTTCTCCCATAAACCTAACTGACCATCTGAGGAAAGTTTGGGTTTTGGCCACCCTTTTATATGCGTACATTTAGATTGTTTTATTTTTTTGTGGTTATATACGAAACATAATTGTTCACTAGAGCCTAGTTTGTAAGTGGCATCAACGTGAAAATTGATGCTCAAAACTTCATATTTCCATATTTTATACCTTCAGAGATATTAAAAATTTAAAACCTCTAAAATTTAAAACCTCCAGTTGAATTAATTTAGCTCAGAAAAATATGTACTTAAATATCATCTAAATAATAAATAATTTATTTAATTTTCAATGTTTTTATTTAAGAATATAGCGCGTAACTTCCAGGTCACGTTGGGGCACAAAGAAAGGAAAAATCATACAAATTAATGGATATATGGGAACGTTACCCTGAAGTGACATTGAGCAATAGAGGGTCAATAAAACGCCTCATATGAATAACTTCAATGTTCGCTTTAAACGGGCGATGCTTTAGAAGAATCCAGAAAAGAAATCTGATTTTGCAAATCCAACGAGTGAACCGTTCGATTACCGCCCGTAATTCAGGTACGAAACAATCGAGAGTGCGTCAATTTACGTTTCGGCTGGGTTGGATGCCGCTGAAGGAGGCCACTCGTCGCCCTTTCTTTGCGGGACAATCGTAGAGAGAGAGAGAGAGACAGAAACACGCAAAGAGAGACGGATAATAAGTTTAACGGTCCCTTATTCGTCGTGTGCGGTGCTTTAATTAGTCCATTGAATAGGATGAAACAGCGAGTCGGAGAGAGAGAGAGAGAGAGAGAGAGAAAAGTGTGCGTGACACGGAAGCGGCATCCGTTGGCAGAGGCGGAGAAATAATTAATTCAACGCAAGCGACGGCCACTGTCGAGTAATGAGGGACCCCAGCACCTCTCCATAGTCGCCCCACATTGTCACGCGCCTCCCCTTACCCCGCAGATTACCATATATGGAGAGAACACGCGTCCAAGTCCCAATCACATCAGGCCACACACGCATTCGACTGAGGATTGCGAGCCCAATCGCTCCTTAACGTGTTCAGACAAGAATGCTCGACCGAATTAAGATTGATGGAAAAACACGAATGAAAAAAATGTGTCCAACGTATGACTTTTCCTTGCAGAGTAATTAATATGATTGCAAAGGTAATGAGAAGCTGCTCTTGACATTAGTGTCCTTAACCTTAATTATATCGAAAATTACATTCGTGGATAATTTTTAAACATTTTGACATTTTTTCTGAGAAAAAACAATAAACAACGATTACTGGTGCTATGGATAACAAAATATCGATACGCAATTAAAATTACCGTACGCAGCGCAGGCGTCGCTGTCAATATTAACAAGAAATTTTGTTTACAAATTATTATGCTAATGATATTGGGATAATTTTTATCGCAATCAAAATTACCCTTGGCAAAGTATCGATATCAACAATTAAAAAACATTATCGTAGCAACGTAAATAAAGATGTCGTAGCGACGTGCTTAACAAATTCGGACGCGCAATCGAAATATCTCTTAAATAATCTGTTACATGAAAAAAATGTTTCAAGCAAAAGTTGTAGAAAATTATATTGTCTACAATTTCGATAATCACAAATATTTACATTAATGAAATCCCAAGAGAGATATTTGGAAGAAACGGAAAAATAAAGAGTAAACCACTTTCGGCTGACTAAATTTAGCCAAAATCTAATCAGACCTAGATTTTTAAAACTTAACTCGTAATTACAAAATTCCGTGCTGATTTAATTGGTAGTTTTTGAGTTATAAAATTCTTATCACACGCACAGACACGGAGAAAATGGTGAAAACGTACTCACAGTGCACCTTAAAACGTTCCATTGAAATATCGAATTCAATTTTCTCCCGAAAACAATACTTTCTACTACGCAGCGTATGGATAATTAATAGGGCGACGAAATTCCTTTACTTGAAAGATTTAGAAACGAAAATAGATAAAATGTTAACATTTAAACGAACTGGTACGACTGAAGCACTTAATTTTTAGGCGCGTTTCGCTTCCAGCGCGGAGGGACTCGCGAGAACCAAGTTGCGGACCCCTGGCCTACACCACAAATCGCATGATGGCCAAATGGGTGATTTCGAATTACGTGGAGTGCAGGATACCACAGTTATTCATGCGCGGTAGTATTGCTACTGGCATCAATCTCTCCTGCCATGCAGCCATTTTGTGAGAATTGACAATAATATAAAATCCATAATAAAACTCCATTGCTAAGCAATACGGTTCATTTCAATAACGCCTCTACTCCGTATGATACCCTACGCCCTATTTAAATATAAGATTTCATCGAGCCTGCCGAACACGCGACAGACAGACGGAAAGGCAAAAAGCAATTTTTCCAGCTCAGAGGCATCAAAAACGTGCATATTCATCAGAATTTCGAATTCGATTTTTTTTGTCACCACTATGCTTTCTCCGCACGCCTTGTAAATGAGAAAATAAAAAAATTAACGTAAAAATATATCAACTGATTCCGTTTAGTAGCAAATGTAAGAACATAACGATATTTATTTTACGTCATACATAAGATATAGAGGGGAAAATTGCAGTCAACCATGCACTAAAGGATAGGAGTTACTGGAAATGCCGATCATCTTGCCGATAATAAATCCGAGCGAAACAAGCAAATCTCGTTAAAACATTAATAGCGGAAGGATATCATCGCTCCACCCATTAAAGAAACACGCCCCAATGCACTCCCTGCAGTACATTCGACTCGCCCTCCAGCTTTCATACCGAAGAGAGAGGGGAAGGAAGGTGAAAAGCGAATATACAACCCATCGTTTCGAGAAGAGGTACCAATAAAACTCTAGCTACTCCCTTCTCTCCCCCCTCTGCCCCACCCTCTCTCCCCCTCCCCCTCAACCCCACCCTTTCTCCCCATCGGCAGTCGTCTGACATATACTTCCGCAGTCAAACGCCGAATACAACTCTCGTCGATGAAAATTCACACGATCGGGGACGAGTCGCACGAATGAAAAAAAGAATGCCTCTCTCTTTATGGAAAAGTGGTACGGAATTGGACATACAAACGATGACCAGAAAACAATAATGTTTACACGGAATCCGAGCATTCCGCATCGCATCCGCAAAACTCTTATTTGCATACGATACAAAAAGTTTGGTGCTTATTAATTACTTTTTTTAACGGTGCGCTTTAAAGGGGCAAAACCGCGCGAATTAATGAACGCGCTAAATCACGGCGTATCTCGAGGGAATCGAGAGGAGGCGGTTCGCGTCGCACACTCCCTCTCTTTATAATTGGAATGCGATACATTCCGGGTATTAAGGCGAGTTTCAAGGCTGATCAAGGATTGGAAGGGAAAAAGAAGGCGGATAGAGAGAGAGAATAGGGAAGATAAAAGAGAGAGAGGTGGGAGAGATAAACGACTTTCGCGCGCTCTTAAAAGTGGATGGCTACCCGCGTCGCAATCTCCGGAGCCGATAGCGCGACATGTCAACAGATACGTCATCGCACGGAAATACCTACGGCGTTGTTGTGTGCCACGCATTCGCCCAACGTCTTCCTCCTCGGAGAGATTTGAAAAGCCTGAAAAAGTCTTCGAGGCTGATCGTAATCGTTTCCTTCGGATGATGCATTTTTCGAGGAATCTGCTGCAAAAACTGTTCATTTTTACTCACGGGACCAACAGTAGGTTTATGCTGGTGCTGTAGATCGCCGAATTAATATGAGTTATTTTTTGACACACTTGAAACTGGCCTTGGTAGAGGGGTGGTTAGCGTGTCTAGATCCTAGCCGAGGGCAGGGTCGTATGTGTTCGTCTTAATCGTTTCCTTCGGATGGTGCATTTTTCGAGGAATCTGCTGCAAAAACTGTTCATATTTACTCACGGGACCAATAGTAGGTTTATGTTGGTGCTGTCGATCGCCGAATTAATGTTATTTTTTGACACACTTGAAACCGGCCTTCGTAGATGGGTGGTTAGTGTGTCTAGCTGCCAATGCTATGGTCGCGGGTTCGAATCCTGCCGAGTGCAGGGTCGTATGTGTTCGTCTCTGTTATTGCTATAACGCTCACTACAATGGCTGTAAAGTGCTATTTATGAGCTTGTGGAAAATAAAGAATCATAGAAAGAAAAAAATTTTCATAAAACTTCATATTTAGATTTTAAACAATCCTAAATTCAGACTCCTACGATTATAAAGTTTGTAAAATTCCAAAATCGACGTGCTTCCTACTGGAGAATCTTTGATGTTTTCCTTTTTTTAGTGCGTTAATATAAAAGTTAATCTTAATTTTTTGTTTATATTTTCGCATTAAAAATCGACGCACAAGTACGACGGAAAAGGTGTCCGCTATATCCTTTTTTTTATTTTACATTTTGAACAAAATTCGCTAAGATAAGGTTACATCATGCCTAATGCAACTGCCATTCATGGCTAATGCGTTAGTTCTATTAACATACATATTAATTAT
Organism: Uropetala carovei; assembly: GCA_036926305.1. Lineage (NCBI taxonomy): Eukaryota > Metazoa > Arthropoda > Insecta > Odonata > Petaluridae > Uropetala > Uropetala carovei. Next base: position 5,451,677 of record JAXCHB010000141.1, read on the forward strand.
AGAGTAATTCCTCAATATTCGAGGTTCCGCGCAGAAATTATTGTAGCAAATTTCAATGTTCGCGGGAAGTAAATTTCATGTATTCGCGCTAGCCTACCGCAGCACGCCTTGTGGGAACCACTAAATGTATTCCTGAGTGGGTCCTTTTAGGAGCCTTGGTGTTTAGTTTCGCTAAAAACGCAATAATAAGAAACATGTTTTCAGACGCATCCAAGAAGACCTACACTTGATGATATTTGTGCGAGAAGGAAGGAGGCCTGAATTACAGGTTTGTGTGAATTTGTAATAAAGAATTGTTATGCTTACAATTACTAAAAACAACAATAATGTCATTACTGTATGAACAAGGTGTAGTTGCTCCCCTAATCCCATTTTCAGGAACGTAAACCTAGCGAATACGGAGGGATTACTGTATTCCGAAATGTCGAGAGAAAAAACGATTCTTTGGGTAACAAAAATCACAAAGAAATTACAAAATGACAAATTATCAATTTATCGTATTGACTCTAGAAAATACTGAGAGTAAGGAGAAAGAAGGTAAAGATAAACGTGTGAGAGACAATTTCGGAAAATCCAAGAAATGAGCTTTTCCCATCTTAAGATGACGTCCAAACTTGAGTAACCTTCAGAATTCTGCGTATCGAAATATGTTCTAGATCTCGCATAGCTTCACAACGTGACACGAGCACTTTACGGCCGATAAGAGGCGTTTTTATTCAGAAAGAAATGTAGTCAAAAATTGACATGCGTATTATCGGCCGAAGATAACCTTGTACTCTGGTCGTCGTAAATTCCCCGTAAGAGAAGGTCCAACGACTGCCTCCGGAGGATTGAGAAGTCGTTCTCGGAAGATTGAACATAGAAAAATCGCTTTCCTGAGCACCTAGAAATAATACGATTTGCCGCTGAAGCAGATTCATCGTAGCATTTCCTTAACATAAGGAAAATAATTAAAGAACTCCTTAGCCCACACCAAAAGTGACTGTTTATAAAGAGATTTTGGATGAAGTATTAGGGGGATCGCGATAAGACCAGCTGCTTCAAAGGGAAGATGGGGCGTGAGGAAGGGGGAGAGAGGGGCGTTAAAGTTGCAGGAGCATCAAGTTTGGGAGCCGCTGCATTGGTGGACACCTCATTAGTGCGTGCCGTAGTTAATGTTGCTGTTGCTTCACGTCATTATGAACTGCGTCAGATTCTGCGATAAATAAAATTCGTCATAGGCGGTCATTGTAGTGTGCTACACAGCTGCCTGTGTTCACGCAAACGACGTAAATAAAATACGTAAAATTCATACATTGAAAACAGTTACTGAAACATTTGTCTTGAAATCTAGGCGGGTGTCATCGGCCGAAAAATGCGATAATCACTTATGAGATTTGATGATTAGAATTCTAAACTGATCCGCAAACTTGTTGGTTATAAACGCGTCGGTTCGACCACGACAGAATTTCACAAGTAACCTTCTCGCTGCACTATACTAATTTCCTAATCTAGCGCCGCGTTGATAATGAATCAAAGGTACGCACGTCCTCGAACGAAAATTCTAACTGACGCCGAGACTGAAAATGGCTGCTTCTCGGGACGAAACTACGACAATTTTCACATGAATAGCATATGTTCTCCGAAATGAAAATGACCATTTACTCTTTAAAATTTACATTTGCATACAATTCTTCGGAAACGGAAGGAAGAACGGCAACATCCGAAAATATCACACTTAAACATTAATCTGGTAGGATTTTAATGAATCAGAGAGTAACGAGGAAGTTTCAATAAATAGAGTCAAAACTCTCATAAAGTTGTAAAAACAACAGTACAGATACATCAACAGAGAATTATCGAGCTCGTATTATGGATGAAAAAATTCAAGAACAAGCACTTAAAAAATACTTGCCTCGGTTATCTTCAATTGTCACAACAAGGTTACAAAAAACCAGATGCGCGTATCGGTTACATAGCAGCCGTCTTCAGCGGCAATTCACCGAAAATATATTATAAAAGAACCAATTTATTTTTTGTGAATTACCAATGAAGACGATTAATTTGTAGCCGAAATGCGCAACTGTTTTTTCTAACCTTGTTGCGGCTATTGAAGACAACTCAGGCAAGAATTTTTAAGTGCTTGTTGTTGAAGTATAGGTACATTTGAATGTTTGGAGCCCTTCCATTGTCAATAAATAACATTTATTTCATTCGTTACGTAGCAGCACCTATCTCGTTACGTAAACATCAGTTCCTGAGGGCCGAACGGGCAGGAATGTGATGTCGAGTCGAAAGTCTACATGCGATTCGATATTTGACAGCAAAAAGAACACAGCCAGCTGAAATCCATCGAGAAGATTTCAAATTCCATATTTCTAAAAAAAAAAAAGAAAAAGAGATTTGGTGTAGAGCCTTCGATAACGGCAGGACAGAGGTTCGAGATGAGGAACGACCCAGTCAACACAGCACTGCCTGTACAGATGACTACGCTAGCCGTATTGATGCCGTAATCAGGGAAGAACGAAGCACGAAACCTGCCAACACTGCTTATGAACTGAACATCACGGTAGAAGAAAAAATATGCGTGTTCAACGTTTTGTAAAAGATGGCAAATAGAAACTATCATAGCTTGAGGACGACTTCTTTGAAGCAGGGAATAAAAGGACTAGTAGCACCAAGGGGACAAGTTTGGTGACTATGTAGAAAAATAGCAATGTCAATAGTAAATGTGCTTAACCTATCTATACTTCCATAAAAATATATTCCCAACATGGCGTAAATAGTTAACTTATTTATTGAAATGTCCTCGTCCATCATGCATAGTAGCCTTTTAAATCTGAATTCCATTCACTCTTGACTAATGTAAGTACCAATAAAAGAAACTGAATTCGGTTACGTCGAAATTAATTGTTTCAATTTTTCGATAGTATAACATCTCGAAGCGAGACATGCTCACCGGCTTTACCTACCCCTTCGATAAAATTTTTGGACGAATACGCGACCTAAAGAAACACAATCATTTACGACTGTTAAGCTAAAAAAAACTCCAGCGAGCATCAAAATTGTTTTCGTTCACAAAAAATCAACTGGTAGATGCGACGGGAACGCCTGACCTCACCGGTATGTACGAGACATAGCGTTCGGTGCGGAAGTGACGGCTTCCTCAGCTCTTTCGGAAAATCCGCTCCGTCGCTTATATCACTCGCTTTAATTATTCCATGTTCTGGAGGAAACGATCACGGCCGCAAGAATCGCCACTCACCCCTCCGTCCACCAACACCTCATCGTCTTCCTCGCCGACTTCCGGGCCGACGGCGGGTGGGGTGAGCGACGGTGGAATAAGGCCTTCGGCCCCGCGACGGACCCGCCTCTTCCTCCGTCCTAACGAGAAGGGAGAGGCAACCGCTTTGGCTGGAGAAGCCTCCGGAGTAGGCTGCTGCGGGGAGAAGGCTCTAGGAGGCGCCGGAGGGGGCGTGGAGGCGGCGGGGGCGTACACCTCGGAGGGGACGGAGGTCCCTGGGAAGTCGACGGGCGAGGTGGGGCCCACGACCCCCCAGCAACTGCACCGGCGGGTCATCGCCTTCGCCGCCAATCTTCCCCTCTTTATGTCTCTTCCCTAACCACCCACCACTCGGCGGAGTCGCGCCCCTTTAATGATCTTTCGCGTTATAATGGATGGACGCGATGTTCTCCCCACATCGAATAACTCGAAAGAAGGCAAAGAGCAAAAACTGACGGAAAGTCACGAGCGGAGGTGCCAAAGCATCATCGGCCCTGCAGCCAAAATAAGGAAGCGGGATCGCGGACGGAAAATGCACGCCTGCAAGCGATGCGGAGCGAGGGATTTTTCCACTCTCGACTAGAAGTTATTTAACTCAAATTTTCGCCGCAGATGAAGGAAAATCTCCACCGCACCAAAGTAATTGAAAAACTTGTCCATAAATGTTTACTTAGGCAGTAAGAAAAAACAAAGGATAATCGAAATTTGGTTTCCACGGCTTGTTTACCGATTCTCCACAACGTACGCGGTTTCCCTGGCTATCTCCATTATCCCCCTCCCTTCAGTTGGCTTGTACAGCAGTTTGGGCAACACTCCCTTAAAGGGATCCCAGCCGGAATTAGCCTCAATCTACCGACATACAATTATAATGACGACCGCTCCACTCAACGGACAGATTAGTCAACGTATTGCTCCGGATCGAAGAGGCTTTGCATGACTAAAAAATGGAGTGCGCAACGAGGGAAAAGGAATTATATGCTGAATGGGCAGCATATGGCAAAAACCGAATAATTTAAGCAATTGCTAAGGCCAAAAGAATTGCGCGGGGAACACAAAATACAACAGGCAACAAATGTTAAGGGAATAAAAAACAGCGTGGATATTTTAGGATCTTAATGTCGAACGGGTCATTTAATCAGATATTTTTTAATAAAACTCCATCTTGGTCGTATGAAATGAATGATGATACATTCAAGGGTCGTTAATACACATTTAGTTCGTAAAACGTCAATCAGTTAAATGAGCCCCAAAAACAACAACATCCTGTAGCACAAGACAAATTGACAGTTGATGATATGCAAAATCCCAAAAATCCAATCTAACAAAGTATTTTGGGAGAAATGTAAAGCTAAGGATTTCTAAGAAAGCGTGTAGGGGAGATGCAAACATAAAATGCTAAGGATTTCTAAGTTCACCACGGAAATATCGTGATTTAACGTCACTAGCCCTATATCACGAAACTAAATGAATCATGAACCAACGCTCGGAGTTTCGCTAGGGGTGGAGTTCGGAGGGAATAAATCGCTCGGCTGGATGTGGAGCGACCGCAAAACAAACTACTCCAACGAGCACCCTTTCGCACCAGCTTGGTGCCCCTCCCTGTTATCCAAACACTTGGAGGAGACGCCTGCGACGAGGCGCCGATCCATGTTTCTACCTCTCTCTCTCTCTCTCTCTTTTAGTGAATAACACGAACACTCGTTGTCACACACTCTTACTCGAAGAGGAACACAACACGCGAAGGCGAAGATAGTCCAATTCGGCCAAAAAGTAACCGAACCGTCTTAAATACTCAACCCCTTAAAAAATAAAAAATAAATAAAACGCAAGACGGCGGAAGTATGAATAAAGTAGAGAGAGAGGAGGAAATTAAGAAATAAAATAAAACCGGATGAAAATTATGCCGCTCGGGGAAAAATAGATACATTTGCCGGGTAATCCCGTTTCCAAACGAGTAACGCGATCGGAATGAGCGCTTGTTTACACGACCGCGTCGTCTGAATCCTGCGAGTCTTCCGATGGCCACGAATGGAGATGGAAAACGGGTTATATCCCGAGGATCGACCTCCGGAGCGGCTCCGGCGCGGAACGCGATATACCAGAGGAGCAGCACCGTTGTGGTGACGAGGGAAATGACGGCAGCCGGACACTCCCCCGGGGGTGCGGCCTTTTTCGTTTTTTTTAAGGGTCACGGAGATAGGTGGAGCGGGCCGAAGGAGGAATACGACGGAGAGGCTCTCGGGAGCGGCGTTTAAGGCTTCGCTCTCTTCACGCCACAGCGAATCCTATTATCCGATTATCACTCACGTTCTCCGCGAGCGAAGAGACGTAGCAGTGGCGGATAATACGGGTAAATACTGTAAAATCCACTTATGCGATACGCCGTCATCTCTCACACAAATTCGGTTTTTTCCCTCTTTTTTTTTGGTAGGGGGCTTGCGGCCACGCCCCCGCCGCTCCCAACGGCATTTTGGGGATGTGGAAAAATACGAGATGTACGTAAGCTAAACGAATGAACGAAACCTCTTTCTGCGCGAAAAGGAGTTAAAACAATGGAAGGCATTTGGACGAAAGGGAAGGGTATGAGGATAATTCCACCGCCGTTTATATTGGAAATGCTTGAATCTTAAGAAACGTTCCCTCGGGGATCATTTGGATGCTTTAACGGGCATTGGAAGGGTAAAAATAAAGCCACTGCGAAATATTTTCGGCTTGCGTAAAGTTAACTGCAAAAAGAGTCCCTTCCTTATTTTTAATTGCTCGTCAGGGAAATTGCCTAATGAAGCCGTCATTTGGGGCACGGCGATCGATTCTAAATTTTAGTGCAAAAACAACGACGAAAAAACCGAAATTCGCATTAAATGTAAATGAATCTGCATCGCAAACTGCTTCAAATAAATATGTCACAGAATAAATTAGCCGTTATGTTAAGGAGTGTAATGATTTTTTACTGCTGGAACGTGGATCGCGTTGAAAAGGATTTTTTTAATACTTCACATCCTTCTGAAATCGATAATTAACAAAACTTTTTATTACATCTTCCGTTTTCAATTGTGGGAAAGACGCCATAATATACACACACAAATCGCTGCACAATTTGCGTGAAAATACTTTTTGCTTGGACATACATTATCCAATACGGCCAATAGCCCACACACTAAATGATTTTAAATTAGATGGTTTTCAATCAGAAGGGTTGAGTTTCTTAAATTAACATGTTTGCGATCAGGTTTATTTATAAAATTCGTTGTTTGTTGTGCTGGAAACTATCTAAAGTGCTACTCAGAGAACATTCAAACTCATTATCGTAATTTCACATTCAAAATACTTTGGTTGATTTTTTAACATCAATCCATAAAAAAATGCATCATGCCAGAGATTGGATGCATAGAGGATTTTTTATGACGTCGATATCAAAAGAACATTATTGCCACTGTTTGGTAAGAAGAAAGGAGAAGAGTCAAGGGAAAATAATTAGCTAGGCAAATAAATTAGAACACAAGTCACATTTCTGTAAGATCATTAATTTTAACAAAAAGCATAAACGCCATTTGAGGTTGCTAACAGCTTTCAGCAACAGATTTTATCATTTTAGTACTCAAAAGGATGTAATAATTGACCAATCCATCAAGAACAACAAACCAGGAATAATAAGAAGAAATTACACATTGTATGCTGAACGAAATAAGAAAGACTGGCTTGCCTGTAGGTTTTGAGTTAGAAAAAATAACAAAGGAAAAATACTGGGCTGTCTCATACAAGAATAGAAGAGGCAATTAGAATTAGTACATTCAACTCCAACAAGACCCCAAAATAACAAAGATTAAGTTGAAAAAACTGTTAAATGTATAAAAACCTGATATCTTCATTTGGATTTTTTGAAATTGAGAAAGACGATGTAAAATAACTCCAATGTATATTCATGCAGCAGAAGAATCCTTCAACATCAAAGCCATTGAGCTAGCTAACTACCCACACGTTCAAACGAGATAGAAAAGGGAATTAAGGTGTTGGAAGGCATTTGAAAACTGAAGTGAGCTAGATGAACATATCAAGCTTAAGTGTTAAAAGATCATTTGCAAAGCCCTTTAAATTCTACAAAGGGGTAGGAAATCTACAGCGAATAGAGGACTGAAAAAATGTGCGACACGAAAAAGTGAGGGCAACCCTTCACAGGAGTACCTGCCAATCAAATTAAATGCATTATTTCCTAAGCCGGTAAATAATACAAACAAATACAACTTCATGCAAAAGTTCTATAAAAATATATATAGGTTAGCAAAAGAAGAGGTACCCCCACATTCATTTTTTAAAAAAATATGCATTTGGGCCTATGTATACCTACAGAGTATATCCTCAGTCCAGATATGGACCTGGACACTCCATTGGCTGAAATCAAAGGAAGAAAAATATAGTTTAGGTTTTCCAGACGGTGACAGTTAGTGGTTGATTTCCTATTAAAGGCTTCCAAGCACTATTCAATTGGATGCATTTCTTAATTTTTGCCTACTTGCTACTCATTTGGTAACAAAATTACAACATCCTATGCGAATAAACATCGTTAACTCACTTATCTTATACTAGAAAACTGTAAAAAATGCTATCCTATACATCCCTAATTCTAGGCAGAGTTCATATTTACTACACATCTAACACATAAGTATGTCTAAAACACAAAATAAACATCACATAAAAGCTAGGAGTTTTCACGAACCGATTTCATTGTTTCATGGTTTCCCAAGCAGACTTATGACTATTCATAAAACACTGTACAAGTAAAATTGAAATATACAGGAGATAAATTTTCTTCAAGGTAAACTGAATGCTGAATGTAATCCGGTGAATGACAATAGTAGGGCAATTTCTCTTAAGTTTTAAATTACCATATACAAATAAATATTACAATTAAATTAAAGAAAGCTCAAAAGAATTCTCTACATCGGGAAGATGCTGTATTTATTCAATAGGTCAACATTGAACACGATAAACCTAACAAAAATTCAGGGATAAAATTAGCCCGTTAAAATAAAAAATTAAGTTCTAACCTCGACTTCTTCTTTGACTGGAACACGTTGCCATGGGTCTGCCAAAACGGCCAGCGGCATATCTGTTATAATATTCCACTTAAAATTCTTGATCCACTCCACGACATATACATCCGTCTTCGCCGGATATCCAGTTCAAAATGGCGAGCGGATTGCGCATTACGTTATTATAGACGGTGACATCTGAGGGTGAAATAACTAATCACATAACACCTGTTGCGGCATTTTTATTGGCATGAATTAATGTTATTTTATAACAAGTAACTAATTTAAAATTTTCTTTATTTTTATAAACTCTGGATATTACTAAATAAACCACAACATTTTCAAGATTATTATTAATATGTTATTGTGGTAGCACTGATGAAACATGGCTTCCTTCTTCGGTGAGGTTGTGGAAACGTCGTCGAGAGCGTTTGATGGGGATTGTGAGGATGTTACAAGTCTAAACGATCCTTTTATAATATCTAGGTTAGTTCTTGCTATTGAAATGCGTATTTCTTTAAAAATTGTCCGTTAAAAATGTACGCGAATGTTTCAGCGAGTATGAACTGTCGTGGATATCAGGTGATGGCCCTGCAGCAACAGATTTGTTTATAGTAATCGACGGTATATGCGCCTCCAGTAGGTACTTAGTACGAAATTATGTTGTAATATATAACCGTAATTAGTTTTAAATCTCAATATTTTATTTAGGTTTTTCTGCGTTTCTTCGTTCAAATGCAACGGTTGTTGCCAAAGTAACTGAGTCATTCCAAAAAAAAGACGACGATGAACCTCCTCTTTGGAGAAAACCTGAAATACCATCCTATATATACAAATTTGCGAATGGAGTGTATTTATGTGAAGTTAGCCCTGATGTGAAAATTGTCAATTCGAATTATTTCACAGCCAAGGTAAGTGTTAAATAATTTTGCTATTTCTCGGAGAGTCGTGCAAGTTTTATTAATATGATTCAACTTTTTCGCAGTAATGGTATCTCATATATATATAAACTTTATCAAAATATAATTAGCGTTAAATTTTATTAAAATTGTTTAAATGTCTAATATTGTTTTATGACGACGCTTTCATTAAGTATGATATCATAGGTACATTACCACCTTAAAGGTACAAATAAATGTACCAGGTTACCTATAGTATCACAGCATGAAGTCAACTTTACCAGAGCAGTGTTTTCCAAACGGGTGCAAAATATTTCACATACTGTCTAATCATAATTGTCTACAGTATGCAGCCGTCAAATTCTGGCACTCAAGTAGCTAAGACGCCTGCGTTCACGTATTTTTTACTATGGTTATATTTGCAATTATGTGCCCAGTAGGTATTGTTTATGAACTGTGGTTGAACATAGCATAGGGTGGATGAAGATAGTTTTCTTAGGGCAGCGGCTTGGTAATGTTTGGTAACCGCTGCGCTAGACAATTATCGAGATCGCCTTTTGCCTGAAAAAAATTCACATAAGAACCAAAACTTGAGAAAATATGTTTCAGATGCCATAATAAAGTTATGAAAACCAAGTTGGACTGCATTATATCATATTTTTTAAAATCATTATGTGCTCAGGTACAAGTTTTCTACAGTTGGGCATTTGATATAATTTGAAAAATCACAGAAACAATAATATTTGACCTTAAAGCATTATAAGTTAAAACTTATGTTCCTCTTAAATTTTTCAATTTTAAGTTATGCTTTTTCTTTATGATTTTTGTAAACAAATGTAAATTGTCTGTGCATATTTTCATATGCAGATGTGCAAGTTTTATCATCTGATTAAATGTATGAAAGTAGTCGATGCTTAAAAAGGGCAGTTAAATTAATCTTTTTAGAAATTCTTCTGAATGGTGTTTTAAGTACCAAAAATGGGAATAATCAGTAAAATGAGGCCATATGGTAACCCTAATCTCTACAATTTTATAGTAATTCAGATTATAGTTTTCTTCGTTGAAATAAAAAAAATTCTGTTAGGTTATGTTTTATTTGACTTGTTTTGTATTAGTTACATCATGTTAGTTAATATTAATGATTCTCCATTGAAACATGAAACTTAAAGTACTTTTATCTGATTTTAGTACTCGTGAACAACTTATATTAAAAATTTCTTCAAATGTATTAATAAATATGTAATGACTTTTAGAATCGTTTTTTCTGAAGTAATTATGGTTGTTTTCAGTTGCATACGTGTCTGGAGAAGTCTAAGGAAGTTGTGATTCTCACTTCAAAATCATCATATGGCTATGTATCATCAGTGTATTACAGCCCTCCATTTTTGAGGGGACTATCAAACACAAGTTTTATTGAAAGTGGCAGAAAATTATTAGCCCCTATCGTGGACACTGCCAACTTTATCTCTAGTGTTCCTGCTTCAGGTATATATATAATTGGAATAGTATCATATTTGATTCATCATAGTTTCTGTAGTATTAATTACATGGTAGCCTTCTGGCTGAAATTTGTTCATGATTTTGCAAGAAAAAATCTCATGTGCTCTTGATGTTATTTTCAGTTCTCACCTGGTGCGCATTGAAGAAAATAGTTAGCTCTCTTTATGTGTGTTACACTCCTAAAGAAGAGATTGATTCAGTTATTTCTAGGTTATTAGTACAACTATTCTCTAAAATTCCAACTATGAACAATTTAATGAGTGAAATCAATTTTGAAATAAAAGAAAGAGATAACAGCCTCAAAACAGGGAATTTGTACTTGTAATTTTTGCTTATTGTGTTTAATTTCACAAATTTTTATGCAGCTTCATTGTTCAAACTATGCAATGCATATTACTTGATAAAAAAGGATCGTTTGCATGCTGATTTAATAATAATAAAGTATTATCATTTAGCACAGTTCTTATTATTTTGAAAAATTAAAACTTAGCAAAAGACAGTATAATATTGTTCCAAAAGTGCTTTTAATGATACAGTATCATATTTTTCTAATTAATCAGTCACAGGCTTAAATCTTGTGAAATACTTACCTATATATTTCAAACACTTAGGTACATACATATGAAAGAATAACGATAACGGCCGAGCATGGCAGCACTGGTTGGTTCTGTGGGTTGGCAATAAAGGGCCTTGCTTACTATAATACTCACAGCTACAGTCTCACAGAGCTCTACAGGCAGCTAACACAGCTCCAATTTCAGAGCTGAATGGTCAGCTAGTTTTACTAATTTTCATTGTCATATTACATCTGTAGCCTCGATAACATATCTCATGCCTCACTTGCAATCTACCAGTATTTGTCAGTGCAGACAGAATATTCATTCTTTAGTTTTTTTAATTTTATTGCTAAACAATTTGTTCCCAAATTCAAATATATATGAGATCTTCCAAACAATACTAATATGCGACATTGATATGACTTGCATACAACTTTTGTGCTTGCCAAATATTTCGGACTCCCCCTTGAGAGAATCCTGTGTGCGCTACTGGTGGTGGATGTAATTTGGCTAGACAAAACTGCCAAGTGGCAGTAGGTATGTTCTGCTAGTATCCAGTTTTTTTCAGAAACTTGAAAATGCTCCATTATTGTTACCAAGTGAAATTGCGATTCCTTTGACATTGTTATTAGAGCTACATTTTCATAAACAAATGGGTAAAAAAGTATGCATTTTATAAGAGTAGATGTATATGTACTTAACTGTACTGCTAAATGAGTGGAATTTACATTAAAAAATTGAAGACTAGATACCAAAATTTAGTCTGATCAAATGTAGCGTGACCTGCTGAAGAAGAAATTGATGTGATTTACAGTAATAACATTTTAACTTGAGGTGTACTGAGATATAGTAAGACCTGAGGGTATAGCAAACAAATTTGAAGGAAAATTTTTTTCAATAGCTTAAAATGTTCTTTAAAGGGAAAATGGCAAAATTTTATTTTGTTGCCATTTTTAGACTTTCTGATGTATAAGATGTTTTATTTATTGTAGAATATTTTATACACATGATAGTGATTTAATACATGGGTCTATAAATTCCATTTGATAGGCTCATAAGGAAAACACCATATACAAATATGTAACTGCCAACTCAAAAGCTGAGCTCATATATTCTTTGTAACAAAATAACAGCTAAAAAAATATTTCATTTAATGAAAAAATTTGCATAAATTCACATTCTATACAAATTTTTCTCCAAGTTTTACTTGTAAGTACTAAAATTCAATAGGCACAGTTAATCACAATTATCACTTGTGAATATTTTTCTACAAAATTGCATCTGAAGAGTATGACTGAAAATTAGTTTTAATTCTTTGAGCTGCAAATGTAAAAGTAGTAGTTTATGCTTTTCCCAAGTTATTCTTGATATCATTGATGAAAAATGAACTAATCACTGCTTTAACTCTGATATATATATATCATGGTAACAACATATAATCGCTCCTTCAAATTTAAATTATTTATGTTCTCTCGTATTTGTAAACTCATCATCAATCAAGAAAACCTTTGTCATAATTAAATTATATAGACATTTTCTTGTACAATATTTTGTTTCATCATAAAACCTGTAAGACAAAAAGGGCTTTTAAATATGCATATTCACTGTTTTGCCATTTTTTCTGAGCTGAATTTTAATTTTTAAGTAGCAACTTTTTTGCAGTACTTTTACTTGAGGATTATTTTGAGTATTACTCATTAACTTTCCTATTCCTTTCTTTTGTCATAACTTAGAAACACATTCCAAATGCTTTCATCTGCCTAATCTGAAAACTTAAGAAACATCATAGCTCTTCTTTGATCCCTGCAATAGTTCTTTAGAATCTTTTGAATTAACTTTTGACAGTGCCACTTCATTTTCTTCTGTGTTAGCCAAGTTTTCTGCTTTTTCTCCGCTTTGTTTCCTTCTTCGTAAGCAAGAATTGCAAGCAGTGTCTCCAACACCAAAATGTTCTCCTTCTTCAAGGGTTTGAGGCATTGGTTGGTTTAATGTTTCTGGGAGCAGTAAAGTAAGGAGTCCAGATGCAATGGAAATAGTTGCAAAAACTGTGGTCGGAAGCTTCTTATCAAATGAATCCTATAAAAGAAAACAAGTTAAAAATGATAAACTAATGAGGTGCTTATTCTGTATTTCAAATGGGTTTGCTCTTATTTTCCATTTTATAAATTAATCTACATAATTATATAAACATTAGATATATTAAGCAATGGATTTTTCAACACTTAATGAACAATTAATCAACAAAATCAATTTTCTATGAATCTAATGAGGCATTGTAAGTTCACATTTTACAAAGGCTGCCAAAAAGTAAATATGATAACCAATGCACTTTAAGGAAAAATCCCTTAGAAGTTGCCACCACATAATATTGATTTGCATATACAGTGAAACCCAATTTATAGTTCCCATAATTAACATTTTCTTGCATTTGAGATTCATATTTGTGGTTGCAGCCAATGCTCCATAGAAATAAAGCAATATTTTCTGGATTTTTTTGTTTCTCCATTTACCCCCATATTAGAAATATAATTCTGGTCCCTGCACAAAATCCAGATTTCAATTTTGTATTTGTATGAAATATTTTTGAGTTACATGTCATGACTATATAGATAAGAGACATGATATTCTCTGAGGAAATTTTTGTGATAAGTGTGCAGAGATAGAATCTATGGTCCACTGGTTATTCTCTAATGCAGATGAAGTTACTGCATTTTATTCCCTGCTGCTCCATACATAAAAGCTTTCAAATGAAAGGACATTGTCAAGGTGGGAAAAAGCGAAGAGCAACTTAATGTGTTGCTGTGCTATATACCGTATTTACTTGCGTAATTGCCCCACTGTTTTGCACAATTTTTCTTACATTAAAAATGGGTGGGGCAATTACACAGGCCATATAAGAACAAGGTGACCAGACGTACTCCTTTCAGTGACTTTGTACTCCACATAGGGGTGTACCGATATCGATTCCTTTAAAAACAATCCTTAAAAGGAGCCATATATTTAACTTTTATGCAGAATTGGCCTACAAGTTAGCAAAATCTCTCAACATAAGTATGCAATGCAGGGTCATGTGGAGGACACTTACAAAGTAGAAGCGCGTTATATCTTGACTTAAGCAGCAAATTTCTGAGTACGTCCTAACTCTATAGTTCGAGAAACATATTCTTCAAAGTGGTAATCTAAACAACGCAAAATCGTCACTGAATTGTGTTCGGTGAAGTCTTCCACCAAACTACATCATTAAGGTATGTTTTCTTTCTCTGATGAATTGTTTTATATTCATTCTGAGCCTAATGAAAGTTTATATTTAAATTAAGTATATATATTGTTTAATCTGCACATTATGGTTAAAATTATGGCCTTTAAAAATCTGACTTGATTAATTCTTCAGACATTATACGTGTATATGCACAAATAGTAATTTTAAAGAATTCCGAATTTGCAGCATTTGTAAATTTTCTTATAGGTATAATCTTAAGTGAATATTCTCCTGAGCGATAAATGCAGTTAATAAATGTACTGGGTGTTTCAAAAAAGCGCTACATCTTGCTACCCAAGACATAAATTCTTTTGTTTATGCAGTATTTATCATTAAGCCCTTCTGAAATACTCAAATTATGCATTGTTAAGTTCTTTAAGATATAGATCAATACATCTGATAATATTTGTTTATTTATTGTTATATATGACATTGGTCGACATGTTTAATGACGTAAAAGGTAATCACTCCCATGTGAATACAATTTGCAAAAATTAAAACTTTTGCTCTCTTCCCCATCGACAATCAAAATGTAGAGGCCTCTATCTTCAAATCAAATTACTCTACACTCTCTTTTAAAAAGGGGGGGAGGTAGGATTCGATACCCCTGCCCTAGTGTACTACTCTTAATTTTTGCAAATCTGGTCACCTTATATAAAAATGAAGTCTAGCAATAATGAAATTTAAAAATATTTACTGGTATTTTGCCTCTGTACAAACTTGTATATAAGAACAGAGAACACTATTTATTTTCTTGAAATCTGATAATGTCTTTCGTCCAATATCTCACTTGCTTGGGATCAACTGAAAATTCTCGTGCTGCTGCTCTGTTACTCCATTTTTTTGGAAAACAATATGATGCGCAGTTTAAAGTGTGTCGTGCAATTATTATATTTACTCATGTCAACATCACACTTTCACCCACTACAAACACATCTTCCTTAAATGTGTAATCCACACACCACAACAACGCTACTTTACTAACCCGCACTGTTCCTTTCAGACATGATAAGTTGACAATCTGGTGATCTGATTCACTACAAAGGCAGACAAAGACAATTTCAGCACAAAATCGGATTCATTCATCAGTCTATTGAGATGGGGAGGGAAAGTGGAAGGGATACTGAACATAGCCAAGAAAATGATATCGGTGGCTCCAATAGCTATAACATTTTTAAATGCAAAGTTGGGCATCATTATATATTGATGGGCCTTACTTAGGATATAGGAGGATACAAATGTCCAGCCCAAACTACAATAGTTGGAGAGCTGAAATTTAATACATAGGTGAATCAAAAAAAATAATCGGAGAAAAAATGCAATAATGTTTATTTTCTTGGCCGTTAAAAATTATAAACAATTTTACTAACATTTCATGGTTTAGGTACTTCTAAATGTGCTATGAAGCTGAAATTTTTTCTAATGGTAGAATTTGCCAAATAATGAAAAGGGGATTATAGAAATTTGAAAATTTTTATTTGTTCGGCCATAAAAATTCCTAAATATTAAACAAATTGACTAATGTTTATGTACTTTCTAAATGTGCAGGAAGCTGAAAATTTTAACCAAGGTAGGGAATGATGCTCCGGCGGTAACTTACATTGAAAATTTTAGAAAAATTTATTATTGTGGCTGTTAAAAATTCATAAATTTTAAACAATTAAATTCATATAAATGCACTTCTAGATGTGCTACACTGATGACATTTTGCACAAATGTGAGGTATTTGAAACGAATGATGAAAACCTAAAAACAAATTATAATTATACATTTTAGGGGTTGTTTTTAACCCAATACTTTCAAAACAGAAAAACACGTAATTCGGTGCAGAGGTGCAAACTTATGCGTTGAAAATTATTTTTCGGCTTTTATTTTTACTATAAGGTGAGAGAAAATGCTTGCAGAATGCAAGCACACATTCACTAGTAGGCTACATTTTGCACAGAATCGGATCAATCTGCTGGGAGGGAGTGTTGAAGCAAAAGAGAGTTTGCAGCATAAACAATGATAACCATTGTATCAAAGTAAAGAAGAGGCAATTATGTGGTACAAAAAATAATCTTTTATTTTCTCCTCAAAAACTGGGACGGAGCAATTATGCGATGGAGGCAATTACGTGAGTAAATACGGTATGTCTCATTTATTAACACCTGAAGTCTAATGTAAGTCACATTTTAACAATTTTCTTTCCTGATATGACCACAGAAGACTACACACTTTCTAAACAAGTTAGGAATCAGATGTGAATGAAATTTTACCTTTTTAATTTCAATCTAAAAATAATAGCTGGAAACACATCATGTGAAGAATAAATTAGTACAATTTGTGCTACTACATATTTGCATTTCATTATATGAAGTTTTACATTTATAATCTAACAAAGTCGAAGACCTGCATGACAATCTTTGGCAATCCTTGTTTTCTCAATTTAAGGTACAGACAAACATTAAATCAGCATTCTGCTGTACTTGTTTTTGTAAATGTTAAATATCCATTCTACCTATACTATCTCATTATACTTGCAACTTGCTTAATTCATTCAAATTTTTTGTGCATCTATATCACATGATCCCTCATGATTATCATTGTAATTCAATTTCCTTATAAAGTTTAACTACAATGTAAACATTTACAATACCATGGTTTCAAACAAGATAAAAGGTTAATTTTCCAAAGGTACTTACTAAAAGAGTAATTAGAGGTGTTAAGGCTGCACTTAGACGAGCGCACATACTACCAACTCCAATGGCTGTGTTTCTCACTACTGTAGGGAAAAGCTCAGCTGTATAGTTGTAAGCAATGGCGAATGAACCAGCAATAAAGAATTTTCCAATCATCACAATTGTAGTTGCAGATGCACTACCAGTTGTTGTATCTAGAAGTACAATATTATTTTTTTAATTTCAGTGATCACGCATTGAAGATTTACCTGAAATACTAAAAATGCACTTTATTTATATACATGCTTCAAATTTATGTACAGATATACAGTAAACCCTCAATATATTTCTGGAGATGCTGTGAATCTTAAGACCAAAGGGGCTTATGGGAAAAAGGAGGTCAGGTGGGTCAATCATACAGAAACCCTGGCAGATGCTCATGATCAACAATAATAAATTTTTAATGAGACCAATAACCCTGCTAATTACAGTAAACTCCCAGTTATCTGGCACTCATGCAACTGGAATTCTCAAGCAACCAACATCTCTTGCATCTTGATTTTCTTCTAGTTCAGAATGTTCCCTCTAAAATTGGCACTTTCGGCAATTTTTTGTTAACATCTAATTTGGAATGTTGCCACTAAAATTTGCATTTTCGACAGTCGCAATATGCAATTGTGGATGTTTTTTGCACTCTGTATTTATGTTAAATAAAATATTTTGCACAACCCTTTTAAATGCCTCCTAAAACTCCAATACGCACTATAGGTGATAAAAGGAAACAGGTTGTGCTAACCTTAACCCAGAAACTTGATATAACGAAACTTTAGAGAAAGCTGAGAACTGCAATGTTTTAATGAAAGAGTTTAATGTCGGTTCTTCCACTATTTATGACATTAAGACACAGAAATCACAGTAATGACATTCGTTACATCTTCTGAGACAAGTAGAGGAAATGAATATCGGCACACTCTTCGTAAGCTGAAACTTGAGCAATTGGATATTGCTACTTATGAATGGTTTTCTATAAAGTGTTCCGAGAAAGCTCCTATTTCTGAACAAATGTTTATTGAAAAGGCCCAATATTTTTATAAACAAATGGAGATTAGCGAACCATGTGCATTTTCAAATGGATGGTTAACATGTTTTAAGATGAAGGCATTGGATCAGATTCTAGATGTTTCAGGTGATAAAAAATCGGCCAACCAAGGAACTGCCGATAAATTTTGTGACTTTCTTAAAACATTAGTTAAGGAACATGGCCTAACCCCTGATCAAATTTATAATGCAGATGAGACCGGTTTATTTTGGCTATGTTTACCACATTCAATTTTGGCTAGTTTAAGTGAGACTTGTGTTGAAGGTTTTAAAGAAAATAAAGACCGCTTAACCGCGTTTACCTGTGTATCAATTTGCCTCAAGAATTTCTGCTAATACATTGTGTTGGGTGTGGATAATTTCTTTCCTTTTCTCAGACAAGGAAACAATATTTTTTATCATAAAATCCTAAAGGTTGGACGAAGTTCACCCTTACCTTGCATTGTTATTAGAACAAAAGAGAAACTAGTAGTGATAGTCATATGAGAAACTCCACTGGATGTAATGTAGTTAGTAAATATTAAAATATTCCAAATAAACGTGTTGAATACAGGCGACTCCCGAGATTCGACAGGGATGCATTCCTGTAAACGTGGTAGAATCTCGAACCATTGAATGTCGAATCATCACAAATTCAAACAATTAGAGCAGAAATAACAATGTCTAAGACTGAAACTAAACCTCTCATGGTCAGGCGGGCCGAAAATCACTTCGCGTAAACTAGTTTCTAATTCGACCGATCGATCGGCTGGGTGGAGTTCATTCATTCCATGATATTGGCTTACAAGAGTCTGCTGAGAAAAATCAGCCATATTTAATTTAGAATTACAGTAGCCATTTCCTTTCCACTGAAGGAGACTTGATTAGTGTTAAGGTATTTACATAGCATATATTTGTTTTTCAAAAGCATTTTTCTAGATGTGCTAGAATGGCAGTTATTTTCCTAGCTTGGACTAAATTTGCAAAATTATCTGACAAAAGTCCCTGGTGACGGATTAAATTTATGTCCATGCAAAAGCATGTGATTTCTCTTTTTGAACAAGAATATGTTGATAAAATAAAGGAAATATATAAAATTTTTAATTTGAAATTTTAAGTGTGAATCAGAAAAATTCAGAAAAGGACTAAATACAATGTATTACATGCTTCCAAGGGCTTACATATAGGATAAATAAAATTCTTGAGTGGATGCCATAAATAACACTAAAAAATCAAAAAAATCTCCCACCTTGAGGAAGGTATGTAGCTACTATGCAAGCTATGCCACCCAATATCATAAGAGAACTAGTTAAGGAACGTCTTCCAGTTCGGTCCATGAGAAAAACAGTTGCTGCATAACTTGGCCACTCCACAAGACCAACAAGGAAGAGAACTAGGAATGGGTTACCAAACAGCTTTCCAGTATTTAATGACAGTCCATAATATACAAGACTGTTTGCAAACCTAGATGAAGAGAAGAAGTAATTGTTTCATGTTAGAATAACTTGTGGCCAGTAACAAACCATAAGAAAATCATGTTATCTGCCTGATATATTTGATCATTTATATCATTTAAAATTTGTTGAGTTTGAATGAAAAATAGCCAACGTTTTGAGCTGATAATTCTATTTTAATTCTATTTTAATTTTATTATAATAATAATATGATCTCACTGTATCGAGTCTCAAGAAGACTAGTTTAAAGGGTGATGGTGTGGAATAGCCAGTAATTGACTATATTTTTCCTTTTTAAATGCAGATCTTTTTATATACAGCACCTCGCATGGTACAAGGAGTAAATAAATATTTTGATTATTTTAGAGATATTTATTACTGATTTGATCATTGAATTATACAGGAATAAATAATATACTCACCAATTCAGGCATATATTAAGAGTCTTCTTACGCAGGTTAGGTGTTCGCATAAGATCTGACACTCCTGCAGAAGAGCTTGATTCATCTGGTCCCTCATTACCTGTCAGCCTATCATCATTCAGTCTTCTTTTTGACACATCTAAGGTGGCTGAATCTGAAAAGCTACTCCCTTGGTTGATTTTTAGTGCTTTTTCTACAATGGCAACAGCTTCTTGAGTGCGTCCTTGACTCCACAACCACCGTGGTGATTCATCAATCAACCTGGATATTTTATTGATAAAAAATATTATGTAAAATACAATTGCACAAAAATGTCCACAATAAAATTTTATTTTATTTCAGTCAATCGGCAGACTTGTGGATGGCTGATATTTTAACAACACATTTGAAAAATTTGGTATGATAAAAAAATCTCAATAATTTGAATAACTAACAGAACTAAATTCAAATAAATAAATCACATGGACGGTAAAAAATTTTCTAAAGACAAAAATGATTGCAAAAGCTAAATTTGGATTTCAGCTACAAAGCAGTCATTCTTCAAGATTATTTTTTTTTAAATCAATATTCAGTGGATCGTCAATGAGAATGGCTGGTTTGTAGCCAAAATCAGGTCTCATATTCCCAAGCGTTTCGTTGTTATTGGAGTGATCTTGCTGAGCAGTTGGATTTCAGCAATAAAGTGAGCTTGATATTTCATCTGTAAAATCTAAATCATGTTAATTTTGAGCAAAGAAGTGTAAGTAAGTAAAATGATATCCAGAACAAGTGAACTTCAAAAATTATGATGAGTATATTTTCTTTGGTGTTAACATTTTTCAAAAAAAAATATGAGCAACCTACCACCAATGTCCAATAAGTAAAAGGCTGTGCAACCCATATACAATCTGCAAAATCTGCCTATCTGGAATAAGATATCCCCAAAGGGCATCAAGCATAACACCCACTGCAAATGCTGCTTGGAATGCCACTCCACATATCGTCCTTTTGGATGAGCCCACCAGTTCCATTGCTGCAAATTCATTAAATTTCATACTCATTTTAGATTTAGATTTTTTGTTTCAAATTAAGTAAATATGCATACTTATAAGGAAAAACCTTTTATAGATAAAAAATATAATGATAATTAATTTAATGCCCATAATTTCAGCATTTTTGCAAATTAAATGTGTTGATATTATTGAACATTATAATAACATATTCATGCAGGTTCAACAAACCAGTAAATTGAAGCAGTGGCCATAAAGGGCAGCTTCACATGCAGTTGGATTGAATTATCCATGCCAGGCACATCGACCTACTGGAAGGTTGCCTTGTGTTAATTTTTCTCACTCAAAACAGGAGCAGTTGGCGTAAATTCAAATATGTAATACGTAAATATCTAATAAAAATATTTTCCCTATAGGCATAAAATTCTGGAACTAATATGCCATCCTACTCATAAATATTAAAATCCATTGAAATTAGCTGATTTTTAGGACATACACACAGTCTCTCCGTCGGACTGCACCATTGTTGTGTTAGAAGGACTCAAGCATTCTGTAGACTGTAAGAGTTACAATGGCTTAAGCATCTGTTCCTGGTAAGGTTAACCCTGCCAGTAAGGCCAATAAATAGGGACCAAACTAAGATTAGTCCATGTAGCATCTGTAGCTCAGAGAGGCAGCTGCAAAACTATTTGTAAAGTTTAAAAGCTCCAAATGAAGTCTGAAATTTTTAATTTATGATTTCTTTGCAAGTAAAAACAAAAAAACTGGGACCAAGTTTTACCGCATGTTGTAAAAATGTGAACTTATAGAAGCACTCGAATTTCCTAATTTCAAAGCGATATGGTGATCCACAGAAAACTGCATTAATATTTTCAGCGTATATCTGTGCCTTTATTGAATCACTTGAATTATGTCTGGTGCAAAACTCTCATATTTTGCGCATATGAGACTTTTTTCATTTCGCATCTCCTGATGGTGTACTTTATCATCTTAGAAAAGCACAACAAAAACGTTTAGTAGACCCTGTTCCTATTTCTTCCAAAGAAGAAAATTTGAAATCCTGAGAAAATCATGAAACACAGACAATGAAAACAATCATATTTTCATCATCGTTGCTTTGTGTTTAATATTTTCTGAGCCCTGTAGACTATTTGAAAGGGATAGCTGAAAGGACAGAGTCACTGTACATGTTGTAATTCGGAAAGGCAATGTCAATTTCAAATTTCCCTCCTAAAAAGCTTAAGGCAAGTTGAAGCGCTTATGTTGGTACCTCTCACTCTCCCTTCAGTTTCCTTCCTTCCTCATCCTCTACCTCGCTCATTTCCTAACTCCATTGATATGTATCGTAGAATTTTGATTAAAAAATGCCAATAATCAGCATTTTAACCGTAATGCAATGATGTAACTTTCAATCGTCTTATTTGCAAAAAGTATTGCAATTTTGCAATGATAGATCGGTAATTTCACCACCTGCTGGGGGGGCCGTCAAATACTTAGGCATTACTTTAACAAGTAACCTCTCGTGGGATATGCACATATGAAATATATGTGGGAAGGTTAAACAGAAACTAGGATTCATCAAACACATTAGGTAAAAGTGAGGAAAAAGTCAATGAGACATGTTACTTCTCTTTAGTAAGACCGCTGTTAGAGTACACGTCGAGCATATGGGATCCGTACGAGAAAGGATCAATCTCAGAGTTAGAAAGAGTGCAACGAAAAGCCGCTAGATTCGTCAAAAATTGTTACGATAGAAATAAAAGTGTTACAGGCTTGATACAGGACTTAGGATGAGAATCACTAACTGAGCGCCAATCACGTTCTTGGTTAAAACTTCTTGAAAGATTTAGAATGCATACATTCTCCAGCGACCTCGAAGAATAATAAGAGTGCCAACTTATATTGATAGAATGGACCATCCTCGTAAAATAAGAGAGATGGCCTGTACGACAGAAAGTTACAAAGGCTCGTTTTTCCCTATAACGACAGCTGAGCAGAATAGAAGTTATGATCAAAAATCAGCCAACGTAGGGTGATATACATCCTCATTATTAAGTGCTTTCCCTTGGTGATATTGCACTCCCTGCCATACACCATTGCGGTGGCTTGCAGGGTGAGCTGTAGATGAGGGTAGATCAAACAGTTTTTTATTCGTAGCATACTCACTTGATTTTAGAAATCATGTCACTATGCAACTAAAACTTATTTTTTATGCTGTTAACCATAAATATGTCCCCTTCTGACTATGACACATTTGTAAAAACCGCTGGATGAAAAAGCAACGAGCAAAAATGTTTCCAGCATGAACATGCGAAAGGGATGGATTATGGTCCAGCAAATAAAAACATTCACTTACTCAGCACAAATCCAGTAATGTAAGAGCCAGCAGCTCCAAATATTCCATATAGATAACGGAGTAAAAGGAATGAATAATACTCTGGCATGAGGGCAACTCCTACTCCCATTATAAGCTGTAGCACAGCTGATATATAGAAGACTGTTTTTCTGCCATATCTGCAATGAGATAAACACAGAAATTAAGAAAATGACTTATTCTAAAAATGAAGACTTAAGTAATACATACTTTAAAACATTCAGCCATAACTTGCCATTTGCAGGTTTTAGGTTCCTGGAGATAATCGCGAACTGCAAAACAGCAAATGGCAAGTAAAAAGGCAAGCATAAGAGAAAAAGATAAAGAGAAAATGATGACAAGTTTTATTAGTAGATAAACCTAAGATGTTCTGAATGGAGATTTTTGAAAAGGGTTTCAGCTACTACCTTAAAATCAATGCTTCCCTCGAAGTTGATATTTCTTTCCATAAATGAGTCAATCTTGATCACTTTCTTTTTCAGTTTGTTTCCTATATTAATGATCTCTGCTAATTCCTTCACTGTTAATAAGTATTCTAAGGTTATAAATATTAACCTTCATACCAGTCTCATACTGGAAAATATAGGCCTCTCCCAGCAAAAAAACATGGCTAACAAATTATTGCAAATATGATTCAGAGGGGTATTTGGACCCACTGCCTGACCCTCCTTCATGCATTGCAGGAATCTTGACTATGATCCTGCTCCATCCAGTCTTTGGAAAAATATTCCCTCAGCAGATTCTTTCCAAACCTCTCAAGCTCTTATGAAGACTGACTCATTATTATAAAAGAAAGAAAATTTATGCCAGCCTGCTTTGCAGTGTCTTTCTTTGACCTCATCTTCAGTATTGATTAGGATAAAATGCCATCTGCCATGATTTTTAATGCAAAAGAACACAAAATTGGAGAAAAAATGCTCTCTGTGTAAAATCCAAATGTTGCAACAATTAACAGGTGACCAGCATTTCCGAAAAGATTTTTGTTATCTTGAAATGCTAGACTGAAATGAAATAAGGATGGAAGATATAATTCTCAGTGATGAGTCTCATATTCATTTCAATGGATTAATGAACAAGCAAAACACCCATTTTGTGGGATTTGCTACACCAGTAGAATTTGTGTAGATAATATTGCATTCCCTTAAGAAAACTGTCCGATGTGGACTCAGTGCCAAAACGATTTATGGGCCATATTTATTTGAGAGCCCTGAAAATGAGGAAACAAAGTCAGTGAATGGTGAACGATATGTCAGTTATTTTTGGAAGTGTGTACAGAATGAAAGAGGTATGTGGCTCTAGCAAGATAGGGCTTCAGCAAACAATCTAATTGACAATGCAATGACGAACATTTTTCACAACATTTAATTTCTTATAAATCTCCATTTCAATGGCCTCCAAGGTAACAAAATGTCTCCTTTAGATTTTTTCTATGGGGGTACCTTAAAGAAAAAGTTGTTCAGGAGAAGCCAAAAATAATTGGTGATCTATAGTACTTAGTGATAACAGCTATTTCCAATGTTAGGCATGAGATGCTGCAGGCTTTAATCTGCAGCTGTGCTGCTCATATTCACATGTGTGCTCAGAAATGCAAATAAACTTGAATGATCCATCTATTATTTGGTTATTGTTTCACACCCACAGTTCATTCGATTTTAATTGAATTTTGTAACTGGGTACAATTTTTGAGTCCATCCTGTACATTTTGATAAAGTAATTTTAATGGGTGGAAATCTTTAATGGCAGCTTGAAGTTGTGAATATGTTTCACAAAAATATTTTTAGCATTTCCCTGAGTGAATGCAGTTTTTTAAGGTAATTAAAGTTTCCCTTCACATTCAATATGTATTCTATAATTATCTAATGGTGACATCATAACATGTTTTAACAACTTACCTATCAGCCAAACTACCCAGTGTGACTGCTCCTGTGAATACTCCAAACATGAATGCACTCTGTGCTACAGCACCCATCCATCTTCTTGAGCATACAAAATCCAACTATAATAAGAAAAATAAGATTATTATTCTCTTTGATCCTTATTAAATTATACCTGATAACCACAGCACTTTACAATTACATTTAAGACCAACTGAAACAATGTGTGATTGATAGGTACAAGCATTCTATTTAAATTGATTTTCTTGTTATGAGAATAAATAAATTGCATATATATTCATTATGATACCTACAAAATTCAGAAACAAGACCCCATACATATGACAATGATTTATGCCTTGATAGATGCAACAAATATGTAGCCATCACTTAGTCCCATTGGTCTTTCATATACTCTTCAACCATACCCTTCCTCTGGAGAATATTTCAAAATTTTAATAGGTGGAGCATTGCAGAACAGTAAAGAAAAAAATTGCCAACTAGGTATATAGATATTGTCTGTTTATATGCATTCAATGATATATGGATAAGCCAATTATTTTAACGTTGAAAAAAATCCAGTTAACAAAAATTTCAAAACTATAAACATCACCAAGTTTAAACCTTGCTTTAGATTAATTATAAACTGTCACAAGGAAACTATGTAAACTTAAATTCAAAATAAGCTTAGACAACAGATATACTAATTCAAAATTTTTTAAAAGGGGCACTTCAATCAAGCAGTGTTGGTATAATGCTCATATTATAGAGGCCTCCTTGTGATTAATTGCATAAACCAAAATATGCCAGTAATAATCAAGAAAGAGTTCTTTGAAGGAATAAATCTCAAGAATAATGGGTATAAATGTAAATAAAAGAGATCATGATTTGATAATTATTGAAATTCAATGAAATCTTTGGAAATATGCACATACCTCAATAGCTCTTGAGGAGGAGTGATATGTTTTATCATAAACCCATGCATCACAGCTATGAAGTGTGTCATTTTCTCCAATGTAATGACACATATCAATTTCACCAGATGGCGTTTTTGGAATGTAACTTTCAGCTTCAGAAGAGTTAAATATAGCTGTAGTCTGATTCTCCAGTTCAGGAATAAGGCACCTATAAAACAAGAAGAGTTTTTAAATGAGAGAAACAACAACAGTTCTTTAGATAAAATATTATTGGAAAATTTCTTATCAATAACAATTTATTTACTGTGCTTAATTTATTCATGCTAAATGCCTTCAATTAAGAGCGGTTTAGAGTATCTGGAAATTGTTTGTGATAATTTTTTGATGCATACTCAAATAGTGGATATTATTTTACAAGCAAATACTAGCTATTTCTGCTACCCACTAAAGATTCTCCCGCTTCGTGAGGAGAAGTGACTTATTTTCAAATAACAAAAATGCCATTTTATTGGTAGAATATATGAAATTCCACAATGACCACCCCCTCCTTGTATAACCTCATTACAATCCACTGGATGCTTTCTTAAATTCACTCCGTGCAGAATTCCTCAGTTATATGCCACAGATTATGTCTGTGTAGAAGGGAAAGAAAGATTCTGGTAGGGGTAGGGATTTTCAAATTAAAGGCCTCAGGCAGGGGCCAATTTGATAGGTGGAGGCATTTGAGAAGTTTCTGGATCCGCCCTTGACAATGAGAGACAACTTTCATTGATTTTTATGCAGTTTTGCCATTGAAGATATAGCAGTTTAAGATTCTATATTTTGTCTTAAAAAATGGCCAAACAGGTATACCCCGATTTACATCGATTCGAAGTTATTTCGCTGATTAATTGATACCTGTTTACCAATTTACATCGTTTTTAATCGAAGTTATGTTGTTAGAGGTCTAAGTTTCTTTAAAATTTTTGTTTCCACCTTCCTGAAGCTGTTATCAAATTGAAATACTAAACAAAAATCACATATTGTGATCTAAATGTCTACACTAAGATAATATCTAAATAAACAATGATCTTAAAAATATTGCTTCACTTCATACTCAGGTCAGTGCTCTCTAGGTTGACTGCTTAATATGTTACCTTTGAAGGGTTTTGTAACGAGAGCACCTAGTGATCCAAAAAAATTGGTGAATTAGAATGTGAAATCAGGAGTATAGTTGAGAGTATATGGTGTATAACAGTGATGGCGAACCTTCTATAGTCCGTGTGCCAATATTACCGAATTTGTCGAATCTTTTCCGCCTCTTGTGCCACAAAAAGTCCTTGATTTTTTTTGGGTGCCAACTAAATTAAATTCGAGATCAATAAATAAGATTGTAACCGTAAAACTAATGTTTACAATAGTTAACTAAATAATACCAATGTTTTTGCAGCGTTAAACCAATACGATAAATGCTTTGTATGGTTTTCGCCTTTCGTTGGCGTGCCAACCAAAATCGTCGTGTGTGCCACTTATCACACACGTGCCATAGGTACGCCATTACTGGCATATAACATTTTCTTAACATACCTGTTCAGCATATAACAAATTTCTCAAGCACAAAACTGTATATGCTGATATTGTTGCATATAATATCTCCTTCAGAAAGTCGGCCAAAATTGGTATAAACTTGGCATCGGAAAACTGGTCCTCGTAATTTTGTAAGTATAGAATTGGAAAGTAAATGTATAGATGTTGGTTATAGGTTAGGTATCAGACTTTTGGTGGCTGAAAAAGATATTTTGATCTGCTCGCCACTGTTTGAAATACTGCATAAGAGCTTACTGCTCATCTTATCAAAGGATACCTGCTTATTATCATTTCTCTTTTTGTCTGCTGAATTATTTTTTGTTTTAACTCTGCCTATAAAAAGTGAGAAGGAGGAGAAAAATTAACCTGTTTTCATACAAATTTGGTTCTATTAGATCAGCTAAAAGGCTTAAAGTTACTACGGAGCAGAAAAACATGAAAGCCATGATGTATTCACTATCAATGGTGTAAATTTATAATTTTTTAAACAAAGAATAAAAAGTTTTTATTAATTTTATATTTTAAATCCATGGAATACCAACATTTCTTGAACCAAAAGACAGAGGTATAAGCCAAATCAAATGTTTCTTCAAGCGTATGCCAACGTTTTTTTAGATAAGACTACACCTCTGCATGAAATGCTAGGAAATTTGGGCACAGAAACAGTTTATTCACGTCCGAGCTGACACGACATCCAGCTACTAGTCTTCCCCTCTAGTATTTGTCGTGATTATAGTGAATGTCATTTAAATGAAATTTTGAAGCTCAATCGTAGTTAATTTAACATTCAATCTGATTAGGTATATTATAATTTTCTAAAAATTGTATAAAAGTATTTAGTATTAAAGAAACTAAAAATATCTGGACGATAACAATATGAATAATTTTAATTTACTTTATTAGTTCTGACTCTACATTCTTCAACATTATTATCCTAAAGATTAGGCACTTTTTCTACTTCATTGATTAATATTCACTGCAAATAAGAAGTGCATGTTTCCTGATAACAAAACAACGCCGTTGCTAGGAGACTCGCTTCGTGCGGTTAGACGGCTAACATTAAGTCCGAAATTCGTATTAGAAACGTAGCAGTGTTGCCACACTATTGCGCGTGACCCTGATAGGCAACACTTCCGTTTATTTGGACGGGGAATCTAATACCTGCGTTTTTTCCCCGTACGAACTCGGACTTAATTTGACGAGTATCTAGTGCCAGCATTGCTGGGTTACAGCAATTGCTTGTTCCGAACTACCCTAAACTCCTGCACGCATCCCCCCTCATATCATTGATTCTTATGAAAAAAAACTGCTATTTACGTCGCACTTTCCAGGAATGCATCCACGACGTAAATCGGGGTGTACCTGTATAGAAATGGTTACTGATATTAATGAAATGAAATACCCTAGAAACATTCTATAATAGAAATAAATGGTCATGACAGATACTACAGCTTTGAAAGAATGAAATAACTTGAGAAAAATTGTATGAATAGAAAAAACGAATAAAAATTTGAGAGAAAACGGTCAACCAGTTGCTAAGAAATAATTATGAACAGTGAACGGCTGAAAATATCCCTCCGTACACTCTGTGCTTTAACACAGTGCTCAGCAACCTTTTAAATTTCACGGCACACTTTCGGTTATTCGAACTTCGCGGCACACCGAACCAAATTTATCGAGACTGTAGGAACACTCAAGTAGCGGAAACAGCCTAATAAATTGTACCATGAAAGTTACTTGGTTTCCGTGGTCTTACCATTAGAAGAATAAAATATTTTCCCATACCTATAATTTATAATTTTACCGCGGCACACCGACTGCTTTGTCGCGGCGTAGTAATGTGCCGCGGCACACTGTTTGCGGAGCACTGCCTTAACAGTTTGGAAACTAATACATAGGCATACTAGGCATAGGCGATGTTGCCAAGAAGCTTCTTTTCAAGTTAGAAGGAATGTAGAAGAAATTTGGCATTTCCCAAAATCAGGAAGCGACTGCAATTCTCCCGCAAATGTTATTATAATGAAATGATTTACTCTTCTCGCTTTTAAATTGTGTCCAGATCTGCTTCTTTTCAGAAATTGGCTCAGAGGGGTATGACAGATAGAAAAGAAACGTGAATTTATCCTACGAAAAATACGGCATGAACCAGGATAAACAATAAAGGAGGTCATACATTCGACGATTTTTATAAAAGCATTGTTAAGTGTTGATGAATGGAGAATCCTCCTAATAACCATAAAAATTATTTAAAAATGAATGTGCTCACATACACACCGGTCTTATTGTTATATAGTCTTTTTTGGTCGGCATACTGAGGATGAAATCGTTGATTCCGAAATGCGCATTTAGGCATTTTTAAAAAGGAAGTACACGTGCGTGGTTTTTGGCTTGTGAGTATTTGTGCGTGTGTAAACAAAAATGGGTCCCTGGCGTTGGAGTAATTCCCCTAAAACCGGAGTGTGTGAGAATGCGTGTTTGGTCCCTGGCGTGGAGTAAATTCCCCTACTACTATGCAAGAACTTTCATTTTTAAATAATTTTTATGGTTATTAAGAGGGTTCTCCATTCATCACCTTTATTTAACCATAGGGCTCATAATTTATATTTTTTCATTGCTAACAATAAGTGTACCTATGGTCGGGAACAGCAGCAACGAATACCAGACTCAGCATATGGATTCCAGCTGTTCCACCAGCAAGGATATGGAGAAAGAACTGCTTTCGCTGATACGCACCAAATTCACCTTTACAGAAAAAATTTAATAAAAAATAAACATTTTATTCATCGAACAACAATATGTATATATATATATAATAAATTAAAGCACTTCGTGAAGCAATAGATGGAAAATATATAATAGTGCACGACTTTCCCTATTAGTTTTGAAAAACATTTAACCATTAAAGTATTTAATATGCATAAAATGTGATATTTGTTATCGTGTGATGTTTAAGGCTAAACGTGGGAATAACAGGCAGGAAAGCTCCAAAGTATGTTGGAGCCCCGGACGAGAAACCGCTCCTGCCCCTTTCCACTAATTTTTGTTAAGATATTTTTAAAAGAGCTTGTTAATTTATTCATGGACTGTAAAATAATTGATACTGAAAATTAAAATAAATTTCATCTAAATTTCTCTCTGTACCGCGATATAAATTGTAATTGAACAATTACTGACTTGCAAGTATTGTAGAGATGATCAGGATATCGCCCCAAATACTTGGCACTCTGCGTAGCCGCATGGCTCGCCAGTACCTCGGGTCGACCCTGACAACAGGTAATACTGAAATGATTACACTGGTGACTGAGTGACACCTGTGTTCCGAACCCATTCTAAAACGAGCTCATCACTTTACACAGAAGCAACATATGGCTCTGGGAATCTTTTAGAACCGTGGTTCTAAATATTTTGCATCTTGCGTCCCACCAATCATTTTGTTAAAAAACCAAAGTCTAACCATGATAAAAACAAAACCCTACTTTTTCCTAGGAGTGGGTTTTTAAATAAAATTTCAGTATTATATTAATCATAAATGTAAATTTTTATGGACCTTAAAGATTACAATAATTTTGTAGATAAAAGGTTTTATTATAATTATTTTCGAAACTTGGGTCCCACCAAGGCGACCTTCGCGTCCCACTGGATGAGAAACACTAGTACACTGGGTACATACCAGAGATAGACCAAGGCACCGGCAAGCAAGTCGGCTGCCCGGGGCGCAGAAATTCAAGGGGCATTTCCTCAATGTTTTTTCTATAGATTTCTTTACCAGTATCTATATCTATAATAGCCGTCCGTCCGTCCGTCCCACCCTGTATCTCAAAAGTCGTTCGTCGTAGAGATATGCGGTAAACTGCGTTTTGTTTCTACAAGCTAGGAAGGTCCCTAGATACTATTCTCATTTTCATAAAGTCCCGGGTTCGAATCCAGGAGACATTTTTCCATAAGTTTACACGGGATTTTCGATTTTTCAGAGTGCAAGGTTTTTTTCCTTCATTTATTAAAACACGTAAATATTGACCGATTTTCTTCGTTTTTGCTTTATTCGACGGCTAAAACCCTATACTATCTTATTCCTGCAATGCTCACATGTTTCACGGTCGAATCATTCTGAAATACGCTATTGTTTTCGAAATTTTACGGATATTTCGTACTCTTTCCGGATGTTGTCAAGGCGACCGTCATTGTTGTCTCCGATTCAATTAATGCCAATTAAACCTTCAAATAGGTGAAAGAATAGCGTTTTTCGCTTCGCACTTTAAGCATCGAAATTATTGCTGTATTATCCAGTTAACAGCGTATGGGAAGCATTTCTAACGATTCAATCAAAGCAGTTGAATCTTCCTATCATCGTTTGAATGCTGGAATCTTATCTGTTTGTAAGTAGAACCATTATATTATACATCCATAATGTTTATTAACGCAAATAGGCTCACGCATACATTTAAAATTAAATGAGAATAGGGACATACGTTATTTTTGTTAACATATTACATGGTTATCTTATCTTCATTGATAGTCTACATAAACGGTTGCATTGGTTGTTATATAAAAAAGAAAGGACATACATTTGAATAAAAAGAAAAATATAAAAGTTCGCGATCAATTACTATGTAAGGAAATGCGTTTTTAAAGTTAAATGTGAATTACTGAGATCAACTTATTTCACATATTTCATCATTTTTTATAAATCAATTTTAAAATTCACCGCGCAATCTTTGCGCGGGATCAGCTAGTATTAATTAATGTTGGCAAGAACTTGATGTAGTTGAATAAGCAGACATCTTCGATGGCATTTCCTCTATTTTGTCGTTATTCTTTCCATTTCATCACAATTTCAAAGCAGTGATACATTGATTCAAGTGGTTTCTTACACATTTTCTGAAGAGTGCGCAGAGTCGACAAAACACCTCGGGCCGATACAGCCAGGTACAAGCAAGCGGAAGCATTTTAACAAATCGTAATCATTAGTAATTCATCCGCAAACGCTTACACCCGTGACAATACGTTAAACCACGTTTTCCGCATCACTCTGTCCTCCGAAAACTGAATTTCCGGAAAATCCTATTTCCTCTCCAACTTGTCTAATAGCGTAGCCCTTTTCCATGCTATTCTTCTCCAAGCATTTTTTGTTCAATCGCACCTTCACGCTAACGGTCCACTCTCAAGAAGACTCCGATACATTTCGCTTCCATTTTTCTTATCAGTTTTACTACAACTCTTGCCATTCTCTAATTCTTCTTAACAATTTCAGTTTTCTTTTTATTCATTCTCCATTCTCTGCATTCTTCTTAGCAAATAAGGTTTACAATCACTAATACGCTGATCAATATCAGTATAACTATAAGAAAAAATCGTTACAACATACATTGTACAAACTTTCTCATATACTAATGCGTCCTTTAGTTATCTTTAGAAAATGAAAATCGTATCAGCCGGTTTTTAGAAAATCCAATTTTTGTTAAAGTTGCCCAAGAATAAACTAGCCTTATATTCATTCATTTAGAAAAATGAAATATGTAGTATTATTGCAGACGTATACTCAAGTAACTGTACGAAATTTTATCAAAATCGCTATAGCCGTTTTTGAGAAAATCAAATTATTGTTAAAGTTGCCTAGAATAAACTAGCCTTATATTCATTTTTTGAGAAATATGAACTATACAGTATTATTGAAGACGTAAACTCAAGTAACTGTACGAAATGTGATCAAAATCGTTAGAGCCGTTTTTGAGAAAATCAATTATTGTTAAAGTTGCGTGGAATAAACTTCCATTAATTATTGAGCAATGTCAACCATTTCGTCATATACTCTTCTCAGTATGATAAAATGCCTAAGTATGATATTTCATTCATTTTCGCTCTACCGTTTAGGCTCGAGAGCCAGTAACAGACAGACAGAGGCATTGCGAAAACCACTTTTTCGGATTCAGCGACACCTAAAACGTATATTTCCGTAAAAATCTCGAGGTCGAATTTTTTCGCGATAACAATACTTTCTCAATATACTTCGTATATTAGAAAGTAAAAATAAACTGTGGTGTTGTAAAAGTGCATTTTTGTTGTGTTTTATTAAGATAGTGAAGGCCCATACAGTTAAATTCTTTCAGCCATTCTTGAGTAAATCGAAATTCTATCAACATTGAGAGTAATAAACTACCCTCTATTGCCGATTTTCTTTTAAAAGTTAGGCTTCAACGCTTTCGCACCATAATCACTAGTACAGTGTTTAATATAAGACGTAACAACAGCGCCACAAAAAAACGACAGAATGAAGCCATTGATTAATGGCTGGAATGGTATTTCTCCTCTTACGAAATCTAGGTCCGCGGCTAAAGAAGAACTAATCGAGCGAATCGACAAAATAGAGCGAATAAACCTCCCCATCCCCCTTTTGGCCCTCTAGTGTTCGAATTTACAGCTCGAAATGGTGTCGCTCTGGATCGAACATATTTCATACATGTTTACAGAGATTCGGGCAAAGTTTATTAAGGCAATAGGCATATTCTGAAGACTTTTATCGTACTGTCGAACATTTTTACTTTCTCCATACGTAGTAATGGGTAAGTATTGTGATCACGAAAAAAATCGACTTAGAGATTTCAACGGAAATACACGTTTTTAGGTCCCTAGAACACGTTTAGAATATTTTCGGAATGATGTGTGTGTGTATGTATTTGATTGTGGGCCCTCTAACTCAAAAAGTACTTGTCATATTAATATCAAATTTCATATATAACACTTTAGCATGAGCACAAAGAACTGATTAGTTTTTGGACAATAACGGTTAATAGGAAGTCGAGGTTTATTCGAAACCCGATTCGGTTTCTGCGATATTTCTCCGATAATACTTCATTATTGTATACATTCAGCATTACAAAAAATGTAGAAATTATAATTTCCTACATCTTTTATTTCAAACAATTTTCCATGACAGTTATTGTTTAGGAATTATTTATAAATAATCGGTTTTTTCGGTTTCTGTCAAATATCTCCTTAAAAACGTCGTAATTGGTAATCTTCGTGAGGACCAAAGTTGTAGAGAATAATATTTCTTCGAAGTTTTGTTTGAAACGAATTTTCGTAGAACCATCCATTTAGGAGATATTTTGCTTATTCGTAAATTTCCAGTATACAGCGCCACCACCATGTAGCGGTGAATTCTGTAAACATATTCAAAATATAATTTACGGCAATAAGGACGACTGTATTATTTTACGATACGAAATGATAATTTTGCCTCATAATGCTATTCATAATAATTTAAATATCTATACCCCAAATATGATGATAGTCATGTGTTGGCCACATCAGATTTTTTTTGGATAATTTCTTAGATTTTTCCGATGTAAGACACCATATGATCGAACAATATTTTATTTTTTTCGTTCGCTTGATAACAAATTTTTTATCGCGTAATCATCGATATATTCGTGGAGAAAAATTATATTAGGAAAATATGCTGCAAGAAAATTTTGTCCGCAGTACTTCAGCACAAGATTCCAATTTTATACGGCTATTTCTTCTTTAAAATATTTTTTTATTTATTGGATGTGATCCGCATGTCATATCTTTATCCTATCCAAGAATGGAGAATGTTTTAGGTATCGATGCTTATAAAGTAACAAGTTTTTCAACAAAAATAATCAAATTTATGCCTAAGTAATGCAGTATGCAAAATTCGAACTTGTGCGTCTAACCGTCCCATTTGAAACAATTCTAAAGACCTCAAAAACATTTCGGAACTCGCATCACCAATTAAATTCTATTCGTGGTATTGACTTAATCAATTTGTTGAATAGCGTCTTGGTTTTGGCAGTGCTTCAAAGCCAACCAAAGATTCCTTAATCGGGCGCTAACTTAACGTCACCAGTCGCCAATCAAATGCGCTCTTTATAAAAAGGTCTCCGCAGACTGAATAACATCAATTGAGAGATTGGAAATTGGCTGTGGGCTATAATATACTTTCTTCTATTCCAATCAACACGCTCTCGACCTTAACCCAGTGAAAAAGGGCGGAAATTGAGACTGTCGTAAGACAGGTCTACGGACAATAGGGGTCGGGAGACATTTTAGGGGAGGGCTAGTGGAAAGGGGGACAGCTAATCCGGGCGGAGAGAGATAGAGAAAGTCATAGAGGGAGAGAATGCGACAGTGGGAGTAGAGAGAAGAGGGTCAAGGAGAATGGCGTTGACTGTGCCAACGATGCGACGAGGGCCATTCCGGTAGCAGTTGGAAATAAGAATTGGTGAATTAGAGGTTGTAAGCGGGGTAGGCAATCGGATAAAGCATTGCCTCTACTATCTGCAGACTGAAATATGTGATCCTACCCATCCAGGTTTAATTTCTCACTTTTAACTATTTTAGACATCAAAGAGTTCAACACTGCGTGATTTCGGGGTTCAAATATTATTTTAATTGTAACTCGCAATTTCTTAACGCTCCAGTTTTTTTATCCCTAGCAGCATAACATGCATTTGGAAGAACGCAAAACGTGCAACTGAGAATATTTAAAACCATTACTATTGATGAAAGTCTAAAAATAATCTTTTTTAATTTTTCAATTTTGTATTGTGTACCATTTCACATTTACATTAGATACCTATTTTTATTTACAATGCAATACTCAGCGACAGGGCTTCAAAATTAAATCAAGGTTCTGAAAAAATGCAAATTCATTTTAATTTCCTCATATGCGAACTAAAGCAGCAAATTAAAGCAACGAATAAGTCACTTAAATCTCTCCTTTGATAAAGTTGCATAGACAATGTCGAAAATCTGGAATAGGAAATAAATTTGAACAGAAAGGTTTGTTGAAAAGGTAGCTCTAAACAACGTCTTGTTGTAATGGTCCCCACTTTGATCGCCTCGAGGAGGAGGATCTTCCGTAAACTGTCCCTTACAACTTTTTACAGAAATAAATCACTTCAAAATCTTTACGCGAAGAGAGGTTAACATACTTTCTAAAAAATTCTATGCTTATTACTTTCTCCATACATAATATGGGGAAAGTATTGTGATGACGAAAAAAATCGACTTCGAGATTTCAACGGAAGTACACGTCTTTAGGTCCCTAGAACACGTTTAGAAGATTTTCGGAATGATATCTGTGTGTGCGTGTGTATGTGATTGTGGACGCTCTAACTCAAAAAGTATTTGTCATAATAATACCAAATTTCATATGTAACACTTTAGCATAAGCACAAAGAACTGATTAGTCTTTGGACAATACCGGTTAACCAGAAGTCGAGGTTTATTCGAAACCCGATTCGGTTTCTCCTATAATATGTCATTATTGTACACATTGACCATCACAAAAAATGTAGAAAATATAATTTCCAACATCTTATATTTGAAACAATTTTCCATAGCAGTTGTTGTTTAGGAAATATTTATAAAAAATCTGATGTGGCCAACACATGACTTTCTCCATATTTGGAGTATTATAGATATTTAAATTATTATGAATAGCATTATGAGACAAAATTATCATTTCGTATAGTAAAAGAATACAGTCGTCCTTACTGCCGTAAATTAGGTTTATTTTGAATATATTTACAGCTACATGGTGGTGGCGCTGTATACTGGAAATTACGAAAAAGTTGAATATCTCCGAAATGGATGGCTCTACGAAAATTTGTTTCAAACAAAACTTGGAAGAAATATTATTCTCTACAACTTTGGTCCTCACGAAGATTACCAATTACGACGCGGTTTGCTTCATTTTTGCTTTATTCGACGGGTATAACTGTGTACTATCTTATTCTTGCGATGCTTACATGTTACACGGTCGAAGTTTTAGATTCACTAAATCCGTTGAAATTCAACGGGCACTCCTGCTAGTTACTCATAAATAATCAATACGAGAATTCTATATCACTGTCTTGGTCCCTTTGCTTTATCAAATCTGAAGTTCCTATCCTC
This sequence comes from Uropetala carovei, assembly GCA_036926305.1. NCBI lineage: Eukaryota > Metazoa > Arthropoda > Insecta > Odonata > Petaluridae > Uropetala > Uropetala carovei. Next base: position 5,489,438 of record JAXCHB010000141.1, read on the forward strand.
TCATAAGAATCCCTCAAGATGCATTTGGCTAATATTAGCAACAACTTCGCAGGTAGAGGAAAACGAGATGAATAAATACGGAGCAGTACTACATAAACTCCCAGTGTTGAAAAAATCGATCACAGAATTTCGCTAGACAGCCTCAATTACAATTTAAGGACCGAAATATTATGAAACCAATGTGGCTACATCGATGGTTTTCAGAGCTACAGCACCGATCCGAATGGTTACGGAGAATGATTTCCGGCCCTAAATTTTTCTGCCTAATAGAAATTCGAAGTTTTACGAGGCCATTTCAAATGATGATCAAAACATTTTTCCAAGGACGAATTACAAATATGTTTTCGAATGAAAACACTACTTCATCAATACGTTTAAGTTTGAACCATAAATAAATTTAAAACCGCACGATTTTGAACGTCCATAAACCAATGGGAAATTGCATTTCTATTGTATTTAAATATGTACTGTTAAAACTGTAAGCTTTCATAACCCTTCTATTTTTAATACCTTGTAATTCATATGAATTTTCTTGAAGAATTATAGCAAATATTTTTGTGCTTTTTAGGCGCGTTTCTTTTCCAGCGTGATCCCCTATTAGCCTCGTTCTGTCCGTACCCATGTCCGTACTTTTTTTATACCCGTGGTTTGGGAGAACTTTGAATGTTATAATTTCCGGGATATAGGTATAATCAGATTATCCCAATTTCAGTATCAATTGGAAAATATATATAGCGAAATTTTAGTCATCATGTGAATCGTGGAAAAATAACGTTAATTGCTGTAAAATTAATTAAAACCGCATATTTTTCCATAATAATGGGAAATATTACATATAACATTCAAGAAGATAGTTAGTTAATATCGTTTATTGTCACAATGAAGCATGCAAATAACATCCCTTTGCATATCTTGTTATATGCATATCTTATTGGCCCCAACTAATCCATTTACGCCAAGTAGAGATCAGCACGGATACAGATTTCCGTATCCGCACCCGACCCGTACCCGCAGGCTGCATACCCGTATCCGAACAGTACCCGCAAAAATTTATAAATCACCCGACCCGACCAGCGCGAATAAATTGTCCCGCAAGCATAAGTCGTATCCGCAGGCAAAATTATCTGGAGCAACATCTACCAACCAAATCTCAAAATTTTAAAGAAAATGACTCTCAGCAGAACATAACAATGACCCTCTCTTAATGCACAGAAGGTTTCGGAAAATCCCAACAATAGCTCCTTCGAAGGGTAAGGGGGAGGGTCAAAAGAGACCCAAAGCCTTTAGGGCTATCGGCTTGGACGGGGTAGTAGAAGGGTGCAACCTACGTTATTATTTTTATCATACTCAAGACTCTGGATTTTGAGTTTAGCACGGATACTGATTTTCCTATCCGCTCCCGATCCGCACCCGCAGGCTATATATCCGAATCCGACTCATAATCCGACCCGAACCGCAACTTTTCGTTCGGATATCCGCGGGTCGGGTCGGATAAATTGCGGATATGCAGATCTCTAACGCCAAGTACTAATTAATAAAACTTGCTCGAATAAATAAACCATTTCTTTCTTGGTGAGGTAAAATTCTGTTCTAATTTTTTAGCACGCGTACTTAGAAAATGCCAATGTTTAATTTTATATATTTTAATTGAAGCAACTTAGTACCGCAGCAATAGATTATAGCTTTTGACTATAATACAATTGCCTTACTTTGCAATATTTTTTTACTAAATTGCACACTTTTCAAAAACTTGAATCGTATCACTTGAATCTTCATTTGACCAAATAAACGTCGTGAGGATCGCGTGGGGATGATGAAGCACAACGCCCCCCAGTCGCCATTAATATTCCCAACAATATCCAAGCGGTTGTGCAAGCATTATTGCTCCTTTAGTTTCACCGCGAAAATGTAAGGGACGCTTCAAACGTTCACGCACCGACCGTGCAACAATAGAAAAGCAAGTCATGACGCAGCGACATTTCTCACGCCTATGCCCCATTTGGATTTCACATCCATTCACCTCCTAATTGTCAATTAACTCTTTTGTGCTTCGCCAGCTGCGCGGAGGCAGAAGACTGCCGGAAAAAGAATGCTCCCGCGATATGACTCGAAAGACGTTCCGACGATATAAAATTTCGCCACGCAGAGTTTCTAAATAAGGCTTGACCCCTCCACCAATTGGGATCGGTTCTCTCCCTTGACTCCTCCGAATGACTCCGACAGCTGTCTGCTTTTGTTTACAAAGTCCCACCGTTCCATATAAACATATATATATTTGCCTATTCCCCCTCTACCGACATCATCCCCACTCTTTCCCTCTCATTCGTATCACTTTTGAGGGAGCCTGTAATTCTTTTTGATTAGCCGAGAGAAGTAGGTTTACGTGCATAAAAGTTTCCTTGATTACATAATCAATGCAGTTGTCTCCTATATAAATGTTACAACGCGAATGAAAAAAACTCGTGAAAGTCGCGCTTCGGACAGCGGATCGGCGGAAGAGAGACTTGGGATTATTTCCAGGAGGACTAGGAAAAGAGATGAGGGAAAAACCTCGCGGTTTAAATCATTCATAATTTCAATTGAACGTCATTGGAATACATATACAGCATAGATGTGAAATATTATCAGCCTTCGGGGTTTCAATACCCTTATCCATCGGTAGATTGGCCGTTGACGATCATTTCTTTCGCTTGCGTCAATTGGCGGATATAGATTAAAAGAGGACTTTTTGCTGCAAAAGCCACAAATCACAAAAATGTTCAAATGAGTCCCGGGTTCGACGCCAGGAGATGTTTTACATTCCATACGAGTCTCATATCTCGGCCCATAAGTTTACACGCTAAAATTTAATTTTCGACGTGCAGAGTTTTACTCTTTTGGAAATTAAAATTAGAAAGAATTGACATACGACTTTCAAATTAGGACCATTTTAAAGGAAAATAAACCAGCCGTTTACTTTTGTTCGTCTTTTCTCACCTAAAGGTAAACCTTGAGCAAATTTTACGTTTAAATTCGCCGATGTAAGAAAAATCGTTCATTTTCATCTATGATCGCCTTGGAAACAGGCATTGTTGTTTCAAGCCATATATGCTAATATAAACCTACTAGTGTAATGCCCGTTGAAATATCAACGGAAGAATTATAGATAGATTGATTATTAATATTTGCATTTAAAATAATTATTAGCACACTTAAATATTTCGTCATATATTACATTTCTAGTGAATATTCTGTTGTCGTTTAGTAAATGCCTTTGGTTTTTATTTTCGGCTATAAAATTCTGTTATTCTTCTCCCACCTTGTTCTCGTCAATGCTGCATATAAATGTCGGTGTGAAAAGACCGGGAAATAATTATATGTATACATAATATATGACGTAGGGAAAATAATTTATTAACGGGAATGACTAAAAAAGAAACACGTATTGTTGTGATATGTTGTGATATTTTGTTTGTTAGCAATGCGTAACAAATCTCGTTAAGATATTTACGTTGATCCCTTAATGATGAATTTGTGGAGCTTGCCGAGGAGTAAAGAAGAAGCTGTCTAAACGGCGAATGTGCAAGAAGGATCATATTATGAAACTTTACTTCTGTGACAGAATAATTTGGAAATGCAACGCGAAAGCCTGTCAGCAGAAGAATTCATGTGGCGACAACATAACAAAGAAATCCACATATTTCCAGCTATTTTAAATGCCATAAATACATATTGGTCCCCTAGTAACATAAATTTAGATTGTATTAGTAATTATGTTGCTTTTATTAATAAATAAGTTTCAAAAAAGTGTGATTTTTAAGTAATTCCCCCGTTGTCACGCATTGTTAATAAACAAATACGTCGTAACATATCACAACAATACGTGTTTATTTTTTGAGGTATTCCCGTTAACAGGAAAGTACCCAAAATACTTGAGTCAAGTCAGTACAACTTCCACTTTACATACTGTAAATTCCAAAGTAACTCCTTTTCTAATAGACAATGTTAGCCTAAAATTAATTCATTCTGTAAAGTGAATAAATAAAGTTCTTTCTTTAAACTATAATAGTCACTGCTATTAGATTTAAATGGATTATAAGCCTTAGAACTTACTCTGTATTAAGTAAGCACCAAAATTCCTTTTATAAAAACAAATCAATTCATTAAAAGATCCACTGTTGTTTCTTCGAAAATTGCCTGTTAACAGTTTTAAATGTCCTTTTAATTTTAATTGAATTTTAATTTACATTCGTATCCAAACTTCGGCCATTGTTACGAAATTAATTCGAGGAATAACAATATAAATTCGTAAGCACGTATGGTTTACAAAGAATTTAATTTAAGAATGCTTTTTATTTCCAATTTTTCTAAAATGACACTGTTGATACTTAAAATTTTTTATATTTACGTTAATATACTTATTTTCCACAAAACACGCCTTCCTCTCTCTCTCTCGTATTGAAGCACTCAATGCACGCTTATTCCCAGAAGGATGTATACAGTAACAATGATAATGGTCGACATAGCAACAGCACGTTAAAATGGCGAGATTTCCACAAAATATGGAAATTAAACGTTTAACATGGAATATTTCGAACTGTGGGCGGAAAAAGACGAACGGAATAAGAAACTTTATAACTTTTTCTTCAAAATGGTTCAAATCCTAATGTCGTCTGTTAATTTCTTCTAATTTTAATTTCCAAATGAATAAAAGCCGGCACGTCAAAAAATCGCGTTTTACATGTAAAGTAATGGGAAATGGAAATGCCTCGCTTGTAGACGAACCAAGGAATTTTTTCGCGATTTAAATTTGTCATTCTCTGAAGAACTGTTAATCAAGCATTCCTACCAAATTTCGAGTTTCTATCATTATTATTTCTCGAGTTATTAGCGTTTGCATAGCGTGACCAACCAACCAACCAACGGACGACGGCTATTATTACATAAAATATTTGTTTACGTAAACTGGATGGATAAATGCGGTAAATTACGTATTTTAAAACATGCTAATGTTTGAAATAATTCGACGATGTTTAGCGTGCCTTCATTGCCTTATCGAAGTCTTTTTGCATATTAAAGGCAGTTGCTTGCGCCTGTGCCTTCGCATTATCTGAATAGAACAGATATTATGAAAATAATTTCTTTCATGCTGTTTATTTTTAATTTGCGTCAATCCAATTATAGGGTAACCAACCAAACAACGATTACATTGTTCGCCAAATAAATAAGGTATATGCGCTGATTGTGTGTGCATTGAGATTGTTCTTAACTGCTGTTTAGTGGAATTGAACGATTGATTGTGATTACTTACTAAATATTGCTTTTCACATGGACAGCTGTATGTAGCCATAACTACAACACGTGACACACATAATATGAAATTTTGGGTTAAGGATAAAGATAATCAAGGGCAATTGCTGTTAAACGAAAGAGTATTTACAAGGAACGTCTTTATAAGATAGCAACTGAATAGCTAAAATAATATTATTGAGGTATAAGACTGTTTTCCTCTTAATTTTTTAAAACTATTCCGTTGTTTTCATTTGTAGCCCTTTCCAATCTTATTCAATATTATAATTTTATCATTTGTTTGTTGGTTTTATTTTTATACTAGTAGGCCTACGCAGATATTCTGCGTGTAAATAGTTGATAATCATCCCATTTAGTCAACACAAAATCTACAGCTTGAATGCGAAGTTGTGATGTTCCACAGTACCAACAAATGCACGGAAACAGAATTAAACAAACAGTTGGGTTTTCATAAGTAAATCTCTCATAAGATACACCTTCCTCAATTGCATTGCTCTTTTTACCACCTTTCGTTCCTTATCAGATTCTTTTAATTCCAGTTAAGCTTCGTTTTCGTCTCGGGGCCATTATATACTTACAAAGAAAAAACTAAAAACAATTTTAACTTATTAAATCAAACCAAATAAACAAATTTATAACTGAAAATTCCAATATATGTCCTTTCTTTTTTATACAACAACCAATGCAACCGTTCATGTAGATTATCAATGAAGAGAAGATAACCACGTAATATGTCAACAAAAATAACATGTCCCTATTCTCATTTAATTTTAAATTTATGCGTGAGCCTATTTGCGTTAATAAGCAGTACATATGTATAATATAATGGTTCTACTTACAAACAGATAAGATTCCAGCATTCAAACGATGAAAGGAAGATTCAACTGCTTAGAAATGCTTCCCATACGCAGTTGTCCGCAGTTAACTGAATAATTATCCGTAAATATTTATGTTGCTATGTATAAATGTTGACAATTCTACAGCAATAATTTCGATGCTTAAAAGTAAGAAGCGAATTCTTTCACGTATTTGAAGGTATAATTCATAGTAATTGAATCGGAGGCAACAATGACGGTCGCCTTGGCAACGTCCGGAAAGAGTACGAAATATCCGTAAAATTTCGAAAACAATTGCATGTTTCTGAATGATTCGACCGTGCAACACGTAAACATCGGAAGAATGAGATAGTATAGAGTTTTATCCGTCGAATAAAGCGAAAACGCAGAAAATCGGTACATATTTACGTGTTTTAACGAACGAAGGAAAAAAACTTGCACTCTGAAAAATCGAAAATCCCGTGTAAACTTATGGGAAAATATAATTGTCTCCTGGATTCGAACCCGCGCATTTTCTCGAAATTAGAATGAGAACGGTCAAATCTACACGGAATTTGGAAACGTGTGAAAACCGCGTCTCTCTAGCTATCGTAGTTGTCGAGTTATGACTGGAATTAGGTGAATGCCAGGCGGCCACAGAGACATCGACGGATTTTAACATATAAGACTAGCAGGCCTACGCAGATATTCTGCGTGTAAAGATAGTACCAGAACATCATTGAAGACTTAACAGTGTTATACAGTCTGGGTTGTGTATCTGGATCTGAAATTCTGCGCAAACAATGTTATCATTGGTTTTCATCTGCGCTTCGTACTTTCGAGAGGAATATATTATAGCACCAGTATCGGTTTCGTAACCAAACAGAAACAGTTGATAATCATCCCATTTGGTCAATACAAAATCTACAGATTGAGTGCGAAGTTGTAAGTGATGTTCCACAGTACCAAACAAATGCATGGAAACAGAATTAAACAAAGAGTTTCCATCGCCTAGAATAGAAATTATACTAAACACTGCGTTTTCATAAGTAAATCTCACATGTGATACAACTTCCTCAACAGCATTGCTCTTTTTAACAACCTTTCTTTCCTTATCAGATTCTTTTAATTCCAGTTAAGCTTCGTTTTCGTCTCGGGGCCATTATATACTTACAAAGAAATAACTAAAAACAATTTTAACTTATTAAATCAAACCAAATAAACAAATTTACAACTGAAAATTCCAATATATGTCCTTCCTTTTTTATATAACAATTAATGCAGCCGTTTATGTAGACTATCAATGAAGAGAAGATAACCATGTAATATGTTAACAAAAATAACGTATGTCCCTATTCTCATTTAATTTTAAATTTATGCGTGAGCCTATTTGCGTTAATAAGTAGTACATATGTATAATATAATGGTTCTACTTACAAACAGATAAGATTCCAGCATTCAAACGATGAAAGGAAGATTCAACTGCTTATAAATGCTTCCCATACGCAGTTGTCCGCAGTTAACTGAGTAATTATCCGTAAATATTTATGTTGCTATGTATAAGTGTTGACAATTCTACAGCAATAATTTCGATGCTTAAAAGTGAGAAGCGAATTCTTTCACGTATTTGAAGATATAATTCATAGTAATTGAATCGGAGGCAACAATGACGGTCGCCTTGGCAACGTCCGGAAAGAGTACGAAATATCCGTAAAATTTCGAAAACAATTGCGTGTTTCTGATTGATTCGACCGTGCAACATGTTGCAACATCGGAAGAATAAGATAGTATAGAGTTTTATCCGTCGAATAAAGCAAAAACGAAGAAAATCGGCCCATATTTACGTGTTTTAATGAACGAAGGAAAAAAACTTGCACTCTGAAAAATGGAAAATCCCGTGTAAACTTACGGGAAAATATAATTGTCTCCTGGATTCGAACCCTCGCATTTTTCGAAATTAGAATGAGAACGGACAAATCTACACGGAATTTGGAAATGACTTATGAAAACCGCGTCTCTCTAGCAATCGTAGTTGTCGAGTTATGACTGGAATTATGTGAATGTCAGGCGGCCACATACATACATAGACATCGACGGATTTTAATATATAGATTGTTTGTTTTCAAAGGCCGTTTTAAACGGGCTCATTCATCTAGTCTTATATAAAAAAAGCAATTCTCTGTCTATAACGCTAACTTTTCTCTGTCTATAACGCTAACTTAAACGCTAATAACTCGAGAAGTAATGAAGATAGAAACTCGAAATTTGGCAGGGATGCTTGATTAACACTTTTTCAGGTGATGACGAATTTAAATCGCGAAAAAATTCCTTGGTTCGACTCCAATAGAGGCATTTCAATTTCCCATTACTTAACATGTAAAACGCGATTTTTCGACGTGCAGGCTTTTATTAATTTGGAAATGAAAATTAGAAGCAATTAACCTACGAACTTCGGATTTGAGCCATTTTGAAGAAAAAATTATAACGTTTCTTATTCTGTTCATATTTTTTCGCCCACTGTTCGAAATATCCCATGTTAAACGTTTAATTTACATATTTTATGGAAATCTTGCCATTTTAACGGATTGTTGCGATGGTGACTAATTATATTGTTAGACCTCAAACTCCGATTGTTCTATAAATCCTTATGCATTGAACTCTCAATTTCGGCGAAAATGGGAGTTGTCATGGTAGCTTATAATGGGTATTGTAATAAAACTGATAAAATCACGTATTTTATTGATTCTAAATATATTTTTATGCTAATTCGATCAGGATTCGGATTCTGTCTTCAATAAAAATAAACTGGGTGTAAGCGTGCTTTAAATGTTTTTAATACGAGATAGGGAGGGAGAGAGAGGGATTGTAACGGAGGGGGAGAGAGGGAGGGAGGGAGAGAGAGAGGGAGGGAGAGGGAGGTAAAGTTAACTAAAGATATCCCGTCATATTGACGGGCAATTACGCTATAAACGTGCTTTGAATGCTTTTAATACGAGAGAGGGGGGTGGAGAGGTAGAGGGGGGAGCGAGAGGTAGGGGAGAGAGGGAAGTAGAGGGGGGAGGGGGAAAGAGGGGAAGGGGAGAGAGGGGGAGAAATGAGGAGGGAGAGAGAGGGTGTGAAAGGGGGAGAGAGAGGGTGTGAGAGGGAGGGAAAGAGAGGAAACTATTTTAAGTTTAACTAAAGATAGCCCGTCAACAACAGAATATTCACTAGAAATGTTGTATATGGCAAAATATTTCATATGTAAAAGTGTGATATTAATTATTTTAATGAAAATAATAATAATCTATCTATCTATAATTCTTCCTCTGATATTTCAATGGGCATTACACTTGTAATGGCTAATGTAGGAAGAATTAAATTTTGCTTTGTACGTTATTTGTTTTACTTTTTGAACGGATAAATAAAACGAAAAAAGAACACGCAAATGGGCACGCAGCCCTCTTATCAAAATATATTCCCTGAAAACAACAAGGACACGCTCACCTTGCTCAAGTTCGTGTCGAAATTTTAATGCGCTTCACAAAAACTGCTCCTTATCGTAAGTGCCACAAACAATCAAACGACCTTATCGTGAATGCGGCAACAATTTAAACTCGTATTGGGGGGAATTAATCGATCATAAATATCCTCAGGTGAATCGAATTATATAGAAGAGTTTTACTATTTCTGCATCAAATGCTAAAGATAATTCCATTTATGATCTTATTGTTAGCATCAGAACAACAGCAATAACATTTTATAAAGCTTCAATATTAATACCAATTATCAGAAAAAAATAAAATCAAATGTTACAGATGAACATCTTAATCTTTGTCACATATGCATTATATATCCATATTTATTCTTAGGTAATCGAATTATGTCTTCGGTATAAGTTTACATTAAAGTTCATATAAATTCCACGAAACATACGTTTCCTTTGATCCACATAATGAAATATTATTTCATTCTAAACATTACTGATACTTCTCACAATATACAAAGTGCGGAAATGTTAAAATTGGCAATATCCTCCTCCTATATTACAGCTTATATTTCAGTCAACAGAACATTTGCATCCCATGAGTAATTGCATTCATGAATATATCTCCGTAGAGGAATTTTCAAGCCTATTAAAAAATGGAAAAAATAAGTGCTTATGTTGAGCGTATCCAATAGTCAACGGGGTTATGAAAAACCGGATGTGCCTTTAGTGCGTACGTACTTTTCGCTAAACAGCTTCTTGGACTGTTATAGCCATAACTTGTTCCACGCCAAACACACAGTAGGGAGGAGGGAAACTCGTTGTCGGAATTAGCCTATTCTTTACGAAGAGCACCTAGGATCTCCTCAAACTGAAAATCTTTAAGAAAACGTGCTTCCACCTCTTACTTTAGTAAGGGTATACTTGTTTTCTTTTAAGAAATCGTGTTAAAAATAAGTCATTTAAACTGAGAAATATTTACAAAGAGATCCCAAATTAACGCTAGATATTTTTGCTAGGATATACAGCAATGAAATGACATAAATTAAAATATTATATTTAAGTTTTATTGTACAAACAAAATAAAATTAAACTTTTCTTTAAATAACAATATAATTAAAAACAATAAAACTTAACTGTACTTTGCGCGCTTTTTCTTTAGCAAAATCCTCTATAGCATCTTCGAAATTTAAATTGGTTCAAATGCCATGTTCGATGGACAATATTGCTAGTTCTGTCAACCTTTCCTGTGCCATTGTAGAACGTAAATAGTTTTTAATTAATTTTAATTTCGAAAAAGATCGTTCTCCATTGGCAACGGTCACAGGAAGAGTTAGCAGAATACTGAGTGATATAAAAATATTTGGAAATTTTTCTACAAAATTATTTTTATCTATGTAATTTAAAACATTTAATGGTGTCATCCACTATTTAAAACACTTCTAATAATTAAAAGTTCATTGTACAAATTTAAAGGTTCTATATCAACTGTCAATGCTATATGCAAATCTTGACATTTTTTAGATAACATCTGAATCTGTATGGATCAACAATGGAATGTCGTGCAAAAATTCAAATAATTGTTTATGTGTTTCTAGTTTGGAAAATATTTCTTTGATAGAATTGATGCAAACATCTACTATAAAATTTAAAAACTCGACTTCAACTTTTTTTAAAGGATCTATGATTGGTGTACCTCTTCCCTTGTACTCAAATTGTCTGTTTTTACCTCGAATTCTAATCGGAGGTGCACGTTCAAATTCTGCTGTACATTGTTAGAGCAATTTCTTTGCCTGACAATGAGTAGTGCATTTGTTGGAAACCATTAGTACGGTATTCTTCCAAAAATGAGCTAAGGCTTTTTAAAATTTTAATGCATTCTGATAATACCATGTTTGGCCTTTGTAATAATTTTGATGCAACATTAACTTTTTTTTATCCGCCAAGGATTTGCTTTTGTTTTTGGTATCGCTGTCTCTCTGCTCATCCAAAGAAATTTCCTCCAGTGAATCATATATTTCTCCCAATTGGTACCTTAATGGCTTAAAAGCATCCACGCGACTTTCCCACCGCGTAGTACTAACATTTTTAAAGTCAAGGATGTTATATACTTTTGAGTACAGTCCATCTGTTTGTCAAACTTGAGAAAAATACAAACATCTCTTGAACTAAAGAAAAAAATTAACAATTTCTCCAGATTTTTCTGCTGCCTCATTAACCACAAGGTTAAGCGAATGACACGAGCTAGGTACAAAAAAGGCTTTAGGATTTTCATTTAAAATCAGTCTTTGGACGCCGGAATGGGTACCTTCCATATTTGCCCCGTTGTCGGGGTCCGCGCATGTTTTCAATTTTGATGACCAATGTATCCAGCTCTCGTAATATAAATTCGGTCAATTCAGCTCCAGTGGTTAATTCAATAGGCAGAAATCATCAATGTGGAAATGTACACTCAAAACTTCAATTTTCCTTCTTTTACACTTTCGGTGACGTTAAAAAATAATGAGCCCCTATCAGACCCTGTATAGTTTTCAAAACTAAAATCTAAAGAAAATCTATTGGCAGCAGTACATAAATCTGTAATCCAAGTTACAGCTCTCTCTTGATTACGATTTCGTCACAATTCCAATAAGCAAGTGCATAGAGGGGCAGGAAACCGGCAAATAAAAAACATAAGCACATTAAATAACCTGCTAAAAACGTGGTTCTCGAAGAACTCCGTTCTCTTTACTCAGGTTTGTCAACACTTTTATGCGATCGGTGAGGACAGAAAATTTTCCTCCTTCTCTCATAGACCATCGAGCAGATGGAGCAATCCCACCAAGCACAAAAACAAGCGCTCGTCTAATTGATTTTCACGGTCGAGATTCAAGAGCGCCTCCTTTTAATTATTCCCTATTAGAGTGAGACTCCGAAGAGGAGTGGGAGATCGATGTGATGTGCGAGTGAAATGGTGCGTGTGCATAGGTCGACTGACTGACCAATTATTCTCTCAATTTTCGTCACTGCTTGGGGAAATCCACGCAAAATTTTCGCGACGAATTTTTATTCGCTTCTCTTCAAGAACCACATTATGTTACACAGTAAGTGCATATGCATTGAGATTGACAAAAGACAGTAAAATGCTGATCGAAATTTTAATTCATAAAGACTATTTCAGACATAAAATTATTAGACAAACATTTTTTACTCGAAATGTTACTCAGGCATTTACTCGGCAACATAATTCAAGAAAATCTTTATGTAAGTTCATCGTCTAAAAACATTGCAGATTTTCCCCATTAATAACAAAATATGCTTCATCTGAGGAGTTAAAAACCAAATTCCAGCCGATTTTTACTCTGAAAGATCTCGCCGCGGCTAATGTATTGATTGTATAGTTGACTCATTGAAATCGAAGCTTCGAAATTGCGTACGCTATTGATTTCCTGGAGTCACTTTTATCGCCTCACCAACGCGATTAAGATTGTCCTAATTAAAAATAACCATCGGTGCCAGAGATCCAGAAAATTCCGAAAGGGGGTCGAGATCGCCCCAATCGCACCTCTGTCAACATCAATCTGTCCCGACCTTTTACTCTGAAAATCCCAACCACTGTCACAACCTTTCCTTCCATTAGCCTATGCATTTCAAATGCAGAGGAATTTTGCGCGAAATGGGTTTTATAATTAACCGATTGGAATTAAATGGGACATCGCCCCTACCCCTCCTCCCTCCCGCCCCTTAGGATCCGCCATTGCCCTCAGTCTACGAGACTGCGTACGAAAGTGGCAAAGGGAGGAAACGGAATTGAGTGGAAAAAAGAATTATCCTGTCATTCAGCTCACGCGCTGTGGCACTATTATTCATTTAGCTCGACCTTTAGACACACTTCGGCTAATTTTCAGGATGTCCCCGACTTTTCTTCATTTTTCCGTGCAGCTGTTGAGAAAATTGCATCACTTTCAACAAGTAAGGAAAGAGCTGCTGAAGTCGACTGTAAATGGTGACTTTTTATTGTCAACACAGAATGCTATAATTTATGTATACTAGTAAGATTATTCTGAAATGATATTAAAAAGAGAAAACGTGCACAACGAGATAGAATACTGAATCGACTGGCGAAAAACCTGTCTCTATTTACTTTCTTTTATAATAAGAATTAGCGCGTCAAACAGGCGGACAAACCGAATACATGACTTTTTTGGAAAAAACGCTAAAAATTTAATGAGCGATGTAAAACAATACAATGCTAGGTTAAACTGAAGAAAACATTAGGAAGATGATTTTATTGTTTTATTTTGGTAAACAAAGAAGATCGTGGAGAAGTAATGTAAAATACAGACATACATGACAAAGAAGATCAAATATACGGATGTTACTGACATTTAGAATAGCAGAGAAGATGCGGTAGACAATATATACAGGATTAGGAAATACATATTTCAATCACGGCCTTATCAGAAGTAGAACTCTATCGAAGTGCATTTTTGTCGTATTGTACGAGTAACGGTGTTTAATTTAACCAAACCGCTATGAATCTCACCCGGGAGTTTGTCCAATGACGGGATATGTAAACATTCACAGGCATGAATATAGAGATATCATATATACACAGGTGTGTAATATACCAATTCTTGAAATAAGAATAAAACAGTGATAATGAAGCGAATGAGAAATCGTCCTTTGTGCTACGTGACAATAGAATGAAGTGAGACAGACTTTAAAGCCTTAAAAGATAAAGAGAAAAAATTCGAGGGTTAGTGCGGAAGAGTTAAGGATGTGTTACATGTTTAATTTAAATCCTCTTGTTTTATCAGAAAGACGACTTGACAAAGAAATGGAAAAGCCCTGAGAAGTGTGCATGTAATTTTCATCTGATAGTGTTTGAGCCAGAAATTAGTCTGGTGAGATTTCATCAGCGATTTGCAGGCTTTATTGAAAGATTTATTAGACAATGACGTGAAATTTTTGTGGAAGATCATTCCGCAGTTTATGTGCAGTGAAGGCAAATGATTTGTGTAGATCTTAGTTCTGGCTTGCTAACTGTAATTTAGTATACCTCCTGTGTGCGGTGATTGTCTGTGAGAAAGCGGCAGTGAGAGTAAAGATACTGTGTCGTTCTGAAAAAACGTAAAATTTTCGTGTTCAAAACAAATTTGGGTATGAGAGCGACGGTAGGTGAATGAATTTCATACTTATAAGCGTTCTTTTAGTTCAAGTCCCTAGGTCCTGCGATTGTTTTAAGTTATTTTAAAATACAAATAGAAAATACGCTACACCCATTCCCACGTCATTCAAATGAAGGAATGGAAAGCCCCTGGAATCAAACACGGCTTCACACGGTGAATACCCATAAACCTCTTTAGGTTTAAATAGATTCAGTCGTCCTTGAGTAATCCTACATTCTTTGGGACATTTCCCTCTCACGCCATCTGCGTCAGGAATCCGCAAGATTATGTCCCCCACGGGCTACAACTTTAATACGTAGAGAGATATCAACAAGTTAGGAAAGTGTACAACGTATCACAAATGGGCGCGTTTCGTGCAATGGAGTATTACAAAGAAATTAGTATATACCTGTACGTAAGGGAAATAGCGTTTTAAAGTTCTTTTCTTCATCATAAATAATCCATTTTCTTCCGATTTAAAAATATTGCATGCACACGTTAGGAAATTAAACGTTTGTTTGTGAGACTGTTTATGTTAGCAACAATGAAGAAGTAACCATGCACGAAATTTTCTAATTTCAACTCGATTTAAGACGTTTTTGTTTGATTTTCTCGATAACAGCTACTTCTATGATAAAAATGTATAGGAAAGAAAATACTATTCTTTATCAGTTCTACAACTTTTATTTGAAAAATATTTTGATATGAGCAATACTTTACGAGATATGACGAAAATTTAATTTTTTATCACCAGTAAAGTTGTACCACTGATTGGCGTACGAGATTAATTTTTGCGATTTTCTTCTTATATTTGATTGAAAGTCGTTAATATCAAATTTCATGAAAATCCGTTCGGTAGAAGCCGAGAACGAACATGCGGACGGACGGACGGACGGACCGACCGACCGACGATAATAGGCGCTCACGCTGTAAGCGAAACGCGCCTAAAAACGGCTTGCACTCGCTTCAGCGATAACCAGATGGAGAAGCAAAATTTCCTGGAATAGCTATAAATCCTGGGCGGAATCGATTCAAAGTTAAATAGAATAGCGCTGGTATCGCTAAAACTCGGCATATAAAGTTTAATCAAACTCTATTAAAGTTTAGTTTTCTAATTGATTCTCTAGGAGTGTTCTTCACAGACCAACCAACTGATATACCTGGTCTATTAAGTTCTTTACCATCCTCTTTTATATGATGATTACCGCACAGCTATTCCAACATCGGCGCGCGCGGACACCAACCAATCTCCACTGTACACAAACGGAAAAAACTATTTTTTTCTCCCATTCAGAATACTTTTTTCATTCTGCAATGAGTTGTTAACTTCCGTTGTGTAATCACGAGATTGAAAATAGATAATATTGTTTTTCTGGTGACCCTGAGGCATTTCGACGTACATCAGTTCGCCATCATTAATCATTCCTTGCTACTGCAAATTTTAGAAGTCAAAAGAAGAAAAGAATTGGCGGAAATACTTCCTTGGTTTAGACCATTAAAAAGAAATTTGTGGCTTTTTCATAAAGCCAAGTGGAGAAGTTGCACCTGCAGATTAATAAAACTTAGTTGTTAAACGACTTTCAAATCATGCCCCACTGAATTGTGATCATAAAATGAACTTTAGATTGACCATTTAACTTTTAAATTCTATTGTGGAATTTAACAAAAGTAATTTTTTCTGTATCTTTTATCAACACAGATTTACGACGCTCTATAATACGCGCGCACACACACGTAGTTTTGTCCTTTTTGTAATCTTTCTACAAAGTACTTCTCAAGGAAATTTTGGAAAACTCGGTTACCTATCTGATCGCATATCGTTTATCTGTCATCTCATATTATATTCTCTATTAGACCGCCAAAAAGGGCAAATACGCAGCAGCTTGACTTACCTCTTCCCTTCCGATACTTATAAGTAAGATGGTGAAAATAAATCACAGAGGCCGCTGGTTAAAGACCAAGCGTCCTTTCCTTGAATCGAAACACGTTGGGACAAGGACGCAAACACGGGGCTCGAGGCTTATCTGATCGGGTATTTCCACGAAGGTATTTCCCAAGGCCACGCTTACGCTGATTATGAGCCCGCCAACGTTTTCATTTTTCTAAGAAAGCGTGTTCAAGCAACTATAACTACAACCCGTCGATGTTATTAATGTCTTCAGGGAAATTTTCTACCAAACTTAGTACCGTTAGATTATTTCGACCGCAATTTGCAATTTTCACTTTATTTTTTATTGATTATCAGCAATTAACTCGACCTCCCGATATTCATACTCTGCTCACTGGCAAGATTAATAAATCCTGAATGCCGATTCGAAGGAGGAAAATAAATACTCCGTGCGATTTCGCTGAATATTTGCGTAGAATCGCTTTCGTTCTCTAAGTTACGCGACCACTCTGTTACCAAGAGTGTAGCTGCATGTTGTCACAGAGTTGAATGAACCGCATTACGGTTACAAAGACTTTAATACCGACAAAAAAAATGAGATCGGCAACAGCTTTTGGAGAGAGGAAAGGAAAAGATAACGGAAAAATATAATCTTCCAAGCACCATGAACTCAACAGGCCGGAGCGAGACATGGCACCCAGATGCCATGCTGACAGAAAGCCTTTCCAAGAGCCTCTGAGGAATAGGTCACATGGATTCAGAGCAAGTGTTTCGCGAAGCACCTCAAGTAGCCGGCTCTAGGAAAAAAATCTGATGTGGCCAACACATGACTTTCTCCATATTTGGAGTATTATAGATATTTAAATTATTATGAATAGCATTATGAGACAAAATTATCATTTCGTATCGTAAAAGAATACAGTCGTCCTTACTGCCGTAAATTAGGTTTATTTTGAATATGTTTACAGAATTCACTGCTACATGGTGGTGGCGCTGTATACTGGAAATTTACGAATAAGCAAAATATCTCCGAAATGGATGGCTCTACGAAAATTTGTTTCAAACAAAACTTCGAAGAAATATTATTCTCTACAACTTTGGTCCTCACGAAGATTACCAATTACGACGTTTTTAAGGAGATATTTGACGGAAACCGAAAAAACCGATTATTTATAAATAATTCCTAAACAATAACTGCTATGGAAAATTGTTTCAAATGAAAGTTGTAGGAAATTACATTCTCTGTAACATTTTTGTAGAATTGTATATACAATAATGACGTTTTAACGGATTAATATCGCAAAAACCGAACCGGGTTTCGAATAAACCTCGACTTCCGCTTAACCGTTATTGTCCAAAAACTAAACAGTTCTTTGTGCCCATACCAAAGTGTAATATATGGAATTTGGTAACGATATGGCAAGTACTTTTTGAGTTAGAGCGCCCACAATCACATACATACACACACACACGCACGCACACATGCACACACACAGACATCATTCCGAAAATAGTCTAAACGTGTTCTAGGGACCTCAAAACGTGTATTTCCGTTGAAATCTCGAAGTCGATTTTTTTCGTGATCACAATACTTTCCCATTACTACGTATGGAGAAAGTAACAAGAAAGAAGGTGGAAGAGACGGGGGGGGGGGAAGAGTGAGTGTGGGACGGGTGAGGAGGGAGGCGAACGGGGCGGGCGAATAGGGAGGGTGAGAGAGGAAGAGGGAATGGTTGTTAATCCAATACGCAAGGACTATCAATATTTACGAAATCGTGAAGCCGTTCCGATGTTTACTACGATTAAGTTTCTCCAAGAAACGGAAACAAACTGCGGACCCGCAATTTCGTTTCTTTCATCATAAACTTTCACTTTTGAAAAGAAAAACAAAACAAAACGATCCGCAACACATTTTTTTAAATTAAAAATTCTGCATAAGAGGAAAAAGTAGGTAATTTAGGCCTCATAAGCCAATTAAATGGAGAGCAATTTTCTCTAGTAAGGTAACACGATGGGTATTCGATAAAATAATTATATAACGGCAAATTGAAAATTGGGATTTTAATAATTTCGGATTTTTTTCCCTGCGGTTGTGACCGAAAACCTATAATCATGCCAAATTTCAAGCCTCTAGCTCATCTGGAAGTGCCTTATAATTTGTATCCTCCTCCTCCTATATCAGTGGTGGCGAACCGTTTGGCACGCATGACGATTTTGGTTGGCACGACAACGAAAGGCGAAAACCAATCAAACATTAATCGTACTGATTTAGCGCCGCAAAAACATTTGTGTTATTTAGTCAACTATTATAAACGTCAGTTTTACGGTTACAATCTTGTGTCTTGATCACGAATTTAAGTTACATTAGTTGGCACGCAAAAAAAATATCAAGGACTTTCTGTGGCACGCGAGGCGGAAAAGATTGGACAATTTTAGTAATATTGGCACTCGGACAATAGAAGGTTCGCCATCACTGTCCTATATCCTATGTCAGAAGCGGTTATGCTACATTAAAGATTTATCTGTAATATTATATCTACTTTTTAAAACAAGTAGATTTAAGGAAATTTTCATGGCTTCGGCGTTTTAAATTCGTTTTTCTATTGAAGGAGATGGTAAAATGTAGAAGTAATTCATATACTAACGAAGTTTCACCTTTTCTACATTACATACAACTGCTAGACCAATTCCTTTTGACTTGTACATAATCCCCTTTACCACTGAAATAAAATTACCCGAAATACCATTTGTTAGTTGTCCCAGCTCTTACTTATTTACAAGGACTAAAGGCGTATTTATTAGAGGTCAAGGATAAAAACTGAAATGCCCACGAAAAATTCATTTCGCAGCGAGAACTTAAGAAAAAAGGATTGTCTATTACGAATGATATGATATTAAGGATCATGAAATCTTTAGTTTCGCAATATAGAGAAACATTTCAGGATAATAATTTGACAAAAAATATCATTTCCGGATTCTCTGACATGATTTCCTTTGCTTGAAAAAAATCTTGTTTGTTCCAACAACACACGTCTCTAAAATGATAAATGAAAGCGCTTCACCACAAAGGTCCACAGCATTGTCACGCTTCCGCTCTGGAGCATAGCTTAACAGAACAATGGGATGTTTTTGTTAGCAGCTAGAATATGACGGGAAATAAATTCACTGAAAGCCTTCATGGCGTCTGAAACTTTAGAAAAGATCAGGAGTGCCCAACCTGCGGCCAGCGGGCCGTATGCGACCCACCGCCAATGTTTCATAGTTTTCAAAGAAATTTTCATTTATTTTCCGTGTAGCAAAATCTTTTATGATATACATATAATGTTGAATTGCGACCTCTTAGTAAATATTTCTCAATTCAAGTAAGTTCTTTTTAATGCTGTTTTTGATTTTTTCTCAAAGATATTTCTAAGATTTAATTCCATCACGATATTTAATATTGAAATGTTAACTCTAAAAAGCTAATCCTAACTTGATTTCTACGCATATGGTGCCTAAGAATCTCTAGGTAACTTACGATTTAACTATAATCCATTGGCCATTTCCAATGCGGCCCACCGAAGAATTCACTGCCACCAATGCGGCCCACCACGCAGAAAAGGTTGCCCAACACTGGCTTAGATCTACGCAAAAAAATTATTCATGCACTTACAGAAATTGAGCTGAAAAAATATACTCGTCTCTGACTAGTGAAAGATCAAAAGTTTACGATCGGAAAAATAACGGACCCAATTCCAGATTATTCTCCTAATAAATATCGGTTTTGTCGGAGCAAAACGAAGCATTTGTTTATTTTTCGTTCAGCGTTCATTCTTAATCATTTTCCGAAACAGAATATGATCGGTGACATTTCTGTTTTAATACTAAACTAACAATAAGACGAAATATTTGGGACCTGTTTTTATGTAAATACCGACGAAAGATCAAAACGTGTTGATATAATTGCCGAAAATTTGAATAAATATCCCGATAACATAAATTTTCGATATACATTTAAGAAGGCATTTTCCGTTCGCATTCATACGCGTTAAAATAAAGTTGACTCTAATTTTCTCTTCCGTTTTATGCAGAGTTAACGTATGACTAACAATTATTTTTACTGCGACTTTATATTTAATTTAAGGCTTAATCAAAAACAATAATATGGAAAATCGTGGAAAATACGTGGGAATAAAGCTACAGATTCATATTTTATTGAATATAGCAGAATTCCGCCGACAAATGTCTAAAATTCTACTTTCAGTCACATTCGCGATCATACGCAAAAACTTCACTGAGTGGCACCGCAGCAAAGTGCATTAGCGGCGATAAGCAATAATTAGAAAACGTGTCTCTGTTCTCGCAAAGGAAGAATCCAGCAAAAAGAGAACTAGCGCAAATACGTAATGAGTCCGCCAATGTGATTTCAAAATCAATTTTTATCATTTGAATCCTCTTTTCTCTCTCACTAGTGTCTTTCACAGCCCATGAGTTCCCTTTTACATAAGCAATCTTCTAACACACGGCGCATGTCCTAATTTGCAGCGAACAACGCAGAATGAACGTGCGAGAGATTTAACAGGTGGTCAGCCGACGTGGAAACGAGTGGGCAGTGAAATCGCAAATGCGATTAAGTACGGGGTTTTATAGAGGTTCACAGCAGAAACAATTGATAATTTGATGTAAAGAGAAATCTCAACACTACACGGTTGTTTTCAACAACTGAAAAACATTTTTTTGTAAAACAAACTTGATAGATAACTCATTCCATGATAGGTTCTACTTTAATTTTAAGAACATATTTTTAAATTTCTAGTTGATCACTCATTTATGTCGCATTCTTCATTAAACGATCATTTTTCGGAAGTAACGAGAAAGAAATTATTTCAATCCTAAGATTCCAAAGTATATTTTAGAGCTTCGTAATAATGAAACCACTGACTATATTTTTAAAGCGAGATAAACACTGGCAGCAGGTTCTTTGGAGGGGTTTGAATGAAATGTCGAACGCATCAATAGCAGGATAAAAGGCTATTTTTATAGTCCTTTCCGTCACGCGATAGCTTAAAGACAAAGAATCAGAGCGGACTTCCATTCCTTTCAAAGTAATATGCTTTTGATAAACTGATCGAGACATCTTTTATGCTTCTCGCCAATTAATTATACCATTAAGCCTACTAAGCTTAGCGGATAATAATGATAAAAATGGCATGAATAGCCTCAACCTCGTGAACGCGACTCATGATTATAACACTAAGGACAAAAATTTCTTTTAACAATGACAAATGAGTTTTTTTACGATCAGGAGTTTGATACACTGCTAAATTGTCTTTTGCGAAGCTTTGAAACAATTTTTGTTGTTCCCTTTGTTTCAAATAATACTCCATGGCTGAAGTACCGCATAGAGTAACCTCATACTCTCCATACCTCCATACTATTTAACCGATTCGATCTTACCACTCCCATTTTCATTGACCTTCCGCTGCTTACAAAAAAGGGTTTCTAGCATACGTCCAACCGCATCGACTTGACCCTTGCCACTCATCAACACTTGTCGGGTCTGCAAACACTAAGAGATTGTTGCTACAGCAACTCCCTTACTGGGTGCGATAGAGAAGTGTTTCTCAACCGGTGGGACGCGTCCCACTGGTGAGACTTCAAAGCCGTCCAGGTGGTGGCACCCCAATCGGTTAGACTTTCTGGCACCTTCTGTTTTATATAGTTAGCAGTCTCAAGCGTAAGTTGATGGAATTTCTTCATACTGTCGAAATAAAAAAGATTTACTTGGTAATTCCACAAAAATTAATTTTTTTAAATAAATAAATTTTTGTGGGATTACCAAGTAAATCTTTTTTAATTCGACCTTCTCCTTTGTAATAAATCGATGGGAATGATTGCTCCGAAAATCCATATGCGAAAGGCATAAGCTGTGATGATGATAAATGTGGAAACAGGTGAAAAAATGTGCTATGATCCGGAATCGAACCCGGGTTCTATTCCCGGTCATAGCAGATTTTTTCACCTGTTTCCACATTTCCCATCTTCTCCTTTGTGTCTACCGACTATTAATGTACTACTTATATGCTTATAAGCGTAGAAATACATTTATTAGAGAAAATGAGGTTTTTCGGTACTACTGGGTTATCCCGGACCCCTTTTGAAAAATATTTTTTGCGATAACCCTTTCCCGGAAAAAAGCATTAAAACAAACTAAGAAAATGAGAAATTGTCAAAAAACTTTTTATTTACAAGTAACCGAGGATATTGCCGAGCCTTTGGCTCGCATTCTTTTTAGATTATAATGCCTTTTATATCGGGTGTAGGCATCTACGGGCGCTATCGCGCCCTTCGCCTCTCTGGAACGAAACTATCCCTCCCCATTGTCCGGAGATCGGGTGGGTAAATGTCGCCACATGCAGATCAGTCATGGGTTTGCAAACTTTCGTTTTGCGTAAAAGGGTTATCTCAAAAAATTATTTTTCAAAAGGTGTCCGGGATATCCCAGTAGTACTGGTTTTTCTTTATATCATGGTGGGGCCAGGGTTTCTTGAAAAGGTGGTAGGTGGGACGCAAGAGGCAAAAGGTTGAGAACCACTGCGATAGATGACTCGCGTGGGCGGCCTAAGTAAAGGGATTGTGGGTTGCCTAACCACGCAGGCTTTACTTTTAGCCCGTCTTTCTTACCCCCTCACCTCCATCTGATTATATGTTTTCAAATCGTTATTAAATGTATTCTAACTTAACGTCCTCTTATTGTGAACTGGGCACCAGGAATATGAATAAATATTATTAAATATGCATGTGTATGGCTGCAGAATGATGTTGCAGTTAGACTGGAAAAGTCGAAATGATGCTTTATTTATACTATTTTTGGAATAGTACACTGTTTAAATTTTATGGAAATGTTTTTAAATGGCCGTAATACGAGTTGAAAGGTGTCACAAACCGAATTATGACGGTGATTTTCGAGTATAGTAATATTTAAATGTTGTTAAGCGAATTTTGAATCCACGATTTCAGGAGAATGGAGTCTTTAGAAAAATACAATCCATATTTAAAGTATTAATAACCATACATAAGTTAGGAAAGTATACAGCGTATCACAAATGGGCGCGTTTCATACAATGGAGTATTAGAAAGAAATGATATAAGAGGATGCTACTGTGTAGCGAAACCATGGTCGTCTCTTTTTATTAAATGCAAATAAATTAGTGGAAAAAGTACTAGTGCGACAGTTATTTATTCTCCAAAAAAGGATATATTCCACAAAGTAACGCCTAAAACAACGGATTTTAGAAATGATATAACTGTACGTAAGGGAAATAGCGTTTTAAAGTTCTTTTCTTCATCATAAATAATCCATTTTCTTCCTATTTAAAAATATTGCATGCACACGTTAGGAAATTAAACGTTTGTTAGTGACAGTGATTTTCTTGATAACGGCTACTCCTACGATAAAAATGTATAGGAAAAGAAATACTCTAATTTATTAGTTCTACAACTTTTATTTGAAAAATATTTTGATATGAGCAATATTTTAGGAGATATGACGAAAAGTTCATTTTTTGTCACCAGTAAAGTGGTATCTCTGATTGGCTTACGTGATTCAATTTTACGATTTTGTTATTAACTTTTATGGTAAGCCCTTAATATCAAATTTCATGAAAATTCGTTCGGTAGAAGCCGAGAACGAACATGCGGACGGACGGGCGGACAGACCGACAGACGAACGGACAGACCGACGACAATAGGCGCTCACGCTGGAGGCGAAACGTGCCTAAAAATCAGCTATCATATCATGTGGTTTCCAATTAAACGCGCTGACGAACGAAATAACCATAAACTGTGAAAAACTAATTTAAAAAAATCATTGATAGCATCTATTTCTAATAAAATAATTATTCATTTAAAGTCATTTCATATTTCTCGAAACTCGAAAGAGACTGAAAAAATACACAACTCCATAATCCGCAAAGAAGTTGATCTTAACTCAAATAACCAACTGTTAATTTTACACCAAGCCTCTCACCCAAAATTTTCCTATATCTATCAACAAAAGTCGAATTTGCATATTTTACCCAAACAAATTCAGGGTTACGCTTCTTAAATTAATTTATATTTTACAGAATTGCTTCCCGTTCATTACTGTACTCCATCTGACTTTACATTTTATATCTTACAAAAGAATAATTAATTTCTTAACCGTACAAGGCCTTTTACGGTTTTGTAACATCTATCTTACCGTAGCCTCCAACCCCTTTTTAATTATTCTCTATCTTCATTTTCCTTCTTTCCTCTCTTTTTCTCTTCCCTTTTTCACAGGTCACGCCACTCCACACACTTTTCCTCGTGCATTCCTCCACTAAATAGGTTTCACGACTCCTTGTGGGCTTTCTTCCCCAACCCCCTTCCCAGAACCCATTCTCTCCTTAATTATTTCCTCCTCCTTTTCCTCCTCACTCCGCGCCCGAGGGATGCTAAGGATGGAGTTAGGCAAAGTGGCACGGCGTCGACGGCCGTGTTGCGAAATAACGCTCGCAGAACAGCAGAGATGTTACACCAGGCCAATAGGCAAACCGTGATTTTTTCGTTCTCCACTAGATTTGAGATTAGAAAGCACCCGATGTCCCACTTTGCTCCGTATTGCACGGATTCAAATGTCCGCTAATGATTAATGACAAGAAAAGGCGCGCGGGTAGCAGCTTCGATCGGATGCATCTCAAATTCGCTCGTTCCTTCCTTGACCGACCCCAATACCTAAAGGCCTTCACCTCGGCTTCACGCCTACGGCCGTTTCATTCACCTTTTCCCGACACATCGTTTTTCTTCTGATGTCTTTGCTGTCACCGATTCCCGATTTCGATCGCCTTCTAAATCTCTTTACCTATTTATGGCAGGTGTCTGTCCTTTCTCTTTCGACGTAAGAACCGTCCCTTATCCATTACGAACTTTTTCTTCCTGATACAAGCAGGGGAGATGGGAGCGATTTCATGTGTCCTGGTTTAGATCAGATTTTTAATAGTCAAAGGACTTTATTCTGTTACAGGTAGCTCTTAAGCGTGTCATGTAGTTTTAGGCTTCTAATAATTTCTTTATAATGTTAGACTTAGATTATTGTGATCGCACTCTTATTCACTCGAATTGGTATTACGCAAAAAGTTATTATTGAATGATAAATGTTATGGTAGCATAAGATTATGGATAGAATATTACTTTTGTACTTCGAATATATACCGTAATTACTCAAATAACTTTCTACGTATTTCACCATAATTTTAACTCCAAAATTCAAGGAATTCATGATATGCTTCCACGGCGAACCCTCTGAAACTCGTTTACCATTCAATATCTTATTGTTAGTAAAGCGACCCTTGGTTTGGTCTATATTATAGCGGAGAGGAAAAGAAAACCACCATTGTCAGGATTCTGAGGACATTTAAACAAACAGGGCAGTTTATCAACCCTTTTGCTTTCGCAGAGAAGAAAGCTGGGTTTTGCAGCAATTGGCAGACTTGGACGTAAGCGATGCCGTTCATGAAAAACCAACTGCTTTGCAAGGAATCATTAAAATACCCGATCAATCAAATATTGAATCGAAGTGCAGTCATTAAGTTTCTGCAATGATGACCCTATACCGCAATCTCAACAAACCATTCCAATGCACGTGGAACTAAAATAAATCACTCTTCCCTAAAATAAGCTATTTCCATTTACAAAGGAGATCGGGAATTAGATGATCAATTTTTCAGCACGAAACGGACTTAAATTTAATCCCAAACTTCATGGAAGCGGTAATGAAAAGTTACCTACCGCCGTAATAACAAGGGAAAAATCCCAACTGGGATATGCAATGCGAAGAGAATTTGGAAGGAGAGAGATAAGCATCGCAATCTCTGGGAGAAAAATGGGTGCCGACGGGAGTGGAGAATGTCACGTCCTATGGCTCCCGAGGGATTAATCATACTGCAACGAGTTTAACAGCAACAATATTCGCACAAATAATGATTAAAATCGCCGCAGTTACGGCCTTATACGGCACAACTGAAAACTGTATCAATTCTGGACATTAATAGTTGTAATAATATTAATTAAGAGAGGGAAAGAATCGCGATGGATCTGAATAGCGGTAAGACAAATTTGAAATACGAGTAGCGGAAAGAAATGAAAACACGTTACATGAAGATGTTTGGAAAGATATTGAAGAAGGTTGCGGTTGTTAAACCAAAACCACAGGAAGGGATACATTCACGATATGCGAGAGATAGTAAAGAGGGGCATTTCGTTGGACGAATGACTTTAGAATCCTCACAGCAATTCATAAAACAAGGAAACGTTAGAGATATGGAAGTAAAAGGAGGAGAAGACGTTGGAAGGAAGATATTCCGAAGGAAGAGAAATAAGATGGAACAAAGGGAGATGGAGAGGGAAAGAGATAACGAAAAATGTGGAAAAAGAGGGACAGAATTGTTTTGAAAACATCAAAAGTTAGAACATGCAACATGCGCAATTTTAAATTAATACGTAGGAATATATATGTATATACATACACACACACACAGGGTGGGCCAAAAGTTAGGGCACTAAAAAAAACACTTTTAAAACAAGCAATATTAATGTATCTAACAAAAGTCAGGACGCACGGAATAGTTGATACCACAGCACCACTTGACGGCCAGCGTATCAGACAGCCAGTATTGATCGGTTTGTCAAACAGATATTTATAATATTTTTTTTTTTAATTTTAGATTAAGAAATGAATCCTTTGCCATTACAATGCTTGGTGCAATCCCCCCGCCAGACTCGTGGCGTCGGCTTACCGGTCAGAATAAGAACTACTGCCTGTGGGGACATTTACCCAACGTCTACACAGTCCAAATTGTGAGGGATCTGCCTGTGTCGGCATTTACCCACCCAATCACCGCCAAATGGTGAGGGATAGTTTCTTTCCAGAGAGGTGAAGGTCGCGATAGCACCCGGAGACGGCTACACCCGATATAAAAGGCATTATAATCTAAAAAGAAAGCGAGCCGAAGGCTCGCCAATATCCTCGGTTACATGTAATATTTACCCATGACTAATCTGACTGTGGCGACATTTACCCACCCGATCACCGGCCAATGGGGAGGGACAGGTTCGTTCCATAGAGGCGAAGGCCGCGGTAGCGCTCGGAGACGGCTACACCCAATATAAAAGGTCGAAGGCTCACCAATGTCCTCGGTTACTTGTAAATAAAAAGTTTTTTTTTAAATTTCTCATTTTCTTAATTTGTTTTAATGTTTTTTCCGGGTGTAGCCGTCTCCGGGTGCTATCGCGCCCTTCGCTTCTCTGGAACGAAATTATCCCTCACCATTTGGGCGGTGATTGTGTGGGTAAATGTCGCCACAGGCAGATTCCCCCCAACTTGGGCTATGTAGACGTTGCGTAAATGTCGCCACAGGCAGTAATTCTCATTCTGACCGGTAAGCCGACGCCACGAGTCTGGCGGGGGGATTGCACATAAGAACCCAATGCTCACCAAAGAAGAAAGAATTTTCGCTTTGAAAACATTTTACAAAGAAGGCGCTTCAGCAGTTTTGCAGCAATGGGATGAACATTTTACATCTCCTCCACCTACTCGCAAGCATTTGTACCGTTTGCGAGACAAATTTGAAACCCACGGCACCGTATTGGATGCCCCAAGAAGTGGTAGGCCATGTTCAGCATTGACGGAGGAAAAAAAATGATTGTGGGACAAGCATTGATCACATTTAAATCCACCCGAAGAGCGTCTCAAGAATTGGAGATTTCGACAACTTCATATCGACGTATTCTTCGTGACCTCAAATTTCAGTGTTATAGTCCTCGTTTAATTCATGGCCTGTTGGAAGAATAGTACGAGAGACGCCTTGAATTTTGCGAGGGCATGCTGAATCAATGTACAGAGTATTCTGCCTATTTACATAAGATGCTTTGGACCGATGAGGCTACATTCAAACTTTCAGAACATATCAATAGACAATTGTGTGTACTGAGCCACCCGGAATCCCCATATTGTACATGAAACCCAATTGAATCAACCGCGAATTTGCGTTAGGGGAGGAATTGCTTCTTCAGCGAGACAGTTACAGGTGCCTTATATCTACAAATGCTAAAGAATTATGTCGTCCTTGGTCTAAGAATGCATTGTGAAAATGTTCATGAACTGTACTTCCAGCGCGATGGGGCTCCACCCCACTATGCGCTCGAAGTTCGCAATTGCGTTAATGAAGCTTTTAATGGTCGAGTAATTGGAAGACGAGGTTCTATGGAATGGCCCCCTAGGTCACCTGATCTTACAGCAATGGACTTCTTCTTTTGGGGTGCTGTCAAGGATATGGTATATGCGCGTAAACGATGAACGGTTGAAGATTTAAAACATACATCGAAGATGCATTTGATGAAATTGAATCTGATGCAAACCTTCGTGTCAGAGTGATGGAAAGTATCCCAAGAAGGCTGCAGAATTGTATCGATGGAGAAGGTGGACGGTTTGAATACAGGAAATAAGATTTTTATAAATAATAATATTGGTAAATAAATTAATATTGCTGGTATTTTAAAATATGCTGAGAGTGGGCCAAAAGTCAGGACATACTCAAAAAGGAGGGGAGAGAAGGGGGGAGGAGGGAGAAGGGGTGAGTTGATGGGGAGAAGGGGGGAGAGAAGGGGAACATACAGACAGACAAACAAACGACTTTGTTAAGGGCGAAATTCAGATAAGGGGGGAGAGAATGGGGGAGGGAAAATGGGAAAGAGAAGGGGGAGGCGTAGGGGAAGGTACGAGGAGGAAATAAGGCTCGATAAAAAAACACCTCTGACAGGGAGAACGGCATAGAAGAGCCTCTTTCGCGGCATCGGGAACGATTCTGGGGGCAAACGATTTCTCCTCTCCATGCGTAATAAATTATCACGAAACTAAAGAAATTTAAAGAACTACTAGTCTGCCAGTTACAGCGCTGCTTGAAAAATGTTAATACGAAAATTTCATAGCATTTATTAACTGTCAAAAAGATCTAACGATCAGTGACTTATTCGTGTGACTGGGGAAGGAAGGAGGCCACTAAGGGAACTCGATAAAATTTGATGGTTAGCGGCGGAGGCGCATTCTGAGAATCCAGTATGTCGCTGCTTATAATAAAGCCTCAGCAGTGGCGTCGTTCAGCCGGTATAAAAATCGATTAAACCCTAGAAATAATACCACATGTGAGCAGCAATAAAAATATTTTAATACTGAAAATATTAAACGTTAAAAATATACTTTACACACGAGGAGTAGGAGTCAGCAACCGTAAAGTGATTCGAGGCATGTAGATATTCACATTACTCGGTCGGTACCGATCAGTTAGCAATATGCTAGGAAGGAATAGTAGCGCAACTATAGCGCGATAACTATTTGTTCGTTCTGAAAATTTTAACGCAGCGACTTCCTTCAAAATAGTCCTTTATTTTATGAAAGGCACTTAAAAATCCCATTTCACCGGAAATGCCGCTTTTGCGTAAGGAAAGCGAATGATTCTGAAGTACCTATACACTTTCGGTGATCAGTGAGAACTTAAATTCAATGCCTAAAATTATGTCCTAATTATTTATTCAATATATTGATTATTAAGCGAAAATCGAGAATATGAGCGTTTCTCCTTGGACCAAACAACTTTTCAGGTTCAGATTTTCGAAGCTTAAAAGGATCTGAGGATCAATTCGATAAATAATTTCATTTACTTACATAGAATCTTACTTGTATTAAAAATAAAATCCTTACGTTAAATCGCCAATTTTCGTTTTTTCGAGAAATCAGTTATTACGGAATAAACTTGGTCCGGACCCATTCTGCAAAAACGGGATTTAACTTAATTTTTACTCCAAAATGAATGAAATTACTGATCACTTGGCTTCGTCAGTGCGTGTGTGTGTGTGTGCGTGTGTGTGTGTGCGTGTGCGTGTGTGTGTGCGCGCGTGCGTGAGTGCGTGTGTGTGCGTGTGTGTATACACACACTCTTCTCTTGTTATGAAGCGACTGCCTATGTAGCGTCTTAAAACTTTTAAAAATACAGAGAGATATTAAAACGGTAGCCCAGTTTCGGCGTTACGTCATCATCAGATGTTAACACTACAAATAAAAATGAAGGGAAGCCAAATATTTGAGCCACAGGTCGAGATAGTAATCTCTGGAAGAATTTGTGAAGTAAAGTTGAGGATATACGAAGATCATAAGCGGAGAGCGGCTATTATGGTTGATGATTCAATAATTTTATCGCAATTAAATAAAGATAGTCGTTTTTTGCGAAACTCGTAGAATTAATAGTAAATTTATTCTTTAAAATGTTCGTAAATATTTTTCCTACGATGTCTTCTAAGTTTGATCAATGTACCCTTTTTAAAGCGATAGTATCGCAAATTTTATAAACTGTATTAGGTTAAATAATAACGATTAGAAAAATCAAAGCAGTAAACGTCAAAGGTCGCATTCCTTATGTTAGTGTTTCTCACACCTTTATATGCCGACTATACTTTTCTAATCGACAATTCCCCACACTATAGAAAGGAAATTACTAAAAATATTGTCAAAATTCATCTAGTGAGAGGTATGTGTAAAACAATCTAACTCAAGATTCCCTAAAAATTCCTTCACACCCACAAGCTTATATAAGGTTATCAGCATTGTTCTTATCTTTAAAATCTCAAGAGAGATTCAAACTGGCAGTGTGCATTCTTCGGTGCACTTAGCATAAAAAAATATATACACTCGTGGAAGAGGAAAGGCAAATACAGATATTAAGGGCAACTAGGTGTTGAAGGAAGCCAATGCTTATGGAATTTGTACAGGACTTCCTAAACCACCACTGAATAATTAATGTATGCAACAATAAAAGAGCTTTCGGAGTTTTACGGAGCTAACGGGAAATATGCGCGTAAATGAAAAGCGGATTTTTAAGAATGGGCGCGTAAAAAGAGTGACGTAATCAGTGAGAGAGGGGAGCGTGGAATGAAGCAGGAGAGGGAATGGCGATTTGGGGAGAGAGGGAGATGAGGGGAGAAGAAGAATAAGAACGAGTAAGTTGCGACCGACTTCCTCATGGCGTTCCAAAATAGAACGCTGTCACTTACCGCCAAAGAACCTCTCCTGCCTCCTTTAAACCTTTCATTCCACGTCTACGTGCCTAAAATTTGTTTCGCATTTTAAGTTCATTATCACATGTTTCAACTATTTCTGAAAATATGCCAATATGTTAACAAAGAGCGAATTTTGCGCAGCATTTAACGTTCGACTCTCCTTTTATACTTAAATGTTAAATTCAAGTGATGATCATCCATATTAAAATAATATTTTTCAATGTCTGTACATCATTCTGTTACGCTGCCGTCGTTAAAGGCAACCGTACTGTTGCTCTTTCTGAGTTTATGTACAACAAACCGGATTTGGATTATGGGACACCTAAATCAGGGATCACCAAACTTTTTACTGAAAGGGCCAAATGAAGCTTCATGTATGACTGTGCGGGCCACATGCGACCTTTAAAATGACTGATCGGGCAGTGCGAAAATTTCAAAAAGCAAGTTTTCAGAATTACGCCTTTGTTAAAAGTATTTTGCATCCAAGTACTCAGAAAATATCGTTTATATACAAAAAATTGTATCTAATGAAAACTCCTACAGGTAACCGGATGAAATCACTGCGCGAGCCAGGTATGGCCCGCAGGACGTAGTTTAGAGACTCCTGACCTAAATTACTAAAATGTGGCGTAGAATTCTATTTTTCGAGTTGTTCAGATTAAAGTTTAGTCGTAACGAGCGTATTTGTGTATTGTTTAGACCCGCGTCAACAGCGTAGTTACTATGTTATTATAATAAGTAAAGACACAACTGATTTATACGCATCGGAATTTTTCAAAATACTTCCCAACTGTTACATTGGAATTTTTTATTTTATGTTATAAAACAGTATGTAATCTTTATTTATGTTGCAGTTCGACATAAATAATTAGTATACGAAAGCTATAAAATTAAACTTAGTTTTTTAAATCTTATAAACCAAGTTATTTATTTTTATGTAACTGCAAATTGCACGTAGGAACGTTCATTTGGTATGATTTTCCTAAGATACCAATCCATTGCATTTAAAGTGTAGACGATAATAACGAAGTCTACATGTATATGTAAGAAAATATAGATCTATCACAAATCACGTCCAAAGATTTATTTTAATCCGAAAAAATCAGTTTATATCGTTAAACAGCAATTAGAAATTTTAATTAATCACCTTTGAGTATCTTGCACATCATTGCCCCATTAAATTTTACCAACCCTACCATAGTTGTGGACAAATTTATTTGGTCAAAATTGGCTTATTAACATTTCTACAGAATGCATTACAAGTATTTAAGCATTATTATTGTACACTTCGAAATATTTCTAGATGATTAATTATATTACTGATATAAAATGAACGACGAATTATTTGCTTAATTTCTCATTACACTAGTTATTTTAATAACTGCGTATGCATGCACATATAGTAATGTATAGTAGTAGTAGTAATAGTATAGTAATCTAATTTAAAAAATTCCAAATGATGTATATTCTTAACAAAAAGACATGAAAGTAAATTTTTCTAATAAATGTAAATTGATAATCTACATAAACGGTTGCATTGATTGTTATATAAAAAAGAAAGGAATTTGAATAAAAAGACACAAGGAAAATTAAAGACAAAATTTCGCAATCAATTACTGTGTAGGGAAATGAAGAAACAGGAGAAAAAATCTGCTATGACCGGGAATACGAACCTGGGTCATTCACTTGCCGGGCGTATATTCTGCCACTGAACTATCGTAGCAGACTGATCCTTCTGTTTCTGAGCAGCCATATTTTCTTAGGTTGGGACTTTTAAAATGCAGATTTCTGACTGACTTCGCATAATAAATTGTCAATACGCACACACAGCCGTACTCTCAGCGAGATTCGATCCCGCGAACTTTACATTGGTAGCCAAATACATTAAAATCCTATACCGGAGAAATTCAATATTAGAGTTAAATGTGAATTATTGAGATCAACTTATTTGACATACTTCTTAATTTTTTATAAATCAATTGAAAATATACCGCGCAAACATTGCGCAGGTTCAGCTAGTTAGAAATTAATAAATTTTGGGTTTTACGCATTTAATCTTCTACGAGTTCCTAAAATGGCAGCAAACAACTTTACATTGAATTGAGCATAGCAAAAATCATTGATACTGGTTTATCGTAAAAATAATGCCCTTTTCTATATTTTGCTTGCATCATAAATAATCTAAAATTTACATTTTTAAGATGAATTCGTGAGATATTTAAAATCGACCTTGCCTTCAGCCAAAACCATTCGTTAAGCCATTCAAATAATGAAATTTCATCATTCATTCAAATTAGTAAGCTTCATAAGTAAATTCCTTTGAATTCTTCGCTTATCTTTTGTTCTTAATTGATTTCTAACAGCGGTAAACTTTTAGGAGGAAATGAGAGCATTGAAATTGATAGTTTCCTCATTAAGTGATTCACTGA
The DNA here is from genome assembly GCA_036926305.1 of Uropetala carovei. Taxonomy (NCBI): domain Eukaryota; kingdom Metazoa; phylum Arthropoda; class Insecta; order Odonata; family Petaluridae; genus Uropetala; species Uropetala carovei. Next base: position 5,523,583 of record JAXCHB010000141.1, read on the forward strand.
AAGCGGAAAAATTTCTCGTCCGAATCTAAGTTGCGCAACTCCTATTTCTCACAGGAAAATGTTAGTAAGGATGTGAAATATTAATTTTACAAATTTTTACTTTATTTGGTGATAGTATACTTTCCTTCATCCGACTCTTAGGAAATAATCCGTGTTTGGAGGTTTCCTTAACATTCAAATACCACAATTTTTCCATAATGAACTCGAGCAATAATATGTGCGACGGTCTTTGGAGCATTAAAATATTATTATATAGTGTACCAACGTTCCTAAAAATCTTTTTGTTTTGCGATCCCTTGCCCTAATTTAGGCTTTCCAAATATCTTCCTGTTATATTTTCCACTGCATTGACTAGCTTTAACTTTCCTACATCAGCTTTCTCAATAGGCAAGAGGAAAATGCAAAAAGTAATTTTTTGTTGCAATATTTCCAATCGTCCAACTTGGGCAATACCTTTAAGAAGTTTCATTTAGAACAATTGCTCTTTAACGCCACACCTAGGTACTTATGTTGATTCTATATAGAAATTTTTGGGTCTTCGAAAATCCGTTCGGTAGAGTGTTAGTGAGGTGAAAATATACACAAGTTTATTGAAAGGAAAAAACTAAACATACACATGCACCATAGCTTCACGAATGATATTCTAGTTTCTCAGAGAATCAATGAATGGAAATGTACTTTTTATGCATATATTTTACGTTTTCTGTAAGCTGGTTTTGTACGTTTTTTAAAAATATACTAAATTATTTTTACATAACAGAGAGATATTATTGGTAATGGTATTCAAATCTTGTGTAGAAACACGAAGAGAATATAGACGTTATACAGCCAAATCAAATGATTGTTTTACACTGACGACATTCTTCGAGACATTTTTAATAAATCAAACTGAAATAAATGAAAAATTGATAGATAACTTTCGTAAAGTCGGAACAGAGAGCGAGGTTTTCGAAATAGGTCGGAAACGAGATATTTATTCGTTTCCGATCGCTACTTTTCATATAAAACCACTTCGCCTAAGGGAATACTACAGCGCTTCTCTCGTCCCAGATATTCCAAACACGTTTTATGCATTAATGCAAATCGAATGCATAGACTCCTCGCTGTTACGCACACGATTTTGTAATGGTTTTCCACTTATCAATGAACATAAATATAAAAGGCAAAATGAAGATGAAACTCGATTGGTGGTTAGGCATATGTAATTCTCGGCGCTTATGAAATAAACGAACTAGGGTATGATACCAATCAATAAGTTTAGATGAGTTTAAAAATAAAATCAAAATCGCAGATTAATAGGAAATTGATTATCGATGTTAATTATCGCTAAAACTAGGAAATAGAGAAATTTCTCTAACAAACGAAATGGTAAATGAAAACTTGCATGTCGGAACGATAAGGTTGCTAGTCACGAAATGATTTTATCAGAATGCAGAAGCGAGATCGTGAGATTAACGGCCCATCAAATATGGAAACGGCGTACCAGCTAGCTCCAAGGCTCCTAGGATGCACGACATTTGTTCCAAAGATTCTCCTTCCTCGGCGCCTTAAAATAGAGCATAGCGTTTTAAGGTTGCAGAGAAATTCTGCAAAACGAGGCCCTGGGGTTCATACGAAATCACAAGAGGCAGTTTGGCATAATTTTTTGGGGCCTAGTTCAGCGTAAACATCAAAATGGAGGCGGAGAAAAATATTTAAAGAAGTTGGCATTGCGGGAAAATATTACTCAATACTGCGACTGCCACGTGAACCAACATAAAAATGTCTCTTAATCGTATAAAGAAAAATACAGAAAAAAGATATCGAGTAATGCTGTGAGAAACCAGGTGGGTTGTGTTTTTAGTTAGCAACGCTCGGAATAAAAACACAAGAAAGATGATTAAATTAACACGTGGATCGATATAAATCGACATTAATGCACGTTATGTATTGAATCACGTGCATACTCATGCTCGAGCCCACGTTCCCGAGATTCGAATGCACCACCTTATGCTCCCAATTAAGGCGTGAGACGCTATACATAGCGAATAACAAGGGCTTGGCTTATTATTCATCTGTCTTTCTCGCGCTCTTCCTGCGTGCGCCTCGGGAGAGAAAAGCACATGTATCTCTTCTAACGGTAGACATTCCAAGGTCTCGTGAACCACAACTGCATCTATAATTATTGTCTTGGCCATTATTCGTCGCTTTGCTTAGGTTCCAGCGCAGAGCAAAGCAGTACGCATTGTCTTCATTTATTAGGCGAAGTGTCTCCCGAAATTTATCTCGACAGTGCATTGCTGCAGTCGACGCTAGCTCGTTGCTTTCGAGAGAGACTTTTCGTCGTTTCAAGACTTTTTTTCCATCAGATATAAATATGCACGCAAAAGCGACTGAAAAGATTACTGAGCCAAAGAGCACAAAAAAATGTCGAATTTAATTTCAAAAGACATAGGCAATTTGGATAATAGCGGCCTCATCTGTCGTGATCAGAAGTACTGATCACGATTCTACTATTTGGAATCTGGATCACGAAACTTCCCATTAAAATTGAAAGTTGAAGTATCAGAAAATTGTTTTTCTTGTTTTATTTAGGAGATATTTCCACAGTTAACGACCAAATGTTTTTTTTAATCAGTTACTTTTAATGAAACGATATTTTTCGGTTGCGAGTAAATTTATTCATAAGTTTTTCTATTATCGCGAAAAACGTCCTAAATTATTTTATTGCGAGTGAGATATTTTGCTGTGCCCAAAAATGAAAAGCTGTTCCATAATTGCATTTCTTAAATATTCCTGTCGGCGAGGTCAGTTTGGTAAGAATACCTAATTCTCATTTTGAAAATGTAAATAATAAAACGCCAAATGCAGCCATCTTCAGAGTGTAAATATGGGACTGCGTGCCACAAATACAGTCTTTCAAATATTCAGCGAATGATGGACAGAAGAATGAAAATTAATAATAATCAATAATTAAGAAGCAACAATGACAGAGAATGAGATAAAAGAGAAAGTATAACTAAGGAAAGGAAATAATCATGCACAAGGAATAGTCAATAATAAAATAACTAATTACCATAGGATTATGACGCTTACTGTTTTTAGAACAGTCGAGTCTTTCTTCGGCCTTTTGATAATACACACGATTGTATTAATGGAATAATTCAATAATACATTTAATGCTCAAGCGACTATTGCATTACTACAATATTACCCATTGACCCGTATTGTTTATCTATCAGAAACGGTACGGCATTTAACATCACACGTATAAAGAAACTCAATCGCCCTATAGGACACATACTTAAGAGAGTGCTCTAAGCGTTTAGGATTTGACGCATGGCGTTATCCCTTCGCTCTTTCTATTGTTTCAGCGATCGTGTTGCAGTCGCGTGACGAGCGTGCAGCGGAATGATGACGTGCAGAAATACGAGTTCCATCCGAAGATTCATGCATTCTGCACTTGCTCTACTTCCACCGAGATGAATTTCTCTCCGACTGTCTCGAGTTCTTTAGATTTCTTTTAAGACAAACACCTTGAGAAGAAAAGAGTAAGAAATTAAATTGTTATACTCGCAAAATCGAACTTAAATAATACAAAGGTGGAGCAAAAGCCATACAGCTGTAGCAGTGCGTATTCTCATTTTTTTTATTTCCACGGTAGTCAATAGTTCTGGCTTTTTATTTCCTCCAGAGATTCCTAAAACACTCTTATCTACAAAAGAGTCGCGACGCTATCTGACATAGCCGCTTCCCTAAACCCGCCAGTTGACCATATTCGAGCAGAGGGCTTCACTTATATCTCATTTATCATCTTTCCTGAGCGACGGCGTGTTAACTCAAACAAACGAAGAATTTCGCGTGATTCACGCGAACCTAGGCGGAAAACATTTCGCCATATTTTTTGCTTACCACTGATTGCTACGAGCTGCCTAAATTTAAACAGAACATTCGTAGAGGTATTAGTTTCGTTTCGATGTATTCACCATAGTATCGGATTATTTTTAACTCCAAACGTGGGTTTCATAAAAAAATATAATCGTGAAGGGATTAAGAGGGTGGTACGTGTTCCAAGAAAGAAATTCGAAAGTTAAATTGAATAAGCGTAGTATGCTGTACTTATGGCATGCTTATATTTCAAACAAAATACTCGGAGACTTCTGCTTTATTTTCGGCAACTCCTTTTTAAAAATACGCTGGTATAAATTCCAGGAGACCTAAAACTTCCGTGAAATTTAATTGGTGAGCGGAGATTACATGAGAAAGTTTAAGAAAAGCGGACGAAAGGTGCGTAAAAAATAAATAAAAATTCGATTAACCAGAAGGGTAAGTACCGAGAACTGTACGAGTGAAAGTGGTGAAAATGGATACTCAAGGATGAGGAATTACGGAGGGAAATGCTGGAAGGTCAAATGAAAGGTAAGAGATACAGATGCTGAAGGTTAGAGGGGGCAAAATAAAACGCCAATCACGAAGAATAAGAAGGAAATTATTGTTAAAGGGAAAAACTAAAAATAGCCTCTGGATTCATCGTAGGATGGGAGAACGTTCGTGGAAACGAGCTGTAATTTCTAAACGGATATTACTTTCCTAAGCTACGTTCTGCGCCTCTGATTTCATTTCAGTGATTTAACATTGTTTCATCTTTAGAATTTAAATCTCTTAAAGATTCAAAATTTAATAATTTGTCTGAGGTAAAAAAGAGCTAACACTATTTTCCGTAAGGAAGGAGAAATCGACTGCGTTACATATTTTTCTGTATTTTCTATATTTTCTTGCTGTCATTAATGAAAAGATTTTTGATTGAAAATTTTATAAATCGCAGATGCTAAAATGTCAAACACTTCCGATTTGATGTCAAATAATGAAATATATGACGACGTAAAGCACATCAAATTGGTAGGTTTGCTTTTCCAAGGATAAATAAATTTTTCTGAAAGTATCGATATTGTACGAGTTCTGCCTATTAGACTTTCGCAAGATTATAATTTGCTTCGATTATACCAAATTAGGAACATGTGAACCTAAATATAGATGCACAATTTTTAATAAAATTTACATTTTCCACTGTTCGGTTCGGGAGCCACAGATCAACATACCGTGTGTCTTATGTTAGAAAGAGCGTAACTATCATTCTCTATGAATAAAGCATCTTCTGATTAAGTCTGTACTACACACACATTTATCCGTGTTTTATTTTCATATCTGGCAATTTTTTCGCCGCAATAAGCAATTCAATACAAAAAAATTGAAAAAGTAAGTACTTGTCTTAGGTAACTCCGATAGCTATAACAAGGTTATGAAAAACAAGACGTGCATTTCGCGGTTACAATGGAGCCGTCTTCAGATGTGATTTTCTGCAAGTACATTAACTATAATCACCACTGAAGACGTCTGCATTGTACCCGAAATGTACATTGGTTTTTCATAATCTTGTTATGGTCATTGGAGATATCTAAGATAAGTATTTTTTATTGAAGTGCTTATTCCCGAATCACGCGAAGTTATACGCTAAATTCAGTTTTATTACCGCGTTCATCTTAATGCTTGAATCAAAGTGATCAAGGTCATTCCTTCGTCAATAAGTTTAGTGAAGTATATGTGAATTTAAAATATAAATTTTCAATTTATGAATGAACTTATGAAGGCCATTTTTTTTAACCTGCCTCATCCTGACTTGTGTTTTGTGAGGTGGTCACACAAGAGCAGCACTCCATCCTTCGGAAGTTTTGAAGCTTTTCGCAAGAGTAGGCTAATGCCGGAACAAGGTTTCCTTCCTCTCTTCAGCCTGCTCGAGTGATTTCCTCCAAGTTGGGGGTTGTGAAATGGATTATTACCCCAGTCAATTAAAAATTCATTGTAATTATAAGCACCCAATGGGTACCGGAACAGGTTGATAGCTTAATCCGTGAAGTGAAGACGATGGCGATGACATGTCTAGTTAATTTAAATAGTTTAATAAATTATTTTCTGAGAATAAACACATTATGCTATTTGAAACCACGCCTTTTTAAGGTAAACAAACATGGAATAATTTGAATCGAAGCAAAAATAAGCATTTTAGGACTAATCAGCAAATGTCGTTGCTACCGTTGCGTTAACAGAGTTGTCATAATTTGCGCCATCGTTAATGTCGGCATGGATATTAACGTTTTAATTTACCGTTTGGTGAAGACCATTGCCGGTTATGATTTACACTCGTAGAAATGAAATGTGACATCTTTTGGTTATATCTAGAGAAGAAGCAGCACTCCAAAATTTAAATATATAAGCTTTCCGCCGGCCGGGTTAGACTGGTAGGCAGTGCGCCTGCCTTCTAACCCAAAGGTCGCGGGTTCGAATCCCGTTTCGGGCATGGATGTTGCGATGTATGTTGATTTTCTCTAACAGAATTTGACGGTGTAGAATGACCTTAGCTGTCGACGCACCTAAAAAAACGTAATTACTAATACTATAAAAGCTTTCCGTTAGATGAAAATTTTTACGGCGAATAAGTACATTTTACAAAGTATTTAAAAATCTTTCAAGGACTCGGATTTGTATCGATTATCGTGAACATTCGATATGATGAAGATTGAGAAAAGTCGAGCATCCGCTGACGGGATCACGCTTGTTTTAATACGGAAACAAATGACAAAATATGCGAGCCGTTCGACATCACTAAGGACTTCCTCATTATTTTATATTATAAGGTGATCACAATGACGAGAACGTTACGAAAGCGCGCGGAACTCGTCAACGGTCGCAATAAACCAAAGTCGAGCTAACCGATACTATGCCGATGAGTGGACAGCGGAGGAGTGGTTCGCTGGAATCGAGAGAGAGAATCACCGACGAGCTTCGAACACGACTATTAAACATCTGTCGACTCCTTTAAGATCGCAAGATAAAGGCAGACTACTTTACAAATAGGTTTCCTATTACGAGAAACTGTAACTGGGGTGGAACGGCATCTACAGCAGATCACTTTCCCTCGACTCGACTAAGAAGCTTTACAGTCCATCCGAGGAGAGCAGCAATTACGCTGGGAAAGGGCGTTCCAATTCTAATGACCCACAACACCCAGGTGAGAGGGAAAAGGGTGCGATTTGAGCTCCAGTCTCCGCCATGTCACAACTCGACCGCATTCGCGTTAGCAGAGAAAGTAGTGAATCGGAAGAAAAAGTGAAGGCTAGATGAAGGGATAGGAATGCCGTTTGGGTGAACGATTGAGAATCACGAGCGTCGTTAGAATGGGAGGGAGAGGGTGAGAGAGAAGTGAGAGAGGTACAGTTAATACTGGAAGGAAAATAATAAAAAACAAAATGTGAGATAGAGAAAGAGGAGGGGGGAGGGGGAATGACAAGTGAGAAAATAACAGTGGAATTAAGAGTAATAAAAGGAAGAATCAAAAATGCCTCATCGTCAATTTTCCTATTGTGAAAACTTAAAGCATCTCGATCCACCTCGTTTTTGTTTTTCCTAATGCTGCGATTAAGTGTTGTAAGCGGCAGGTAAGCAATTCATCCGCAAAAAATAAGTAAATACAAACAGGAAGGAGGATCACGCGAAATGACTATTAGAATTACCTTTTCAGCGTTTTCGATATCTTTATCTCTAAATCATACTTTCCAGGGTTCTTTTTAAATCTGAAAATGAAACTTTAAGATCCAAAGTGAAATTTAAAGTGAATGTTTGTCCCAGTGTTATTTTTCCTTCAATTTTTTAGGCGCGTTTCGCTTACAGCGTGAGCGCCTATTATCGTCGGTCGGTCCGTCGGTCCGCACGTTCGTTCTCGGCTTCTACCGAACGGATTTTCATGAAATTTGATTAAGGACTTTCAGTCAAATATAAGAAGAAAATCGCAAAAATGAATCACGTATGCCAATCAGGGATACCACTTTACTGGGGACAAAAAATTAAATTTTCGTCATATCTCGTAAAGTATTGCTCATATCAAATTATTTTTTAAATAAAAGTTGTAGAACTGGTAGAGTATTTCCATTCCTATATATTTTTATCGTAGGAGTAGCCGTTATCGAGAAAATCAAACAAGAAAGTTTTATATCGAGTTGAACTTAGAAAATTTCGTGCATGGTTACTTCTTCATTGTTGCTATCATAAACAATCTCACAAACAAACGTTTAATTTCCTTACGCGTGCATGCAATATTATTAAATAGGAAGAAGATGGATTATTTTTTACGAATATAAGAACTTCAAAACGCTATTTCCCTCACGTACAGGTATATAATTTCTTTCTAATACTCCATTTGTGATATGTTGTACACTTTCCTAACTTGTTTCTTTTCATACCAGTTTTTTTGGACTCATGTTCGCTAGTATCTACATTATTTGCTCCTTCTTGAAACTATAGGGAGTCAAATTCTACCTCCTGGTGTTTTCATTTCCTATAGCCGGCATTTCCGGTAAAACGGTACTAGGTAGAAAACGGAATTTTAGTGCATATAAAATGTTAAGAATGTTCTCTGTGACATATTATTCTTAAGTTAATTTTCTAAGGAAATGTATAATAAATACTTCGCCGTAAAAACAGTCAGTCTGCGATTCAAATATTTAATCTTGCGTATTTTCTTCTTATTTTCAGTCTTCATACCGCAGAATAGTTATTTTGTCTTCACTAATGCTCTCTAAAAATCGGATCATTCTAACGTAATTTTTAAATTTAGCGGGCACACCGATACCTCGATTCTTCATCCTTCATTGGTTTCACTATAGGAAGGAAATATTTCATCTCAATTGCGCAATGATCTGAATATTTAAACAGCTAAATATGGCTATATGAAAACAGTAAGAGTAAAAACATAACTCCCTTATTATATTTCATTAAACAATTAACTTCATAAGTACCTTTTCCTAAAATTGATAGCGCTAAACATGTTAAACGACTAGTGTTTATTCTCCACTTCCTACAGACGGCCTCTGTAAATCATACACACACCTTGTTTATTCAATACGAAAAACACAAACATTGATCAACCGCCGTTTTGTTTTTAGTTTTCGAGAGGATTCGCATTGTCTGGAAAGCGATTCTTGAGATTATTATGGAACATGGGTTGACGCGAAGACCTATTATTCATCCGCTCTTTATACATCTTTCTTTCTTTTTTTTTACTCCGATCTTGGAACGGTGCCTCAAAGTCAACCCCGCGGTGCGGTGGCCACCTCGGCAAACGCGGCCGTTTTCTGCACCTGCTAACCTGGACTCTGACGGCTACCGAGGGAGCACTTTCGAAACATTCGCCTGGGCTAGGGCTCCCAAATTAAGACCGCGTGACAGGGTCACACTCGGATTTGAACGATATCACGTCGATTCACGTACGATTTTTTTTTTGGCAAAAAAGGTGAGTATTCCGAAATATATAGAGCGCGAAAAGGGTTCGGTATAGAAACTTTTGCCAAAACGTCGATCAAACTCCTCGCCGCATTGTCCTAGTTGGAAATCCCTCTCCCTTCTCCAGTCTAGGTTAAAGAAAGCGAGTTTGAAAACTCTTCTAAAAAATACTGCAGGAAGACGGGATTTTATTTCTCTCTTTTGAGATTCTTTTGAGCAACACGTGCAGAAGTTACGTCCCGTCACGACGAGAGAAAAACTGCGGAATTCTGCGATGACGTCGCAGGGCCGAAAATTTCGTCTATGCAGCGGCGGGGAAGCAAGGATGTTGTGCAATATTTCCCAAGGATATAGAGAAAGAGGAATTTTCTCTCGTTTTTTGAGTATAGGATATGCAGAGCTATAAATCGGTGAACTTCTGAAGCTAAATTATCGGCGTTAATGGAGAGGAACGAGGGAGAGAGGAATAATGGAAAATCAACGCAACGAACGCTAAAAGAATTCATCACAAAAATTATTACTTTCTATTCTTTTTGTGCTGTTTGCTATATATAAATATATATATATATATCGTAAAACATGTAAAAGTGTCACTTTGTCATGTAATGCTTTTTGAAGTTTAATATCTCGCAAACGACTGAACCGCATTTGATGACATTTTCAGGATAGCATTATAATATAATAACAAAACGTTTTAATGTATCGGTAATATATAAAAACCCTTTGTCCTTTTGTCACTCATTCTGTCACGCTCCGAAAAACAGAAATATACCTGGTAAGAGGGGACTAAGGTCAGCTTTTGAAGCACAATAGATATTCGCGGCGAAGGTTTCGAACCTTCGCTCGGATCGAAGGCAACCCTCTCAGCAGGAGGTATGATTTCAGGTCAAAGAAGTCTGCCTCAATTTTATTTCAGAATAAACGATCATCCCGTCATTTTTGACGGGCACTTATAATAGTGTGCGTGTGTGTGCGCCTGTGTGCGTGCGTGTATGTATGTGTGTATATGTATGTGTGTAGATGTATGTATGTATATGTATGTATGTGTATGTATGTATGTATGTATATTTGTTTGTATATGTATGTATATGTGTGTGTGTGTGTGTGTGTATATATATAGAGAGAGAGAGCTGGATTTCCGAAGAGATTTCTTGTAATCTGTAAATTCGTGTACTCGTAAGTACATGAAATGGTGAAAAGAGTGGAATACGTGTTCTAAAAATACGTAAGAACGTCTTATGGTATTCTCCAGATCGAAACGCGTTTAATCCTCAAAGCAACTTCCGCTCGAGGCTCAAGCGGTCGGCAGTCATAAACTAGTTTCATGTTTGTTTGCATTTTTCCAATAAAAACATTGTGGTTCTTAAGGAATAAAACTACATGCGTAATCAATAAAAACTCACTATATCAGAAAATTTCTGTAATTATTCCTTTATGAATCCAGTGACCGATATGTAGAAAGAATCATTTCAATCGAGGATATATCAGTTAATCTTAAAAATGTAACAGAAAAGAATTTGGAGACAAATGCAAAATAGTTAATTAAAACACTTCTCGAATAAAATACCCATACCCAGATCCGTCCTTAGGGCATTACGAATCGGGGCGACCGCCCCGGGCCCCGCGATTCTATATTACCGCAAAGAAAGTCTAAATTTAATTTGGCGGTTAATGATAACGGGGCCCCGCATAGGTTGATTTGCCCTGGGCCCCGCACCTCTGTTGGGGCAGTCCTGCCCATACCACTGGCACATATTTATTCTTCTAACCATAACCATAATAAAATTTAAAAATCTACTAGGCGCCAACGAAAAATATCATTAGTTTCATCCAATTAATGCGATATAATTTATTTTAAAGCACTTAGATTAAGAACTTGGACCATTAAATACACAAGAGCTTGAATAACGACGCCCTAAGAAAAATCCAAACCCAAAACTTCGGCATACACTTACACCCTTCCATAGGAAGCGACGCCACCCACCGCGCTTCCCCGAGGCGGGAAAAAGAACCAATCTTACACAACTTGCCAATTTCACCCCATCCATACGGGAGAGAGAATGGAAAAAGGAGGCGAAGCAAAATGAACGACCGCTTTAGAATCCCTCCCCCCATTTGCATCCTCGTTCGCGGACACGTCCAAAGAAAGATTTCAACGCCGATAATCGGTTTAATTACCCTCGCCCCATCGATGAATTCGGCCGCTCCCCGCGAAAATGCCCGTGCGTAACCCAGTTGACGCATTTCGTCAGATGATCGATACCGTTTCGACCAGCGTCAAAGGGTTGGCAGATCACGCGACCCTGGATCCTCAGACTCACTTTAATTCCGGAAAACGGCAGCGCGGAGGAAAAAGCAAGCACATGCCTCGCCGGACTGTTAAGAGAAAAATATGGCGGAAGAACTCACCTAGTTGGTCCATCATATGCTCCAGGTCAGTGTCCATGTCTGCTTCTCTTCCTTCGCTCCTATGTGACGAACGAAAAAACTCCAGAGCCGGCTCACCACGCCGCCTCCCTGCTATATTATATTACTCCGGTCGACCACCTCCACCTCGTGGCGCCCGGCGTGTAACTGACGCGGGCAGCCGTTTCGACCGGCCCCCTTTCGCGCCCCCCTCCCCCCCTCTCGCTATCCCCTTCTCTTCCACGCTCTCTCCCTCCTTCCGTTTCTCTCCTCTTCCTCTCTTCTCCCCCACCTCTTCCCATCTCCGCTGGCGCTGTCGTGGGTGGAGGAGCCACCGCGCGACGCCAACCCAACCTCTCCCCCCTCTTGCCCTACCCCGCCCTTCTCCTCTGCCCCTTCCCCCCCAGAGACACCGCCCTCTACCTATTCCCCCTTTAGTCTCTCCCTATTTCGCGATTACTACACGCTCCGTTCCAACGCCCATACGTCTTCCCGAACCACTGCTGCTCCGTGACACTCACCTGCGCATGCGTGCGAAGATTTGGCGGAAGTGAGCAAGTAGAAAGGCAGCTTAGTAGCAGTAGCGATCTCTCAATGGGATAGTCGAAAGAAGGAAGGGGAGAGCTGTTCTTTCTTCCTCTCCAACGGGCTTTCGCACGTGCCAACTAAGCACGCGAATATTTTCTTGTCCTCTGGTAGCTCATTGATTGAGAACAACTTTTTACCCTTCGTTGGTCACCTGAAAAAAATGTTACGTAGACAGTCAACTTTGATTCATGAGACGCGTAAGGTTTACGCAGTTGTATGAGTGATAAGAGATGTTGCATTCAACATTAACATCCCCCGACCAAATATCTTAACAAATGAGGTAAAATTGCTAAGTGAATTACATAATGCGCTTTTTTTAGCCGACTGCTATCCTTCTAGCGGCAGATGCCATGTATTGTTGATATGCATTTGTAGCAGCATGCACTTTTTTGCGATTTTTTCCGATTACTCTCCAGCAGATCATTCTAGATCAGTGATGGCGAACCTATGGTACGCGTGCCATAAGTGACACGCAAGATGATTTTTATGATTTAGTGCCGCAAAAATATTTGTTATTTAGTTAACTATTGTAAACATTAGTTTTACGGTTACAAATTTTACTCTCTTATGTCTTGATTACGAATTTCATTTAGTTGCACGCAAAAGAAATCAAGGACTTTTTTGTGGCACGCGACGCGGGAAAAATTCGAAAATTTCAGTAATGTTGGCGCGCGGGCAATAGAAGGTTCTCCATCACTATTCTATTATAGATGCACCTAAATGTGTACCATATCAATCTCTCGTATACAACAGCCTATTACAAATAAAAATCTGACTTCTCATTGTTGCAAGATTCGATAGATATTGTCCGTACAGACTGGTACAGACGGACGGAAGGATGGACGTACGGACAGACAGACCGAATAGATAGGCAATTTTAAAAAAGGTAAAAATGCGTTCCAACCCTTTTCATTGTGCCAACCTTTACTTCTGTCGTTTATTTCGAAATAGAAAGTATTGATTTCCGTCAACTTTATCTCCTTCGTTTACCTAGAACGTGAATACTCCATAGAAACGACCCGTGCAATTACTTATCGATTCATAGCATCGTATCTCTCCACGATTTTTCGTAAATATATCGTGAGTATATTCTTGCGCATTGCCACAAATACTAAAACAAAAACTTTCTTCGAACTTTATATTCATATTTACGCCAGGAGACCCTTGTTTCGCAAATATTGTCTTAAAGGGGTGAGAAAGCGCTTAATGGCAATGGTTGCCTTCGCCATCAAAATAAATTCTAACTCCCTTGTTTCACTGCTGGACGGATTTTGATGAAATTTTGTTTAGAATTTATATCAAATCAAAAAACGAAATTTATACACTCGAGACAAATAACTAAATAAGGGCCACCGGCTACCGGCCTTGGTAGAGGGCTGGTTAGCGTATATAACTCCCACTGCAAGGGTCGCGGGTTCGAATCTTGCCGAGGGCATGGTCGTTTGTGCTTGTCATAGAAAATGTATTATCAACGCATGTAATTGGGGAAACCTGTTTGTGTTAAATAAATGATTATTATTATTATAAAGCAATAAACTGGTTTATTCGTAAAATATTCTGTCGATAAAATATTGTTTCCGAAGATGTAGATTAAATTAAAATAAACATTTCTTGTTATATTCTATTTTGAAAGATTCCTTGTTTTTTAGTAGACTGCTACTGAAAGATTTTCTATTGCCTATTTGTACCGTATTGATTCATTTATTCCGTCGTTTTATATAGGTATCGAAATAAAAGACAAAAATAGCACATCAATTAACCAGAAGCGCCAATTTTCCCTTATATTACAATATGGGGTGAAATTCCATACTCGGTTCATATATCTCAACCAAGGCTACCACATCACCCGAAATAAAGTTTAAAATTTCGAATACTTTATCTCATGATGGAATTGCATTATATTTTCTGTTTAGAAAAAAATTGGGAGTTCACCGAAGTAAACGGGTGTTCAGTCTTCGAAATTTGTATTCCCGAATCTCCTAAGAGAAAGATGCCAAATTTATGCTATTTAAACTTGCATGAATCACTACTACTCGTTAAAAAATCGTCTTATAAAAGAGATTTAGAGAAGAAAGTCGTCAGAACAACATGCACAATCAGTTGATATTTTAAGAGTTACTATTTCGGAGAAAAGATCTATAATGTTAGCGACGGAAATACAATTTTATCGACCACCGTGGGGGTTGCGGTGGTAGAGTGGCTAGAGCGTTGGACTTCCACGCAGCGCTCCCTGGATCAAGTTCGGCGGAGGTCGGATTTTTCAACTCGGAATCGTTCCGTCCCCTACTTTGGTGGTTTGAGGAGAACATGCAAAGCAGGGACATTAAGCAGTTGACACCCTTGGTGCTCTTCGTAAAGAGTAGGCTAATGCCGACACCGGGTTTCTCTCCTCCCTTCTGTGTGTGTCTGGTGTGGAAGGAGTTATTATGGCTATAATAGTCCAAGAGGCTGATTAGCCAGAAAAACAAACAAACAAAATCGACCAACGTAAGATGGGACGACGCTCGAGTTTTTCGATTCGATGCCTAGTGTCCGCTTCAAGTATTATTGGGATTGCATATTAAGAGCATGGTTCGTAATTCTTTCTTTTGTTTATATCTTATCCGCCGGCGATTATAATTGATACTAGATCAAATTGAAGCCACACGACTGGCTTCGCGTCTCTTTTGTTCGAAAGGCCTTCGCTGCTCAGGTGACAACAATGCGATATCTATATCGAAACGTGGGATCTCACGCCGGCAGCTTATCGAATCACTGAACAAAGAAACAATTTCTACAAATTTTAGCCTTAGCGTACATGGAAGTTGAGGCCGTCGGCAGATAATCCCGATCGCGGCGCAGCAGTGCATGACTGGATCCAAATCCAACGTAACGCATCCGTGGTTCGAATATTATACAGACTGAAGGTACAATTTTCTAAACAGTTGCCATGCAAAATTTAACGGAAATAAAAATAAATTATGACAAAAGCTTCTGATTCTTGCCAAAAGAATTCTCAAAATACCCTTTCTATATTTCACACGAGAATGTCTAATTATTTAGTAATTGCGCTTTTTCAAACCTCTGGTTAATAGATACGTACATCGATTCTCGCGCAGATGGGTAACCAGACGGGGTTTAGAGTGCTTCGGTGGAGCGCAGCCCGACCCTTGACCCTCGTGGTCAGTGGATCTGCCTCCCTCGTATAAACAACTTGGAGAAGCCTGGCCTCTTGAAATTTTTATAAACAGAACTCAGCTAGCTTTAATAAAGCGTCCACTAACTCATTTCGTTGAAGTAACACGTCTTCTTAAATGCACAGGCTCACTAAAGACGTTATCGCTCTTAAGGAATGTGAATGGGAGATGAGTTTTAAGGTGGCTCCTCCATAAAGTAAATTATCCAAGAAAATTCTGAAAATCACGTTATGCATTCCTGAACGCTCACTTTATCCATTGCATTTAAAAAAAACCTGATCTTACCGAGCTAAATTTTCTGTAAATCGTCCTTAAAAATGACATATTTAACATGGCCCCTTATGAGTAGATCCTCACCGACAAGTATAAAAATATTTATTTGAGGGTGAAGGGAATCCAACGCCGCCTTTAAAAATACTTCGTTAAAATAATCAGTGCCATTTAATTTGTTTTGTGGAAAAATACACGCTTCTACCCGAACTCGTTTTTGAGATATCATCGTCATCGTCATCGTCATCATGGCTTGGAGAAATACGAGTCAAACTTCAGTCTTTGCGAAAATTATTATGCTAACCAATAATTACACGTAATTAATATTATATTGTTTGTTAATACATTCACAAATAAATTTAATATTCTATCTACTAGAAAAGTTGAAGTAATTTTTTTGCACATGTTCGTAAAATTAATAAAAAAGTATTTTCCTTCTCCTAAAACCCTTCAGTCACGGTGGAACCACCTTAAGCACACCAAGAACCCATACTGCTGACTCTCGTGATGACTTCAATTAGTATCTCACACGCAAACACACAAAACATTTGTGACTTCTTGAGTTTTGCGAGTGCTTTTATATTTAAACAATTTTTGTGAAAATTTCAGTCAGAATGGGTGATAAGGGAAACATGAATGCAAAACATTTTAAAAAAGGCTTACCATTACCTTTGAGGAGAAAATAAGCATTATAAGCATGGCTTCCGGAAAAAGTAAGGAGACTTCACAACGATTTTAAAAAATCTGATGTGGCCAACACATGACTTTCTCCATATTTGGGGTATAGATATTTAAATTACTATGAATAGCATTATAAGGTAAAATTATTATTTCATATCGTGAAAGAATAGCCCTTATTGCCGTAAATTATATTTTAAATATGTGTACAGAATTCACCGCTACATGGTGGTGGCGCTGTATACTGGAAATTTACGAATAAACAAAATATCTCCGAAATGGATGGTTCTCGGAAAATTTGTTTCAAACAAAACATGGAAGAAATATTATTCTCTACAACTTTGGTCCTCACGAAGATGACCAATTACTACGTTTTTAAGGAGATATTTGACGGAAACCGAAAAAACCGATTATTTATAAATAATTCCTAAACAATAACTGCTATGGAAAATTGTTTCAAATGAAAGTTGTAGGAAATTACATTCTCTATAACCTTTTTATAGAACTGTGTATACAATAATGACGTTTTAACGGAGAAATATTGCAAAAAACAAAGCGGGTTTCGGATAAACCTCGACTTCTGTTTAACCGGTATTGTCCAAAGACTAATCAGTTTTTTGTGCTTATGCTAAAGTGTTACATATGAAATTTGGTATTATTATGACAAATACTTTTTGAGTTAGAGCGCCCACAATCACATACACACGCACACACAGATATCATTCCGAAAATAGTCTAAACATGTTCTAGGGACCTCAAAACGTGTATTTCCGTTGAAATCTCGAAGTCGATTTTTTTCGTGATGACAATACTTTCCCATACTACGTATGGAGAAAGTAAAAAATAGTATGGGAGAAAGTTCTAGTGCAAGTGATAGTGAACCATTTAATGCAAGCTGGGGGTGGTTCCTCATATTTAAGATCGTGCTAGGCTACATAGCATTAAAGTGACAGATGGAGATAGGAGTGCGGATGTTGATGCAGCAAATGAAGTTTCTATGGCTCTAGCGAAAATTATCGAAGAAGGACACTACTGTGCCCGTCCGTTCCTCTTTAAATTATTATTTTAAAGTTTTATATTTATTTGTTTTAATATACTGTATGCATGTTTAAATTTAGTGTTAGTTAATTTATAAATGCAATGATGCAATATTCCAACTTGACTTTGAGTGAAAAAATATGGGCTTTTACATTACGGGAACACATCTCCATGGATAACATTAGTTTCTGTGGAAAATGACCGTTCGCCTAATGTAAGGATTTTCGAGAACGTAACAATATGTATGTTAAGCGGACGCTGCCTGTACAATGAGCAAAGTAAGACTAACTGACCACCCACTTATACGACAAAATATTCCTAACAGTCCTTACTTGTATGGGCTGGACACTCCTGCCATGATCCCTGAAAAACGAACCTCGATTTCGCCTAGTCCTTTAAACTATATCATTGATGCCCTAACTACGGTCCGCTTAGTGTTTTCATTTCGGATCGCCATGAATTAAGCAATTAAAAAAAACAAACTTTAACAAAATGAAAAACGATACAATTCGTCTTTATCACTCTATAACCAGTGCTCGAAATGGAAAATGTTACGAAACGGAACGCTTGTATTGATAGTGGAACGGAAATTTTTACGAAACGGAACGATTGTTATAAGGGACGGTATTTCTAAATGTCTGACGAAACGCAACGGTGTGACGAGCCGGAGCGACGTTCCGGTGCGTCCCTGCTCATCCCGAGAACCATAATAAACTTAAAACAAATTAAGTAACATTGACTCGCAACATAACCATTTAGTTTCCTTAAATTATACTTCAACTATATTTTCTACTGATTGTGAGTGTAGCCCGCGATGCGCGTGGAAGTGGGCTACGTGACCCTCGAGCTGAAATTTTTTTAGCACCACTGAATTATATCACGTACTTTACCATTGCGATCGCTTCTTCCGACATAATGGATGGAGGCTTCAATTATACTTTAAATTTATTCAGCCAAATCCTCCGACTGATTCTACTTAAGAAACTTAGATTTAGCATCCATTGGGCACAGGGTCGGCAAAACGTGTACTTGCACAGGGAGGCATCTTTTAGGGATCGGCAAAAATGAGTGCCAAATGCAATGTATAGAAACATTTTTTTTGAATAATTTGAATAAAACAGAACGATCCGTGACTTCGTCGTTTGGATATTTCTCTGATCTTTTAAAACTCTCCAAATTAAAGCCAGCATCGGCCAGAGGGGTCATAAATGGCTTCTGTCGAACGTCATATTTTAAGTATATAGGACTTTCCCTTGACTATATATTGACGCCTCACATGATGCTATAATTTGGAGATTTTTATTGCCTGCTAAGTTACACGTCCTTCATCAACGACTCCGTAGAACTCATAATCCCACTTGAGTGTTTCATGAATGACTTCTTTCATTAATTTTTAAACAAAAGAAACAGCATTAGAGATATGGCAGACGCATACGTTGTTTATGCTTTCTGTAAACGTTCAGAGAAGAAAGGTCTGCCATCGTTTCACTTAAGGGTTAACCTTACCCCTTCACACTTTGCTCACGTTTAATTGTAAGATGTAACAACTTATGCCTGTTTCTTCATTGATAAAAAGTAAAATTTTAAATATTGGTTTATACTGCATGTTTCCCGAGATTACTTTATTATTAATATCATTTAAATACGTAGTGCTATAAAAGCAATGAGGGATTGGGATTAGAGCCGGGAATAGGTATTTTGAGGCCCGGGGCAGAGAACGTGAATCTCACCCCTAGCCCAAACCCTGTAGTTTATGACGTAAAAATATTAATTATAATTACAGTCTGCCCGTCGTCGCTAATCTCACTTGATCACGTCATTTCAATAAATTTTATGGCTGCAAACATATGCGTTTATATAAAATACATACACATATAATCACAATTTTGGCACCTCCTAGATTGATGCGCCCGGCGCAAGAGCCCCGCTCGCGGCCCTGATTGGGGTAGGGGAGGGCGGCAAAATCAGCATTTGCACAGGGCGATAAAACTCCTAGCGACGGCCCTGATTGGTCGCTTCTTTAGTGCTGGTGTTTTCAATCTTGGGTATGGGTATCCGTGCCGGTACTTGCAGCGTTTCAGAAGGGAACGCGAAAATACTGATTTTTTTCTTCATCCTTTATGTGTAACTTCGAACACAAATATTGACGTTTTACGATTATGAATAACGTTATGAAAGGTAGCAGGGACGTTTTCACAGGCAAAAGAAAATTGAGACAGAATTATTTCTAGTATCACGGTAAGTAAATTGTTGAACTACGTGTAGGTATTTTTACTTTCTCCATACATAGTATGGGGAAAGTATTGTGATCACGAAAAAAATCAACTTCGATATTCAACGGAAATACACGTTTTGAGGACCCTAGAACACGTTTAGACTATTTTCGGAATGATATCTGTGTGTGCGTGTGTATGTGAATGTGGGCGCTCTAACTCAAAAAGTACTTGCCATATCCTTACCAAACTTCTATATAACACTTCAGCGTGAGCACAAAGAACTGATTAGTTTTTGGACAATACCGGTTAACCGGAAGTCGAGGTTTATTCGAAACCCGATTCGGTTTTTGCGATATTTCTCCGTTAAAACATCATTATTGTATATACAATTCTGCACAAATGTTACAGAGAATGTAATTTCCTACAACTTTCATTTGAAACAATTTTCCATAGCAGTTATTGTTTAGGAATTATTTATAAATAATCGGTTTTTCGGTTTCCGTCAAATATCTCCTTAATAACATCGTTATTGGTAATCTTCGTGAGGACCAAAGTTGTAGAGAATAATATTTCTTCCATGTTTTGTTTGAAACAAATTTTCCGAGAACCATCCATTTCGGAGATATTTTGCTTATTCGTAAATTTCCAGTATACAGCGCCACCACCATGTAGCGGTGAATTCTGTAAACATATTCAAAATATTTACGGCAGGGGTGTAAGGTTCGGGAAGCGTCTCTTATAGCCTCTCCCGTTCAAATGTCAACCTCACCTACCCGCGGTGCACCCCGTTTCAGCAGACGAGGCTATGACGACCGAGTTTTCCTGTGCACGTACGAAGAGAAGCAAATGTCTTGGCTCCGTTAGCAGAGGAAGAGCTACTACGAATGGAGTTAAATGATGTAAGTTTCATTACAATATCATCCGACGCTTCAACTAGAAAGGCAGTTAAATTGATTCCAATAATAATTCGTTATTTTAATCCAA
Source organism: Uropetala carovei (assembly GCA_036926305.1). NCBI lineage: Eukaryota > Metazoa > Arthropoda > Insecta > Odonata > Petaluridae > Uropetala > Uropetala carovei. The sequence continues at coordinate 5,544,251 of JAXCHB010000141.1, forward strand.
CCAATGGAATTAATGTAAAAATACTAGAGGTTCATTCTGTCAAAGGTGAAACGTCAAATATTATTGTGGATTCTACTGTAAATTCAATTAAAAAATTTGATATTGCCGAAAAAGTTATATGTTTTTGTGGTGATAACACGAACACTAACTTTGGTGGTGTACAGCGTCGTGGTACGAACAATGTTGTGAGCAAATTAAGAAACTGGTTGAACAGAGACGTGCTGGGAATTGGCTGCGCCGCTCATATTATTCATAATTGCGTAGAAACAAGTTGTGATACTCTCCCAATAGAATTGGAAGCTTTAGTTGTTAAAATTTATAAATATTTTCATATATATACAGTTAGAGTAACAGAACTCCAAAATTTCTGCGAAGAATTCAGCATGCTTTCTTTCCTTGCTACCTGTAATAAATAGAATTTTAGAAATGTTTGTACCTTTGAAAAATTACTTTTTGAATCAACCAAAGTGCCCTACGTTAATTTTAAATTTCTTTAAAAATGAAAGCGCTAAATTTTGGTTATTATTTGTTCAAAGTCAGCTTGAAAACTTTAATCGAAGCATTGAACGAATAGAGCGAGAAAATACTTCAGCTTCTGAAGCTTACCGTGAATTGCAGTTATCGAAATCTAAACTTAAAAATAGAGGAACATTAAAGTTTGTGCCTACAAAAGCACGGGGGGAATTAAACAAAAAATACAATTTGAGTTCTGATACTTTCCAACATATCATTTTCCAGTTCTATGATTGTGCTGTAGAATATCTTGAACTGTGGGAGAAATCGTCTGATGGAGCTTCTATTTTTGACTGGGTAAATTTGTTTGTATTGCCTGAATGGAACGACGTCGAGATTTCTTACTATATTGCTGAGTCTAAATATGGGGAAAAGATTTTAAAAAATTGTAACTATAGACAATTTATTGGATGAATTTTGTCTTGTAAAAATGTTTGTGGAGGAAAAATTACCAGAATGGAGGCAACAAAATAGTGCTTGTGAAAATCGTTGGTTAGAAATATTTACACAATTCAAATCCAAGCTAATATCAATTGACAATATTCGCCATTTGGTAGAATTTGCTCTATGTCTACCAGGAACATCGGCACCTGTGGAGAGAGTATTTTCTCAATTAAAAATGCTGTGGTCTTCAGAGAAAAGTCGATTTAATGTTTCCACGATATCAAGTTTATTGATTATAAAATGTAATTTTCCTGAAGACTGCAGTCAATTCTATGAGAAGTTAAAAAAAACTATCATACTGAAAAAAATTTATACGTCAGAAAAATATGAATGGTATAAAAGTCGAAATAAGGACAAAGAGGGTGAAGATAAAGATTAGAATATTACATGTATAAAATTGGAATATATCGTATGTATTTTGTATAATTGTGAGAATTGTTTTTTCTTTAATAAAATTTTACAAGTAGTGAAAAGTCGAGTTTTTATATAATTTTCTGACTTAAATCGCCAATTCATGTTTTAAAAAATTATGTTTAAAAAACTGTGTTTAAAACACATTATAATGTAGAATATAATGATTTTACTTACAAAAAATGTGAGATTCCAGTATTCAAAATACGAAAGAAGGTTCAATCAGGTTCAATTACTTTCATCAATAAACGCTTCCTGACACTTCCTGATTAATAATCAGTATCTATTTACGTTGCTATCCATAAACATCGATCGTTTCGTTGCTTAAACAAAAGTGCGAAGCGAATAACGCTAAACTTTTGTCTATTTGTAAGCTTCATTGAAGCTAATTGAATCGGAGGTAACAATGACGGCCGCCTTGGTTACGTTCGGAAAGAGTACGAAAAATCCACAAAATTTCGAAACAAATAGCGTATTTCTGAAAACTTCGACCGTGTAACATGTAAACTTCGCAGGAATAAGATAGTATAGTTTTATTCGTCGAATAAAACAAAAACGAAAAAAACCGGTCCATATTCACGTGTTTTAATGCTTGAAGGAAGAATACCTTGCAAGTCAAGAAATGGATTCATACGTGTTATCTTACGTAAAAATGTTAATCCCCTATATTGGCAGCACTGATTAATCCCGGTTGACCAAACCTTGACTATTCACTAATTGTAAGTTAGGATGTAAGGAAGAATCGTACCAAATTTGGTTATTCTAGCTTTTATCGTTTAGGAGGAGTTCCATGAACAAACACACCCTTCAAAATATATTATAGTAGATTAATTGACATTATTTTTTTATAAATGATTTTTCAAAACATTAATTTAACATTGCCATAAAGCATTAACATACACTAAAAGGATCAATAAATGCATCAAGTACAAAATTGTGCCTTATTACACGTAAATTTACATCTAACTTTGAATAAGTACAATTGAAAATATCTTACATTTGTTCCAGTTTAAAGTAAAGGGACGGAAAAAGAATTCCCCTGGAGTCAACCTCTTCTTGTTATCATACACCTCCAAAAAATGCTTTAAGATGTATCATGAGTAAATTCTGGAAGATTGATCGAGATCGGTCTGAAAGTTGCTGACGTTCAATATATACATCCGTAAGTAAACAGATTGAACTCCGTTTCCTTATACACGAAATTTTCGTTGAGGATAAACAAAAATGTAACCATTAAAAATGTAGCGCGCCCATTCGTCGATAGATGGCAAGAAAGATTATTTAGTTGAAGATAAGGTAATAATGTGTGCTAAAAATGTATGATTGTTAAAGGCCTGTATATCTTTGTAATGATTTTAATTATTATTAATTACCTTATTCTAACGCGATATCATCTGAAATTTTCGCAGATGCATAAATGCTGAAAATTTATTTTTGAATTCCCGCAGTCCATCACGTGATCTAAAACCCTATCGATAGTCACATCGGAATTTCATCCAAGAAAGGTTCTGTCCGGTTCGGTCATATCCGGTCGAAAGTCGGACACACCTTTGAATATGAGGAATGTTGACGTTGACATCCCACGAAGAGATACTTAGTTTATCACGAAACCACTGTGAGCTTAATAGAATATCTTTATCAGCTTGCCATAATGGATCGTGTGGAAGATAATATCAATAACTTACTGAGCGGTCAAAGTTTTGAAGAAGAGAATCAATATTGTGACTTCACAATAGCAGACCAAAATGAAGCGACAGGTAAAAATCTCTTATGTATTGACGCATTTTGTCATCACTTGATATTTAATTGAATTGATAAACATATATGTAATGATTTTCATGCTTTGGTGCTGAATACTTGTTAATTACTGTTGTCACCTGCAAAATGTCTTGTCATTCAGTGTGTTGTTTTAAAGAATATTCTACTCACATGTTTTGTTTTCAACGAAACAAGCAATTCTTAAAGCTTATGCATCTCAAGAAAGATAACATATTTATTTCCTAATTTTTGTTTAGTTGCTAGAGGTGTTACCCCTTCCGTCCCATCAGATTTCGTTCCAAAGCTACATAAAACTATTTGTTATGTAGTGGCAGCTATATTAATAAATGATAAAGATGAGATTTTGATGATTCAAGAAGCAAAAAGCTCTTGCGCTGGCCAGTGGTATTTACCTGCTGGATGCCTGGAACCTAATGAAGACATTGAGGTAATTTCAACCATGGAATTTTTTATTACAGGCGCCGAATTTTTTTTCAATATAAAGTATTTTAGAAAATGACGATATTTTAAATTAACACGTACATTTTTATGTTAAAGGATGCAGTAATCCGCGAGGTGAAGGAAGAAACAGGACTTGATATGCAGCCCACCACTCTGTTAATGGTACAAAGTACTGCTGATGGATGGATGAGATTTGTTTTTACCGGAAAAGTAGTGGGTAAGATTGTAAAACATAATTTATCACAAGCGATGAGAAGTTGTTAGCCATGCAAAACATAGCTATTTTTCTGATCATTTTCGTTGATTTTAATTCCTCATAATAATAATTACGCCACCCAAAACAATGAGTATGTCTTTTAATATTTTTAAACTTCATAGGTGGAAAGCTTAAAACACCAGCTGATGCAGATGACCATTCCATTCAAGCAAAATGGATTGATAATCTTGATGAACTTAACCTAAGAAAGGATGACATATATCCAATTGTGGATCAAGGGCGTAACTATCTCCATAATATAAAAAGGGCTGGAGGATCAGTTGTGGTGGAGACAAGAGAATTAGAGGGTGGGGAAGGTACAAAGTTAACAAATTTTACTTTTCTAGCATAAAAATATTGATATTAATCCAGTATAATTAAGAAAAAATTATTTTCCCTCTTTTGCCTAAATGAAGTTTGGAGATAATATCCATTTCAGAAAAGTACATGCAACATACACATTTAACAAAATGTTTTGTTAAATGACTCGTGGTTCAAAAAAAATCTTCCATTTAATGTATTTTGTTTTCCCAATGGTATTAAATACCCATTGAGAATGTCGCAAGTGTTTACCATGCCATTGGCCATTTTGGCTTTTGAAAAACAAGATGTTCAGTTTACAAATAACTTCATCACCTCTTGGCTTTAAAAATTACCAATCGTCGTTCTAAATGAATTTGCTGCAAGGGTATTCTAAGCTAAGAATAACTATTCAGTAAATATGTAAAATAAATTAAATAAAAAATTTTAAGTTTATACAAGTTCTATATTAAAGGCACTAAAATCTTAAAAATAAATTTTGACCTTAGGTGAGTGTCATCTGTTGTGATAGATTCTCAAATTTCCATATTAATAGCATCTAGTGTTAGGATACTAATTAACGAAATTTGAATCTTAATATGAAAGTTGTGTGGCTAATCAGCTGATCATAAATCTACAGGAATGTTTGACGTTTGGGATGTGGATGTTTCTTATTACGTTTTACATTCTTTAGTATTTAATTTCTTGATCCATCAGATCAGCTTTGCAAAAGCCACACAACTTTTATATTAAAATGCATTCAAATTTCGTTAATTAGTATCCACCATGTCAAAATTTAATTTATCCTTAGGTTTTTAGTACTGAATCTGGGATTTTTTCTGGGATTTGCAAATGTTTACGTTGGGGTATACCATAAACCTACAAAGACAAAATTTCATACTACGAGCTCATATGGAAGTGCCCAAAATGTATTAGTTATTGGGATTTGAAACATGGCATATATGCAGATCAAGTTATTATAAAAGTTGTATAATAAAACTCCTATATTAAATATGGAGGACATCGATCAGGAGTTGGCGGCCTTTCACTAGTGGCATGCCAAATTCACACCAATTTAGGGTTTTGTATGCCAGTGATAAATTTTAATTTCATTATAATTTTTATCATTCGAACATCCCGACTTAAAGGATTACATTATAAATGGTATGTATTTATGTCTACTAGTCCGAATTTCTGTATTTTGTGTTCCTTATTCACAAAGACAGAGAGAATATGAAACAGCAGAAACATGAAATATTTGAAAACAGTGTTACAGAATTCAAATTTGCAGACTTTAGAAATGAATAGCTACTCTTAATATAAATTATAACATGAGTTCATTAGGTTTCTGAAATACTTTGATTGTATTACGTACGTGTAACAAATATATAAAATATGAATTATTTATCTACTTTATCATTTATTCTTTTGCATGACATTCAAAATCACCTTGTGTGCCATATGTTGCCAGTCCCTGGTATAGTTTATATTATACATATTATAGAAAGTGTGTATGTATATATATATATATGTGTGTGTGTGTGGACTTGATGTCATGAGTGATTTTGTAAATTTTTTTTAAATTTCAGAGTGTGCAGCAAACTGGCATCCAAATTTATTGCCAGTGAGAAAATCTCATAAGCAGCTTTACTTGCGCTTGGTAATTTGTGTAAGGAAGAGGTCCAACAACAGAGTACATGTCCTCCTTTCAGAGAAGAATGAGATTCACCTTCCCATGTGTGAGCTAAATCCAGTTCACAGTACTCACAATACTTTCAAGAAATACATGATGGTGAGTGTAACAGAAATACTCATAGAATTGAAGATGTGGGAAATATATTGTTAAAAAAGGTATACAGACACATTCAACATGTACAAATACTTAAATGCATATTAACTCATGGCCCAATCTTAATAACTTACTGTTATTCTGAGAATGTTATTCATTGAGAGGAATAATTTCACAAAGCCATTAATTCAAGTCAGTGGAAGTGCACATGCAAAACATATTTCTGATTGACCTTACCGACCATGATAATGGAGAAGAAATGAGCATGGCTAATTAAAAATAATGGATTCACCAAAAATATATGCTGGAAACTAAATGGTCTAAGGCTATGCATAACTTCATATTCCACTGGCTTCATTAGTCCACTTTTGCTGATTTCTCCAACATACCATCCTCAGAATCATATTTGACCTGCGAGATTATTTGATTTGTCTGTTAAGTTATTCTGAAATAGTGCTGTTATGTTTTTGATCAAATTTTAAAATTACCTTTTGCAAGGTCATTTTAATGCAGATTTTGTTAAAATTACATGATTTTTATACTTAAGACAGTAATACAGGTTAACTGCATCAAATCCTATGACCACAAGACCAAGGCCATGCCAGATTTTGGACATTAAAATCATGTAGCCTATTTTGACAAACTCAAGATGAATAATAAATAGGATTTTAATGAGTGATTTTGAAATCTGTCGTGGTTCAGAAATACTCTATGTTAACTGAAAATTAAGAGTCAAAAAATAGTAAGGACTTGAAATTAATGAAATATCAGTTCAGGTTCAGCTTGGAAAATGCGATGATGTTCTGGTTAAGATAGCTTTTATAGGTGGTCATAAGCGCACAAGTCAAAAATTAATATTTTTCAGGAGAGCTTTAAGAACTTAGAAAAAATCCTACAAATCGGAACAAAGTGATGCTTATACCATTTGTCCATATCTTAGAAAGTGAATGAGACCACTGTATTTCCCTTATATCAGTTGAAGGGGAGATGAATTTTCTCAACTGCAGACAACACAATCTAATACTAAAAAAATGACTTTGTGCCCCTTTGACTGCTCACCAAAGATAATACAGCCAGGCACTAATATCCACTTGCAAGATTTAATAATTTGTTAGATTTTTAATGTTTTCTAAGAAAAATAATTATATGAAACGTTATTAAACAACATTCAATGATTACAGCAAATAATGACACTAACTTAAGATTCATTTTATGGTCATTTAAATAATAAAATTACCAAATTAACTTTAAAATCTCTTATATTATAAATTTTTTCACACTGTAAGAGAATAATTTAACATGATGCTAATGCATGGATGTGCCCCCAGTTTGGCACAGCCCTGTTCGGATATATCGTAAGATAAACAGTCATATGTACTTGAAAAATTTATTGTGCGGCACTTCAAAAACTGTTATGAGGCTGTGCAGTTGCGCAGCTTAGAGGGAACCATGAATATGACTGATATATAATTATTAATCTGAGTTTGCTGTCCTATTTTTCAGGAAATCTTTGGAGCTGATCTTCCCCATCACCGTCCCCATGGCATCATAAGTTTGGAGCACAAAGCTAAACTGAATGGTGTTGATGATCAGAAGGAGAAAACTATGCAAGATGGACTGTGTCTTACTCTGCTCGTATCAATTCGTGATCCTCTTGAAGATGTAGGAATCATTGATAAGTATACATGGCTAGAGGTTTCTGAACCACTTGGTCAGCGACTTCTTAACAGGCTGGCTCGTAACATGACAGTTTACTTGGGTCCTCCAAAGAGGGCTTGAGATTTTTGTTTTGATGGATGGCATTACTTAATAATAACAAGGTTCAAGTGTTTTCATTTACTGCAATTTGTTATTTCCTAATTTTCTTTGAAAATGGTAAGTCTTTCTTCCAGACAAAATATTTTCATTTAATATATTTTTTTATCACTTCAACTCATTAAAATATGATTTCATATTATTTAACGACATTTTTTGTGATATGCATATGATTTTTCTTAAATTTTTATAATTATATACATTTTTCATATAACATCTTAAAATTTTAATGCAGTATTTAATGTAATCTAAATGAAATTTTATAACATACACACACACATATATATATACAGTAAAACTCGTTTATAACAATCACGCCTAAAACGAAATCTCGCTATAACGAAGAAATGTCTCTGTCCCTTGAACTTCTCCATAAGGGCATTGGTTAAATTTCTCGGATGTAACGAACACGCATTTTACGAATTCTCGGCTCTAACGAACAAATGTCTGATCCCGTGGCAAAAAATACCCCATATATAACGAATTTTGGCGAGCAGAGCGATAAGTAATGAATAGTTTCCGCTCGTTTACCGCGCACTTGTTCGTAGAGGTCCCCTTCCTCCATCTACCCCTTCCATACGAATTTCCACGCACCCTTTGTTTTGAAATTGATATTAAAAATGTGAAATGTTTATGTAAATTAATGACCATAATAATAATATTAATTGACCATTTAAAAAATCGTATGTAATAGCAGTCGAACATTTTACATGCCGCGAAGTTGATAAGCATCTCTTTGCATATGTAAGTATGGCATTGAAGTCGACTCATTGCAAATACAGTAAAAGCTGTGTTATCTGGCTATCTTGGGGATAGTTGAAAGCCGATTAGGAGAAATATCCGGTTAGGGGAGCAATTTTCGATTTTGACATCGCAAATTTAGCAATAACCAAACAAAATTGGGCTTACGTTCACTATCGTACTCCCCAAACATAACTATGCACGGGATTTGTATTTTCCATTTTAATTCTTCCACACTTAGTTAGATATAGACACTATTTACCCATTCTTATGCTTACATGCAAAACAAAAAGGCTGAAAAGTTTAGGGCGTCCGGGAAGTTTGGGGATTACGGCAGTGAATCTGTTCCCAAAATTGAATTTATTGGATTATATCTTTATTATTTATCTTTATTTACTGTATTATTTAATTCTTCTGAACATTTCTGTGAAAACAATTCATATAATATTTTATCCAGTTCCTCAATTTTTGGCTTATGAAGCGTATGATGTTTATTAATTGATTTACTCGTCTCAGAAGATGACACAAATTTCATTAATTTAGCCTTGATATCGTAGAGCGTGGAAGATCCGATGTTGAATTCTTTTGCTATGGCTGCTCTATTTTTTCCTTTTTGAATTCGTTTGATCAACTCCAGCTTTTGTGTTAGCATTAAAACAACCTTTTCTCTCCTGTTCCTTGCTTTTAGGTATTTATTTTGATGCCATATTCAATGGATGGGTAATTTTTTAAATAATAAAAAGCGATAAAACTGGAAATTGTAGAAGTACACCAAAACATCTAGACAATGCAAATGGCTTACGTAACCAAAAACGCCATGCTTACTCAGCAGCCACAGAAGTATACGGAGTAAATACGTAATATATACATCTTATATTTTAAGAAATTTTAAAGTGGAAGTTGTGGTATTACACATATACAATTCACAGAAAAATTCATAAAAAAGAATAAGAAATACAAAATGTTTGTGTATTTGTGTAATTGCCGGTGTCTAATGCTGGCTGGTTCTAAATAGCCGGAGAGCACAGCTTTTACTGTATGTGTATACGTGTTATATGGGATGTATAGGCCAAAAACCATGCTTCTCGTATATAACGTAGTCACACTTATAACGAAGCAATGAGTCGGTCCCCTCAAATACGTATTAAACGAGTTTTACTGTATATATATATATGATAATTATCATTATCATAACATAGTTGAGTAATTTTTGCCACATTAAATAAACTTAATTCTGCCTTCAGACTTCCTGAATGCACAATGCTTAATTACAGAAACACCATTTAATTAAGGTTTACTGTGATGTGTTATTAGACATCTGTATGTTATTAGTTCTGCCTGCTGAAAATTTATGACAGCATAATATCCACTAGAAAGACTGAGACAAACATTATCAATTTTCCAATCTCTTTAGCAAAACAGCATCACCATTATTATTTCTAATCTATTTATGCATCATCCCTGTATTGTATTTATCTTTCATTGAACAATTTTTTGGTAAAAAATATTTATGCTGATGGCATAGCTTATTAAGCCTGAAAGGTCTTTTACAATAAAAAAGAATTGCTTTCAAGATATTATCACTTATGTAATTGTTCAACAAAGATTTTATCTGCTATGGTTACAGAAGGTGGTTGACAAAAATTCTAGAAACATGTAAATGTTAATTACATTCGTTATTTTTTGTTGTAAAATTGTAATGTTCATCAGTTGTGTTAACCTTCATATCTATATGACAAAGACCTGATTAATATCGAACTCTGAATCTGAATGAAAAATTACTCATTTTAAATGAATATATGATTAACTTCCTTATTTTAAAAGATTTTTTTAAATATTGTTTTCTTCTATTTTATTACAAATTTACTGAGGGTAAAGGCTGTTTTATACCATGTAAAGAGTTACACTCATTTGACTTATATATCAGGTCAAATGATTACCAAAGTGTATGTTGTTTATTGCCAGTTTATAGATTTTGATATCCTTGTATTTTTATCAGTTACACAAATTTTTTAAATAAATCTTTTAAGAAACTGTAAAGTTCATTTTATTTTATTTATTGAATCGGAATTGAAAATTATGCTGCAGATGCTTTGCTATGACCAAAATGTATTTGCATTAATATTTATCATCACTACAATACATTTTTCTTATTTCTCATGAAAGAATGGAAGTTGTCCCCTCATTTTATTTTAGGAGAAAATTAGATGAAGTGATAGTAAAATTTACTGGTCACTATGCAACAAAGCAATATTTGCTGATGAAATCAAAAGGCGATTCGAGACAAGCGGGGACAAATAGATGGGCTATATATTTCATTTAGAATCATATAGAGCAGTGGTTCTTAACCTTTTGCCTACCACCTTTTCAAGAAACCCTGGTCCCACCATGATAGAAAGATAAACCTCACTTTTTCTAATAAATCTATTTCTACATTTATAAGCATATAAGTAGTAAATACAGTAATAATTGGTAGACACAAATGAGAAGGTCGGAATAAAAAAGGTTTACTTGGTAATTCCATAAAAATTTATTTATTTTAAAAAATTAATTTTTGTGGAATTACCAAGTAAATCTTTTTTATTTCGACAATATGTAGAAATTTCATCAAGTTACGCCTAAGACTGTTAACTATATAAAGGAGAAGGTGCCAGAAAATCGAACCGATTGGGGTGCCAAAATGTCTTCAGCCGGCTCTGGTCCCACGTAGACGGCTTTCAAGTCCCACCAGTGGGATGCGTCCCACTGGTTGAGAAACATTGATATAGAGGAAAACAGTCTGTTCAAAACAATAATTTGGGTGGAACTGTTGTGGTGAATCTCCACTGAGGAATATGAAAAAGCCTTTGTAAATTTATAAACCCCTAATCAACACTTCTCTGTGGAAATAACTTCTTGTACAGTAATTAGGGATTAAATACTACTAGCTGAGCCCGCACAAAATTTGCGTGTTTAATTTTAAATTGATTCATAAAAAAATAATAAGTTTGTAAAATAAGTTGATGTTAATAATTCATATTTTACTCTAGCAAAGAATTTACACAGGATAGGATACTTAGATATTTGACTCCCAATGTAAGGTTTGCGTGTTAGAATCTCACCGAGGGAAAGGCAGTGTGCGCATATTTAAAAAAATGTTATCCGTAGGTAATCAGAAATCTGTATTTTATAAGTTATGGTAGAGAGTAAATTGATGCGGCACAGCAATTAAATTGAAATGATTAGTGATCGGAAGATTCTTACGCAACAGGCATAAACTGTAGTGATGTGAAATGAGGAAACAGAAGAATAGAACTGCTAAGACCGGGAGGCAAACTGGGTCTTAACACCTCAAAGAAAGCAAATATTGGGAAAAGAAAGATGTGAACTTTCTGTAATTTACAGGAAATGTCATCCACTTAATCAATCACAAAACATAACTCTTGTAAAAGCAACGCCACAAAAAATAATTATATATCCACTTAAGCCAGGCAAAAGTATTAAAAAAGTAAGCGCTGAAACAATTGATTGGAGAATAATGCAGAGTATAAACTTACCTGGGTTTAGGAAGATTCCTCCTCACCAAAGCCTTCGTAATGAAATGGCAGAGTCTTACGCGTATTTCCACTGACAGGGTGATTCTTGGTCGCTTCAGTCACGAAAACAAAAACACTTGGTATTTCCAAAAGATTGAATACTCAGATACAGTATTTTAAAAAATAAATATGCTTTTCTACCACAATCTACGATAAACGCGTCCTAGTCACAGAAAATAATCTTACTGAATGTTCTCGAGTTAAATCATTATCTTAATGAATTCATCCATTGTTATATTTATAACAATAAAACTTTAATTAAAGCAAAAATGTAGCATATAATGATCTTACTAACTTAAGGATTCCATTTTTATGTCAATATGAACGTTTAATCGATGGTAATTGAATCAGAGGCAACAATTAAGGTCGACTTGGCAAAGTCCCGAAGCAGAACAAAAAATCGGCAAAATTTCGAAAACAATTGCGTATTTCCAAAAATTTCGACCGCATAAGGTATAAACATTGAAAGAATAAGATAATTTGGAGTTTTAGCCGTCGAATACATCAAAAATGGAGAAAATCGGTCCATATTTACATATTTTAACGAAGGAAAAAAACCTTGCACTGAAAACTTGAAAGTCCCGTGTAAATTTATGGGAACATATAATTATCTCCTGGAATCGAATCCGGGGCTTTAGGAAATTGAGAATAGTTTTCTAGGGACCTCCTGGCCTGTAGAAACAAAATGCAGTTTACTGCAAATCTTTACGGCAAACGGTTTTCGAGATAGAGGGGAGGACGGACAGACGGACACTTCAGAAATTATATATAGGATTACAGCACGTAATTGTCATAGATGTATGAATTTATTACAAATTTTAAACATGTTAATGTGAATGCACCATATATGGCCACTTTAAGCGTGTTTTAAACATCAAAATATTTATATAACTACCTGGTATCAATACTGTTACATATTTGTTATTTTGTCTTATAGAAATAACAATGAAATGTTTTCATTTCATTTACCGAACACTCGGGCACACAAGCAATTTTTTTTCGTCAGAGCTGATCACAAAGTTAGACCATCCTTGACTATAAGTTACTGTTAATCAAGCTACCAATGCTCTCAGTTTATTCCAAAGTAATAGATTTTATTAAAGTTTCTTTAACTATTTGTTGCTAAGACAGAGACGATGAAAGTGATGGATTCATCCCATAATCAGACTAACAAAAATGTTATTTACTAATTTATTATTTTAATGAACTCGTCTCATCCTGAATTGTTTCGAGTTCTATATAATGTTTATCAGATAATTAAATGATCTATTACACAGTGAATACTCAACTGAGGAAAGACCATACAATATTCTTTTGGATTGGAAAAAAAATTCACAATCACTTTAAAGTTTGTTTTATTTTATTCTTATTGCCATAAGACAAAGTAACAGTCAAATATGTGACATAGTAATGATACCAGGTAGTTGAGATAGATTGCCAGATAATACCTTAAGTTTTAAAAAAAACGGTGTGGTGATTCCACAGTCAGCTCAGACACAAGAAAATTGCTAATGTGCCCAAGTGTTCTCAATGTTTCACGTAGGCATCGTTTTGTTTTCAGGAATCCTGAAAACAAAACAATACCCATGCAAGGAGAATTGCCTCATATATCCTCTCAGCTACATCCAAAATTTCGATTAAAAGCACAGCAGTGTTGCGCTCTATCACGGATGACCCATAGAGGCAGCATTTACTCAGAAAATGTGGCCACCTAGCACTGTTTACATTGGACCCAATGCCTTTTTTCCCCTCTGAACTCCGGCATTAAGAAAATTTTGTATGGTTGTAACCTATGGGTTGTGGTAGCAACTGCCAAATTTCATTAAATCGAGATACATTTTTAATGAAGTACAGGGAGACCCTGTTTAATATCGTTTCACTTTAACATCCAAAATTTATTGAGCGTTTAACGTCTAAATGGTTCACCTTAATGTCCATCCTTTTGTGTCTTTGTGACTTTTGTCCTCCGACTAGATGCAAAACTTGTACACCATGACATCAAGTCACATCATTAAAACATTTAAAAGTTTAAAGTAAATTCATAAGGAGAAAAGGAAAACAGCTGTTCAACAAATATTGGATAACTTCGTTTCTGCAAAGTCTCCACACGTGGTTGAGTCACAACCTGAATCCCTATCATCATCAGATAGTTTTTAGTTTCGTACTTTTTATCTTGAAAATTACGTATTGTTTAACTTAATATCATGTTATTTATACATCTATTATTTACTATATTGGTATGTACATATTAAAATTTGATTTTAGATACAGAAAATTAGAAGGCTAGAACTTATCTTGCTAATTTGAAGGGTTTATTATGGCAAATAGCATTTTGATTTGCATTGTTTCGCTTTGCGTTGTGTTTTCCAAGAACGTAACCCCAACACAAATCAGGGTTTTAGAGTAATTGAAATAGACAATGTAAAAAAGTTCAAATCAAATAGGAGTAAAATATTTTCTATTGCCATTTCCACAAAAAAAATACCCATTTCATGCCATTTAATTCAGTCCCTAATTGGTTAACTTGAGAGTGGAACTTGACCAGCATCAAAGGACCTAACCAGAAATTCCACATTTGGATACCAAATAAAAAGAATTTATCAGGAGCAATGCATGATAAACTATTACCATTGATACTCTTCAAATTTATAATGGTTTAACAACCAATTTGAATGAATGCAAAGATATTAATATTTGCACAATTTAGGTGTTGATTTAATGGGTTGAATTTCTTTGGACAAATATGCTGAATGTACAAGTGTGCAGAGCTTCAGCTATATTGCATATCAAGATTACGGCATTGCCAATCCTTTAATATTATTGGCTCTTTGGTTTTCAGCCCTTAAACCATTTTCTCACCATATTTTCCCCAAAAAAGCTGTTGTATCCATCACCTAATAGGCCAAAAACTTCCAGTTGATAAACTAATGTTGAATAAACAATATAAATTTGCTTTGTATTCATACAGTAAATAGGTAAGGTAGCACTTTTTCCAGCAGCCATACCTCTTTAAATAAAAATACATAGAATTCACCAATGACATGCACAAGCACACTGCAAAATAAAAACGAAACTGTCTTTACTTCACAAGTCTACCTCTTAAAACTGAATTCCTGAAAAGTAGTCGAAACAAGTGTCAGCAGCTGCATGGAGAGGGATGGAGGAATATAGAATTTTTGAAGGGAGACAAAAGATTTTATTGCTCTATGTGCCCTTGTTATGAGAAGACAGAACACACTTGTGGGGAAAGTTTCTATTCATTCCTCAGTGCCACTGGGCCAGTGACCACCAACAAAGCAAGGTCAGGGGCCTAAGGGTCTTCCGTTTATATATTTCTTGAGCATCTCACCAGTGAAAACCACTTTTTATTTGCTTCTCCTGGCAATTTTGTATGGGGATGGTTTTCTCATCTTTAGCCTAACAGGGATTTTCAGAGGCTGGTGCAATTTACTTAACCCATGCCATACCATGCAAGTGAGGAAAATTAAATAAATAGAAATAATGAAAGCAATCTTAAAGAAATCTTTAAAAATGGGAACATGAAGTTGTTTTTGTTTATGTTAAAATAATCTCTTGTATATCATTCTAAAATATTTATAAAAATAAAAGGAGCACATAGTATTTCATGTATCACGGTTTTACGTGAGTGAAGCTGTTAGAGAAACTAGTAAAGCAACAGGTTGCTCTCGAAGGGTAATTTATAAGTTATATTATGATAATACTATAACATTTTTACGCATTTAAATGTAGAGGAATACTATAAAATCTAACAGTTACCTGAAGTGACTATGTATCGAAACAAAATAATAACAGCAATTACCTATGCGCCAAAATCACTGCCACAAGAATAAATCATTTTTTATAAAATCAAAGCAACTAAAGCATTTACAGTTTAAATCAACATTTAAACCTGAAGTAAATGCATGTTTTTCTCCGCTGCGGCAGCGGCCATTCGCTCACGCACTCTTTCAAATATAATTCGATATTTTGAAAACCATCTAACATAATCACTTACTGATTGCAGCATCTGCAAATATGAACCTTTATTCACATTTTTTCCACATACTGTACCCATCTAAAACCAGCAGAATGCAATTTAGCTGCAGACTGAAAATTTTGTTGTATTTTCAAGTTATGCTTGGGTTTAAACTATTTCAAAACAATTATCGTACTTTTTGGCAGACAATCAAGGAGATATTCATTGACTACACCCTTCAAAGAAGTAACATACGAAAAATCATTACTTTCGATTGGAAATTTCCAGATATATGACAGTTTTGGTTTTCTATCAGTGTTAACGTGGGAAAAAATGTAAGGTTTTCAGTTATATACGCTATTTCAGTAATTTTCTTGTAATTTAAAAATTCATAACTATTAAAGGACAAATTTTCTTCTACAAATCATAAAAAAAATTAAAAACATGAAAAGAGTAATAAATAATGTTTTTAATGATTTTGGTGGCAAGATTTGCTTATCCGCACCTTGCATCGAGGCTAGCTTTAGAAAGAGATAGCCCTATACGGAAAATAACATGGGAAAGAGAGGGCGAATAAGCAGCCATACTGAGGAGAAAGAATGGAATGGAGTATAGAATGGAAGTTCCAGCATTAGTAAAGAGTACACACACATATCTACAGCAGTGGTTCTCAAACTTTCAACTATCGTGACCCCCTTGAATGTTATGCGGCTCCCTTTGAACTGAAAATAGTAAAAATAATAAACTTCAATAGAAATTCCTTTATTTTATATAACTGTTAATAATTTTTATCACAACGTATTTCCTAAAATATACAGATAAAATTTTATTATTTGTGAATTTTTTATATTTTGGCATTTCACTTAACATCTAAAATAATTTTGCACCCCACAGTTTGAGAATCACTGATCTACAGCACCGGTGTACTCAAGAGCAGTGATGACCTTTCACTAACATTTTATCAGGGTAGAGTGAATAAAAACATCATTATCATGTGCACATTGCATCCATCTGTAGACATTGAGCAGGATAGGAATAAATTTCCAGAGCCAGTAGTTTTATAACTCTAAGAATTGTGTTGATGTTTTAGACCAAATTTACACCTCTACACAGCAAAAGCAGCGTCACATTGTTGGCCAATGCACACTTTCTATAATATATTAGATCAGGCAGCAATGAATGCCTGCTTGTTATTTAGAGAAATAAAAGGAAAAAGAGTTAAAAGAAGGGATTTTGTCCGTCACGTGGTCGAAGAACTCAGTGAGATTTAAATGAAACAGATTAAGAGATCCAAGAAGCAGCAGCTCCTCGGGGTGATGTAAGAGATACAGTGAAAATAGGTTGACACGAATTGCTAGGGACCGGCATAATTATTTCGTGTTATCCGAATTTCGAATTAACCGAATTTCATGTTAACTGTTTTAATGGTAACATTTTCATTTTTCAAATATGGAATTAGACTCGTAGGAAGATCCACGATACATATCAGTAATAGGATGCATTACACAGCCGAAGATATCATGGGAAAACCCTATCCCAAATGCCATTTCGTGTAATCCGAAGAATTTTGCATGCATTTATTTTCGTGGGACCAAAAAATATTTTTGTATTAGGCGGTATTTCGTGTAAACCATTTCGCATTAGCAAATGAATATATACTGAAAGGTATAGGCACTGGAACGGACCAAGCATGCGTTTCGTGTTAACCGATATTTCGTTTTAAGCATTTTCGTGTTAAGTGGTTTCCACTCTAATGGGAATTCTAGAAGCCAAAGTGATAGTGAAAGACAAAAAAGAATATCTAGATGTAATAGAAACGAAGCGGTGCATGTTTGCATGCTATGTAAAAACGTATTTGTTGAAAATGCAAAGCAAAAATTGTAACAATGTTCTTGTGTGGACTGCTCGTAATCTAAAAAGTTATAAATAAGACAAAACTAGGTTTGTATTGTGCATTTATGCCATTCTTAATTCAGTAAAAGTGATGTACTAATTTGAGAATTTTCTGCTGCTTATATTGTTGCTGTTTGTATGAGCAGTAATTTTGACTGCTGTGGCCATTCTAGGGAGGTATGAGTCGCCAGCTGTTTTGTGTTAACTATATAGCTTGGTTCATAGTGTAGCACAAGAGAAGATAGGGATTCTTTCTGGTAGTCCAAAAATTCTTGCTCCACTCTAACATTCACCACAAACATTCTTTCTGGAAATATCATGCCTCTTCCGGAAGCATTCTCAATGCATGGAATTAAAAATATTTCCTGCAAATGTTAAATCAGGGTCCAGATTTGACCAGGAACCAGAATTATATTCCTTAAATGCTAATAGAACTCTGAATCAAGAGACATCAAATTAGTGAAAATATTGCATTGATTCTATGGAGCATTGGCAGAGGCCCCAAAAAAGTACATATTTTTAAATGTGGTAAGACATTAAATGCATGAACATGAAATCAGGGTTCTATTGTGTATGTACACATAGAGGGTGTCCCAAAATGAATATTCATTTTCCTGTCATCTCAACTAATAAAATATTATTCAACTTTGTTTTGGTATATTTTTTTGGGCATTCTGTTTGTATACACAGAGTGAATACATTTAGTGTGTGTGTGTGTGTATGCACACACTAAACCGAAACATTATAAGCTAACCATATCAATAGAGTCTGAAAAATGCTGGGTGCAAGGAAGCCATAGTGCCTAGATACGGTATTTCCTCATGGCCCTACTATTTTTTTCCATTTTTTGTTGAATTTTTTGTATATACATTTTAGATCCCTTGTATTTGTAAGGTTCCCAATAACAAATCTCTTGTGTTGAAACAATTATAGAAGAATATTTCCAAAAATGTTTATCTTTTCTGGCTCTCAATTTTGATGCTGGCTCAAAGATCTGAATCAAATTTGATAAGGCCTGCATATCAATGGAAGTCTTAGAGAGGAAATAGTGAGAGAGACTACAATGAGGGTCTCTCACCTGCACCTTCATCTGCATAATTTAAAGCTTTGCATTGCTTATGGTTTATACTGACTATCACAAATATGTAATTAAGAATGCATACTAAGCTCAAAAATGATTTAGTTTTGGTATTTTTTCTCTAAATTTCATAAAATTAAACAATGTCAAAATTTTAAATATTCTGGACAAGGTGTCAACCTAGACATTTTGCATTGGACATGAATAACTAAGGCCTAGTAAATAATACCTTATATTGCTGTTCTCTTTGTCAAGAATACAAAACATCACATAATTACAGTATGTTGACATCGTTTTTACTCAGGTGTAATACAAATTCAATGCACTACCATCTGAGAAATAAAAAAAACAAAAAATTTACAAAAATCCATTATGGCATCACAAAAGACAACATTTCATACCTTAACTACCCTTTGACTTTTTAGAGCGACGATTGCTGTTACTTCCCGATGCTCTCTTTGCACCAGCTTTAGTTACTCCCCTTTTCTTTGCCAGAGATGCACGCTCTGCTTTCCTTTCTTCTCCAGTCTTACGTAAGCCCTTCATCTTCCTTGTCTGGAGTCTATTTATGCGCTGGGGTCTTATATGTACTCTACCCAGTGTGGTGCCTAATACATTCTTGATAATATTTTTCTTTGGTTTCACCTAAAAAATAAAAGTTTGTTAACAAAAGACCTCAAAGACATTTATTTTTAAATGCTATATTCTTAGCTCCTTCAGTGGTTATTTAAGTCCAAATTAGAGCAATGGATGAACTGAACAACCAATGATATACATTTAAAGAAAACACGTATTATTCAACATCACACAAGAGGCAGAAAGAAAAGCAAATTCAGCTTTCCATATGCTAAAATTACATGTACACCCAAACACTGGTTTATGGTTAGTTACATATCTCGAGTAATCACTTCAGACGAGCACAGCTTTATGAGTTATTATACATGCCAGGGACTGTTTTCACATAAACACTCGATTCTTAATCTAAATCAGTAGTTTGACTTACACGTGTCTCTCGATATAAAATATAGTCCACAGCAGGTATATACAATGAATACAGGTAGTTCATGATGCAGAATCGACCTGTCATTGTTTTGGACATGATTGAATAATTTCAAGCTATTTGTGATAATAGGGTGGGTTGTATCCGATACTTTGTTCTACACTAGATCTGTCAAATCTTCCATGTACGGAATAAGATAAATATTCTTTGAATAGCATTTACTTTTTGTTCAGATTATGTATTTTTTTGCATTGACAACATAACATCACACCTTGATTGAATAATTACGTTGACAAGATTCTACTGGAATTAAATACATTACATATATTCAGTATTAATCTACAAATGATTTGTATAATTTGTATTTGGTTGGTTCGATTTGAAGGGCATATTCTATTAGAGTAAGTTTCCTGAATGTCTATCAATTTTTTGTTAGTTGCCCCTATGTTATGGATGATGATTCATACCTGATTAATTCATTAACGACTTTTATTTTTTAGGACACACAATCCTTAGTAGCTACTGCTTTTGCAATATAATAAAACCGTAAAAGTAAAACGAAATGTTAACGTTATGGAAACAACTGTTTTATAGTTATAGGAGTTACAATGAATGTCTACCAGATCAATGAGCTAGGCGAGATAATTTTAGAAAGTATATTATTCTATAACACAAAGGAAAATATTTAACTCAATCTTACCTTCAATTCTTGTGGGGTTCTACAAGCAGCCTTCATTAGATCATCCGAGGCAATCTTGGATCTTCTGATAACTAGATCAAATGAAGGTCCAATTTCTTCGAGTTCTACTCGTGGTGTACGCTGGCCAGATTTTTTCAGATGAATTTTGTAACTTCGAGCATGAATTTTTCCTCCCTTATAGTCTGAAGTGAAAGTCAGCACATGCTCTATGCCAGCCAGAGCAACACCACCTAAATTTCGTTCACCACAAAACATGTCGGCCAACATTGACTTAATAGTTACTAAATCTTGGTTGCTGTCAAAATCTCCTATGAAATGTATAATAGGTTTTGTCCCTAACATCACCTTCTCTGTTGAAAATTCACTTAGTCCTTTATAAGATACAACACCTACTTCTATCATGTCGAGTAGGTGAGAATCGTACGTACGACCTGAAGCATAAAGTTATCATAGAGAAAATTTGCAACATTATTTATAAAATATAAATAACCATTTTCATCAGACAAAGGAATTACTTCCGCAGTGCTTGAACATATTAATGACACATTAGAATTTGGGAAAGCACTGGCATACTGCAATACCAATTTCTTTGCTTACCTAAAATTACATTATTCGGTCGCTTTTTGCTGTGGGATGCAAATACAAATAGTGAAGAGTCTTGCTTCCTCAACAAATTCTCAATTGGTGTTATATCTTCAAATGGTAGAATGTCATTTTTCCTGTTCAACATGTTGGCATGAAGTTTTTTCAAAGAGTGCTGTCAAAAATAAAACCTCAATGCATTGTCATCTATGAAAGCTAGGTTAAACACATAAACATCAATAAAATACTTACCAAATCTTTTATCATATGCATAAGCTCATCATTAGTCTTTCTTCCTTTGATAAATAATGCGTTCTTGGCATTTTCAACGATTTTCGGCTCACGACTAAGTAAAACTTTTTTTCCTTTCCTAGTGGTAGGCTTCCTAAAAATACATGACAAAGCAGCGTGATAGCAATATAAAATTCATTTATAGATTAATTTTAGCGTTATGTAGTTTACACTTACACAACTCTCTGTAATACAGGCATTTTTAATTTTTCCGAAAATTGTAAACAACTCGTTCACACGTTCCACACGTGGTTATGGTAGCTTCAGTAGAGCTGGTCGAGCTCCACGAAAGGTGCTACCAACATTAACAAATAATATTAAATCACGCTATCAAATTGAAAATAGGTTATTTAAAAGATGTTTTCAAACTTTGCTTGTACTTGCATCCACTTCGCCTAATGTTTGATTGCAAAAACACTAATATAACTTCATTTTATAAAAACGCAAAGCTTTCAAATCTTCGTTGCTTACTGAATTAAAAAGGACATTCTTAATACTCTAATATATATAAATAAATATATATATATATATATCAAAATTTCGACAATCTACTGCGTATTGAACGCAATCATTTAACATATCTGTAATACAGTTAACTTTAAAAGTCTTGTTAACAACATTTGAACTACTTGAGCGGTTTTTTCTCCTTTCTATTTCGTTCCCAAAGTTGGTATTTTGATTTTCCTGTACACATATTTTATTAAAAATAAAAAAGGGCAGGAAACTGAAATGTAATACTACAAGGCGAATGAATGGAATTCACCCCAAAATATACGGAACATTTTACAGAAAATCACGAGGTTACCACGAATACGAAATTTTAAGTCACTTGAACAGTAATCAGTTTCCAAAAGTTGTTTATGGATGCATTTTCATTGTGTAGATCATCACTTTATAATTGAAAAATATGAAAATAATTACAAATCGTGGCATAAGCTTAATCTGAGCGGTATTTTTATTTTAAATATTGGTAACCCTGTGTAGTAGATTTCGATTTTGGGCGATAATTTATATACAAGGATTTCTATGTTAAGATTTTCTTGTGAAACGTCAACTGAATCTATTTTGTAGATATTTTTATTAACATAGTCATAAAAAATGAGTGTGACTATATCAGCTGTTCGTCCGCGTACCAGTATTTTGGATAAACCTCTTAGCAAAGGAAAAGGAGAAGTCAGTCTGAGTTGTTTTGCACTTTTATTTTCGGAATTGGTACAGTATTGTCAAAACAGAGTATACACCGTACCTGAGCTTCAGAACAAGTATGTACACGAATTACTTCGTGGAGTCAATAATAATCATCTCGTTACATCTTGTGGTTCTCAAATTTCAGACTTTCGGAGATGGGTCGAGAAGTTGGAGTGAAATTTATCGATCTACTGTTTGTAAGAGAAAGAAATGGAAAACGTGAAACTAAGCTTTTAAATATGTTATTATTCATCAAGTCAACTTTATGGAAGGTATGAAATGCAAATTTTTTTTAGGAATTGATAGGTTATGTAGCTATATTAACATATTTTTTCTAATTTAGGCTCTATTCGGGAAGGAGGCGGATATGCTTGAACATGCCAATGATGATGAAAGAACTTACTATATTATTGAAAAAGAACCTTTAGTGAATCGATATATATCAGTTCCTAAGGACAAGGGGAGTTTAAATTGTGCTGTCTTTACTGCAGGAATCGTTGAAGCTGTCTTATGCGGCTGTGGATTTGTAAGCATTTAAATTTATATTTGTTTGAATTGTTATCATTGCCATGAAGTAGTTTGTTAGTGAAATGAACATTTTGAAGAATAAAATATTTTTTTCAACAGCCTGCGAAAGTAACTGCTCATTGGCATAAAGGGACCACGTACATGGTGAAGTTTGATGATCTGGTCATAACTAGGGACAAGCAGTTGGAGGACAGATGAATGTATCTTGGTAGTCTTATAATTTATGTTATTAAATAAATGTTGAAATTTAACCAAACTGTGTTCTAATAAGTTCTGAACAACCTCATATTTTTATGATCATGTGACATTCATTGGTACGAAAAGTTTTTGCACGAGTGGAAAACATTTTATATCAAATATAGGCATCAGTTAAATTTTTACATTAACAAAAAAGAAAAGTTCGTATTATCCATCTGTGTTGTATTTTAATAAAATATAGGTCATGGGTCGTTGTTTTACCCAGACATTGGCCTTTGATTCTAAAATTTTCCTAACGAAGTTTAATAGGAAGCGCATTTCATTTGGCGATTATTAAGCAGAGAACAGTGAATACTTGGTGATAAGGTTTCAGTTGTTATGAGAATGGTAGCAGCATATGCTGGGCAGAAGTCTTTGAAGCCTCTAGGCAGCAAGTTTTGTGTGATGGCGAAGTTCCAATTTTGAAGGAAAAATCTATTGATTTATGTAATAGAAATGGTAAAAATTATGTTTGTAAAGTCATTAATATATATATTACCAGTAGTATGTATTGCGTTTTCATTTCATTGGTGCTTTGGGATGACAATATTTAGCTGGACTAGGGGCAGCAAATTCTCAAATATGTTGCTGCATGCTGAACTTTGCTTCAGGTGCAAATTTAGAGGACGCAAGGCCAGACTTGGGGGAACTACAGTCTGTGGGTCTGATGTGGCCTGCAGAAGTACTTTATACAGCCCGCGATGTCATTACGAAAGCGAACCATGAAATGTAACAGACAATTTTGTATTTTTTGGTAAAAGTTAGGACTGGAAAACCTCAGTTTAGATAAAATATTAATTATCAATTTTCACAGATAGAAACCTTCACATTCTCTCAAGTAACTTCCTATGTGGACCCTAATGTGGCCCACCTAAGAAACTTAGCAACTAATGCAGCCTGTCTCCTCAAATGTTTCCCCACCCCTGCCCTAGGTAATGATTTATGGGTTCCAAAAATCAAATTCTGATAACACTTGATTAAATTTTATGGGGGAAAGCAGAGTATCAAATTCTTAATAATGTATACTTACCAATAGTGGCTACTCTTCTGAGGTTGAAATCAATTACGGCTCAAAGTCTTCACGTGATACCCTGAGAAACAAATATTTTCTCAATGATACCCATTAGTTGAGACTATGATCTTCATCATTATTTAGGATACATGGGACATTTCACATCCAATATATAATTTTTTGCTCTCACAAGAAGCTCCTGACTCTGTTAACATTAACTCCCTTTCAGCTATAGGTGTGAGGCCCTAGGCCAGGGACTTGCAACCTTTTTACGTGGTGGGTCACATTCATGTGAGTGCTTTGGCAGGCCAGATTAGAAGTCATAAATACCTTGGCGGGCCAGATGAGAGTTTACACAGGAACTTACTCAAGAGATTTTAAATATGAAAATAAAGTTTTAACCATTTTTAGTTTAAAAACTTCTCTAGGATATGTGTTATTACAACGGCAGTTCTTAAAATGTACAAAATTGTCTGTAATAAATATCACAGACCATATATTCACCAAAGCTTTGCGGGCTGCATAAAATGCGAGCTGTAGGTTGCATCCCCCTGCGCTAGGTGGTCATCTAGGTGCCCAACTTTCTACGTGATGGGTCACATCAGTGGTTGTGAATCCTTCGGTGGGCCACATTGGTGGCTGCATATTCTGTGGGCCAGATTGAAGTTTAAATCAGAAGTTATCTATATATTCTAAGGTGCCATTTCAGCTAAAATCAAGTCTAAATGAGGTTTATATGGTAGAAATTCCAATATTCAAAGTTTTATTATCAAAATTTTCATAAAAATGTACAAATTTGCGAGTTAAAATTTTCGGATTGCTTTTTCATCATGGGCCGTGCAAAAATCCTCCATGGGCCATAGGTTGGGTACTACTGATCTAGATTACCCGACCCTATATCCGCCTCTGCTTTGCTTTGTGTAGACAGAATGATGTAACTTGAAAACTCTGCGTAGTCCACTAGTGAAAGGTCTATAAATACCATTAGACATGCATGTTTCTGTTGAGGAAACTGTAATCTCTAGAAGACTAACTACACAAATACCCCACAACAATGGCGTGATATAGATTATTAACAAATTTTTGCATTCACTATCAAGTTTATCTTACTGCTGAAGGCATATTCAAGAATAAATTCTTAGGTAGCCATAACAAGGCTATAAAAACCATGTATGTAGTTCAGCTACAATGCACCCATCTTCAGTGGTGGTGCACCAAAAGTAGATCCTAAATCTGAAATACATATTTTTTCAAGTGCTTACTCTTAAAACTTAATGCATGATAAAAAATTTCAAAAGTTAGTTAGTACTCATAATTCAAATAATAAATGCAAAAACAAATCTCTTCACATATGTTAGATGTATAGATAACATTATCACCACATATTTCACTACTTTAAAAGCATTGATGAATTTCTTGGACCCTAAAAAAGCTGTAACCACGGTAAAATTCATACATATGATAAAAAATAAGCAATGAATTACCATTTCCTTCCCAACTTGAAACAAGAAACAACCAACTTATACAGAAACACAAGATGCAGCAACAACTATATTACAAAAATTCATTCTATGAATGCAAAGTGGTAATCTTTCTCATTGACTAGCTTACATTTCACCCAGTCAGTATAATCAAAAAAGAACTAAAATTCATAAATTACTTGCAAATATGATTATAAAATGTTTACCATCAACAAGATTAAAAGCCTAAAAACTTCACAACCATTAAGCTTACAATCAGATGTTTCTACAGTAATACTTTCCAGTCAGGCCCAGTGGACCTATAGTTAATATTTTACTTTGTTATTAATTTTACAGTTATAATAACTGTAGAAAATATTCTCAGGTTTGCTGCAAGATATCTTCCACTCTGAAATCTTCTTGATGCTGTATTGTTACATCCAAGCACACGAAGAATCTTGTTAAAATTGTAGCAGCTTTTGATAATGTGCCATTATTGCATGAATATTTTCTTAATTTAATTTTGCTTTTTTTCTTATTTCTAAAAATCTCTTTCCATGAAGAGACAAGATGAAATTGATGCTGCTGGCCATAGCTGCCATTTAACTATAAGATCTACCTTATTTAGGTGGGTTTTGAACTACTTGTTTGCCATAGGACTGGTTATTCTCTTTTATTTTGCAATCATGGCTGCTTATTGTGTAGCCATAAGAATAATAGTTGGATCAGTGCAGTGCCGAACATAACTTTCTCTGGACGAGATGGGCATCGCTGGCCCCAGTCTCACACAACCCTTATTTAGGGGATGTGCTATTGGCCCCATGAAAGTGCACATGATGCCATCTAATTTAATACAGTGAATATAATAATCTAAATAATAACAATCTACTTAATAATATAATTAATTAGAATAATATAATATAAAAATTAAACTAAATATCTATTAGAAAAAAACCTTGTCCTCGAAACGTAGTTTGTTATGTTGTACTCATAATGTTGAGGATTAAGCAATATTGAAACTTTTTTATTTTTTTCAGCAAAAGATTATACACATTATTAGCTATAAACAAATAAGGTGACAAGCAGAACACAATAGTGTGCTAATGTACTAAATCAGATATACAAAAGATAATCAAATAAAAATATTCAATCCGAAGCAGGGCCCGGAATTAGCAGTTGAGCTGGTTAAAATAACTGAAGAGTATGGCATCAGGGCCCCAGATTTTCCGGTATGCCTCTGGTCCTCACTAGATTAAGGATCTGCAGTTAGGTATTTGAGTTTATATGAAAAGGGCTGCCGGGCAGTACAGGGGACCATTTGAGTGGAAGTTTAATCTATCGATCTCATTGTTCAAAGGAAAATTAATAGTCCAGAGGTCCTTTCTTTTATAGGTTGCTTTATTCTGTGAAAGTTTATGTTAACTTATCTAAATAAAGCATGTTATATATTGTTAAATTTGGAGACTGTGACTGGATCCGGGAGCATGAGAATATCAGAGGCCAGTATTGCTCCCCCTCATGCTGCTGCCCATGCCTGGGTGCAAGTATTAATTACTCCCTGCCCTATCTATGCAGTAAATAAAAGAAAGTTATGAAATTAACATTCTATTACCATGGGAAAATATGTAGTACTGCTAATTATTGTTCTGATAAGTAAAAATAAACTTATTTATTATTATAATTTTGTATATAGAGAATCATAAATTATGTTAGTATTTGTTAGTGCACCCTTTGCTGGCAGTGTGCCTCTATGCACCACTCAGTCTACATAGGCATAGCTACCCCAATGACTGGGATAAAGGAGAGCCAGATAGGAGTAGCATTAGTTTTTAGATAAAGGGGCAAGGATATTTCATCCACATAAACATTTGTTTGATGTTAGTGCATCTTAGGCAGAGCCAGTAAACTAACAATGAATAATTAGGTATTCAAGAATGTATGCCAGTGGTTCCCAAAATTTGGTAGGTATGTTACCCTTTCAAAAATGGGTAGAATTTTGCAGTAGTTTGAAACAAGGTTTCATATTTATACATATTTTGGACATATCTACTTGTTAATACTACAACATAAACAATTTATTAGAGGAAAAATCATTTCTCTAATGACCTACCAACACTTCAAGATCATTGATTTATTTATTTGGCAGTCTTTCACGGCAACCTTAAACATTCGCTGTGATACTCCAACATGTCACATCACCTAGTGTTGGAAACACTTATATATGCTAACAAAAGATCTTAATGAAGTAATCAAGTAGAGGAAACAAAAAGAGAAATAAAAGGTGAAAAGAATTTTAACATAAGAGATTGGAATACTGTAGTGGAGTAAGCAAAGACAGGAAAAAGATTGAGGAATTTTGCCTAGCGAAAGGGAAACTGAAGAGGAAGAAAGCTGTATATACAGGGTGTCCCAGAATTCGCGCCCACGAGTCTCAGTACACGATTCCTTGCCAAATTCTAAGACCAAAATATTCTTTGTAAAAAGTTCGAAAGCCTCATTATTGCCGAGAAAAATGTAGGTAATTAAAGTTTACGCGATTTGTCAACGCTGTACTGTGATGAGTCGGCTGTACGACGGAAGTCCACTGCTACCGCGTGGTTGTTCTCGCACAGTCTTGGATAAGTGCTAAAGAATTCATTTTCGGTGATGATGGTCGCAGGTTCGATTCCCGGAAGTGGCGATTTTTTCCCTGCCGATTTAGATTCTCCTCTTTATTCTTTTTTAATGTGACTTTAGAATGGATTTTAATTCATTATGTTTCTTCCGTTTAACCTGTTTATCTTTTTCATCTTGTTACTTCATGGTCTTTGCATTATTTTTATTCATTTTAGGTTCACACAATAATTTTTAACGTGAATTTTTCTAAATAATGGCATAAATATGTATTGCCTTTATTGATAAATAATAAAACAAGAAAGAAATGCTCACTAATCATGGAATAAATGGAGAAGTATTAGATGTGATTATGTTTGCACTTGATCGATTTTATCGTTAGCCCATTCAACAGTCACACTAGTAGGTACACTGTGCTCTCCAAGGACACAACGCACTGACTTAATTGCCAGTCCTACGACTTTCTAGTGAGCGAGATGGAGTACGACTGCAATGAATATGCAGATATGTGATTTTCGGTGAATGTGATGGTGTGGCAAACGTTGCCGCAAGAATGTATGCAGAACGTTTTCCCGAACGGCGGCAACACCGAAAACGAATTCTTTAGCACTCAGCCAAGAGCAATTGCGCGGTAGCGGTGGACTTCCATCGTACAGCCGACTCATCACAGTACAGCGTTGACAAATCGCGTAAACTTTAATTACATTTTTCTCGGTAATAAGGAGGTTTTCGAAATTTTTACAAAGAATATTTTGGTCTTAGAATTTGGCTAGGAATCACGTACTGAGATTCGTGGGCGCGAATTCTGGGACACCCTGTATTTGCAAAATGAATGATGATAACAAATACATGATTTAAATGCTAGAATAGACAAATATTTTTGGAAAATGTTTGGGGATATGCAAAGGTATCTGCTTAACTATGATGATCAGCAAAAGGTATAGGAATAACTTTTTAAAATTCTGAGTTTTCCAGCAGTGGATACAAATTCTTTTAACAATTTGGTTATCATGGAGTCTTGTTTAAAATTCAAAAGCTTAGTAAAATGGATTCAAGTACAAAATGGGATTTAGTACTTCAGAGAGGGAAGAAAAATATTAGCAGGAAGCAGTTAGGCAACCCATAGAAAATGACAACTGTTGAGGAAAACTGAAATGTTCTGAGATAATGTACAGAGAAAAAAGACAATAGGTGAGAGAGTTATGCAGAAAATGGATGACAAATTATTGAGAATCGAAAAAAATCAATGTCTAACGTGGAAAGCATGGGCGTACCGAGGGGGGTCCCACCGGGCCCATGCATCTGCCCCCCCTCCAAGGAAAATACAACTGACCAATTTATGTTTCCAAAGAATGTGCTGGCAAAAAATGCACCCATTTTTGGTCTTCTTCAATTGCCTTTTATTTTCCCTCTTCTCGGTTTTCCCCAACTTGTGCCTTTTACCCCTCCTCCCCTTGTATTCCCAAGGCAAGAAAACCGACCACCACCCTACTTCTGCAGTTCCTCTTTGACTTCTTTCAACCCCTCATCTTTCAACACTTGCTCTTTCCATATATTTCGTATTTATGACATCGAAAAAGAGCAGATCTCCATCAGGCCCATCTTATAAATATAGTAATAAGAAATCCCATAAAAAATAAAGACACAATGTTGAGATAGGATTAATTTTATTTCTTCTGTTTTTAAACCTTCATATGTAACTGCTGTCAGAGCTGGTTTTAGGAGAGAATGAGCCGGAAAGTCCCTCGGGCCTGCAAAAATTTTGCAACATGCACTGTATAAGAACAGGGAAATATCACATTGTTTTGACCTGATGTTTGACATAATAATAACTTCAGTAACTAAAGTTTAATCTTCAGTGTGCAATATTACTCCCCTAAAACGAAAATCAGACTGCGTCTAAAGATAATCCTTGAAAAACTGTTTTTTCCATTAGTGTAAATAGCCCCTGCGAGGTAGGCAACACACGCTAATAACTTATTAATGCGAATCTGGATTGATGTGTTGTTCTGTGCCCCCCAAACCAAAATCCTGAGTACACCGCTGTTAGAAAGTAAGTAAAGAAAACAAATTTTATACTATTTTATATTTTTAGGAGGTATTCTGAATAAATTTTAATCTTATGTGTGAATATTTCATCCTGGTGTGATACAACAAAAGGCATTTTCTTTGTGCAATGCGACGCTGTAGAACAAACATGCATACCTCATCTCCTTTCTTTTTCTATTTGCCGTACAAGGATACAACTAGCCTCTCAACTGTTGGAGGGCAAGCATAATTGTCAACATATTTGGAGGGGCACATCATAATAAAAAAATACATTAAAAATAATTCAAAAACAAATATAGTAACTAATTTTTACAGGCCTTGACTTAGTTATGTACCAGTTACAGCACAGATTTTTCGAGGGCTAGAAGGATACTTCCTTGTTGTAGAGTTGGTTTGCAATGACGTGTACTGATATTGACTAAAAGTCTGCTTGTATAGTCATATCGTGTGGTGTCAATATTTTCACCAAGTTTTCTCCCTCTTCTCTTGACCATTCATACTAGAAAATAAGCTGACCTATTTGCCAAATTTTAGCTTTACAAAATGAATATATGGCTTATTTTCGATGAAAAAAATGGAAAAGTCGAAAATGTGAGATGGTTGTTAAATTTCGCCGTTAAATGATCATTGCTACCAGTAGATAGGGAAATAAATTATATATTGACGATGGAGTTGTTAAAAAATCAGTTTTTACCTGTGAACGCAGCAATCGCTAGGGGGGCGCGAGAAACGTGATTAGTCTATCGGAAGTCAATGGATCGTCACAGCTTGGTCTCATATTCCGATAATTCTGTCTGGGGAGGCATTTCGGTGGTGTCCCTATCAATTTGAAAGTCGTTTTCTCTTCTATGTGGTTTCTCTGTTTAAAAAATGTGAGGAAAATACAGCATATCCTGAAATAAAAGAAATTCAGGAGAACCAAAGAAAATTCTGCCTTGTCCTGGAACAAGCATCACCATTGCCGGGCGAATATTCTACCAGTGAACTGCCGAGGCAGACTAATACTACGGAATAAGGTACTTTCTGCGACAACTCGGATTCGTTTCTTGGTCAAGGCAGAATTTTTCTCCTGCATTTCAGCATTACATCCACTTATTGAAAATTGCCGCTCTTTCTCAATTCAATAATCGACTCATGTAAAATCAAGAATCGAAAGAAAAATAATCGACAATCCTTGCTCTAAGTATTATAATTACGGGGCGTAATTAGTTCTCATCCACTACCCGAGGTTTTTGAGATATACAGGCTTTCCAAAAAATAGCGAAAACGGCTTACTTAGATTTTCGAGGCCGAAATAAACAATTATTTTGCATGACAAAAAATCGCTGGAGGAAGACGGTGACGACATGCGAAATTATTTATTAGCTAAATTATTTGGTGTCGTTTCAAGTTACGTAACTCCTCGATAAAAGTATTGGTTATAACATCGCGTAGCTATTACAAGATATTCCAATGTTGGAAATTTTTCCGATGCTTTTTTTTTCTCGATATTGTATACGTTGCGATTGTATCGTAGATAACTTCACAGACATGACCGACATATCGATATATTGTACACATTGCATACTTCATAATGATACGCACAAAAATTTAAGTTTATGTCGGTTTTTTAAGTTATTACAATGAGCATTACATCAGATCCTCGGAGACCTGATAGGGAGCATAGGTCTCATAATTTATATTACGAATTTGTATTTTTCACTCTACGGAATTTAGTCATCTTTCCTTACTACATTTAATATATCATTTAACAGGTATAAGCCACCTGCTCCAACCTCACAGACTGCTCCGGGAGAGGATCTCACCCCGGATTACATGAATATCTTGGGAATGATATTTAGCATGTGTGGACTAATGATGAGGGTAACGTTTCAAACATTTGAATAGCTCGAGAGGTCTTGTATCTCTCATACTTGTACGCTGAAAGATGTGAGCCATTACAATCTGACTCAAATTGTAAATTTTATCTTTAATTTTAGTTGAAATGGTGTGCGTGGGTTGCACTATATTGCTCCTGCATAAGCTTTGCCAATTCAAGAGTAAACGATGACACAAAGCAAATACTTAGCAGTTTTATGTAAGTTTATGATTCGTAGATTTTACGCTCAGGAAAGTGAAATCATATTTATGGCATTGATATATTTTCCTTTCAGGTTATCAATATCAGCTGTGGTTATGTCATATTTACAGAACCCTCAACCAATGAGTTCCCCGTGGTCATCGTCATTTCAGTAGTTATTAATACATATACAAGCAAGCACAAATATTTGAAAGCACATTTGTATGCACAAATAATTCATTTACAATAAATAACTTTTTCGTGTTGTAAAATTCCAATATTTAAGTAACAATTTGTTACATAGAAAAATATGTTTTGAAGTATTTAAGAGAAATAACGTTCTAAATTATTTATTTTTGATTAGTTGTTAGATAATTGCTGTGGAAATACACAGGAGAATGTCCATTAAATTATCACAAATATTTAATTAAGATTGTTGTCCCGCCATTATTTTATAAAACTTTGTAAATATTCCTTACCCGTACAAATTTAAACGTTATGATGATTGTGTTAGTACTCTTGAGATTTTAATTTATATCATAAAATAACATTTGACCAATTCATAAAAATGTGCCACTCATTGATAAAGCTCTGCAATTATTAAAATTGCCCTCATATAATAATGAACTCCACAAGATGGACATTATGATTTACTAATTTTAAAATTTCACTTGATGCAGGGAGTAAATTTCCACTGTCGGTAGACCAGTTTAGCCAAAAAAAATGTAATCAGTTCTTGATTTGTTGACAATAATCAAAATATAGTTTTGTACAGATTTAATAAGTAGTTTTTGTGTTAGTGTGTGCACAAAATTCATCTCTCACACAGACATCATCAAGAAAATAGTGTGAACGTACTCAAAGGACCTTAAAACGTATGTATTCCTATTGAAATCTTGAACTCGATTATTTTTACAAAAACAATACTTTATAAAAGTAAGAAAAAATCATTAATTCACAGTACAATGTTTCCACGTAACTGCCACACCCATTTTTAATGTGGCAGAATAAATTATATTTTGGTTTGTAAGTCAACTCCTAAACAGTACATTAAAAGTTGAAATTAAATGGAGAAATCTTCATCCTATGCATTTTAAGAGAATAAATTCACTAAAACATTATGACCGGAATGCAGTTGAGAGTAACTTCATCCCAAAGGCATACCTGAGAGGCAAAATTTTTGGAAACACCTTAGTTATGCGGAATATTATTTTTGCTGCATTTTCATAAAAAATATAGCACTTTTATTATATGTAACTTTGAGTACTAAATTGATATTTATAGGAAAATGAGCAGCATTTTTGCTGGAATGTTGAGTGCCTTTTGTAAGCAGAGCTATGGCTAATGCCATCTTTGCCATACCCTAGTTAAGGCACTGCGTCATTCTGCCCTGATGTTAAAGCTGCTGGATGATGAGATGATCATGTTATTCTATGCCAATGGGTTGGGTTGGGTTGGGTTGTCCCTTCACTAGAATATCTTTAGTAACTATCATTTTGCTCAGTGAAGAATATATATTCAGGTATTTCTATAACAAATATATTTTGTAAAACATTATATTTCCATTATGAAACTTTAAAAAATCGTAATTTAAACCAGATTGGGTAAAATATACAAACACCACCATATTAAAAACATTCTCAGTATATTTAAACAATTTACCCAAAAAATGACTAATTAAAGCTAAACAAAGTTTTAGACTTTCACTCTGTCTTTCCAAACAAGGATCGAAACAAATCATCCATTGCAGAATCACTCCAGTTGTTTGGAATTGGGGCCATAAAATTTACCAATTTAGAATGAACCACATATCTTATTTTTCGTCCTTTAGATGCTTTAGTATCAACCTTTTTCTTCAGTTTGCGCCTTAACTTCTGCAACTCAGTCCACTGTCTAAGGTAAAAGAAAACAAGTTAATCATAAGCAACCATCAGTTGTTACACTTTGTGGCATAAGTTTTTGCTATTTAATGGAACATGGTTAGAGTGATAAAAGCATAATATTTTTCATACAGAATTCATAATAATACACATTTTACAATTATAGGCAAATATGTTAATTTATGGAAACATCTGATAATTCAAATTACAAGATATACTGAAAGATACATTTCAGCCCCCAACTTCCATGTCTACTGCTTCTTATTGTTACTATATTTATATACTGTCATCAGCAGGTCCTACGAGAGGGGGGGTTCAGGAGGGCCACTTGGCCCAGGCCTCAAGCTCAAGGGGGCCTCAAATTTTGGCTCTCCTGATGCTACAGTTACCGGAAGAGTTAATAAGATTCTGAGAACTATTAATAAATTCGGGAAAATTGATAACATGGATGTACTGCAATATATTCATGGGCGACATATTTGTTTTTATATATACATTTAATGATTTTATTTCCTCCGCCAATTCTAATCCATCTACTTAATTTCTGATTTCGTCCTTCAGAGCAATATGTAAATTTTCACAATTTTTTAAAAGATGATGTTGGTATTTTCCAAATTGTAAAGAAAGCCAAATAGTTTGTTATATTTTGTTAACAGTTCAAATCTTTCCTGAACTGATGAAACACATGCGTCTACGATTATGTAAAAAAGTTGATTTCGTAATTTTCTTTTGGATCATGTACTGATTCATCGTGATGTTTATAATTAAATTGTCTTTTAATTTTCCTTTGGCGGAAAGTATTTATTTCTGGGAAATGAGCAATAGCTTCAACATTTTCAGCTAATTACTTAGCATCTTCAATTAATTTATGAAAACTGTCATCATTTCGATATCTGACAAAAAATCAATCAAATTTTTTAATGCTTTGGCACTTGTTTTGATTTCTGTTTTACGATTTTGCAAAATCTTACTAAGAGTCAGGGCTGGATTAAGCGGTACGCAAAACACGCAAGTGCGTGGGGCCCAGAGGCAAGAGGGCCCACTGGGTCAAACGTCTCGTCTCGCCCTTTCCAAGCCTTGCCGCACAGATCACAAACCTTGTTTAAAATTTACGATTTGAATGGAGCCTTAAATGTGTTGCGTGTGGGGCCCATGGGTCTCTTAATCCGGCCCTGCTAACAGTGTTAATTTTAATTAGAATATCGTACCATAATGCTACGGAACAAATGAACATAAATGATTTTACTTTTAAAGCCAAAGATTGAGCATGATGTTTTGTATTAATGTCTCTCGATTTATCTAAAGTAATTTCTAGCAGTGCAACATAGATTTCACCTAAATAGAATCACAATGGCCTAATAGCTTTTGTTCTGCTTTGCCATCTTGTTTCGCTTACTGACTGTAAGGATAAATTTGGAACATGATTTTTAAGTACTTGCCAACGATATGCTGAAGCATAAAAAAATACATATATTTCTTGAACATTGCTAAAAAAATCAACCTTATGGTGTGATATTTTGGTTACATTGTTGACAACTAAGTTTAAACTATGCACAGAACATGGAATAAACATGGCTCCTGGGTTAATGTTTAAAATCCTTTTTTAGAGTCCTATATGCTTATTTTTTTTCATAGAACAGTGTTTATCGAACTTTTTGGTTTGGTGGACCCTGTAAATTACCATATTTTTTGGATCCTTTTCTAATCTTTTAATATCCACACAATTTTCTTTTGCCATTAAAAAAAAGTAACTACTGTTCGATTACACAATGAAGTTTATTTTATGGTGAAGGAATTTAGGTATAACAGTTTCATAAAATTTCATTTTATTAATAAAATGAAAGTTTTCTAAATTGTCACTTTATCCCAAAGTTCATCCTCTGAACCTAACTGAATTCCACGAACCCTCAGTCATAAGTGAATCCAAGGGTAGGAGGTAAAGGGATGAGGAGCCTCAAAATCTGGAAGCCGCCCAGGCCTCTCTGAGGCTCTCGGAGGGCCTGGTCATCAGAGGGAAGCTGTTTCTTTTAACCAATTAAGAATGAGATTTGAAAAAAATAGATGTATTTTTTACCTTTCTAGTTGGACTGGATCTGCCACATCTGCTGCTTTTCTTTCTATCAGTTCTCTTAATAACTTATGATAAAAATCGTCGTCATCATAAATCTCTTTGTCAAACTCCTCTTCATTCTTAGCTTCATTAACCTAAAATACAGATATGTTACACAATCAGGCAAAATTAAATAAGAACGTTGAACAAAATGCATGCAGTCACACATGCCTAGATCTCTATTATTACTTTCTCTTTGCAATGTATGTTGGTCACTAAAAATACTCAATTTGCAGCAAAGGAGTATTTTCTAAAATCAATTTAAAGCAGAAAATAGTACAGTACAGGCAGTCCTCGACTTACGACGCTCCGGACTTACGACTTTTACTAATTAAGGAACCTGCTCCAGACTTAAGGCACCACTCCACAGTTACGATATTTTTGAATCAGGCTTCAATTTATACACTAAATAACAATACGCTACACAAAATGTCGTACAATGTAACTTAACACGATTTCAAATGAAAACCAGTCAAGTCTCTGTCTTCTTAAATTCCTACTACATGAGTTTCATATTAGATTTCAGACAAAGGACATTCAGAGTAATTCCTCGTGTGTGTGTAAGGCAGAGGTATGAGAGAAGGAAGAGGCATCGTGATTTCTGAACACGGCATCTTTTATATTAAATTTTAAAACTTTATATGCCCTTAAAAATGGTTGATAAGAGAAAATCAAGTTCTAGAGATAATTCTAGTTCTAAGAAAAGAAGAACCATAACATTGGATATGAAGATTGACGTAATTAAGCACTCCGAAAAAGGTGAAACACCGACAAACATCAGTCGTGTCTTGAATATCCCTCGCACATCAGTGGTGACAATCATTAAAGACAAGGTAAGAATTAAGGAATATGTTAAGGGCAAGCAACAGAGATAACAAAACAACGAGTGGGGACTTATATTTCCGATATTGAAAAGCTTCTTAAGATTTGGATTCAGGATCAAACTCAACGCCGTGTGCCACTGAGTTTATCAATAATTCAAGAAAAGGCCAGGAGTCTTTATGAGCAGCTGAAACAAGGGCAGGGGGAGAATTCTAATAATGAATCTTTTAATGCAAGTAGGGGATGGTTTGCTAGATATAAAGTAAGAGCCAACTTACATAATATCAAGATGACTGACAAATCTGCTAGTGCAAATGAAGAGGAAGCTTGTAATTTTCCAAAGGAATTAGATGATTGAGGAAGGTGGTTATTGTGACCATCAAGTTTTCAACGTTGACGAAACTGGGCTCTATTGGAAAAGAATGCCATCAATATTTTTTGTATTAAGTTGGTTGTTTTTACGTTTATTTTTGCTTGAGTACAATATCGAGAGTCATTCTATAATAATACATTCTGTAGTCGCTAGGAAGGGAATGTAACTCAAATTTTCTACATTGCTCTTATGGGAAAATGTATTTCGACTTATGACACTTCAATTTAAAACAAGTCTTTCAGGAACCAATTGCGTCGTAATTTGAGGACTGCCTGTAGTTTCTTTTTTTATAAAAATATTTGTGTGGGTAGGGTTGAACCAGGTTGATGCTTTCAGGACTGATTGGACTGGCTGAATCGGTCAAATGCTACAACCAGCTAGAATGAAATGTCCAATAAGGTATTGCTATCAGGGTCCGGACAAGAGTAAGGCAAGCAGGGCAGACAGTAATTAATTATTATTTTTTACATGCTATAAAATACAGGGTTTGTGATAGGGTGCAATTCACGTTCTTTGCCCCAGGTGCCAAAATACCTAGTCCTGGCTCTGATTGCCAGTCTATTGGAAAGGGAAGGTGGTCTGGGAAATATAGAATATGCTGGACTAGAAGAAATTCTGGAAATCATAAGAAATATTACACCTTGATGAAGAATCAAACCCAGGTCTTCCCCTTACCAGGCTGTTATTCTACCAGGGCCAGATTAAAGTCTGTAGGGCCCTGGGCACTCATAATCGTAGGCCCCAAGATAGATGTATAGATAAATATTTGCATTGTATACAATATATAGGTTCCATCAAGGCCGGATTAAAGTCTTTGTAGGCCCATAATATAATCATAGATCTATATAATATATGTCTATGATACTATGACTATGATATTTTGTCCTAAAACTTTTTCGTAGGCCCTGGGCACTGTGCCTATAGGATAATCCAGGTCTGATTCTACCAGTGAACTGCTGAGGCAGACTAATCCTCCCATTTCAGAATAGGGTAGGTACTTTGTGACAAGTGAAACACTTGAGTTCGATTCCCAGTCCCCTGTTTTCAAATTATTCTCCAATTTCAGCTTATCCAAACTGCATAGGAATCTTATGATCCATTCTTTCCATCAGTATACAATACACACATCTGGCCCACCTAGTGTCTTAATTTAGTCCGGCATGTTTTTAACAACAAAATGAAAATAGAAAATTATAAAAACAATGTACTTTGTTTTTACCCTTCTTTACCATGACGTATAAATACATTTAAAACAAATCAGGTAATATTGATCCAAAAACTGAACATTTTAGTTTCCTTATATTATTCTTCAACTCTATTTTCAACTGAGTGTGGCCATCAAAGAGGGTGAAAGTGGGCTATATGGCTGGGGTTGAGTGCAGAAATGGATTATGTGGCCCTAGAGTTGAAAAGTTTCGGTAGGGTCTAGGGTACCAAGGGTGTCCAGAAAACACCATTTATGGCATTAAGATTGAACTTATACCCCAACTAATAATATAAATAAATAGATAAATTTTACTTTCTTAGTGCGTGAAAAATAAATATTGAGAAAAACCAGATTGAAATGTATCTAACAATGAATTTCATGTTGATAAATCAAAATTATAAAATTTATTTATCTGAAAACTATACAAGTACTTCATGAAGAGCATTATGCATTTGTGAATGACTTTCATATAAAAGAGTGAATAAATCTTATCTGTGAAATAAATTAATAATTCATAATCATACAATGTAATACGAATGAAAAATTTTTGTGAGTTTAACCTACCATATGAATGTGAACATTTAGAATTTCCAACATATTTCTCTATCATTAAATTAACCACACAAAATACAATATTTACTTGTGTACCCCGAACACCTTTTTTTTCAAAATGTCAATAAAAATAGGGATCGTGCATCATACATGAAGATTTCTGAGCAGGCTATATAAATTGCAAGTTTCAACAGTAAATAACAAGAGTGAAAGGATGGAAATTTAACTTATATGCATGTGTGCATAAGACTGATCACAAATATGAAGATAGCGAAGGAGAGAAATTCCCCGGTCAAGTTCAGAATTTTTCTCCATCTATCTTCGCATTTTCAATGGTAAATTTGCTGTAACATGCTTGCATCTATATTTATACTTGCAGAAGACAAAGAATTCTATGAAGTATAAGCATCTCTATATGATCAAGCAAACTTATAGGGTTTAAATGCATGGTTTATACTGCTGTTAGTGCATCTTCAAGATCACAATTGACATTTTGATGACTGAGATGATGTTATATTTGTATAATATTAAAGCTGTACCAATTAAATGAGTTTTAAGTTGTTTACTCAAAACAAGCATATCTGTCATTAAAATTTACTATCAATTTCTATCTATACTTTTGCATGAAGTGTATGCTTAGTGAAAGATATGGCTCAACTTAATACTTCAAATATGTACATGCATTTTGAAACAAAAAATTCAAGATCGATCAACTTACATCTCAGGTATATGCTACAATGTATAGTATTTTTAAATATTTGAGGGTAAAAGTTGGAGCAATTGTTACGTAAGAAAAACAGATGCATGTCTAATACTTGAAGAATTTTTTGATAAATAATGAAGTACTACAGTCATGCCTATTAACTTTACCGTCTCTCAACACATCACAAACACAGTGCATTAAAAATTTTGACAGAATTTAGTATTTCAGGCTCTTAGTCATATTCTTTAATGTATTAAAATTTTCATTGCACAATTTTGATTATTACTCAACATGAGACCCCTTTATTAGTGTTTATAATGAAAATTCACTCTATTGCTACATAGTAGACAAAGTCTCATGCACGAACTAATTTAGTTATATGCGATTTTAAGTTGCAAGTAAATTATTTTTCTTTAAATAATAAGCTAATGAAATAGATGAACTTATGATCTAATATAAATTTAAATTTCACCATTTGAATAATTTAATCAAGAGGAAAACTGAATAATAATGAACAGAGTAAACCATATATAAGGTAATTTTCAGCAGTAAAATCACATTTTAAACCTAAATAGCAAATAGATACATCATGAGTTATAATACCAAGTTCAAATCTACAATAGCTATGGTTTACTTTATCATACATACCTTCTCAGCCTCTGTAATATCTGGGTTCCCAAGTACACGGTAAGATGACCTTTTCTTTTGTGTCCGCTTAATTAAATTCTTGTCGCAAAGCACATGGTCTATTTGTTTCAAAACAGACATATCAAATGCACTGAAGTTGCTGCTTTTTGTGCCACTAACACTAACTTTTGAGCGATTGTACCATTTTTCTAATGTATCATTTCTGAATTTTTTAAAATCATTATGTTGCTGAGATATTACTTCAGAGTATTCATTAAGCTTTCTTCTTTTTGCGGGAACTTCATCAACATTCAAATTAGTTGAGTCATCGCCTTCCTCATCAGTACTAATTATTTCATCATCAGCATCTGCATTTCTGAGGTGGAATAATTTATAAGTATGTACAATATAATGACTGAAATAAAACTTACTGAAGTAATATATTGATGTAGATAAATTTCAGAAAAAAATTTTCCAAACAAAAATTAATCAACTAAAAAAAGGGTAGAAATTAAAAAAAAAACTAGTTATGTATTATGACGCAAGAGCATAAAATACAAGACGATCATAAAAATTCAATTTTTCCCAAGAAAATAAAAGAAGAGGCTTTTAATTAATAACGAAGGAAATATATATATATATTTAAATATAGTTAAAAATGATGGAAAAATAATACAGTTAAATGCTAAATGAGTATCCCCACTGTGTAAATTGAAAACTGCTGTATAAATAGTTTAAATTATATAATACAGGATTGAGTATTAGAGCATTCAATTTGTACTCCAAAAGTTAGGTAAATTAAAATATAAATTTATAAAATAAAAACCGAATTTAAATATTAGTTATGTGAAATGAAAATATAAATTAATTTACATACCTTGACTTCCTAGAACACAAGTTCTTGGTCTCTGGATAAGACTGCAACAATTTCCGCTGAAAGAAAAAGTTTGTGGAATCATTCCTCACAAAAATATTAACTAACTCAACCAACTTGTTATGAAACAAGGCAAAAAATAATCTTATTCACATATTGAAACAAAAT
This sequence comes from Uropetala carovei, assembly GCA_036926305.1. Classification (NCBI taxonomy): domain Eukaryota; kingdom Metazoa; phylum Arthropoda; class Insecta; order Odonata; family Petaluridae; genus Uropetala; species Uropetala carovei. The sequence goes on from JAXCHB010000141.1 coordinate 5,586,297, forward strand.
GCCCACAAAGATGCAACATGACATTCCTAATGATTTCCTAGAAAAAAATTCTATAAATTTAATAATGCTAAACCTTTTCCCTTTATGTAATACGACATCAAAATCTTCCAATAAAACCAAAAAATCATGATATATATAAAATCTATACATACTTATTTAAAAGTCAACTGTGATTAGATCAATAAAATGCTTATCCCCAAAATAAACCACGCTAGCTTAATTTTTTTCATTCTACCAAGAGAATAATGTCATGTCTAACACTTGACTCCTCCATTAAATTTTATACAAAGTGTGATAAATCACACTGAAAATTTCAAGTTTAATGGAAAATGATTGGTGATGAAGCAAGAAGTGACTCGGAATAAACACTCTAAAAATACCAGATTCTGAGCAAAGGTACAAGCTTACTACATGAATGATAACACAACAACTACACACTGGTTAAGTGTAACCATCATCTCCAGTGTACCAATACCTTTTGTTAAATTATATAGTAAGTATGAAAGAAGAATACAAGTGATTTTGTCTGAAATACACCTACTCACATTAAGAGAAATAAACTGCACAATTAATTAATCAGTTTATGGCATGGGAAAATACTCAAATGCTTTGAAATCAGCACAGGACTTTAAATTTTTGACCAAAAGTTGAATTTCAATTTATATTATTCATTAAAATAATGATAAAAGCAATGGTTACTTCTTTAGTTAAAATATTATGGTATTTTCAATGCAATACAGCAAAAGCTCCATAAGAAAACACAATCTGGGAAAAACAATGACATATGAAAATAGAGACAACACATGAAGCGGTGCCTGTAAGTTATAGAGAAAATTTAAGTAAGCATGAAAGTTTGCTTTCAATAAAAAAAAATGAAATTTTTCAGGTTTGTAACAATGAGAAATATATACCTACTACTAGCAAAATTGCCCGGCGTTGCTCGAGGTTATGTTTTTAAATGGACATGACTGTAAATGAAGACAATTATTATTAATGAAACATTATTTCTATGTTAGAAAATTTTGATCTGGGAATTTTTTCATATTTTAATTTATAAAAATTAATTTTTTGAAAATATTTTGAGGATTCTTAATTAAAATGAATAATGAAAGCAGTTGATTCATTTGATAATGCTTTGTAGTAGATGATGCTCTTAGTTTTTCTTTCTGATGCAGGTAGATACAGATTTTGTCCACTTCCAACTCTCAATGTTGCAACGTAAAATTGTTCAACAGTATATCATGTGAGATCAGTTCCTATTTAAAAGCATTGAATTTGTTGCCACGGTTTTAGCATTTTCACTGTTACAAAATTATAAAAATATCTTTTTCATGATCAAAAACTAGGTAAATTTTATGCAAAATTGGCTTAGATTCAGAATTCTGTCTTTAAAAAATATAAGGTTAACTAGCTTTACCCACACAGAGCATCTGCACGCTAGTACTTTATTGCTCAGTATCATAAATTTCTTTATACATACAATTTTCGATCTCTTGATTTGCTGATACAATAGTTAGAGAGTCATATGATCTTACTCGTGAGAGACCTACATAAAGTTGACTATGACTAAAAACTGGTTTTGGTAAGTAAAGACAGATTTTGTCAAAAGTCTGACCCTGCGACTTGTTGATAGTCACAGAAAAAGCTAATCATATAGGGAATTGCTTACATTTAAATTTAAAAGGCATGTTAGTATCTGATGGGATAAGTGGTATTCGGGGTATGAGAACAGTTTCTGTATTTACTGAATCTATAACTCTTGTTTCGATTATGTTATGTTGCAATCGTGTAACTGTGAGTCTCCTTCCATTGCATAGACCTTTAGAGGGTACTAAATTTCTAAGTAACATGATCACAGCTCCTGGTTTCAATCACAGTTTGTGAGGTGGTATTCCAGTTGGCATTAGACTGTTCAAAAATTCCTCAGGGTATGCAAGTTGATCTTCAGTATGCTCACTCACGATACTGTCTACACTTTCGTAAACTACCTCATCTCCTGGTATATGCTCCAGTACGTGATTGTTGAGTTCGAGTGATACTTCATTTGTTATACTGAGAATTTCGCTTCCTTTAAGCTGCTGAGGGGTGACTGTAGTGAAGTTTATATCACCATAGAGTTGTTCAACTGGATCTTGTGTTTGTGGATAGCATCTTTGAGGTAATTTAATTGTTTCTCCATTCTTGCCTTCGCCTACTTCTAAAAGCCATTTTGCAAATTCCCTCTCAGTATCAAGAGCGCATATGTTTCGGGTGAGTTTCATTACATAAAGTTCAGACCAAAGGTGATGTCTCTTCAAACAGCTGGCAACAGTCAGAGATCTTGAACCTCTCAAGATTACAGGCAAGACTTGACGGAAATCCCCTCCCAGTAAGATGATTTTACCACCAAATGGTTTGGTACATTTTGTTAGATAATTGAGAAGTCTATCTACAGCCAGGAAGGTGTGCACATGCATCATTGGAGCTTCATCCCACACTATTAATTTCGTATCTAAGAGTGCTTTTGCTTCAAGTGTGTTTGACTTTAAATTGCAAGTCGAAGTAGCATTTAGGATGAGTGGTATTTTGAAAACCGAGTGAGCAGTTCTTTCTCCAGGTAATAGAGTAGCTGCTATTCCAGTTGAAGCTACAGGAGTAGCTTGATCTCCCTTTCCTCTGATTGTAGTAGTATTGAGTAAACAAATGTTTTTCCTGTACTTGCAGGTCCGTCTAAAAAGAAACATTACGATCTCTCTCTTTGATTTCCATATATTGCATCAAGTACTGTTTCAATGGCCATTCGTTGCTCATCGTTAAGTTTTTCTGTATTTGTACTGGCTTTGGCTTGCTCTTCTAAAATGTCAAAGGAGTACAAATTCAGAATATCTTACGGTAGATTTACAAATGGCAGTTTAAGTTCCCTCAGACTCAAACCATAAGCCTTGATTAATTCATCGATTTCTGCAAGCACGTATTGTGGTCCAGTCTCTTCAGAATATCTACATACAAAATCTTCACACATTGCATCTTTATGCTGAACCCAAAGTTCAGGAACATTTTCTGGTTCTCCAAATCCACAGATCATCGCGAATAACATTCGCAGGTAACTTGGCATTCACATCTGAGCCACTTCAGTTAGCGTATCATGCCAAATTCTATCACCTTCAAGAAGTCCAAGTTCTCCACATGTTTCTTGGAAAGTCTCACATAGTGCCCCATTGACAGTCTTCAGACTCTCGAAACCAATCACATCCCTATTTCGTGTGAGTAACATTCGCAAATAGTATCTTTCGCTATCTTGTATACTAACTGCCAGCATTCTCTCAATCACTCCTTCTCCTCCTCGTTGGCATCTTTTCCAATTTGTCCCTTTCTTATTGAAAACATAATACTTTGGTATATCTGTGTAAGTGTAGTTACATGCTTGTTCGTCAATTTGATTAAGTTTGAACCATGCAGCTAACACTGTTTGTTTTGTAGATGCCCTTGCAACTGCCTGGTCTTCTTGTCCTTCATGATAAATTACTTGTTGTTGTTCAGGCAAATGTACTGCTAATCTGAGTATAGAGTGAGACTTTTCTGACATGGTGCTGCAGCGGTGGAAGACCAGCGCGCTGCTGACAAGGTAGTGGGAGCTCCCACCTCCATTTTTTCCACTGAAGTTTTCCTACCTTTTATTCGATGGTAGATAACTGCCTTCGGTATATTATAACACTCCTCTGCCTCCCTGAATGTTTTGTTTTTATTGACAAAATCGCTAACTGCTCGTAAAAGTTCTTCAATCGTATACCCGGACCACTTCTCTTCCGTTTATATGTACGCTGCATATCAACACTACAACAACCCAAAGATCGTTAGTTAACAACTAAATTGACAGCCCAGAGAGGAAATTTAACTAATTGTTAGAAAACTAAGTATGTTTACATTTACCCCAAAACATAGTTTACAATTACCCCTCTTCTAAAAAATGGATGGAGGAAATGTAAACTACTTATAACACCCTGAAAACTTGTAAAAACTTATAAAGACACTAAATAATGAAAAGAGGATTAAAAATTATTTAAATAGTGAGTTTGTACGAATTAACTTGCAAATATGAATGGTGAAAATAAAAGAAACGTAAGAAGCACACAATGTAGATCGACCACTTGACGGGAACCGATGAGAGAAATAAGCGGAATTTTTCGTAACCTCACTGATCTGTTACAAACAAAGCAGTGCCGCCACCTCTGAAGAAGCCAAGAATCATAAGTTTAATATAATTAGGCACCAAATGTTAACACTTTTTTCAGGAAACGCCGTTTACAATCACACCTTGTTCACATTTATCCCACTTGACCCTACAAAGAATCGCAGCCTTGTTAAGTTTATTATGTATTCTGTTATATAAAAATGTCTGCACTTATGAAATGAAAACTCAGTCGACATTGTGTCATTTTGGTTTTGGCACAGTGGCGCTACTGTTTATATGTCATATTACATCATGCAAAAACGTGAACCAGATGTCAGAGGTTGTCTGCTACATACACAGTAAAGTAAAACATCAAAAATTCCAACTAATGAGGAGGAGTATTCTAAATAAACGAATTGTCTACATATTGGAACACACTAATATATTATATGTACGTCGTAGGCCATAAAAATGAGTAGCACATAATTGTCAGGCTGAATCCGAGATATGTGAATTGTATTGGTAATAACTCAATGTATTATGCTTTTATTTAGTGTTTTCAGCTTTCTTCTATTATGTCATTATCATTTTTCATTTTATCAAAAAAAAATATGTAGTATTCGGCTATTTGGCCATCCCAAGGCCGAAGCCGAATAGCAGATTTTGGTCGAATACCAAGGCCGAAGCCGAGCTTTGGTGCATCACTAATACATATCATCCATATCAAATATACCTGAAATTCCATTAATTTTTCCAGCAAACCAAGTCCTCCTTTCTTGCAGAGGTTCAATTGAGTTTGAAATTCACTTTCACCCAATTTCTTGAAAGAATGGAATGAATCATGATGAGGCAACCTATTTGCAGCCACAAGGCACTTCTGCAGTTGGATACGAACTTCCAATAAATGATCCCATAGTCCTATGTAAAATGTAAAAAGCTTTAGTATTTTAGTTCTTTATAAAATGTTTTTCTCCTATACTGAGGAACACACAGAATTGGATTATTAATTTATTCTTAAGTAAACTTTTATAAGGAGCATATAAAAGAAAAGCACACACAACCATCTTCAAGGCAGAATTTTAACCCATAATCCTAGAATTAGGAAACAGACATGCTAACCACTCCTCTAACACCAATAATCAGACAAATACCTATTTTGCTTCTACTCATACTATACATTTTGGATTCACTGAAATAATAAGAGCAAATAGAAACTAAGACCTACTATATCAGGCAACAGAAAGGAATAATTACATCAATGAATTCCCAATGTTTTACTTTCTCATATACATAATATACATTGAGTTAACTCTCAACATTCTAAGTTTATATTACTTGCAGAGGGTTTCCATGTTACACCACTTTGAAATTTGCAACATGGATTTTACCCTCCACAGAAGTACATAAGCAATGGTATTGTAATATTTGCATATTTGACATTCATGGTGATTTTCAGGAACCTAACTTCTATGAATGTTGTGACCTTACATTATTTATTTTCCCCTATAATGACTCTATTTTACCGTATATTGAAGAATCTAAGTTGAACTTTCCATATCAAAATACATGTTTAGTGACTATTACCTCTTTCACTTGAATACTTCTCATGAAAACAAAATTGAGGTATAATATGATGAAAGTTAACATCTCAATAAGGTGCAGGAAAAAATCAAGAAGCCATACTTTCAAAGTTTGAAATAAAACATGAAAATAAACATCTCGATAGGGTGTAACTGATTTGATGATTGTGAAACCCACAGTAAATTCCTATATGGATTTTTCATTAATACTGGCCCTTGCCAACTGTAGGTTAAATAAGTGACCCCCACAATTGGCAAGGGACTAGTGTACAGGTACTCCTAGTTATATGAGAGTTCGAAAAACGTGATTTTATTTTAATGCGCTCAACTAATTTAGACCGATTTCAATTAATAGCACTCGCTTTAATGTGAATTGCATATTTTCTGTTTACTCTCGGTGTTAGGTCTCCTCACCCCCAGTTGTTGAAATCCACCATTTTCTTCCCTTCCTTCCAAGTGAGAGAGAATGTATACTCTCAGCAAGTGCAGACTTTGCTGGTGGTCAACAAAATGTTTCACTCAAAATTTCTTAGCAGTGTCTAACGTTCTTTTTCAAACTAAATAATTATAAACAATTTATTCATACTAAAATGACATAAATATTATTAAAATACAAAAAAGGATGTACTGTATAGACAGGGCCAGCTCAAGACATTCGTGCGTCCCAAGCAGATTTCAATTATGGCGCCCCATAGATTCATACAAGTTATATGAGGAATAATTTATTAGTTTAATAGGATACAATTATTTTGATATTGCATGTATTTTTATGACTAAAATTTATTTATATATACAAGTTCTAATATACAGAGAAATAACTTTAAAATTCACAAAAAATAATAAATAGTTTTATAAAAATGAAGTATATTTACAGAGAACTTAACATAAAATTTAAATACATTTTTACAATAAATTCTGTTTTCATGCTTTTGGGTATGCAAAATCGTGTAGTAGGTCTTCAAACTTGATTGTTTTTAAAACATTGTGCTCTATAGAGATAGTAGCCAGTCCAGTCAGCCGCTCTTGAGACATAGTTGATCTCAGGTAATTTTTAATAATTTTTAATTCAGAGAAACTTCTTTCACACGACGCGACAGTTATTGGGTAAGTTAACATAATTCTCAGTGCAACTGCAACATTAGGAGCAAATTCATATGGTAGAATGAACTGCAATACATCTAATGGTGTCCAAGCAGATTTGATTAAACCAGACAATGCTGTAATTTCCTCAAACATTTCCGAGCCATCCAAATCAATCTCATTGCTATCATTTGAGTCTGTTAGTGCTGCTTGTAGATCCAAGCATTTTTTTAGAAGTTCATCTTTAGTAAGGTTTTTAATATTATTTACATCATAAAGGAAATTAAATAAGTTACTGTGGTTATGTAATTGCATAACTCTTTCTTCTATGGACATTATTACCAGATCATGGACATAGAAAAAAATTCTACTTTAAATTGTTTCTTCAAATCGATTAGGGATTTATCAGGAGCAGTTTAAATTTTTTCGTCGGGGATGAATACGATTCTTTATAGAAAAAAATGGTTCAACGTCCAAATCAATGGCAATTTTTCTGGCATCTTCTAAAGATTTATCAAATACAATGTCCGACCGACATTTCTTAAGTTTTTCTAGGGTTACTTTCAAAATATTGACAACTTGCGAAATGCACATTTTTTCTGTTTGTGAACATTTGCTGGCTGTGCTAATCATCTTTAAAATAGTATACCAGACAACGATACAGCAAATAAAACGGAAATATTTCATTTGATTTGCCAATGTTTCATAAAGTGAATCGTAAATTTTCCCAGAATGAAATCTAAAAGGTTTGATTGCTTCTATTCTACTTTTCCATCTGGTTCCGCTCAATGGTTTCAATGTTAATGTACTAATGTTTTTCATTAAAACAGACCAGCGTCTTGTAGATCCACTCATAAAAACAGATACCTTGTATTACACTAAAAAAGATACAGCTATGTGAGACGGTTTAGCAGCATCATTAACGACAAGATTCAAAGAGTGAGCATGGCAAGGAACAGAAAATGCTCGACTATTTACATTTAATATCCTTTTTTGAACACCCGAATGTCTGCCTTTCATGTTTGAAGCATTGTCTTAACCTTGTCCGTGCATATTACTTAGAGGAGTACCAGCCTTTTCAAGTTCCTTTAAAATTGCCTTCGCAAGTTCTGATGCAGACGTTTTCTCGACCGGAATGAAATTAAGGAAGTGCTCACAGATTTCAGCCCCTTGAGTGATGTTGATAAAACGTAATATTATTGACATCTGTTCAACATTGCTTACATCTGATGTACAATCAACAATTATCGAGTAATACTTCAACTGCTTTAAATTTTCTAATATCTGACTGCGCACTACCTGAGACATTAGCTGTATTAGCTCATTTTGAACATTTTTACCTAAATAGTGATTGTAAAGTCCACTTGATTTTACTCTTTGCAGATGCTCTGCCATGACAGAATCAAATTTTGTCAACAGCTCTACTAATTGTAGATAATTCCCATTATTGCTTTCATACAATCTGTCTGATGAACCCCTAAACGCGAGACATTGGTGGCCAAGAAATTCAACTATTGCAAATAATCTTTCTAGCACCCCTTGCCAATGGCGAGTCTCAGCACTCAAATTGTTCTGCAAATATGCATCTAATATTTTATTGCTATCCACCCTTTTCTTTAGTTTTATCCAGTTCTTATGAGATTCTAGGTGAACAGGTGAATTTTCATGCTCTTTCAAGGCTTGACACAAACTTCTCCAATCACTATAACCACCCTCAACTATGGAAATTTTTGTCAAACTGCGTTTTTAATTGGTGAGTAAACTAGCCATGTTCGATTAACTTCCTCTCCATTTTCAGCCTCCTTTTGGCATTTTCAACTGTAAATTGTTGGTTATGCTTATCTTTAGGGTAATTAAAATTTGAACTTGGCTTTGCCAGTCCTTTTCTAACTGCTTCCATTCTAAAAGAATCTGTAAGAACACAGGACCAGGTTGCAGGATCTGAAATACTTTCAACGATACCATCTCCATATTCATCGCCAAGATCTGAATTGACCATGCTGTCTGCCTCCTTCTCAGACTTAGGTGAAGAAAGCTCATTTTTCTTTTCTTTGAAATGAACTGCATTTTCACTTGTTACGGATTCTCTCAATCTTCTTTGAGGAATTTATGTAAAGAATCGGATTGCTTTTTTAGTTCTAATTTAGTCTTAGCCTTTCTTTTGCAATATTCAGCACCAGATAATTTTTTATGACCAACCATCGTCCGCTTTCAAAACTGTAAAATAGTAAGGTATGGCCTCTTAATTTTTTATACGAGTAATATCGAAAATATACTGGCACTAATAATTACTTATAGAATTAATTGATATTTGTATAACAAAATAAATTTACTCCATATTTTTGCGAACTGTCTTAATTAAAAAGGGAAGCGATAATTTTAAAGCTATAAATCAGAATATCTACAACTAATATATCTTTCAATCTACTTTTTTCAAGGATAAAATAACATAAAATATTAACATGTTGCACTATAAAGGCTTCCAATTAGCCCATAATCAGGAAACACGAAACTCGAAAAGAATAAATCTATTTACCGTATATACTCGTGTATATGCCGACTCCATGTATAGTACGACCCCTGATTTTTTCGTGAACAAACCTGATTTTTTCATATATCTCGTTTATAGTACGACCCCAGCTTTCCACCATGGTCGATATATTTCGTTTCGATGGCTCGATGGTTACGAGCGAGATATATCGAACAACCTTGATTTTCCACACAACCATAGAATAGACCGTAAATGTCGTAAATATTATTTCTTGCGAGTACACTAAAATTCGGATAAGTTAAGCATCTTACTCCTAAAACATTTAATAAAAAATGATATGAATCATGATTGCACAAGATGAAATAAAATCGTTTCAATTCTAGTACGTCTGGATTACGTTCCGCGTACGTAATGGTTCCACTCGCTTATCTATTTAATAGGTAGGGGTAACGGATAAAAAGAAATTACTTTGTAATATTCCACAGTCTTTATTGTTTCTTCAATCACACACCGACCGGTTTCCACTACAAAATAATTCTAATGGTGTTACTAACCGACGTAACACCTTTAGAATGACTTTGTAGTGGAAACCGATCAGTGTGTGATTGAAGAAACAATAAAGACTGTTGAATATTACAAAGTAATTTCTTTTTTCCAAGATGTCGAAATTCCATGAAGTTATGCCGTCTACGATACTTTTAGTCCAACTCGTTCCAATCCATCCCTTGTAAAAAGATGCAAACAAAGATGTACATACATAAAATTCAAGAAAGGAAGTGCCCGTAAATCGTCACTTATATCAAGTATTTGTGAATTTGAAGCTGTATATATGAAAAAGATTCTACTCTTCATGAAGCAACATAACAACGATAAAGGACCTCACTGTTAAGGTTAGCCCACCATTAGAATGCGTGCGGGTGGCATAACTTCACCGAAAATGCCCGTGAAGATACATGAATTTTAAATCCTCAAATGCATTACTCGTGTATAGTACGATCCCCAATATTTGAAATAAAAATTTGGTCGAAAAAACTCGTACTATACACGAGTATATACGGTATTTGAAATGCAATTTAGCCAATAAAATAACACAAGTTGACAGAACTCAGATCTTCTCGTCGATTCATTAACATAAAAAACATGATGTTAGTCAATCGCGCATTAAAAATTGCTCTTTGCACCACGTTGCATCCTATCAAGCAAAATTGTTTTATTTTTCAGTTTTTGTCATGATTTTACTGAAAATAAAATTAATAAATATGGATTTCAGGTATATATGATTTTACTGCAAAAATAAATGAAAATGGTTTTCCTACGTCTCTCAATAAATGTTTAATATAATATGAAATAATGACCTCTATAAACCCTGTTCCTTTCAGTAAAAGGTATTTCATTGATCTTCTAGTGGAAAACGTAGAACGTATCGCTTTCCTTCCTTCTTGAAATCACACAAAATATTTATATCCAACTAATTGTAAGACAGGCCAACAGACTGTCATCTAGCTCTTTCGCATTACTAAGTGAGAATGGTGAGAATGCAGCTTAGGGTATGCTTCATAGCAGACTGATATTTCCCAGAATGGTTAAGTATTTTGAATATTCCAAGAAAAAATAATGAGACCGAAATATAAGGCACTGAGGGACGCAAAGCCCTGCCAGAGGGTCATTGCCGCCTTGATGAAAGTAGACCTCGCCACCCCCAATGTTTCTTGCTGATGGTCTCTTTGTTTTGTGCCCCGAGGCTTTTCCCCCCAGGAGAAATGCACTCTTTGACCATATATAGGCACGCGATGGATGTGGGAGAAGGGCAATTAAGAAAGGAGAGACGGGAAAGGAAAACGGGCATCACCCTCGCCGCCCTTGCGAACATTTTCATTGATTCTTATGGGGAAATTATGTTCAATTTATGCGGTTTCACCCTGTGACTTTTTTTGGAACACAACTGCCACATAAACTGAGGAGTACCTATACTTATAATTTGATATTAAATTAGGAAGTTAAGAGTTATAAACGTAAATAAATTACATCCTACCATAGAGGAGAGAGTATCAGAAGCAAATGTGCTTTCTATGGCATACAATAAATTATTTAACTAAAAACAAGGTCAAAGATGAAAAGGAATTAAATAAGAACCCTTTAAAGACTAGTATTCTCATAAATATTTGCTTGGGTAATTTAATAGATAGACTGCCCCAAAATAAATAGTGCTATATATACTGTATCAGAATAAAAGTAATATTCTGCTTTTTATTGATTTTTTCAATTTCTCTCTAGTTTCACTTTAAGGTATTTCAAAAGTTAATAGACAAATAAATGTGAAACTACTGGCAAATTTAAAGTATATAAAACAACAAGATACAAGGAATTGGTAAACCCTATACGATTTAAAATACCATTTAATGGATATGAAAGATAAAAGTACTTACTTATTTGGCTCCTAACAGCATTTCCTTTTTCTAACTCAGCAGATAAGTCATTAGTGATCAAATGCTTGAACAAGCCATCATCAACCTGAAGGCATTGATTAATATCAGAAATTTTTGAAACCTGCTCTACTAAAGATGCATCATCACTTCCAGCAGCATTGCATTCCAATTCACTTTCTTCATCTTCAGAGACTGCTTCATCACTGCAAACAAATACATGTTCAAAATTACGTTTACAATTTGTGATCAATGGTTTTCAAAACAAAAAAGTTACTGTGATAGCTGATTACTACTATGTAAACTCCATGGCATAAATTAAATAATGTATAGTATAGGAAAAAATACATCAACACTTCATAAATGACTGCAAAATTATTATATTAGGAATTTTAAAAGCCAAACACACTCAACAAATACTTCCAAAACACAAAAACTGCCTGTACAAAGGTATTTACAGTTCCAGCTGTTATAATAGATCCAACATATTATTACAAACATGTAATGATAAATTATATTTGTCAGACAGAATACTCACACCTACAAAGAACTGCCATAACAATCAAAGGAGTTACATATAACGATTGCGATACTTTTAGATTGACAGCTGTTCGTAAATGACCAAAGCAAATTGAAATTCAGAATAGGACTTGAATATAATGTTACCTTGATAACTCTGAACCCAAAGACCCGGTGCTTTCATCTTCAGAAATTTCAGACTCCTCTATTTCCTTAGATAAATCCCCTAAAATACTCGAACCATTTTCAAACTTTTTACGGGAGACTTTTTTTCCCAAATATTTTTCATCGTCTTCATCTAATAACGCACACTGTGAAAGTTTCAGAGAGCTGGGCAGAACTTCATCATCTAAGTATTCACCCGAGTTGTCCACCACTTTCGCTGTAGTTTCTGAAATTGAAACTCAAGTAGTAACTCTACAGAAACATAGCATATTTAAAATATTCTATTGAGATTCTTAACCGCAAAAGGCATTTTACATCAGACAAGAAATATTAGTAAGAAGTTCGCATCTTTCCATCAATCATGCCTAATTCTAAGCTTACCCCTAATAACTAATTTCTTATTAAAAATTATTAACACGACGGCGATGCACCATTTCAATCGCTGTGATTTAAAATTACCTGAATATTCAGTTTCAGGATCTTCCCAGACTGGATTGGGATTAATAAGTTCACTTATTTTTTCGGACAATGTCTTTTTCTTGTCAGCCATCCTTAAACTAGACGATTTACTTAGTAGCAGTAATATGCTAAGTTTAAAGCCTTTGACATAAAAGTTTTAATAAAAATATTTGGAGTAGTTTCTCACTTCATGAAAGAAAACACTAAACATAAACACTAACACATGGTTGAATAGCCACCATTACAAATCCAATCGTTTACAATCGAATATCGGTCGAACGATTAGTATCGATAGCACAGGAGCTGCACTATTCAAATTACATACATACATATATTTTTCGAATTTATTTACTGCTGTATATTACCTTATATGAAAATTGATTTTTACGGAATGAAATAAAACCAGGGACTTTCTTCCAAAACTTCGACAATATCTATTGAAATAGGCATGTTTGAGATATAAAATAAATGAGATTTGCTTCTACTAAAGCTCGAAAAGTTTTGAAAACGTCATTCATTTTACAATGCAAGCGGAATTGTGAAGCTGGAGTTACTGAGCGGTGTGTGCGCGCGAGGTGTGGAGGGGGGAGGTGGGAGGGGAGGGTGGCTTCTAACTAGGGTGCGCCTGGGCCCACAATATCGCCTCTGGATGAGTTAAGCTAACCTAAGGTTGGAACTCAAAATAATATCTTAAAAGCGAGAACGAGTTTTTTGTGTGCTAACGCGTCACCTTGAGAGAGCGTGTATGAATTCCTGTGTTCGAGAGAATGTGTTTGAGAATGTATTCGAGAGTGTGAGTGAATGTAAAATGGAGAATATTTTTGTTTGCATTTGTGAGTGTGCGGACGTATGCGCGTGTGATAACGTGCGTGCGCGTCTGCCTCTGTGAGTGAGCGTTAGCGCGTCAATGTGAGCGCGTGCGCGCCTGAAAGATATTTCTGCAGTCGCGTGCGTTTGTGTGCCTGTGCATGTGTACACATGAATTTTTTTGTATCACAAGCGGATTTTTAAGTTTTATTGTTATTTTATTTACCTTACTAGCTTGGCGATACAGTACCATACATAATACCTGGGAAGCATCATAACGAGAGAAGCGAAACGTACCAATGAAATAAGGAGTGTAATAGTGAAATCAAAAGGAAGGTATAAGTAAGAAATTGATAAAATTCTATGTATGAAGTATCGTTTTACACGGAGAAAAATCATTGACACTCAGGAAAAATTTTATAAAATACTTGGATAGTTTCGAAATGTGGGCATGGAGAATGAATAATGTTGAAAATAAAATATACAGATATGATGAAAGACGAGGAAATAATAAGAATAGGATAAAAGCGAATAATCACACAGATAATAAAATATATGAAAGCGAACCGATCGGACTTTATCTGTGGAGAGAGAGCATGATTAAAGATGTGCTAGAAGGAAAGCGAGAAATACATAGTAAAGGGTGTCAGCTGATGGGCCACTTGATGGGGAAAGTGAAAGGGAAATGAAGAAGATTACGGAAAGCAGGAGAACTAGGTTTAACCATGAATAATCACGAACCTGTCTAAGGTGAGACTACCTATGATGATGATTTCTTTGGGCTTCAATGTTTCCGAAAGTTTCCGTCAGCATTCAAGAGATCGACGAAAGAAAAGGTTTGCTAAGTGTGACACTGAAAGTTTAAATATGTAATATTAATATCTAGTTTGACGTCTGTTTTCCAGTGCATTAATGTCACTACTTTTCTTTTTTCTGTTTAAATAATATATAAAAAATAATAGTTCATACTCAATAATAAAATCTGAAAGCTATATAGAAGTTTAAGCATTTTTCTTACTAATATTTTATATATTTGGTATAATGTGGCGAATATGGTGATTATAATAATAACAAAGTAACTACAAGAAGCACACGGCTTCACAATTACTAGTCTACTGAAGATTCGACTTTACATCAATGTCTCAGGTCGAAGAATCTGGCGCATGTGCCTTTCACAATCTAACTGAAATATGTATATCCGTTTCTTCACGCGCTCACGAGCCTTTTGTTAGATCTTGGCTGGTTCACCGATCCTACTCTTTTTCAGTCCAATGTTTGCTTTCCTAAAAACCGGAAAAACTTACTTTCGTTCCACTCAGTAAAAAAGAAAATGTGCAGGGTTTTACGCATCCATTTATTCCATAAAAACAAACAGACTTTTACTCATTCAAAAATTTCATACCCTTTAATTCATTTATGTTTTTATTAGACGCGTTCATAAACATGCGGAGCGCCTACTAGCGTCGTCGAATCCGTCGCCAGCAATTAAGAAATCTCTATCGAGAGAGAAACATTTAAATTGTAATGGCTATCATTAGACAGGAAAGACCTCAAGCGAATTGAGGTAAGGGCTTATTCATATCCCTTGCGTTTGCATTATTTACTTTGAGCATTTCCGCTTGCGTGTACCAGCGGTGCGTTTCCAATATCTTAAGCTTTTTTTTGGTGCTCACCCGAACCCGCTCTCACCACGCGAGCAAGTACGTGTCAACTATGAAGATACAATTTTGTAAATATGTTCTTACTCCACTTAGTGAGAAATTAATGGAAAAATTGTAATCGCAGGTGGGGAATAAAACACAAGCGGCCTTTTTTTGGCCATGGAGCGCGAGGCTCACCGTCTTGCTCGCCTTGCCCCGACTGGATACCTCAAGGGTTGTGTTGGTGTATAGGGCAAGAAAAAATTCATTTGTGGGATACGTCATTAGTAATTGAAGCAGGGTATGTAATAGATGAAATGTGTAACGTTAGAAATTTTAATTCAGGCGTGTGAATGAGATAACTAAGCAAAATTACAATTGTCTGTGCCCTATTCACCCAACTTCATAAAGGTGAATAGTGTCATGCAAGTGGTCAACTTTAATAGCTCTTGCATGGAATCTAAGTGCGATTATAACAATTTCTATTGTGTTAATGTAATGCTCAAGGGTCAACGTGTAACAGTATCCACAAGAAGTTAGAGAAAGATTAAACAGTAAGCAGAAATTTCAAACGCTTCATTTTTGACCCGATTCGCCGAATTACCCTAAATAGATCAACGATTTGGAAATTTTGGTAGGTCGTTATGGCAATCATTTTTCTTCTAATAAATCCATTATGATGCTTTTGGTACAAATACACAACCTTATTTAAATTAAATATTTCAAATATCCAAAAATATTGATATTTTTTATAAACATTTCGATAACAAAGTAGCCATCATCATCATCGTTGCAGATTCTTTCATTGGAACAGTGGCGTTAGTACAAATTCTGTCCCTTCCCCTGCGAAAATTTCGAACGGTTCCCCATAAACAACCATAATAAAAATCATTCTAAATTCGCTTCGAAAAGGTTTATACCTATAAGTGAAAATTGTACCTTTTAAACAATTAGTTTTATTTACGTCGATTGGCGTTTTAAATTGTATAAATTATGTGATTTTCTTGTTGCCCTTTTTGAATTCGTCAAATTTTTTTCCTGCAGCTCCACTAGTTGTACGTAAATTATCTTTTTCCACTCTAAATAAATACGAAAAATAATAAAAACGGTTACAGTGTGTCATAATACGTAATATAATAAACTAAAGTTTCTCTTACTTCTGACTTTCCCGATTTCCAGGCTTTTTGCAGATGTGTACAGGGACAGACCTCTCAATAGGTAGGAACATGCCTTGTGACGTTGGAGTTCTAGTAATGCGATGATTATTGCGCATGTGGCAAAAAGAATCAATATAAAGTTTCATTTAATCACTTTTGAAAAATCCTAAATTTTGTAACCTATACTACGTACCAAACTTAATGATCGCTGGCCAGGCCTCCAAAGATTAGGGCGTTCCCTTCGTCAACAAATCAGAGGCATCCGGCGTTGCCGTCTGTTTGTTTCCTACTCAGGGAATTTACCGCGCTCTCTCTCTTTCTCACAATCAGGGAACTTACCGCGCTCTCTCTCTCTCTCTCACGCACAGCAGATGCGTAGCGTCTTCTGCTTGCGGCGGATGAGTTTTGTGTGAAAGATGTCTGAGCGAAAATCTGTGAGACGTGTTCTTCAGAGTTCCGCGCGGAATTTAGTTTTAAGTGTACGAAATTACTTCGAGAGGGAGAAAAGTAATGGTGGATCGTTACTTGCTATTTCGAAGGTTGTAAAAAGATCAGCTGTTGCCCTTAACTTGGGAACGGCTACAGTCAGAAGAATAACCAACGAGAAGTATTCTCAGGAAAACCGTAGTAGAACACACAAAGAAAGTTATCGAGGAGGCTTGGATTAAAGAAGGAATATTGGAAGAGGGAATTCAAGAAATTATAATAGCATTGACCTCAAGTTCGGATTCGAATACTAGCAGTGATGTCAATATTAGCGAAGATAACGTTGGACTGGAAGAATTAGGAGTTTCACCTTTGTAGAAGGTAACTATAAAAATTATAGAAATTATTTATATTTGTTTCATTCTGTTTAAATACTAAGGAAGGTAGGTATTGATTGAATAATTACTCTTTGTTTAAAAAATTAAGTGTAAAATTAGATAATTACTGATATGCTGTATTGTTTTGCCATTTACTCATACAAATATCTCTCTTTTTTTGAACAGCTTCAATTGAACACTGTCAATCAGTCAACAATTTGTCTCCTGATTTAAATATCTTAATGTTTTACTAGGTAAGAAGGTGAGGTGAATGATGAGGTATAATTTCCTCTTGACTATTTATTAACAAGTTAAATTTTCAGTCTATGCCAAGTTGATCAGTTCCTCCATGGTGCCTTTGCCCAAATTTCCAGCTGCTAATTAATTTCCACAAGATAAGTATATTGGAGTATTACATTACCACACTATTGAATGAGTGTTTTGAAATTCATTATGCTATTCCTCTCTTTTTTGCAGAACCAGTTAATTCCAACCAATGTTCATACTTAAGTTTGATTATAAGTATTAATTCATAAGTTATAAGTTAAGGCAATGCTAATAACAAAAATAATCTGTAAT
This sequence comes from Uropetala carovei, assembly GCA_036926305.1. NCBI lineage: Eukaryota > Metazoa > Arthropoda > Insecta > Odonata > Petaluridae > Uropetala > Uropetala carovei. The sequence continues at coordinate 5,604,150 of JAXCHB010000141.1, forward strand.
GATATAACTAAAACCTTCATCAATTAATTTTATATGGTGAAAAGCCTTTCATTTTTTAAAAAATTTTCATTCTTTTCTGCAAGAAAAGTATATGATTCTGTTACATTCCTTAGTTATCTCTTAGGTGCAGTTTTAAATTCTTCCATGGCTTGCTGTAATCCCTACACTTCAAATGTGCATTAATCTATTTTCATGTGTCAGTGCTTACTTAAAATCCCTGTAGTGTGTGTTCATCCATCTATCCCACAGTGCTTTTACTCCCATTTTTAGTGCTATAGTCTTGCCATTTCACGCTCAAATCGTGTGTGCTTCAGCTTTGGATATTCTTTATAATGGTTAACTTATTCAGTGCCTTTTCTACCAAATGTGGTTCTCCCTATTATCCTAATTAAAGTGTAAATTGTAATTTATTTGTATAGGGTCAGTGTCTACTTGAAATCCCTGAAGTGTGAATGTGTTTCTCCCTCTATCCCACAGTGCTTTTCCCTTTTTAGTGCTATAGTTTTTATATTTCATGCTCAGAGTATGTAAGTGCTTCTTCTTCTTTATGACTTAGCTTATTAAAGTTTAAATTGCAATCTATTTGTATAGTGTCAGTGTCAGCGCCTGTGTGTACATGATAATGACGGATTTAAATAACTTGAAGGCAGGTGAAGATAAGTGATTATTTCAAAAGTATTTTTGTCTTAACTTTTCTCATTATTATACATTTCCACTTTATTACTTACTGTTCATGCTTAGTATATAATTCCATTTCTGTTTATTTTATATCCTAAAATTGCTTCTCTTATTTTTACTTCATCTATTTACAAATAACCTAAATTTTATATGTAGCTAGGTACTCTATTTTTAATTCACTCTGTCTCTGTACCTATCATTATATTTCAATAGTGACATTGATGTGGCTATGATTAATCTAATGTCATATGTTTTCTCAGGATAAATTTAATAATAGAATATTTGAAAAAGAGATAATTTCATAACTTTTGAGAAGCCAATAATTTATTTTGAATGATCTGGGATTTGAAATACTTTTCATCCTAATGTAATGACGACAGTAAATGTTTTAACCCAGTTTGTTCATAATAAAGTTTTGGTTTTCAGGAAGTTATATTACTTACTTCTTTTTATGAAATTCAGTAATAATAATATGCTGACAAAAACGGTTATTTTATTCTAGTGTTGATCTTACTATTTATGTGCACAATTTAATCGTGTTTATTGTTATGTTTTCTAATCATTGCTTCTTTTACAGCTCTCTATATCTTAGTTTACCTCAGTAGGTTTCGCAGTTTTTTCACGTCTCTCTTCTTGTGGCCGTTTTTCTGCAAATGGGGTTTTTGCCTTACTGGTTTTTCCCTGTAAAAATGTTCAATTTGTGTGCAGTTTTAAATATATTAAGTAATTTTACTACTTTGAATTTCTTTAATATTCCCATATTCATGCAAACGTTTACTCTGAATCACAGTGTATATAATATGTAATGGTTTATTGTCTTTGGAATAAGTAAAAGTACCTACTCAATGAAAAGCGTTATTTTTATTCTTTTATCCAATCATGATTTCCTAATAATATGATAATTATTAACTTATGTGTTTGCTTTAATCCGTGTAATGCATTTGTTATATTTAAAATATTAGTAACAATAGAAGTAAGAAAGTACTCGAAATGTAATTCTTCCGTAATCCAACTGTTACCTTTAAGAATATTTTGCTCTTCTTCTTGATGTGATCTATTAACTATTTGCAATTATATAGAGTTGATTGTTAATAATAAAAATAAATAGATGAAATTAAATATTGTGTATTTATTCCTACTCCGCACCCTCTTCCCTTTCATGATGCATATTGTACTACTTGGTTTTTTTAAATTAATAGTTCAATAAGACCTAAACTTTTAGAATGCTGCGTCTTTACAACCTATGGCTAAAATTTCTGTATTTTCGGCAATACGAGATAGGATACGGAAAATATGGCAGTATTTTCATCTGGCTGAAATGTTACGAGATGGTTCTACGCAGTTCTACCGTTATATACTTAACAGCTGCTTGAAAGCAGAAGCAAATAACTGTGAGAACGGAACATATGTTGTGGTTATACATGTGGTCCCTTAGAAATCCCACACCATTCTTTTCCCTCGTCCTTCCCTCCTTGTGTTTATTATACTACCTGCTCCGACATTTGCCATTCGCATACCAAATAGTCTCATCTTCCTGCTAACTTTTTTTCTACGTATTCTCAAAAATGTAAAATATAACATCCTTTTCTCTTATTTGTCATATAAGCAGAGAATATTCTATATTGTTTAAATGACAATCATATAAAATAGATACCCTATAACGTGGAAAATGTTTTATATCTACTTATGAAAGACAAAGGAGGAAGTAATATATTCGTAGTTACTACGATAATATTACCAAACGTAAATACTCGTAATTTCATTTAATGTAGCTTTAAATATTAAAGTTTTCAACATTTTTATAATTTCGTTTACTGATGTTCGCCTGTCTGACCCCACTCCTACAAAGAGTCTTATCCATCCAGCGTCTCTGCCAACTTGCGAAGCACTATAATTGGTCCACGTTTGTGGACTGATTCGGCAACAAGGTTCCCTTTCCATACATTTTAACCCCGCCTCCCAGCGATCATTAAGTTTGGTACAGACCGTAGTGACAGATATTTAAATACGTATGGCTTAATATTTTATTTTTACGGAAAATATGGAGGGGCGCGTGATTAATAAATCCGGCTCTGCACATGTAACAACGATGGAATGAATAATTATATACATGCATAATATACCTTTAAGATGCTGTAAAATAAAGAATAAATTGTATTTTTATACATACCAAATTATTTGAATATTTATTTCCTCAAAAACACCGAAAAATATTCCAGGTTTTCTGGTAAGCTTCACGGATTACCGCGTTCACACTTCAAGCGTTACACTCCAACTATACCCGTTTTCTACTCTTATGAAGCTTGACCTTGAAAATCCTAGTTGTACCATGGAAGAATAATATTCTTCCATGGTTGTAAGCTTACTGCTGCAGCCAATGAAAGCTCGAGAGACTGTCAATGGGGAGGGGAGAAAGTCAGTCGGTCTCTTGCCATCGTGCTGTTCACATCTCTCCGAGCTCGACTGTGTTGCCAGATCTACCGCGTTTACGCCTTAACCCAACCACCTCTCATTAGCGTAACCTATAGTCGATCCGTAGTCGGAAGACTCCTGGCCTCTAAAAAGGGGCGGACACGAGTTAGCAGCAGCCAATAGGAGACTGTTTGTTTGGGAAGGTAGTGGGGAGGAAACCAGTCTCACTCCTGCTCTCGAAGAGATCGCATCGTACTGCGTTGCCGTTTCTACCGCCGTTTCCTTTTTATTTAGAAACTGCGTAGTATATCAGCTGAGCAAGAGCTGGCAGCGAGCATCGGTATCTGCTCTCCCGCACGAAAGTTGAGAGGGGCGGTGGAAGGGGAAACGTTCGTGATTGGCTCTAAGTAGGTCAGGAGGCTTCCGACTTCGGATCGACTATAATATTTGTTTATACTTTTGTCCGACGAAATCACACGCTAGAGTATAACGGTTACAATGTTGCCAGATACGCTAAATCTTAGGTACGTTCGACGTTGCACTCGCGTAATGGCGAATATAATCCGTAAGGCGAAATAAAATAAAAAATTGGGGACAAAAACAGGCCGGAACATAAATCTTGTTTCGGGGAGTCCCCGAAAATCGGGGACGAATGGTCACCTTACCCTCTACTCTTCGGGTCCCCAAGACCCTGTGGTGGCGGACCTGGCAGCATAGTAGTTATTCCCACGCATTGGAAAAATTGTGCGAGATACCTTATTTATAAATATGATTCCAGCCGTAGAGCGTGCTGCATAATCCTTTTTGGAACGAGTTATCCTTATTTGCACTTCATTATAGATATTAGGTAGGTATTTATTAAAAATTAAATATTACCTGTATTGTAAACTTCGATGGTGAACCCACGGTTCTAATACAAACCGATTGCCAGCTTATCATTTAACATGGCATAATTAGATATCAGCTGCCAAACCAAGGTGCCTAAAGAGCCCTTAATCCGCCCCTGATTGAATTAAACTTTCACAGCTGTCGATTAGATTATCAGATTCGTTATATGCTCAACCTAAATATTTAGATAAAATCAATTGAATACTGTATTCTACGCATTGCTGTATTAAAAATTTCGTATTCAATTGTTTCACCATATATTAAACTCGACAACTAGGAAAATTTGAACATACCATTAATTAATAATAAAGAAGATCATGGCTAGTTATATTTTCAGAACCAATTTCTTTTAAGAACATATATACTCGACTTACTTTTACTTTCGACCAATGAACCGCATGAGAAATTTTCGGTAGTCGTGACAAATCGTCAAATAGAAGTGCTTCAGATAGAGTTATTTGCTAGTGTCTGTTCTTAAATGTGCTTATGTGTATTGTAGAAAGTAGGCCGAATTATTCAGCTTATGCTAATAAATGTTCGTGTTTTGAATGGATTCAAGAAATGGATGTGTCTTCGATAATTACTGGAAACGTCTTAGATACATACGCCGCAGCAGAGACTCTACTAAAGCTAAGAGAAGGCACAGGTAAAGAATTCATTGGAATTACGTCCGATAAACGTTTTGGAATTTATTTTACAGTTTTAAGCCGGATTATGATTCGGCTAAAATGCCAATTCCAAGAGCTTTAATCATTCCACCTTACCATCATTCGCAGATACAAAGTACGAAAATGGGATTTGCGTTTCTAGCTCACGTCAACCTTGTGAAGAAATAGTTGAAAACTACGATTTCCAGCGAAATTTCTTAAAACATACGTCAGAATCCTTATCAAAACCGAGTGACATTCAACTAATCAATGATTCTTCTCCCAATTTAACATGTGCGAATGGCGATGTTATTCGTAAATGCAAAGTTTGCGGGGATAAAGCACAACTGAAACATTATGGAGCTATTTCTTGTGAAGGGTGTAAGGTAAGAACCTAAGTATGTACGTTTGGATATTGACAATTTCCGAAGTATTGGGTCAACTCACTGAAATGTTACTATCTTTGTTTATTTTTATTCAGTCTTTCTTTCGTCGATGTGTTCTTCAAAAGGCAAGCTATAAATGCAATTCAGGGTTTCTGTGCGTAGTTACTAAGGCATCTAGAAAACATTGTGGTGCCTGTCGTTACCGCAAATGCGTCGATTCCGGAATGATCCCCGATGGTGAGTTACTGGAAACCTTAATTCTGAAAAAACAATCGAGTTTTCTTTGTTCACAAATCTCCCCATTTTAATAGCTGTAGGAGCTCTTGCGAACAGAAGAATAAAGGGACTAAGGCACTACCTTCCTTTGAAAAACAGGATGAAGATCCTTTTTCAGTCTCGGTTTAAGTAAGTAATTTTTTTTATAAAGAACTTACTCATGCTTAAGTCATTTTCTTTTTTATTAGAAAGCTAACAATAAATTCCATGTGTATAAAAATTGAAACCACACAACAATGTGTAGAAACAACTCTGATTTTGGCCAGAGTAAACTATATCAGTCTCATAAATAAGTAGGCTTATTTGTGAAGTATATGTACAAAAGAAATTATTTACATTAATCACCGTGACATTTGTCAAATAGTTATATTTTTACAAAGACTTTGGCATTACTGAATATTGATTTTTTTCTTTGAAATAAATATCAAATTTTACATATTTTGCAGAAATGTAATTATTAAACCAACTATAATAGCTTACATTTTGTTAGGATGCTTAAATTTTACAATTTTTTGCTATAAGGCTCTTGATTTAACCTAGACTATCACAGACCAATGCACTTATTTACTAGATTAATTTATAAACTATGAGGAAAGTGGATTGATCCTTTGATCTCATAAATTTTAACTTTTTTGAGAGATTCTCTGAAGCCTTAAGATAAATGTGTACATTCTTATAGCATTAATCACTCAAAATATACGAGCCATTTTTAACAAAATTCTGTTTACTGGAAACAATAGCTATTATATATGGTCCATAACATTTGCTGCTTTAAATGATGTTAACAATAATTGACATTAATAGTAATAATCTTTTATGGCTGGTAAAACGATTTTTCATACCAAAAATTGGTATTTAGAAATGTGCTAATTTAAATATAAAGCTAATTACTCCAATTTTAGAAAAAATGTTGAGTATCCATACTAAGGTCATCAGTTGATGTGCTATTTTAAATGTCTGTAGCATGGGCTAAGTGAGATGTAGTTTTTAACTGTACATTTTCACTTGTTATCACATAAAATATTAACTTTTAAACAACAGTGCCATTGGCAGTTAAGGTGATATACAACTTTTCTTTAAATGGCAGATGAAGGCATTCCTTGAATGTCCAAACCCAAGTTATCTTCTCCTCCCCTGTTTGGCACACTATCATCAACACTTGAAGATTCTTCATGAATAGGTGCTGCTCTTTCCACCAAGCATTCAACACTCTCTGATGGCCTTCCACAAGAAACAACTGTTGACCCAGATGGCACAGCTGAACCTCTTAAACTTGCTCTCCAGGAATTGGGATGGATTGAAGTAGAAGAGGTTGCATTTGAAGGGGTTGGCACTTCTGTAACATTTGATTTTAGGTGATTAGGTCTACGACCACTGCTCCTTAGGAGAGTTGCCACTCTTTCTGGTGTTGCTGTAGAAATTCGGTGTCGATCTGCTTGACCTGCTCTTACAAAAGCAGTTGCTCTTTGCAGTTCAGTGGAATCTTCATTTAGGTTTGCTGCATTATTTTCAGTGTTGGATAATCTGCCACCCTAGAAAGTCATTGTTCAAATGATTAAGATAATCTCATATTTCCAAAGTAAGGTTTATATTTAAGAAGTTCAGATATGAGTGAGACTGATTTATGTAAAACTTTTTTTTATCATATTACTTTTTTACATCTGTAGTGTAAGAACTTGAAATAATAGTGTATGAAGTCATAGTATTTCTGCAAATCCCTGTACATGATAATTGCATGTGTTTGAAATAACGTAGAACATATCAATGTATTATTTTTAAAATTTTGAATATCCAGACATGGTCTAAAAACATTTTTACTTCTCACAATTGAGCATTTATAAAGTGCCATAATTTTTGTTGGATAACCTAGAAAAGGAGCTATTTAATCTTATAAATTGTCATATTTGTTGTGATGGTGACAAATAAATATAGGAGATTTCAGTGTTTAGTTGCATCTGCATTTTAATTTTACAGACTGATCACTTTAATGTTGATAGGCTTGAAATTGCAGTGAAAGTGTAAGCATATTTTTGGCATATTGCAGAAGATGCACCTAAAAGTAATTTTGTAAAACTTTTTTCAATAACTGTACCTATTACCATTTTTTATAACAATGGATACAATTGAAAATGCATTCAATAACTTTTTGTTTATAGTTTACTATGTAGTCTAGCCTAGAAATTCATATAGAAATGGTTAATTTTATTACCGAAACTTTAAAATTTCTGATGTATACTGTAAATCTTTCATTTAAATGTAAAAACATTGCAACCTTGATTTCAAATTAAACAAGTTAAAATGTAACCCTGCAGTAACCTTTGAGTTAAGTAATGATCTTGTAATCCTTTGATATTAAAATAAAATACTTTAATTTCTAGAAAGAAAAATTTTGGAATTGTCATTTTTCTGTTTTACAAAAAAAAATCAAACTCATTGCTCAACCAAAAGTTTTACCCTTTCAGAGGATATATCTGGTTTAATTTATGAGTTATAATCATTTAATCTAAAGGTAAGATAATGTTTTTATAAATTCATTTGTAGTAGTTAAATAAAGATAAATTACTGGAGTTTACTGGATAACAAGCCAAACCCATGAAACATTTGGATATCTATATAAATTTGGGCTTATAAAAACTTTATGGCAATGCATGACAGTATTGCTAAGGAGATAGATTCATTTCTGGGGAAGAATTTGAAGGAATGTTTCCAAAATGAATTTTTCATATTTTAGTAAACAAAGCATCCAAGTGATTACATTGTCAAAATAATGTTGTGTGTAATGTTTAAAATTGTTTAAAAATGAAAAATACTTCAACAATAATCACAAAAAAATTAAAATATGTGCCAAATGAGAACTGAACTCTCAACCTATTGATTACAAGTCTTTGGATAGCAAGGTAACATAGGAGTTAATTTTCTTGCTGCCTAATGCAGAAGACTTGGTTCTCAGGTAATGCTTAGGGACAGGGCCGCACCGGCCTATGGGTGCAAGGGGTGCATCGCACCCGGGCGGCAGCATATAAGGGGAGGAGGCAAGAATTTCTCTTAATTTTGTGCTTTGCACAATTTATTTCTTAAATTAAATACAGCTTTTAATCTTAAAATCGAAAAAAATCTGGACCAGGGTGCTTTTATAAGTCCGTAAGGGACAGCATAAACTGCTTGCACCCGGGCGGCAGATATGCCTGGTGCGGGCCTGCTTAGCGAAACCACCAATCAGATTGCTCCAGACATTTAATAAATGTATTATTTTAAAGGAGGAGTTTTTTAAATAACTGAAGTTGGTATTACAAATGTGTGTTAAAGAGAAAAAGAACATAACCTTTATAGAACATATTAACAAATGTAATATTCCTTTAGGAAGCATTTTTATTTTCTTTATCTTGAATGTATAAGGTAAGGGGCCCATATATCATCCCCGTGCCTAATTTCATCTCCTTATATCTCTTAGCTGGTGTATGTCGCCGCCTGGCATCTGCCAATGGAATTAGTGTGGCAATGTAGCATTAGTAATCCGTCAAAACTTGAAGAGGTTAGACATTCTCTTTCATGCACTATTAACAAAAATAATTTGCGTGGAATGCAGAGTTCTTGTTGATGTAATAATAGCACACATTTACTCTGATGCACGGTAAGTAATTTAAACATTCTTTTGTGGTAGCATATAGAGTATTATGTCTACTTTAAAGCGACATATGTGTCGGTAGTTTGATGTTCACCTGGGCTCATAGAAAAGTCACCATGTTGAAATTTAATATTTTCCTAATTTCGTCCCCCATGTTGTTACAAATGTCATCCCGGGGATGAAATTTAGAACAACCTACAATATTTCTAATGCACTGTATTATATTTTTCCAGATGGCACCGCAGACGTCTTGGGATAAGAAATCCATGATTGAGACCATTAATGCTGTAAGGAGTAACAAAATGGGTTATAAAGCTGCGGCGAAAGGATTATGTCAAAAGAAGTGAAATCCCAGCGGAGACATTAGTGAATGCTAGAATTGGACAAAAACCTATTTTACCGGAAGCTGTGGAAGAAAAATTAGTGTCCTACTGCTTAGAAATGGAAAGGAGCTTCTACGGATGGACCGTTGGGGACCTGAAGTGAATGGCATACCAGGAACAACCTGAAGCACCCTTTTTCTTCACCAAGAAAGAAAGCTGGTCATAAATGGATGCATTTATTTTTTAAAAGGCATCCTCATTTGACAATTCAAGGATTCAGCCATGAGAATGTATCCATGTTTTTTTTTCAATTTTGAAACCTGAACTGGAGAAAATTAATTGTGATCCAACAAAAATTTTCAACATGGATGAAGCGGGAATTTCGATTGTCCAGCACAAGAGTCAAAGGGTAATAGCCCAGAAAGGAAGAAAAGAAGTCCACAAGTTGTAGTCTGTAGAGAGAGAGAGGGCTTTGGTCGCTGTTGTCACTTGCATGTCTGCAGCAGGGCAATATGTACCACCATTGATGATTTTCTCCTGCAAGTTAATGAAAGCAGAACTGCTAGATGGAATGCTCCCAGGTGCAGTTGGAGATGTACACGAATCTGGATGGATAACTGCAGATTTATTTTCATGATGGTTAGAACATTATATTGCCACTGTGAGCCTCAGCAAAGAAGAACCTGTTGTGCTCATACTAGGTGGTCATTACTCGCATACTTGCAATACTGACGTCATTGAATATGGACATGAGAATGGAGTGTCAATTGTCTGCCTACCGCCACATTCGACAGCAAAAATACAACCTCTGGATGTTGCTTTTATGTTCCCTTTTAAGACTTTTTATGCCCAAGCTATTGAAAATTGGCTAAATAACCATCCTGGCCAAATTGTTACAAATCTGCAAATAGCTTCATTGTTTAAAGAGGCTTATTTATGCGCAGCAACGATGGAATTGCAATTAATGGTTTTTGGAAAATGGGGATTTTCCCATTCAATGACAACATTTTCAAGGATGAAGATTTCATCGGTCATTCTCAGTATCAGCAAGAATGTGGCGTGAGTGAACTTGCTTCAACAATTCCAGAAGTTAGTTCATCGTCCACTACTGGCACTGTAGTCCACGAGACATCAGGGCAGTGCCAGTGATTGCGCAGTGGTCAACTTCTTCTTGACATGGTACAGCCCTTCTAGTGACTGGTTCTCCCCCACAAAAATGTTGTTCTTGATGCAGTGGCGGATTAAGGTATCCAAAGGCCCCAGGTGCAAAATATTAAGGAGACCCCCAACTGACTGGTACGGATAGGGGTACTCAATCTAAAAAAATTTTTACAACTTACGAATGGAAAAAATGTATGCAGCAGGTTAAATGGAATTACAGAAATGCATAAATAGAAAATTTAATAGTTATTATATAAACTTGCACATATTGAAAAATAAAAAATGAATCATAACTGTGAGATGTGTTTTTTAAATGACGAAAGGGATGTTACATTGTAATAAACATAAGTAAAAACATGAGATGTGTATGTAAGTAGTAGATTATACTGATTGAGAAATATTTTACTAAATAAAATATTGAAAAAAATCGACTTTTGAGGCCCCATGAGTGTCGATGCCCCCAGGCAAGCACCTCATTGACCTGTGCGGTAATCCACCACTGTCTTGATGCAGTGGCAAAGAGAGTCCAAAGAGTGCTCAATTACGAGAGAATCCTTTATGCTCTGCTACTACATCTCAAAACAAACGGGCTCCCTCAAAGAGGGCCCGAAAAGCACGATTGCATGAATCTTCAAATGATAGCGAAAGTGAAGGATATAAATTTGTATCTGGTAATGAAGACAGCGATGACGATTCTGAATGTCTGATTTGTGGAAAATATTTCTCATCTGATCAAAGTATTGTACTAAATGCTGTCGGTGGTGCCATGAAATTTATTCCTCTTGCACTAATTACGTTAACTTTGTGATTTCTGCTTAAATGGCTGATTTGTATGATTACTTATTAATAAAACCAAATATCTGTTAAACCTATCATTTTTTGCATTATTCCAATATTTTTTTGTAACTTGCATAGGGGGACAAAATTTGGAGCACTTTTTACTGTCTCCATATACGTAGTATAGAGAAAGTATTGTTTTCGTGAAAAAAATCGACTTCGAGATTTCCACGGAAATACGTTTTGAGGTCCCTAGAACACGTTTAGACTTTTCAGAATGATGTCTGTGTGTATGTGATTGTGGGCGCTCTAACTCGAAAAGTAATTGCCATAGCATTACCAAATTTCATATATAACACTTTGATATGATCTCAAAGAGCTGATTAGTTTTTGGACAATATCAGTTAACCGGAAGTCTAGGTTTATTCGAAATTCGATTCGGTTTTGGCAAAATATCTCCGTTAAAGCATCATTATTCTATATACAATTCTATGCAATGGTTATTGAGAATGTAATTTTCTACAAGTTGCATTTGAAACAATTTTCCATAGCAGTTATTGTTTAGGAATTATTTATAAATGATAATCGGTTTTTTCGGTTTCCGCCAAATATCTCCTTAAAAACGTTGTTATTAGTATTCTTTGTAAGGAACTAAGTTGTAGAGAATAGTATTTCTTCCAAGTTTTGTTTGAAACAAATTTTTGTAGAACCTTCCATTTAGTAGATAATTTATTTGTAAATTTTCAGTATACAGCGCCACCACCATGTAGTGGTGAATTCAGTCAACATATTCAAAATATAATTTACGGCAATAAGGATGACTGTATTCTTTTACGATACGAAATAATAATTTTGCCTTATAATGCTATTCATAATAATTTAAATATCTATACTCCAAATATGGAGAAAGTCGTGTTGGCCACATCAGATTTTTTTGCTTGTTTAAATTTGCATTTTATCTATATTTGCTCATATTGGGAAGTTAATATTAAAATTATGATAATTTGGCTGTAGCTCCTTGAAGAGGGATTATTGAAGTGTGTACAATATAATTTTGAGGTCAATCACTCACACTGTTTGCCTCTCTAGCACGAAAATGGGTGAGGGACGATATTTGGGCCCCCTACCGTATACTTTTCCGTCATTTTCATGAAATGGTTCCATAATAGTTTTGATCATAAAGTAAAAGATTATTAATCTACAATCTGTTTAGCATTTAAGCTCCTAATTTTAGATTGTGTGTGGGATCACCTATAGAGTATACAACGTGCTCATCCAAACATCAAGGTTATCTTCCTATTCCAATACAGCTTCATTTTTTGAACCCTTGGACCATGTGATTATTGTTTTCAAGCTATGCAATACTTGTCATATATTCCTTTACATCTCAAATGAAGTGGAAAGTGACTCCTACCACTGTTACCAAATCCTGGATAATTATATCATTGCTCATTGCATGTGAAACATTACTGGGCCAATGGAAGAGATGAATATTTCAGTGATAAATTCCTGTTGGGGAAAGTGTTGATGGAAATTGCCATAACTTTGTAAGATTATCTTCACTTAATGAAGAAGTAAGGAGGATTGAGGATGACTCACAGTGTTGGAGAAGAGAGATTTCTAACCAGAAAAGAAAGAATTTAGAGAGTGAAGAGTCAACTGAGGAAAACAGAAAACTGTGTTAAGTGATGATACTGAGAATATGACTGAAAAGCTGAAGGTGAATTTTAAAACATGAGGCAAAATAATGAAAGCAGCATCTGAACTTATGTATACAGTATTTGGGGTTGGCTCATGGAAAGAAGCGTAAAATTCAAAAGAGGTATAGAGGATTTATTAAACCCCTATAGAGAGGTAAACCAAGATATTTACTAAAAGCTGAAGCAGAAGTCAATCACAAGCTACATTCAGAAAAGCTCATCTGCCATCTCCAAAAGAAGCAGTGGCACCTCAAATGCTCCTGAGTTCTCCCCACTCTTCTCCTGGATTGCTTATTAATGATACATGAGAGAAAGCCACATTCAGCTAACCATCCAATGTCTCCATTATTATCTTGATGGTGCAACATAATCACCATCATTAAAGATATGTCATTTATTATTTACTGATTTTTATTGCTGTATTTCATTATATGTCAACTATTTTCTCTTTAAAATCATTCAATAAAACTAATATGTATTGTTATTACTGAATGAATAAGAGGAATATGTTCTTCCATTAACTCTTTTTCCCACAAGCATCAAGTATCCATGTTTGCAGTTTCTATTTACATATTATTCCAGAAATGCAACTCATGCAAACATGGTAGGACTACTGCAGTTAAAACATTAGCTATGGGCAGAATTACAGTTAAATTTCAATTGCCAGAGAGCAAACTAACCATGACTGAGAATTTTCGTAAACTCTTGGAAAGTTTCTAATTTTTCATTGCTACTGGTTTATGATGTTTAGCATAAACGTTTTACTGTGAAAATTTGATGAAACATAATACAGGCGACTCCCAAGTTTCGACGGGGATGCATTCCTGAAAACGTGTTCGAATCTTGAATAGTCGAATGTCAAATGCCGTTTTTCCATATACTTGCATGTTATAATTGGGGGATACGTTCCTGCATCTCGGGAAAAAGTCTCCCCTCACGTTCTATAAAGATAAAATAACATTACTAATATGTTAATACAACAATATTATATTATGAATAAATTATATAATAAATATTTTAAATGTATAGGTAACTTATTTTTTGTACTAAAAAATAAATTTTTGTACTAAAAAATAAATTTTTGTTCCGAACTTCAGAGATAGATGTATGCAATATATTGTGCAGACAGCCTGGTCTGGATCGCGCAGTCGTTTGTTACAAACGACTTGCGCGAGCTGGATAACATCACATAAGTGCTAATAGTTGAACGACACTCCCAACGATTGTGCGATTTCAGTATGGCTTTCACCTTCCTCAACATGCTTTAAAATTTCTAATTTCAATTCATAACTATGGGTCTTATGCACTCTTTTATTTGATTCACTTACATTATCACTATTACATTTCCTTTTAGATGTCATGTCAAGTGATAAATTTATAAATAAATCAAAATAAATAAATTTAAATAAAAGATTAACAGAACAAGTTAGGAAAGTGTACAACGTATCACAAATGGGCGCATTTCGTGCAATGGAGTATTAGAAAGCAATTATATACATGTACGTAAGGGAAATAGCTTTTTAAAGTCATTTTCTTCATCATAAATAATCCATTTTCTTCCTATTTAATAGTATTACATGCACACGTAAGGAAATTAAACGTTTGTTTAGGAGATTGTTTATGTTAGCAACAATGAAGTAACCATGCAAGAAATTTTCTGTTCAACTCGATATAAGACTTTCTTGTTTGATTTTCTCGATAACGGCTACTCCTACTATAAAAATGTATAGGAAAGGAAATACTCTATTTTATCAGTTCTACAACTTTTATTTGAAAAATATTTTGATATGAGCAATACTTTACGAGATATGACGAAAATTTAATTTTTTGTCACCAGTAAAGTGGTACCCCTGATTGGCGTACGATTCATTTTTGCGATTTTCTTATTTGATTGAAAGTCCTTAATATCAAATTTCATAAAAATCCATTCTGTAGAAGCCAAGAACGAACATGCGGACGGACGGACCGACGATAATAGGTGCTCACGCTGTAAGCGAAACGCGCCTAAAAAAAAGTGAAATCAGCACAAATTCAAACAATTAGAGCAGATATAACTATGTCTACACTAAAACTAAACCTCGCGTGGTTGGTCGGAACCAATTACTCCACGTAAAGTAGTTCCCAATTCGATCGGTTGGGTCGAAATCTCGAATTTATCGAATCTCGAATGGTCGAAACTTGGGAGTCGCCTGTAGTAATAATTACTTTTACATCTTTGTATCAATTTATTATTAACAATATTTGAAGGCACTATTTCAACGATGAATACTGTATTCATTCTAATGCGCCTAGAATGTAAAAAATCATTTCAAAGCCATATTATAGATTTTGTAAGCAACTTACTGCCTTACCATAGCCATAATATTGTTACAATAAAAAATTTCCATAGTGAAACATTCTTTGTTGTGTATCAATCAAACAAACGAAGGTAGAAATTATTTGTCAAACACACCTGTTGTAAATTTTGCCGTAGTGCTTGTCTAATTTCAACCAGAACAGAAGCGTAGTCTGGGGGGGGCTGAGGTGAAGAGCTTCCCTCCTGCTCTGCAATGGTGCTTGAAGGCAGTTGTGGAAGGGAAAGGCGATTCTGTTGGTAACATGTGTTCCTTTCTATCCCCAAACTGGGTCCATCACCACTCTCAACGGGTCGCAAGAAGTTTCCTCCTACGTCTCCTTGGCTGCCCCCTGCCTCACCCAAGGCCGTAGTTAAGCGCCTCATGCTACGACGAAAACTCTGTCGCAAAAGCTTGGCTATTCTGTAGTATTATTTAAAAAATAAAATAGCATGAGTCATTTTATTTTGATATTATCTCATAATTCATATTATGTTAAATGTTTTTGATTGTACTGTATTCCATTTATCCAGCATCTTGTAATACAGTACTTCCATTAATCCAATATGCTTTGTCGCCAGATGGCTCATAATGTAGTAACCATATTTCCAGGTCTATAAGATACATTTTTTCTTGAAAAACACTTCTAAAATCAACTTGTATCTTATAGGCCACCAGCACCTGTCTTATAAAAATAATATGATATATTGAAGATATTGAATTATACTGATACAGGAAGAATTCCTTAAATATGGGGAAGATGAGGAAGAATCTCTAATCCAATACCAAAAATGTTTTATAAAACTAACAGTTCATATTTCAGTTACAAAATAAGGATTCTAATGGTACAGAAAGATGGGCACATTGTAACAGAGATATTTGTCAATAGTTTTATATTGACTTGGCAACCTAAGAGCCTATATAATACATTTTCAGGCATGAATATCTTAAATTTAAATGTATCTCAGGTGGACTGCCTTTTTTTCTCACCTGCTTATTTCCCCTACTGGCAGTATATCATAAATTTCTGTTTTGTTGGTGCTAGTTACACATTTTATGAAGTATTAATTGACTAACTGTTCTTTTGATGCTAAAGTGAAGATTAACGTGGAAACCTGAGTATTAAATACTATGATTGAATTTTAACCATGAAATGCAGTAATATGTATCTGCAAGATATGTAGCAAACCATAAATGTAGTATGCAGTTTGCTGCACTGTGAACAAATCACATGGCGTTTACATGTGCAAGTATTTTGGATGTTTTTTACTGTGTGAAATATTTTAATTACTTTATAATGGTGTCATATATTAGCTCTTCTATCATCTGGGAAATGAAGAGAAAGCAAGTTTTATTATTATCACAAAAATCGATATTTGCAATAAGTTAGCTCATGTTGTTAGTCACAATACTTTAATGCCGAATTTTAACATTGTGTCTTCTACAATACAATTAATCACAGTATTTTTTTACGTTTCAAAGCATATCAGTAATTAATGAGTAGAATTTAGACACGTTACAGTTTTATTTTGTAATTAGTATTTCGTGAAGTTTTCTTTTATTAAAAAATATAATAAGTGTAACAGTATTAAAGATCATGCTAATTAAACCTCATTCTGGAACAATAATGCCTAAACCATATTAGTAGCGTGTATTCTAGGTCAGTGCTCGAAGTGGAAAATGTTACAAAACGGAATGCTTGAATTGGTAGTGGAACAGAAATTTTTACGAAACGGAACGCTTGTTATAAGGGATGGTATTTCTAATGTCTGATGAAACAGAATGGTATCATCAGCGTGTGTGGTGAGCCAGAACTGCATTCTGGTGCAGTCCAGCTCATTCCGAGCACTTCTAGGTGCTGGCCTACAGCTGACACAACATCTATTCCGGCACGACTATGTCCAGAATATCCTGCATAAAAGGAATTTTACTGTACCTTAATAAAGCATTAGTTTATAAATATGAATTCTTAAACCTTCTACAGATGAATTTAGTTAATGGTTCATCTTGAAAACCAGCAATTATAAAAATGAAAGGTATTTTAATTTTCATTAAAAATAATCTAAATGATAAAAGATTTCCTTATCAAGGCATTTAATATTTTTTATAGTAGGTGGATTAAATCTTTGTGGCTACAATGAGGGAAGCCATTATAAACTTGGTTTCTATTTTCTATTGTAAAATAATAACCCCTATGGATAACTGTAAATGCCTGACCACACGAAGCATTGAACTAAAATACCATATATTTGCAGTCTATCAGTTTTGCCTTATTGCTTCAACTTTTAAAAATTTTCCCAAATATATTACATGAAAGCTCCCCTACTATAGTATTATTTCATTTTATATAAATAACTTACTCTTCAAGTGAGTATTTTTCCAGAAGAATCTTACTGTCTTATGCTAAAGAATTCATTTGATTGATGGTATTTACCAACTACATCCTTAATAATTATGAAAATGGAAAAGTATACACCCCCATGCTGACAACGGTTTTTTGTTTAAAACTCCATGATAAGACTATATGTTATATTACATTCATATCTCTACCAATTCACCCCCGAATTCGCTAGAAATACTAAGAATATCGCACTTGTCCTGCCATTTGCAACAGCAAATTCCCTCATCGGTGTATTTGCATACTGTTTCCCCTTTGTTTAGTTTAGTGTTCACAACTTCGGTGGGATTTCCCTTTCTTTTTGGCTGCAAAGTTCCTGAACAATAATTTTTTTTTTAAAAAGCTCTTCAGTGAGATTACACAAATTATAAAAATTGTCCATAAATAAAATAAAACTTCAAGCTTCACTGAAAAAATGGCATAAATTGGTGAAAGATTTAGATACGGTTTGAACTGTATGAAAGCTCGTTTCAAACTGAGTGCGGGAGAGCAAGACTGGAGCCTCTACCCCCAGGTGTAAAGGCCACAGAGCAGTGAGAAGTGGAAGGGAGATATCACGTGCTAGGTGCGTGACCCGCCTGTCTTAAGGAACAACAGTCATGCGCTAGGCACGTGACCCACAGTGAACGTGTTAAAGGCAAGCATAAGAGCAAGCTGTAAGTCATATTTGATTGCTTAAGAAAAAGAATAGGTCATGTTTTGTATTACCTAGCACCTGTGGCAGTGGTGTAAGATGGAGGAGGTGTGTACTTTGGTGGTGGATCTTCAAAACCGTTGATGCCCATGTCAGTTAGGGTTCCATTGGAGGTTCCATTGTTTCCTGAAGATCCTGTGCCACCTCTCTCTCCATTTCCAGTTCCATGCGAAGTCCCTTGAGAATAATCCCCAGCACTATTTCTGCTACTGCTCTGATGTGGGCGATAGAGAGCCTGCATTCTCTATAAAAATATTTAAGAGTTACATTAATTATAAAAGTTTACTGGCTAACTGTGCCCAAGAAAAAAGTATACCTCTCCATTTATAACACAGAGTTTTGGAGGAGGACCTGCGACCCACGGTATAATCGAGGACACGACCATATTGTCCAGTACAGCATGTACATACTGCTTTTTATTTATTTAATTGTTAGAGACAAAAAACTAGAAGTCAATACAAAAAATTTATTTAATCCTTTAAAAAGCATTTTGTTTTTACTTTAGTACTTTAAAAAAATGACAGGACTTTTGTCCAACAGGAAGGGGTTGAAGGAAGACCTGTGGTATATGCAAACCCAGTGTTATAACCAGGGAGTGGTGTATATTTTTTAAACTCTTCAAGTAGATGGGATATAATTTTGTTATATAATGTAATATTTACTACAGCCATCCTCACGAAACTTATGAGAGTTCAGGTAGAAATTCCATATAGTATCAGGGTTTCTCAGAATTGACAGTATGAATATTGTACTACAGTAATTTAATATAATAAAAGCCATCGTCTGTTGGTTGGTTGGTTGGTCACACTATGCAAACGCTAATAACTCGAGAAATAATAATGATAGAAACTCAAAATTTGGTAGGGATGCTTGATTAACACTTATTCAGAGAATGGCGAATTTAAATTGCAAAAAATTCCTTGGTTCGCTTCCAAGAGAGGCATTTCCATTTCCCATTACTTAACATGTAAAATGCAATTTTTCGACGTGCAGGCTTTTATTCATTTGGAAATTAAAATTAGAAGAAATCAACAGACGACCTTCGGATTTGAACCATTTTGAAGAAAAATTTATAAAGTTTCTTATTCCGTTTGTCTTTTTTTGCCCACAGTTCGAAATATTCCATGTTAAACGTTTAATTTGCATATTTTGTGGAAATCTCGGCATTTTAACGTGATGTTGCTATGTCGACCATTATCATTGTTAGCTTCAATACGAAAGAGAGAGAGAGGAAGGAAGGGGAGAGATTGGTGTGTTTTGTGGAAAATAAGTATATTAACGTAAATATAAAAAATTTTAAGTATCAACAGTGTCATTTTAGAAAAATTGGAAATAAAAAGCATTCTTAAATTAAATTCTTTGTAAACCATATGTGCTTATGAATTTATATTGTTATTCCTCGAATTAATTTCGTAAAATGGCCGAAGTTTGGAAACGAATATAAAATAAAATTCAATTAAAATTAAAAGGACATTTAAAACTGTTAACAGGCAATTTTTGAAGAAACAACAGTGGATCTTTTAATGAATTGAATTGTTTTTATAAAAGGAATTTTGGTGCTTATTTAATACAGAGTAAGTTCTAAGGCTTATAATCCATTTAAATCTAATAACAGTGGCTATTATAGTTTAAAGAAAGAACTTTATTTATTCACTTTACAGAATGAATTAATTTTAGGCTAGCATTGCCTATTATAAAAGGAGTTACTTTGGAATTTACAGTATGTAAAGTGGAAGTTGTACTGAATTGACTCAAGTATATTTCAAAGCAAAAATCAATTTGAAACTATTGAAAGTTGTTGTTTCGGAAACTGAGAAGTCCAGAGTGGTGAGCGGACGCTAAACGATATTAAGGTACATTTTATTCCAAAATCTATTTAAAGTATTATAAGAGGCAATAGAAGATTGAACAAATTTTTTTGTTATCAGAATTCTACTTATTTCATGAAATTGAAATGCTAATGCATTAATCCATTAAAATCTGTTAAGAGTGGCTATTTTACTTGAAAGAAATATATGTACATGGTACTTTTATTCACTTTTCAGAATGAGTGAATTCTAGGTTAACATTGCATATTATAAAAGGATTTTCTTTGGAATAAGAAGTTTGTTATGTGGTTATTTTAACTGAATTGAATCAAGTTTGAAATCCATATAAAACTGGTGAAAGTGGTTGTTCCGGAAAATGAGAAGGCAAGAGTGCTGAGCAGACGATAAACAATATTGAGGTACATTATATTAAAAAATCTATTTAAAGTATTATCAGAGGCAATTGAAGATTGAATCAATTTTTTGGAACCGGAATTCTGCGTATTTAATGAAATTGAAATCCTAATGCTATAATCAATTTAAAACATAACAATGGTTATTTTAGTAGAAAGAAAGGTACTATTTTATTCACAAGGAATTTCTGTGAGATTTTAGTTAATTAATTAAAACAGACTTATAATGAAGAAATATTCGATGGTTAAAACAGTGCACAATTTTATTCTTGCGATTTTTACATGTTGCATTGACGAAAATTTAGATTCATTAAACCCACTGAAATTCAACAGGCACTTATGCTAGTGTTACATACCTATATACCATTGCTAGAAATACAGCCTGAGTTTGTCGAGTTTGCAAGATTTTGTTGGAAAGTCAATCTAGTGTTTTCAAAATACTGGGCTGCCTCA
The DNA here is from genome assembly GCA_036926305.1 of Uropetala carovei. Taxonomy (NCBI): domain Eukaryota; kingdom Metazoa; phylum Arthropoda; class Insecta; order Odonata; family Petaluridae; genus Uropetala; species Uropetala carovei. Next base: position 5,625,122 of record JAXCHB010000141.1, read on the forward strand.
CTTGATTTTTATGGATATCACAAAAACTGTTAAACAAGTCAATTTGGGAACATTGGTAGGTCATTGGGGAAATAACTCTTGCTCAAATAATTTGATTATGATATGGTACCAACAAATGGATGTATTTGTGATAACCATACAGGGCCATGTCGATGGGTGAGGCGGCGAGGCAACTGCCTCAGGCGCCTCTTGAAGGGGGGCATCAAAATTTGACAAAAATGTAAACCTATCACAATAAATTCATAAGGCCAGCCTGCGCCCGAGGCAGACAATGGTTGGCTATAAAAAATTAACTGGTGATGAATATCGCAAAAGAAAAACTAAAACTGGCTCAATTAGAACTGAAAAAGCAATCCGGGTCTTTACATAAATTCCTCAAAACGATCTAGCATTGAGAGAATCCGTAACAAGTGAAAATTCAGTTCATTCCAACAATCATAAAAATACACACAAAATCAAAATAATTGCATCCTATTAAACTAATAAACTATTCCTCATATAACTTGTATGACTCTATGTGCACCATAACTGAAATCTGATTGCGGCACATGAATGTCCTGAGTCAGCCCTGTCTAAGCCTATCACATGATTTCAAATTTTCAATTAAATGTGTTTAGTTCCACACAAATAAATCAACTTCTTAAAGTTTACTAGATAATAAATTTAAACAAAAGTTTAGATCGATCTGAAATAAAATTATGAATTTGAATAAATAGATTTTTATTATTCCCTATCGTTTTCGACTAGCATATAATAAAAGTACTTACAATTAATAAAAAAAATTAAGGGGGTGCCATATTATATCTTGCCCCAGGCAGCAAAATGTCTGGGCATGGCCCTGTACCCATATGTATATAAAACCTTGTTTCAAGGTGGGGGTGCCACAAAATCATATATTTGAAAGGGTGCCATGTCTACAAAAAGTTTGAGAGCCACCTTTGGAAAATTTCAATATCTATAACTGTTATAGGCGATGATTAGGCTTCAAATGATTTCTTTAAAATATTAATTTAAAAAATAATCATCAACTTAAACAAATAAAAGTAAAAACAAAATTCTAAAAATTCTTAGTCACACATACCCTTTAAAGATTAATTCATTAATTGTATCTCTTAATTTTTCAAGTATTTATCACAATTGTACATTAGCTTCACTTATGTCTAAGCATCTATATTCCTTAGCAGTGAATTTGTAACTTACCTCAAAAAGATCTGGTGACCCAGATGACAGATAACGTATAGTTTGAATCAAAGCTATGAATGGAACAGCTAAAAGTGGAATTAATTGAAGGAAAGATCCAACTTGACGGGTCCAAACTGGCCAATAACTATGGTTTATTGCATGCTCAAAATCTTCCCCACGGAAATGGATGTAAGGATCATCAAATCCTCTGTAGCTTGAGCCGATGGTCCTTGCCACAGACCAATTATACAAAGATCGGAAATTACCATTTTTGAAGACTGTAATTGCAAGAACCTGTTTAGAAAAATAAGAGATGCATAAGAATTCTTTCAAAAAACTTAATGATTATTGTTAACATTTATGAAGAAATGCAGTAAGAATTTTTTAGTGTTAAAAACAAAATTTTTATACTTGTATATAGTTAAATATTTCATTATTTGAAAAAAATTTGATGAAGTCATCTATAGAATGTTTCCAATATTATCTTACAGAAGTTACCTATCATTTAGAAATAATCACTAATTTTGTAGTGTTATGCCTCGAGTTGGAACAAATAGTTAAACCGCTGTTGATACTATCTGAATAAATTACTCACTGCTAACAAAATGCAAATTTATTAAAATTTACTGCATACTAATCAAAGATCATCTTCATTCTAGGAACCTATACCTTAATTTGTCATGAATTTTGATTGTAATACCTGTAGTAGTTATTATTAAAACATTTAATGAAATTTTCCATAAAGTTGTACAATAAGCCTACAACAGCCATGGATTTGCTATCCACAATAATTCTTTCTGCAGTTTAAGCTATCCACAGCATGGCTATGGAATGGAAATCTTAAGACGAAAAAAATAAACGATGCCAAGATCACGACACAGATACAGATTGGTGGTGACATATATAATTTCCAACCTGAGGTTATCACCTATCAAACTCATTTCATGCCATGGCACTCACCAGAAGCAAAATTTTTGTTAAATATCAGCAACTGACTTAACTTAAGTTGTACAGCTGTGCCAGATGCTTATTTGCTCAGGATTATGTTTTTTAATATAACTGAAATTTCTGAGAAGATTACTACACAAATAAAACTATATAGCCACTTAATATAATAAGAGTATTTAACTTAAATTCTGCCAGTCTTTCACGGGAAATGTATTTTTCTTTCTAGTGTTCTTGAAACACAAGATGCATATGTTTGATTCATACCACTGATAAAAGAAACAGCAGCTTTTGCTCTTGGTAAACTGCCCAATGCAAAATCACTTTCTTGACACAAATGATTCAGCTGGATTTTAGGAAGAGTGAATAGAAATAATATGATTTGACGAAGAAGCTAATATTTGATAAAATTCTACGAATAGAGGGAAAATAAGACAAAGAACTCCTTATGCAACTTAAAGATTGTTTAAGAATGCTAATGATTCACTTTCAGCTATAACATTACCATCATGGTTAAAGAAAGAAGATGGTGACTTCATATTAGAGATATGTATTAAGCTTTATCCGCCGGATTTAAATACCCTCTGGTGGGGTCCCGCTGCCGGATTTAATTTTGGACATTTAAATATTTTGTGTATGTCTTTTGCAAAAATCGCATATCTCGTGAACTATTGGTGATAAAATGTTCAAAGGTGCATTTAAGAACTATGTGCAGTTCTTTGATAAATGAGGCTCATTTTACTTGCCTATTTTATGATGCTACATTTTTGTGTTTTCTTCCATAAAAAAATACATGAATTGAAAAATGTTTCTGAATAACTTGTTTTAAAATATAGCTGCACCATTTCATTCTTCTCAACCAATGTGTCTTATTGGCCTTCACATAATGTGGATTTTTATAGACTTCTAAAATATAAAGATACTAAACTATGTTATTATATATTATGTGCAATAGTCATTCATACTCTACCATCAATGCAACTGGTAGCATGACATTCCATGCAAATGCTAATGTAGGTGCTGCCCATATGGCTAGACATGTAGGTTGAGGATTATTCCTTCGCCTTCGTTCAGGTCCATTGTTTTGCTGAGAGCGAAGCGAAGGAAACAATGCTGTGACCACATTTTCTCCCCCATATGGTCTACCTCTTATTACTAGCACTGATCCAAGCTCTGTTAAGTATAGTGCCATCATCCACCAACCGCAACCAAGGCAATAATCCAGGAAATGCACCACAAAGATCCCCAACTGCAATTTATTAGAATTAAACCATTTTTTAGTTAAGAGCCTTAAATATCCTTTTATTGCACAAATATAAAATGATGATATTACTTAATTAGCAGTAATAGCATTTCATTATTTAATTTACCAAAACTATTCTGCATTATTTTGTGTGCTATCATATTTCAAATTAAAAAATCTTCACTAGAAATTTTTATATGCTAAGGAAGCTTTAAGTATACTTATCAACAAAAAAGTTATGTTGTGTAATATTCACGCTGAATTTATGCAGCAATCCAAAAATTAAATTATCCTGAGCTTTATTTTTCTATGAGCATTTCCCAGGTTTTCTTCAGTCTAAGTTTTGATTTGTACAAAAACAACTTTAGAATTCTATATGATCAAATAGTGGTGAAACTTTCTACAATATATCATGCTAGGCAGTATCATTTTATCAAACATATTCCTGTTAAATAAAATTAACATCAATTTTTTACTGAAAATTTTGAATTCGCTTGCTCATCTTTTCACTGCACACTGTCCATTACATTTCCAATCCTCATTGTAACTGTACTATGTTAATATAAATCCCTCATCTTTGCTTGTTTCCTAATATTAATTTTATTTCTAGAACTTAAATATGAATGGATAAGTTAATATATAACTATTACTTTAGCTTCCACCAGAATGTCATGAATAATACATCCTTGACTAGAAACCTAAATGCTTACCACCTTTGATTCCCTCTTGTTACCGTGTTGTATAAAGGGAATTTTCTTTTTTTCATGTTGAAATAATGTACCTCAATTACTATGTGAATTTTATTTTCCATCAAATATGAAAATTTTAATTAAAATAGAAATGGATTATGTCAAATTCAGATTAGGTTATTCTGATGGGTGATATCAATTGCAATAATTGAACTTTAATTTGGAAACTAGAAAATCTCTTGACTCAAGACTGTAATGCAAATATTTCCAAACCATTTAAAGCTGCATAGAAAAATGACATTTTATGATGTTATATAATAAATGAGGTAAACTATCTTACCTCTGTTGTCATGGGCAAGCCTAAAACAAATCCAAAAGCACAAGCAAAGAAGGTGATTGTTGTTTCCCAAACTTTTAACTTCTTCACATTAATTGCTGTTATTCCAGTGATAACACAGTGCCAAATTGCTAGCTGCAAGGAAAACAATGCACTATAAATCATCTAGTCAAAGGTTAGCAAGTGAATAAGTCGACCTTTGAAGCCTAAAAAAATTTTCCTAAAACTTAAGGTGACTTATACGCCAAACGTAAAATGTGAACCTTAAATTACAGATGAAAAACATCGATATTTACAAAGACCGTTGATCTTTCAGTGGAGGTGATCGCAATTTCGAATCAGCTGTTCCAGTGTTTACATTTTATGACATTTATTTTAGAAGATTTATAATAATTAATTTTAATACTGTATTTACTCAGGTAATCCGCATCCTCATGTACCATGCGCACCCCTATTTTTGGACCAGTTCGAGGAGAAAAAATAAATTCGTGCTTTAATAAGGTGATGTCTATGGCAGCGGAAAATTAGAAAAAATGGAAAAAGAGTGAGGATTCCCCATAGGTGTGTTCTCTCCATGGTTCCCTCTAAACTGCGTGACTGCGAGGCCGTGCAGAAGTTTTTGAAGTACCACACACTACATTTTTTAAGCAGGCACTATTGTATGTTAGAATATATCAGAACAGGGCCGCATCAACCCTGGTGCACATTCGTGCACTATTGTCAAGTAGGCGAGCATAATGATATTCCATCCATGGATGAAAAAAATTAGAGGGTGAAAGGAGTGCCAGCGGCTCACGATGAATTCGGCGAATACAGATACCAGATGCCAACTTATTCTGGCAAAAAGTGCAGGCAGAAACTGATAGTAAATTTTTAATGACAGAACTGCTTTTTTAGAGTAACAATAATAAACTTAAAACTCAACTAAAAGATACAGCTTTAATATTGTAAAAATATTATGTCATCTCAATGTTGAATAAACTGTGCATTTAAACCCTAATGTTTCTTGGTCATGTAGATATCGTAAACTTCGTAGAATTCTTCGTCTTTTGTGAGTATAAAGGTAAATGCAAGGGAGTTGCAGTAAATTTACTATCGAAACTCGCAATTTTTAAAACCTGGTCAGAAATCTTCATGTATGATGCGCTCTTTTTTTTTACCAACATGAAAAAAGGTGAGCGGGGTACAAATTTGCGATATTTTATTGAATTTCACCACCATAGAGATTGATCGTGATCACTAGGTATAGTTAATTTTGATAGTATCATTAGCCAATGTCATCAATCGAATTATAGGAAACTTTATTTAGTGGGTCAAGCTCTCCGAGAAAAAGTTTCTTATTGGTTGAAATTAAAACAACTGTCACATGGAATGCTCAAGAAAAGTAGCACGGACTCTAAACAGTATTTATATATATTTTTATCATTATGTTCATTTCTGTTTTGTTAAAACATGACATTGATTTTGTCAGAAAACGATTTCATGAGAAGTATTTTTAAGTGAAAAAGTGAGGGTCAACTTATACAGTGAACATATGCCGAATCATCTATTTTCATTCAAAAAAGCAGGGGTCGACTTATACACCGGAATATACGGCAATTGTTCTATCTTTACTTCAGTAAAGGTCATCATAAAATGATTGTTTAGAATAAGTGTTGCTACAATAAATTGAATGCTGTTTAATAGAATTTCTGAAACAGTAGTAAAGCCTTAAAAATGGAAAACTGATTTTGCAGGATTTTTTGTAGCCATTTTACATAAGAGGACATGCTTGTAAGCCTTAGAAGTATTTTTATAGTATTATGTGAGAAAGTTATGTTTCATTGAGGACAACATTTGAAAAATTGTTAATTAAAATTTAAAGAAGATTTTAAACCAACCAAATTTCTTAAAAACCAAAAGGCTGAATTTATTATAACCTAAATAAAATCTCAAAATGCTTACCTGCTGAGCAATTCCAAATAAGATAAGCATAAAATAAAATATAACAGCCCAAAATGGAGACAATTGTGATGTTCCAAGTAGTGCAAAAGTAGCAGGAACCAGTTCTGTGGCCATTCTGAGCGACTGATATCCACTCCTCCCACTTGAAGTTGCCTCTCTTAAGAATTCCAATTCTCCACTTTGACTCCATCCAAAATTAATTGGTCCCCATGGAATGGCAATTTGTACTCCAGCAACCAAAGGCACATGGGTCATGTATCTAGTAGGTGTAGTTGGTAGGGGAGGTAAAACTGATGAGTCTACAGCAACAGGATCAGGAGGATCCAGAGGCCAGAGGAAAGCATATGTTGATATTTTCTCTACAGAATATAAGAGAATTTCTAAATTAGTATTACCTTTTTAGAGGCATTTCTTGGGCATTGGGAATTTTGTCACTAAATTAACACCAATTTATTTCAATGACCATTCATGAAACAATAGCCCAGGCCAACTACAGATTTATGTTTTCATTTGACTTAAAATATTCTTTTTCCTTTGGAATTATCTGCTAATTTTATAGATTCCTTTCATTGGTATGCTCCTGTCTTTGTTATTCAAGTTTCAATATCAAATGTAAGATAAAAATCAGGAGTGATTTATACATTGAAATGAAAATTAATTCATGTAATATACCTATATAACAAGGTATATCTCTTATAATTTTAAGTTCATTTTCTCTTGTATAATTTTTGGAACTATTACAAGTATCACAAATATAAAAGACAAGTTTTAGAATCCTCATAAATAAATAAAAGAATTTTATAGAATACAAGTTTTCTTAAAAATTTTGTGAGAGGTACCTATTGAGAAGGTTCATGAATGAAGAAATTTGAACTGAGATGTTATAAAAAAATCAAAAAGAACTAGTAAATTGTGTTATGGAAAAGCTAGACTAAGTTTGTCAACAATCCTATAGTAATGGAATACAAGAAATGGTAAGAGCAATGCAGGAGATCTTGTTTTTTCCCTCTGTTCTATGTAATATACTTGCATTTTCTTTTTTCTTCTTCCTATTTCATTCCATGTAATTTATGACCAAAAGGAATTAATAAACATTATTATTATTATTAGAAAAAGTCAAACTTGACTCGAAATGTAATACATTAGATCATTTTTCAACAAAGTTAATCACAATAACTTACCAAATGAACTTGGCATGTACTCATAGTCCCCTCTGATGTGAAGCAAACGTACACAAGCATTTCCAAGAAAAGCTGACAGAAGTAGAATAAACATTGTTAATGAGATGACTATAATGGTGTCTCTGTGCAAAGTACTAGTTTTTTTACATCCAGATCGTTTTTCGATTCCCGCATTGTGAGAAGTGATCTGCATTGCTGATGCTCCTAGGAGGCCCCATGTGAAAAATGCTTCTAAGGCAGCAGCAACCCAACACTTGGGGCAAAAATGAAAGATAATTGAAATGGAATGAGGTAAAATTTTCAAAAGACAAACATTTCATTTCCTTTAAACCAGGAATTGTTTCCTTACCTTGCTATTGAGAAAGAACTCACTCCAAACAGTTTCATGAAATATATATCTTGGATCACCTAATGGAGTTATTCCCAGCATTTTTATGCATACCACAGTAATGCAGAGGACTGCTAGTGGCACAAAAACATAGACTACTTTGCCATATGATTTAAGACCTTCAAGTAAAATGAATAAAAATGTTTTGTTAACAATAAAAGTAAACTATTACTGATAAGAATAAAAAGCTTAACTGATGTTTCATAGTTTAAATAAGTGTAATGCTAAATTGAGGAGCAATCTACCTTTGCATAGACACACAAAAATGATCATCCACACGACGGCTAGGTTGAATACTAATTGAAACTTCAAATGACCAAAATTACTCTCTGAGGTTGAAAGGTTATGTCTTTGTAAGACAATACCACTGTAATGGAAATAAATATTTTTAAATAATAAATAAATACATTTAAAGAACAGTGTATGATTCATTTATGTGCAGTATATAAGCTTTTCAAAATAATTATGGAAAATATTAATTTTGATCATAGACAAAATCTCATAAATAGCATGATGGTAATGTTAAAACTTTGTAATTAACTACAAAAAAATGAACAAACCAGAAGATAAAAAATAATAATTTGGTTGAATTGCTTTCTTTCTCTACAAATGCAATCTGATTGATTTAAATTAAGAATAGTAGAAAAATGTAACAATGTCTCATTTTTGGATAACCAATACTTTAGCTTATGAATATTTACTGTATGGCATATTTTAAAAGTAAAACCACTGAATAATTACAAAAAAGAGGTTCTCATATTTATTTTTGTAAGAACATTAATATGTTTCACAGAAATTAACATTGCAATTCTGAACTGATAATTAATATAATATACCAAGTCCAGAAAAAATAATCTCACCTGAAATAATCAGGAACAGTTTCCTCTAATTTATATGAGCCATTATGCACAACTGGACTTCCTGAAACAAACAAAAAATTTAAAGATTTTGCATATAATTTGACAAATTATATTGAAAGATTAAATATATTATTCTGTCTGGCAGAAATTTACATAAATCAGTTTTATATCACAGAAGATTGAGTATTATTCCAATATATATCCCCTACAATACTGCTGGTTTTCCAATGAAAGGAAATGGAGAAAATGAATGTAAATAACATATTAAGATACGATTACTTTGTCTGAAGAGGCCAGCATATCATCAATGAAACATAGTCAACAATTATTATCAATAAAGCTCTAATGTATGCCAAAATAAAACTCCATCATAGTATTAAATAAACATGAAACACTTCACTTTTAGTTTTTTTCACCAAATTTAACAAATATGGTATCAGGCTTGACTTAAAATCATAATTACTATTAAAATATAAATTATAATAGTTACCTTCTCGATACAGCTCAAAAGGCTCAGCCCATCTGTAAAAATCCTGTTTTGTGATGAATGAATCCCTGAAGTAAATAAACATCCAAGAAACTCCTACAATACTGTATATACCCAAAAGGGCTTGTGATGCCAAAATGGCCACTCCTATTCCCTATAAAATAGGAAAAATTTTAACTATACCTTAAACACTTGGCAGTGGCTCAATACAAAACTAATTTATATCAAAGAAAAACCTATTCCTAATTTAAATATTTACATAGGTAGTTTAAAAAATAAGTCATGTTTTTGTGATTTAACGGTTCACGTAAAATTTGAGACAGACTCAAGCTACCTGAAAAACTGGTGATATTTTCCACATGTCAATCACTCCAGCTCCCAAGTACTGTCCAATTGAAACATGGAATGAATAAAGTGGAATGCCAAATACCACTGAAAGGATGATAAACTGAATAATGAAGTTGGCTGAAAGAAAACAAAGCAATATGTTAAAAATAGCATACAAATTGCATAAGTCTAGCTAACAGATTGAGATGAAATAGTAACTCGAATGTTGCTAAAACTGACATTAAAATAAAAAGTAAACAAACTGTATCTCGATGGAAGTAAGATTCGGCTTTCTAAACGTATGTAAAACAGCCCAGATCTATGTAGAATAGCAATTTATAAGAGGATGAATGAGAAGAAATGAGGCCAAGATTGCCAGTTTTGGAAGACAATTATTTTGTTAGGTACCATTGCAGCTTCTGATTAGAAACAAATTATATCGGTACTCACCACCAAAATGTACGCTGAGTATAGCGAAGCGACTGATACTAAAGAGGCCAACGGTGCATCCGAGACAAGCAAACATTGAGCTGAAGCCATGTGGCCATTGATCGAAGGGACTCTGTGCCGCACCGGATTCCATGTTCGAGTCTCCAGTTCCTCCGTCGTCGACACTTGAAGACCTTAACAGGACAACAAAGCGAGAAATTATTTTTTTATGTTAAACGAAATCAAAGCAGAAAACGCTCAAATCGAACAACGTGCATCGACAATGCAGTGTATACGATAACATCTTTAAAACGACCGAATTTGTGGAACAGGAAATCACCTGTTCCCTCATGACGTAGATTTACAATACATATAAGTGAAAACTATTGCATACTGAACTCAATACATGGTGGAGTTCACTCATTTGACTTATAGCACACCTCAAAAATTCCTTTATACGACAACAAATAAACCTTTTCTGAAGGTTACCTTCAAGAAAGAAAAAAACGCGAAACACCTTCCACGCGGATAAAGGTATTCAAACGCATACGGAATTTGTCCCATTTACCTCGATCAAACAAAAATTCTGGCGAAGTGGGAATTCGAACGGCGCACTAGCTGTTCGCGAAGTGCGTTAAACATTTGTTAGTTTAGTCCCCGCACGTCACCACACGAAACCTAAAGGCGCGGGTCGGGAAAACACTTTTGCAGTTATCGCTGAGCGGAATTCCTCTTAAAGAAGGCTGCCGACTGCGAGGCAATACATCCACAGCTTCCGTGCTCTCCCTCTCTCTCCCTCATCTCTCCCATCTTCTCTCTCCCACATCTTCTCTCTCCCACATCTTCTCTCTCCCCCATCTTCTCTCCCCCATCTCTCTCTCTCCCATCTTCTCTCTCCCATCATCTCTCTCCCATCATCTCTCTCTCTCTCCCATCTTCTCTCTCTCCCCCTATCTTCTCCACCTCCTCCCAACAATTCCTTTTACTCCGTTTTGCCCTAATTTCATTGCCATTATGAAAACTGAATGTTCTCCAATGGTAGAGCCCGCTATAGAGCCTGTAGACTTTTCAACCTTTGTCATAATGCACATACTGACAGCTGCCATCCACAAACGTCAGTTATCGGGTAAATACGTGTTTCCAAAACGTCTCTTTCCAAAATGAACTAAGAGCCTGCGATTACATCAAGGAATAGTCAACGCCTCTTATTACTCGCGATTATTTCTCTCTCTTTGTTCGATTAGCGCACCGCATAGCTATCTCACTAATCCTTCGCGGCGTTGAATTTTTTTTTGAACGGCTTCGTCTCATGTCCAAGGCGTGCGAAAGACACGCGAACCAGACACCTTTGTCGGGTCGCATCAATTCTAACGTGCTCCACCTCTTCGAAGCAACCCGGCACGCGTCTTTAGAATTCTCGGGAGAGGTATATGGTGAGGGAGGGATTGTTTAATAGGAGGGGAAGTCGAATTGAGTGGGAGGGGGATTCGAATTGGTGGGAGTGTAGGGACGTGCACGGCGCGAGCAGAGAGAGAGAGAGAGCAGAAAAAGATTAACGCCTTTTTTAAATGCCTACGTTACCTAGTCATTAACATTTACCTAGACTGTCTGTCACTTAAAGGCAACGCGGGATTCACCGAAGGGATGTATGCGATTCGAGAGCACCGTGATCCTCGATTAACGAGTATCTCTTACGTTAAGGATTATCAAACTAAGAAATTTTGCCGCTCAATTTAGAGTATATTTAATTTATATTAGTGGCGTCAATAATAGAATCTCATTAAAAACCTTGATTAATCAAAAAGTCTCATTATTATTACGAAATATAAAAAAAATATTTCCTCGGTCTATAACATCCGCGGCCTCACCCTCCGCACTATCTTCGTGTCTTTTGGGAATTTATGTTTTTTCCGTTCAGCAGGAAAGAATAAAAATTAAAGTGTTGCATTAGTAAAAATATACAATTAAGTAACGAATATATATTTATGAAACATTTAACATAACATTCACTGAATCATGATATTTTATTGAGTAAAATTTGATTTGGCGGCCAACAAAAAACATTTTTACTGCGCCGCAATGACCGCTTGCAAGCTCACACAAACCTTCAAAGGTCTGGAAGAATCATTGAAAATAGATCAGTAAAATATAGGACCCATGTGATGTGGAATTTATCAAGCCATACCATGGCAAAATACAGAAAAATGAAGCTCGACATTAAATGGAAAAGGCAAGGAAATCGTGTTATTTTAGGAGAATAACGATTAACTTGGAAAACAGATATAAAGTTATCAGAGGAAAATAAGAGGCAGAGTAATATAGGTAAAATAAACGCTGAAAAATAATACATTAGGAATATGGAAATGTAACAGTGCTGCTAAGAAGATATGGGAAACTAACTGTAATCAAGAGACCGCTCATAAAGAAGGTCATTAAATTTTGGGCGATTCCAGATCCCCCCTCCCCGTCACACATCAAAGGACTGGATGAATAATTGCCGATGCAACCACTGTCCACCCGTTCGTAGGAAAGCCTAGCGAATTGTCCCTAAGAGAGGTAACAAGTGCTTGGAGACGAATGAATGGATAAAAGCAGAGAATGGAAAATTTATTTTTAGTGTGAAAATACTGTGACTGTAATTTTACCAAAAATTAATTAATCAAGCATAGTGAGGGCAACTAGGAATCTAAAAGGAAATTCTGTATGAAAAATTAAGACAACGTAATAATATATTGCATACAGCAAAGCTGAGTATTATTGATCAACCCGCTTACCGCGTAGAGGGTCGTTTATTGAACAAACCAAACCAACAAAAATAATCTCGGAATGTAAACACGAGATGACGCGCCTCTGCCGCTTAAAATGGGCGTATAATTTAGGTGGCAGGAGGTCTGGGTGGGAAGTGAAGAAGGGAGATAAGGAAACAAGGCCGAACAAAAGTATTCGCCGAAAAAATACAACATGGTGTATAATGGCAGGACAAACTACCACGCGGAGCGCCGCGAGTCGCAGAGGTGATGCGGAAGAAAGAGGGGAGGGGTATAGGCTAGGGAGGAGTGAGAATGAGGGGAGGAAGAATGGAAGGGGATGGGGGAAGAATGGGAGGGGAGGGGGAAGAGTGGGAGGGGAGGGGAGAATGGAAGGGGAGGGAGGAAGAAAGGAATGGGAGGGAGGAAGAAATGGAGAGGAGGGGAAAGAATGAGGGGGAAGGGGTAGAATGGGAGGGAGAGGAGAATGGTGGGGAAAGGATGAGGGGAGGAGTGAGATAAAAAGGTACGAAAACAAACTTGCCTATTTCTCTCTTCATACTTTTTTCATTTCATAAATTAAGATACCAGAGATGAAATTCATCAGAAAACTAAAAGATTTTCTCCGTATGACGCCAGGATCGCCGAATTAAAATTACGAAACAAATGAAACCTCAAACACAATATATTCTGCGAAGGAATTTAGGGTCATAGGCGGGACTAACAATAAGTAAGACGTACCTCGATTTCATTAAATAAATGTACGCGTGTATTGTCGCCTATATTTTTTGAAGCGTTGTACTAGTTTCAAAAACACATTTCCTTACCTAAGTGCATTAGAATATACATTTTATAATGCATATATATACACACACACACGCGCACGCACACGCACACACTAGCAGAAATACCGGCGATGCCCGGGGAAATTTGGTTCAAATCCGATCGGAATTCTAGATGATACATGGTATTTAAGAATTCACTCGGCCGCCGTTTTGAATAAAACGGGCAGAGAGAAAGAAAAACCACGTATGAATTATTTCTGGGAGCCCTCCACAATCGTCCCAAATTTGATTCAAATCAATAGTAGGACTTGGGAAAATACGCGTAGTTTAATCAGTCCCCGCCGTCAAATTACGGATAAGGAAGTAGTCGTTTCCCACCTTTCTCACTGACAATGAGTGTAAGATGTAGAGTTACCAGTTCTTTCAGAATAGGAAGTTTATGAGAAGTTATTTTATTGGACAGTTTAGTCATCAGAACAGTTCGAAAAGAACTGTCCCGTACTTTCTGACCCATCTCTAGATGGCAATGCATTAGCATACAAAGTTATTTTGCTTTTTGTACAATTAATATAAAATATTTGGGATTAAAAAGTAGCCCTCGATCTTCCTATTTGTGAAGAAAGTATTTGTTGATAGTTTGATTATTCTAGCTTTAACGGTGTGGAAATATATAGATCCACAAACAAACAAACTTTCATAAATATATGGGAGATTGATCTTATACTTGTATTGAAAGTGACAAATATAAAATGTGAACTTCCTAAGTTAGTTTACTCGAGAGTTATCGTCGAATAACCAAATCGATGCCCCCCCCCCCCCCCCCCCCAAACCCCCACTTAAAATTTTTTTTGAGATACACCACATGACCTATATTTTAAGCTGGACCAGTCTAAAGATACGCTGCAAGTTTCATAAAAGTTCGACCAGCCGCTTTTTCCGTGATGCTGTAACAAACAAATAGACAGACAAAAATTCTGCAGACCGGTTCAAACGTCTTCTTGTGATGCAAAACACACAAAAAAAGTAAAACCCCGACTCCAACCGCCTCAGTTCACTGTCTCAAAGTCGGCAGAAGGGTATAAACGGAGGCTAAAGGGCGAAGCACAGTAGTGTCCTCGGACACCGGTAGGTTCAACCATGCTGTGAAGTCTTTCTGCAATATCTCCGGCCAAAGGGAAAGAGGTGCTCACCAACCCGCTCTGGGCCAGCGTGGTGTTGTAAGGCCCGCAACCCCCCCATGACACGTACACCCATAAAAAACCGCCCTCATTCTCCGGAGGCTGGATTGCCTCTGACCGTGGTAGTGGTCAGGAACAAGGCATGAAGGCAGAGGGTGCTAAGAATCCCCGAAGGTTAAACGCTCACTGCCACTCTTTCTCATCCTTACCCAATTCCTTTAATCTCAACCTAACTACCTTTAACTGCCGGACTTTGTCCAGCGAAGATAGACTTCAAGAGCTCCAATAACAACTGGAGAAGATCAAGTGGGACATTTTAGGGCTTAGTGAGCTGAGAAGAAAAGGTGAAGGCCTATTGGAGTTAAAGAGTGGACATCTTTTTACTTTCTCCATACGTAGTAATGGGAAAGTATTGTGATCATGAAAAAAATCGACTTCGAGATTTCAACGGAAACACGTTTTGAGGTCCCTAGAACGCGTTTAGACTATTTTCGGAATGATGTCTGTGTGTGTGTGTGTGTGTGTGTGACTGTGATTGTGGGTGCTCTAACTCGAAAAGTACTTGCCATAGCATTACCAAATTTCATATATAACACTTTGATATGATCTCAAAGAGCTGATTAGTTTTTGGACAATATCGGTTAACCGGAAGTCGAGGTTTATTCGAAATCCGATTCGGTTTTGGCAAAATATCTCCGTTAAAGCATCATTATTCTATATACAATTCTATGCAATGGTTATAGAGAATGGAATTTTCTACAAGTTGCATTTGAAACAATTTTCCATAGCAGTTATTGTTTAGGAATTATTTATAAATGATAATCGGTTTTTTCGGTTTACGTCAAATATCTCCTTAAAAACGTCGTTATTAGTATTCTTTGTAAGGAACTAAGTTGTAGAGAATAGTATTTCTTCCAAGTTTTGTTTGAAACAAATTTTTGTAGAACCTTCCATTTAGTAGATAATTTATTTGTAAATTTTCAGTATACAGCGCCACCACCATGTAGTGGTGAATTCTGTCAACATATTCAAAATATAATTTACGGCAATAAGGACGACTGTATTCTTCTACAATACGAAATAATAATTTTGCCTTATAATGCTCTTCATAATAATTTAAATATCTATACCCCAAATATGGAGAAAGTCGTGTTGGCCACATCAGATTTTTTCAAAACTAATAAATTTTCTACATTTTCCTTCCGCATTCCCATAAAAATACGACGCATTTAAGGATATGTATTTTATATAACTATTTAAACAACATACTGTCAGTTTAATAAAGTTTGATTGAAAAACCCAGAAAACACGGGTGGTTTTCAGGTTTTTAAACCCTAAAAATAAAGTTTGATCTTATATACTGAAACAAAATTTTAAAGATAAAAATTTTGTTGAAATGATGTTTCATTAACGAAAAAGAACTTTAAACTGCATTGGCAATGATGAATAATGTAAAGTAGTGATAACCGGGTACTAAAAAATACCGGGTACCGGGTAACCGGGCAAGCAAAGAAAAATTACCCGGCCGGGTACGAGGGTGGGCTGAAAAAAGGAAAAGTTTTCAGATCGAAGCGTAACAGTGCGGAAAAGTTGCCTTTGCTGAATAGAAGACGATTTCAATTTTTTTCTTTCAAATCGGTCAATATTTGACCCTCGCGCATCGCGTTCAAAGTTTCGAAAATTTGAACATTTCAACCCTTACTTCTATTATTTTTTAAAATTATTCCTGACAGGAATATTTTGCTATATGGTGTCAATATATGATTTTTGGCACAAAAAGGTCATTTTCAGCTGTCACGGACGAACGTTCAGAACATAGCGTCTCCAACGAAAGGATACATTGGGCCTCCCCTCCACACTCCACTCCTTCCCAGAAGACAATGCAGTCGCTTTGAGTTTAAACCTCATCTGTGAATTTGAAGATGAAGTAGATAGTGTTGGTGGGACGTACGTTTTATCTGTATCCTTTTGTGTTTCTTCGAAATTTGACGATGGGTGGATATCACCAAAAAGAACGATGTCCTTAGAGTCATCGAGTGTTTGAGACCTACTGTCACACTCTGAACTGGCAGATGCGCAGCGAACAAGCCCTCGTTCTTTCCTGAGAATTGTATTGGTAAGTTTTTCAGTTTCCTGCATATCTACTTGACCAATTCTGCCAATTCTTTGGTTTCTTTGATCATACATAAATCTCTGCTCAATTACAGGAATCTTCTTTGATTTCTCACAGACGCAGATCATAGAAATCGGGCATTTACTTTTCCAACTGTCAGGTCTTTTTTCACAGACACAAGTCAGAGTCATAGGGAACTTGCAGGCAGCTACGTCGAAAAGTTTAGCAGCTTCCTGCTTGAAATTTTCCAGCTTGCTTTGATAATTGTGTTTATCTTTGTCCCTATTGTATGACTTTCTCAGATTGTAGATATTCATTAATCTTCTGTAAAATTCTTTGCTCAGAAACTGTGGGAATAGATGCTTTATCAAACAAACCTTTGACTTTTTTGGCCACCACACCTGCTACAACAGAAAAGTTGACTGCCGTGTAGTTGGCCTCTAAAGCTAATTTGAACCTTTCTTCAAAACAACATCGCAGAACTTCCTCATATGAATGAAGTTTAGATGAAGGCAAATCTTTTGGATGACCAAATATAGGACAGACGAATGACTTCCTTTTGAAATGCTTCCGTGGCTCCTCCATGGATAAGCAATGCCGCTAAACAACAGAGAAAATAGGACTGGTAATTGGTAAACCAACCTGATGGATGACTCCTAGCCTATCAGTCAAACCAAGAGGCAAAGCCAAGAAAGCAGGGCGAAAGAGAACCTCAAACGAATGATCGACAGAGACAAGACAGAACTTGCGTCCGCACTCGCTGAGAGCTGAACTAACAATGACGCGGAAACTCGCGGAGATGCTCTTTGACAAGTCGCGACCTGTAGTTCGGCAGTGGGAGGGAGTAGAGGGGAGGTCCAATGTATCCTTTCGTTGGAGACGCTATGTTCTGAACGTTCCGTTCGTGACAACTGAAAAGACCTTTTAGTGCAAAAACATCATATATTGTCACTATATAGCAAAATATTCCTGTCAGGAATAGTTTTAAAAAATTACAGAAATAAGGGTTGAAATGTTAAAATTTTCGAAACTTGGAACGCGATGCGCAAGGGTCAAATATTGCCCGATTTGAACAAACATTTTGCACTCGTCTTCTATTCACCAAAGGCAACTTTTCCGCATTATTACTCTTCGATCTCAAAACTTTTCCTTTTTTCGGCAACCCTAGTACCCGGCCGGGTAGGTTGAACCAATTTGGTTCAAGATATGTGGGCTTGCTTAAATGAAATTTTGTTTGAAAATGAAAGCAAACAAGAAGAGTTTCGTGCTGAGGATAATACGTCTTATTCTAAAGATTTTCTTAAATGGCCTAACATCCCTCATAAAGAAAATCCTTTAACTTGGTGGGCAAAAAATGCAACTATCTTTCCTGAACTGTCAAAATTGGCCAGACGTTACTTGTCATCACCTCCAAGCAGCATGCAGAGTGACAGGATGTTTAGCGAGGCGGGAATCATGTACGAAGAGCGGAGGAATAAACTCCTTCCGCGAAATGCACTTTTATTTCATTCTTTACTTAATAAGATTTTATAAAGTTTATAAGATTTTACAATCTGGTACTGTTAACCGGTCGTTAAGTATAATTATGCATATTATGTTAAATGTTATTTCATGGTTCGGTTTAACTTTTGATAGAGTAATCGGTTTTTAAAAAGTTTATTATAATTAAAATATCGTTTCTCTGAATGCTTCTTGCAGGCTAAGGAGTAAAATATTAAGTTCCATTTAATTTGTTTTTGTTGTTATCCTTTTTTGCCCAGTACCCGGCACCGTGTCCCAGCGCCCCGTGCCAGGTTCGGTTAATTTCCGGGTACTGAAAATATGGCCGGGTATGCCGGGTACCGGGTAATTGCGGTACCCGGTACATCACTAATGTAAAGAGATTAAAATAGAACAAGATAACAAAAATGACAGCAGAAAATTTTGCGAGAGTGTGAGGAATTGTTATTTTAATCGAAATATTGTTATTCCATAGAAAAAATGGGTATTCTTGTCGTATGCGGTCTATGCTAACCCGGACCCCTTTAGAAAAATAATTTTTATAAATACGGAACAAATATCATTTAAATTGTTTTAATTTTTCAAAACAACATTAACAGAAACTGATTGGCCGGTCTCGACATTTACAAACCCAATCACCGGACAACGGGGAGGGATAGTTTGGTTCCGGGCGAGGCGAAGGGCGCGGTAGCGCCCAGAGACGACTACTTATTAAAACATAACGAGCCGAAGGCTCGTCAATATATCCTTTCAATGTCATATCCTCTCAATTTGCGGCGCAACAGTCAAACGAGATATAATTCCTCTGTCGCAAATGGAGAGGATATTGGCGAGCCTTCGGCTCGCTTTGTTTTTATATCAGTTGTCGTCTCCGGGCGCTACCGCGCCCTTCTCCTCGCCCGGAAGCAAACTATCCCTCCCCGTTGTCCGGTGATTGGGTTTGTAAATGTCGAGACCGGCCAATCAGTCTCTGTTAATGTTGTTTTGAAAAATTAAAACAATTAAAATTATATTTGTTCCCATGAATACCACTTTTGGTGGGATAGCATAGACCGCATACGACAAGAATACCGAAAATTGTTTGTGGTAAATTCTCCTCGTCTTTAAAGGGTCTGCGGATGAAGGGAGACTCGCTAAAATAAAAAAGTGAACCTTAAGTCTTTTTGGCGGCATAAATCTGGAGAAAGTTTTCATGAAAGGCCGCGTCCCGGCATAATGATCCGATAAGTAAAATTAACAAAGTCACGAAAAACTTCCGTGGGTTTCAAATTAGCCTATTTCTAATCAATTTTATTCCCGGCAAGTTCGAATGAGCTTCCGCCATATCACCCAATGCTCTTAACTCCGGCCTTCTCTCCATTTAATACAGAATTTATACAGAATGCTTAAATGCAATACATGCAACCGAAAATAAACATAACTTTCACAAATGTAATTATTATATTTAGTCAACCAGAACACTTCGTATCGTCACTCCTAAAAAACCCTTTAACATAAATTTTCTCCGCAGTAATTAAATCGAACGCCTTCGTAAATACGCGAAGCGAATTTTATACAAAAACACGTAGTTTTCAAAATTATTCAGCTTTCGATCCAAAGCAGACAGTGGACTTTCCAACGTATTTCCTGAGATATAGTCGTCGCGTCGAGTTAACGGATAATGCAGGGGAAGAGATGAGTCGACTGGGTCCTCTTTTCCTCCTCCGCCCCCGTAGGGCCCGAATGGGGGCGGAAGATGACGCCGCGAACGAGTGCACGGCAGATGAAATGAGGGAGAGGGGGAGCGCACGAGGGCACGAGTACAGTTCAACGCGACGGCCGCCGCGGCACCACCGTTACTCGACACAACCCGGTTCCGGCGATTTCACTGCAGCCCCTCTCTCTCTCTCTCCTTTCCTGTATCTCTCTTTTCCCCTCTCTCCCCTTTCCTCCATCTCTCTCTTTTCCTCTCGTCGTTCGTCTATATGTCTCTTCCTCTATCCCTCTTTTCCTCTCTATTTTCCTCTATTATTCTCTCTCTCCTATCCTCTCTTCCTATATCCCTCCTTTCCTCTCTCTCCCTTTTCCTCTCCCGTCGTTTATCTGTATCTCTTCCTCTATCCCTCTTATCCTCTCTCCCTTTCCCTCTCTCTCTCTTCCTCCATACCTCCTTTCATCTCTCTCTCTCCTTTCCTCTCTCTCCTCTTCGACACTAGGCTCGTGCCGAAGGGAGGAGTTGGGGGAGAGAGAGAGAGAGACGACTTGTCTTAACGACACTCTCGATTTATTCTAACGCCCTATTATCCAGGGAGGCGGTATGGAGAGGTGGAGTGAAGTGGGGGAGAAGCGCCTCCCTGCTCCGATGATGACCTCTTCGGTAGCGAGACTAATCGAGTCACGTGAAAGATTTCCGCGGTGTTTCTTCCCGCTGCGCTCTCGGGTCACACTGTGCTCGGGGGAATGGGTTAAGAGGCGGGGAGAGGGTTCGGGGAGGGGGGAGGGTTCGGGGAGGGGAGAGGGTAGGGGGAGGAAGCGAGAATGGCCGCTTCTGGAACTTAAGCGCCGAATTCGGAATTTAGGAACTTCCGCACTTTTCGGACCGATCGAAATCCGAATCGGTCGAGACTTTCGCCTCCGGAGTTAGGATTCCGCGGGAAAAATAGCATCGCAAACGCCGAATCGTCCGAAGTATTCGTAGGTCTCTGTAGCGGTTGCCCTTACAGAAAACTGTAGTCTTGATAGATTCCAAATCTAAATAAATTACTTGAGATTCAAAAAACTTGTTACGATCGGCAACGATAATGGCAATGGTAGAAAATCAAAAGGTAATGACTGAAATAAAGTACGAGTGAATCAACTCAATTTACGTTATATACAAAACGAAGCGCTCGTAAAAAAGTACGTTTTCAACTCAAATACAGCCTTCTTCAGTTGGCCTTCACTGACAATATGTTACGAAAGCATTAAGACGGCTGCTTAATGAAGCGTGCGTTCAAGTTCCTCGTTCCTTTTATGGTCGTAGCAGTTCCATGCATCAAATAATAGGATAACGTAATGGGACTAAAAGAACATATATGACCTGTACGAGTTTAGGCTGGTCGTCACGATGCATGAATCCAGCGCTGCAACGAAACAATTCCCTTCTTTCTTTATTTAAAATTATTCCAATTTCTTATCCGCTCGTGAGTTCAGGTGGCCGTGGGCCCGTCTGCCAAACCTATTCCAAGTGAACCCGAGATGCGTGCAACATACGACTTACTCGCTGTCAGAACTACGAATCCTACGATGTCTTTTCAGAATGCCTGTGTCGTTCCTCGTCTTTCAGGCGCCAGCATAGAGGACGCGCGCTCTGTCTCGTTTTACGGAGAAACGGACGGAGAAAACCGGTTTCCATAGTAGCGTGTGAAGAAAATGACTCGGCGGTTTTCTCTGTGACATTTTGGGGATGAGTATAATAAATATATTTGGATAAAATGCGCAAATTTGAGCCCAACTTATTCCATGACGACAACAAAGTGCACAGTTTTCGTCAGGGTAAATTTGTCTACCGATATTCATTAACGGCTCGTTAATGTCTATGAGGTCTCATTTTGCTAACGAATGAGTGATATGAGTGTATATGGAATAGTTTGCAATATGCAAATCCTGAATTTATATATGAATTCATTTTAGTTTAGATAAATTATGGACATCAAAAACTGAACGTCTTTCAAAAATCACACCAAAATTCTGGAATTTCCTATTCCAAAAAGAATCGTTGAAATATTTCCTCGATGAACGAAAATAATATCATTGAACGGCTACTTTGATGCGCGATTTAGGATCTAGCCCAAGTAGTGAGGCTAGTTTGCTCAGAGAAGCCAACGAATGTGAAATGTGTCAAAGACGTCGAGAGTACTGGATTGGTAATCATCAAAGTATTGAGTGTAAGACAAATCCATTCGTAATAAAATTCGAGGCCTCCCTGATGATAGCGGTCGTACTTCTGCAGTAAATGATTGGCTTAAGCGACGTCTGGCCTTCTTCATTGATGTAATTATGCTTGTCAAAGGAGTCGTTTAGTGAGTTCTAAACGAGGGGATGGCGCTCCTTTGCGCATTTATCTGCTGATTAGCGTGTTAATGTAACTGCAACAACTCCCTTTCTCCCTTCGCTAGAATTTACGGAGGATCACTACCTTTAAAAGTTTCCTGCTTTCTCGTGATAATCTGATAACAGAATGTGAGGATTTCTGTTTCTGACAAGGTTGAATGTATCATTTTTCAATTATTAACATAAAGAGCTTTCGATATAGGTTACCGTAAGGAACGCCTGCATCAGATTAATTATTCGAAGAGAGATCTTTGAGGTTTACGGTCCTGGATATCACGAGGGTGCTTAAGGAAACTTTTCGATTCATACATAAGAAAAAGGAGCAGCCTAATCTGCGTTAATCGGATACATAGCCCGAAAGATCAGTCTCTTCAAGAGGCCGGCGGAGCTGGTAAAATGAAATACTCTGAGTGTAATATCACTTTTCGATGCTTTCGATTTCCAACATATCTTTTCATATTCGAGTGAGATAATCGAATATACATATATACCGGTTTACCCACGTTTCGTGTCATTTTTCGAACACAGTTTGATGCGAAGAGTAATAAGTCCATCGAGATGGAATGCAATAGGTGTGACCTCTTAATATATTGAAATAGTTCTTTAATATCCCAGCAATCATGAGTGAATTTGATTGAGACGATGACTTCTTCCTTATCCTGCTCCTTGAGGCAGAGCTCTGAACATGCTTCAAACTAAATATCTCAAATAAGACAAATGAAATTCATTAATTTCCAGACAGTCTAAGGCCGCCGAGAAGAGCCAAGGTCAGCGGTGAATGGATATTTTCTTCCGATAGCATCATGAGCAGCACACGCGACAGAATTACACAAATCATCATCGAACCGTTATTTTTGGGATCTACAGACGTTGTCGTGGAATTCCATTGCTAACAGTCGCGATTAAAAGGACCAATCGAGAGATTTCGAACTCTTAATTGAGGCTTTTTCTTGTGGAAGTATAAAATAGAATCTATTGATGGAAAAATATCCCGCGTACAGTCAAACCTCGATTTAGCACCACCATTTGTTCAACACTGACATGAGCACTAAAGCGGGGGTGGCGCTAAATCGAGCCACCCTCATGAACTAGGTACTGAATATAAAATTTTCAAATAAAAATCATTTTATAAGAAAAATAACAAAGAATTATATGATTTGGTTGTCTAGAAGTGAGTAAAAAACACATATTGTTACACAGCAGTTGCTTATTGTTCCAGCTGAAACTTCATCCCATGACAGTTTTATCATGTCAAAGCGTATTTCAAGGATAACTCGATTGAACAATTATTGTTAATGCTCTCTACTATCTTTTTCATTTGATGTCTCCTATAGTGTCCCTTAAAGCTCTTAATAATGCTTTCATCAAGAGGTTGTACAAAGCCAGTACAATTTGGCGGTATGAACTTGATTCTCACATTACTAATAAGGTCCAAGGCTTTGAGACAAGGTGCGTTATCTAGAAGCATAAGCACATCTTCAATTTTCATCTTAATTTTCATCTCCTTGTTGAAATTTTGTATCCACTCACAAAATTCAATAGTAGTCATCAGGGTCACCGAGAGGGCAGGGATACCGGGGCAAAATCCCCGGGGCCCGGTGCTAGGATCGGTCATAAGTTTTTCCTATCGCAATACGCGGGTGTAATGCACAAAGGCGACCGATACCAAAGGGCGGCGTTTTCTCCCTTTCCCATTTCTCAGATCTCGATTTTCCCACCTCTACATACTGCCTTTTATTACCCATTATTACCCTGAAACTTCTCCACACACTGGTTTTTCTCTCCCCAAGCACTCCGAGTGTCGTCGTGCGGTCAGTTATACAGAACATAATTGTTTACTCCCAATTTTTTTTAGAAATATGATAGCTTTTCTTTCTTTATTGGCTATATTTTATAATATTGAGCTTAGAATATTTAAGTACACTTAATACCGCATGTAAGGCTGACACGACGATCGACCATCGACTTAAACTTTAATAAAAACGCACAAATATGAGACTGACTTCGCGTCTGATATTCTGTAAATTATAATGAATGTGATAACCATTTACCCGGAAATAAATGGTAATCTAAATTTTATTCGTTGAATCGTACCCTTACAAAATCGCGATCATTCAATAACCGACTTAAATCTACGCTATTATAATATACAATCAAATTTATGCGTAAATATTATGAAGGAAAAAGTTGCCTTGTTGGTAAAAATCAGGAGAGATATAGAAAAAAGCCTAGAACGCATAAAAAACGATTCTTCTTCGACATCGAGTCAAGAGAATGGGAAACTCTCCTTCGGAGGATGGAGTATCGGTATGGCTCCTAGAAATG
The DNA here is from genome assembly GCA_036926305.1 of Uropetala carovei. Lineage (NCBI taxonomy): Eukaryota > Metazoa > Arthropoda > Insecta > Odonata > Petaluridae > Uropetala > Uropetala carovei. Next base: position 5,649,853 of record JAXCHB010000141.1, read on the forward strand.
TAAATTTTATGAAAATTTATTAGTGATAGTACTATAGAGACATATCGCGATCGGTACTCATTCATACTAATATCTATTCTACTGTAATCGTACTTTTGGACTCTGTTGCAGGACAAGATGCGCAGTTTCTTTAAAATGTCACGAGGGACCTCACGATGTAATCCAAATTCAATTGTGGTTGTCTGTTATGTCAAGTACCGATTTTCTTTTACGCTTTGCCTTTTTGTACTAAAATACAATAGGTGTTAATGTGGAAAATCAAATTATAAAATCATGACATATAATTTCGCAAAACATTTAGTGATAAAAAATCGACACTTATCGACGGATTTTTTCGTCGAATATTTTATTTGTACATATTCTTTATCGACATTAATCGAATCGTACCAAGTCTAATTCTGATATGATACATATAGTACCAACATACATTTGATATGTAATTTTGATAAAATTTTTAATGGAATGGAACTTCTTATAATAGCGCGAGTCAAGACCGTAGAGAAGTGGGGAGGGGGAGTTCGCTGCGCTGGGTCTGCCGACGGGCCCGCTTCCCTTTTCACTTTCTCATGTACGAAGTATGTATATTGAGAAAGTATTGTAGTCGCGAAAAAATTCGATCTCGAGATTTTAATGGAAATTTATGTTTTAGGGGTACCTGAGTCCGAAAAAGTGGTTTATGCAATGCCGTCTGTCTGTTACTGGATCTCGAGCCTAAACGGTAGAGCGAAAATGAATGAAATCTCGTACTTAGGCATTTTATCATACTGAGAAGAGTATATGACGAAATAGTTGACATTGCTCAATAATTAATGGAAGTTTATTCCACGCAACTTTAACAATAATTTGATTTTCTCAAAAACGGCTTTAACGATTTTGATCAAATTTCGTACAGTTACTTGAGTTTACGTCTTCAATAATACTACATAGTTCAAATTTCTCAAAAAATGAATATAAGGCTAGTTTATTCTTGGACAACTTTAATAACAAATGGATTTTCTAAAAAACGGTTAATACGATTTTCTTCAAATTTCGTACAGTTATTTAAGTTGATGTTTATAATGATTCTACATAGTTCATATTTTCAAAAGATAAATAAACGACGCATTAGTATATGAGAAAGTTCGTACAATGTTTATTGTACCGATTTTTTTTAACTCAAAACAGAGAAAAGGGGCCCGGCGAAGTTATTTACTCTGGCTCTCGGTGGCCCTGGTACTCATCTATGCTTTACTATTGTGTCTGTAATTCACGTCAAGTGATGGAATGACATTTTTAAAGCATCGAGGCTTTGCAGCCCTTCCAATCACAGGAACAATTCCATTCCCACTCCCATCAGCATTTGTAGAGAATTTGTAGTTACTCTGACTTTTGTTTTTTATATCCTTTCACAGACCCGCCCGAGATTGGTTTGTCTGGTTTCATTATGTAAAAGACAGCGGTCCCATCCATATTATAAACATCTCTTAAATCATATACTTTTCAAATGTCATAAATCCCTTTTTGACTTCTTTCAACTGCTTCTTTGTTAACCTCGGCTGTTGCTCCTTGTCTCCTTTGTTGCATCAGTTCACGGCGCTGCTTAAAACGATGCAACCTCCCAATCCTGTACACGAAGTCTGTGATGCACATGTGATCTGTCATTAATTTTTCCTGCTCCTTAATCACTTCATCAGGTACAGTACCGTATTTTGAAATCACTTGCCCTATCCAAATAAATAACGCATCCTCCATATTTTCATGTTTTGCGCCCATAGCCATTTCACATTTACTCTTGTTTGATTCACCCGCTTATCTTTTTCACTCAGAATGTCTCCAACACAGCGCAGACTTTAACGTTTTATACTTATACGCTTTATTTAAAGTTTTGCCTGAGTAGCTATGGCGTTAAAATGAACTCACTTTTGACGCAAAACCGTATATTTGTGGGTTCAAAGATGTGGCGTATGGCGGCTAGTGAGGGTGGCGCTTTACCGAGGGTTTCTCTATGTAACCATAATGGGGAAGTTCTGTTCACAAGGATTCGTTGGCGCTGTATAGGGGGGCGTTAAATCGAGGTTTGACTGTACTTCTATCTCAATCACTCGATCGATACGTACTGCGGTTGCAGGTAAACACTGTTAAACGAAAGAATATGGCAAATTTTTATTCTACGGATGCTTTTTAGAATCCAGACACCCAGTTGATGATAAGGGCCAGACCTAAGGTGGCAGCTGGTACACTTTCCTTTGGCGATACCTATGCCATACCTGAGATTTAGATAATTTGGTGCCCGTCTTCTAGACTAGATGATGATCTGGTTTGAATTCATGAGGAGCGCGTCACACTTTGCCATAAGGAATCCAGTGAAAGTACGAAACCGCGAATAACGAGGCAAAACATTTTTGTAAAAACAGGTGACGAAAAGAAGAAATTTTTCATACGAAAATAGATTGCCTCTGAGTGATTGCACCTATGAAAAGTGTCAAAAAATAATCCGACGTTTTTAATGAAACGGACCACCTGGAAAAGTCATGCGTAACTGCTGCTACGAACCTTGAGGATATGTTCTCGATTTCAACTCGTACAATATGATCGTTCGAGAGTTAAAGTTTTATAGAAAAACGAAAATCAATATTAAACGCTCACATACAGCTTTAAGGATAATGTTTGTCATTATGATATTTTATAACGATTACTACATTTTGTAGGGCATGCGTTCTAGGCAGCTTCATGACAGACCGACAGATAAAATAAAACTACATTAATCGAATACTTTTCTCGATAGAATTTATGTAATGAAGACTTTTAATACAAAAGTTTACAGAAGTAAATTATGATATTAAACATAAATATTGCTTAAGTTTAGTTTATGTTAAATTCATTTTGCGATCCTTCAAAAAATTATTTTAAACGTTAAAATAAATACCTATATTTATGAAATGAACAAATAAAAAAGTTAATCTTTTAAAATGTTTAAGAACAATCTCACAAGATGACAAAATCATAAGTGTTCCTTTGAATAAAAAACATAACTGTTATATTCTAGAACATTGATTTTATATATAAAACAAACTGATAGTAACAAAGAGCGTTTAAGTTTAATAATAGAGAAACCGTAATGGGAACTCGTAGATCATAAGACGGAATTACATTAATAGCTCAAAAATACGTTATTTTTTTTATTTGCGATGCTTTGTTTCGGGGGTTCCAAGCAGGACAAAAAATTCAAGGCTAGTCTTTCACGCGACATGTCTAACTTAAGCCGAAAGTAAGTAATGGATCTTTGTAACCAAGGCAACACCATTTATTGAGCTCTAAGCTGTTGGGGTCGATGTGTGACTTTCCGCGTCGAGTAATCGTTTCCTAGGGAACGGAGATCGATATGCACAACACAATTATAACTGCGACAAAGGTGGAGAGCGTTCATTGTATTGCATGCTCTGATCTTATCAAGTTGTATGTGTCATTTACTTATGGTTAGATTATTTATTCCATCTAATTCTAATCCCCGTTCCTATGTCGAAGAGAATGGTATTCTAATAATAATACAGTTGTGTAGTGGATTTGTCGTGTGAATCACGAACTTTGATCTGCTGTGCTGCTCACTGCTAAAACAAATTTGTATTATTTTTTATGTACTATTTTATGTACCAGTTCATTACGAACCTATGCATTGTAATTCTTATAAAGGGAATAAATATATCATATCTATCTATCTATAATATGAAATAATATGTTCACGTCGTTTCCTTAATATATTATTTGAAATCGTCTTTCCTGTCGAAGTTTCAAGCTTGGGACACTCGAGAGTTTTTGGCGCAAAATATTTTCAACTGTTCACTTGACCCAAATACTTCGTCCTAAAAGGGATTGATTGTCAAACAAACGGCTTTATTTTTGGAAAAGTCGCGGGTTATAATCGTCAGTCAAAAACAAACCAAGGATAAACGCAGAATGTTTTAAAGAAATTTTTTGCGTAGTTGAACCAGGAAAGATAAGATAAGAGAGGATATTTATGAGAAAACGTTCTTCGGTGACAGGTTAGAAATTAATGAGAAAGAGCGTAACTTTCGTAAGGAACCACGAGAAAGAGAGCTTAAATGCACGTGAGTCACCAGACTCGAAAGAAAATTTAGGGCATGCCGAGAATTCATATCATTCAGGCCAACACGTTCAGTGTTTTTATTATTCAAGACAAGGCCGACACGGTGCGCAAAAACGTCCGCAAGGAAGTTGATTGCAGAAATTATGCAAATGAATTTCTCATTAGCACGGGAGCAATGAACAATGAAAAATGTATTGCAAACAATATACCTTAGGAAAAATTAATATCATATGCATCCTCGCGCACAAACGTGCAAATGTGACTTCTTTGATTTTTTTCATAATATTACAATTTCTCGCATGTAGGGATCTAATGTCAGTATTATGTTTAACAAGTGAATTAGCTAGAACTGCCTATCTATCCCCTATGACAATGAAAATCTTCATTGGCATGGCTCACTTAGGTTAATCTCCATTGCATCGTTAGAATGCTAGAGAAGACCCAGGTAATCTAGGATGTATATAAAAACGTATCAGCTAACAATATTTACATTCATTGCCAGTTGATTTTGTCTGTTTTGCTGAAGTATATTCCTGTAGGCGTATTTTTTTTAGATGAGCATTAAGTACGGTAATAGCCTATTATTTGATAATGTAAGGGTTGACGTCTTGATGGTTTCAGCGAAATTACGATATATTTTTGCAAGACGCTCGAGTAGGTACTCAACGTCCGTTTGCTTTTTGTTTGCATCTCAGAGATTTTATTACGCTCTGTTACAGCTAATGGATAAGTTTTGGTCGACACAAAAAACTGCACAGTTAATTGACTCCTTGAAATTCTTTCTGCTAGACTTGGAAGCACACCCGGGGATAAACGCTTTCTCTTTTAGCAGCACGTTCCACAAAAGACTTCGTAAGAAGCATGCCCTCAAAACAGCAAAGGAGGCGCTTATGCTGTCAAAAAATAAGACTTACAAACGCAAGGAAAAATCAAAGCAAAATCATTCTTAATTATGCACAGCTTTAATGATCAAGGTATGTTATTATTCTCTTTCTCTCTAGGACTATGTGTTTTCCTGATAAATAATACATTCAAATTCGCATAAAATACGACCAAATTCCAAATAAAAACTGTTTCGTATCTCAGATGAACTTTCTTATGGGCCAAACTGAAATGATAAATATGGACTGAGACGAAGAAGTGCAAAATAAATGACACCTCTGATAAACGGGAATTAGAAATGTATTATCAAAAAGCAATAAACGTTCTTAATTTGCGGTATTTCACTTTCTAACATATTTATGCGTCTCAATTTGCACCACATTTCAAATGCATTTTTCCAATGAACATAAATCATATATAATATTTATACTTACTAGATTATTGAGTTTTTATATTTTTCCGCCAGTTTTCGAGGTAATATTTTCTAAAATTGATTTTTAGTTTCATATAACAAACAAAACAATCATTACCTAGGCATACGTATGTATATGCACAGTGAAAATATATTATTAGCAGGTATTACATCATTAATCATCTCAAATTAAAACTTTAGCAATTACTGCTCATGTTTATTACAGAAATTTTAACATTGCGATCACAGCGCGAAACGCTATTCATAGTATGAACAAGTTAGGAAGGTGTATTCGTGCGATGGCGTATTTGAAAATAGAAACGATATATGTAGTTTAAACGAAGGCACCACATAAAACAGCAGAACAACACGTCCCGATTATGCTTCTCCGTCTACTAAAAATTTCTTCCCTCTCCTAATTCGCTGTTTAAAAAAATATTCTATTTAACCAATTCTAGGCATTTTCATTTAAGCCTTTTTTGGTATGCTAATCTTTTTCGAGATATGATGGGAAGTTCGCTTTTTTGTGTCTTGTAAAGTGGCACCCCTGATTGGATTATGTGAACCATTTGGTATATCATTTTCTTATTGCCTTAGGCTATATACACGCTCAAAGTGTAAGCGAAACGCGCCTGAAAATGCTGCAATATCCGGTATCACAGGATCTGGGATACAGGATAATGAAAGTTAGATGTTTTCTGCTTATTCCGACCAGAATTTTAAAGTTTTCGTAAAATTAATAAAGTTTAGAACATTAAAAACAAATTCTCATCCTGCACAAAGGACGCGCAGTTCAGAATAAATTTCATTATTTCCCTCAAAATAAACAAGAATTTCATCGATTACAGCCTCTTTTTCGTGTATCCAACACAATTTCTAATGTAAGTATTCATAGAGAATTGGGAAAAATTAAGGATCGATAAACGAATTTATCTGCTCTCATATTGAAGAAATTACAGTAGATTCCAAAGCGTAACAGAACTTGAAGGCAGACTGTTCACCTAAAAGTGTTCCCAAAGATTAAGAATAAATCGGTGTTTAAACGTAGGTATTCGATAAAAGTGGTTGGAAAAGCGTCCCAGAAAACAGAATAGCCAGAGAAAGACCACACCATCGCCCCCCCTGCGCTTCCAAATTATCATTCGTTCGAATCATGCGATGCCGCGAAAAATCGCCTTAATCATGGCGGAGTTACACGAGCTTCGCGTGACGAGAATGAAACCCCCAACCCAACCGACCAACACGAAACGCCAAACGACGAATGCGTTATATGGGGGAGGGAGGGAGAAAGAGGACAAACTTAAATCGCATTTGAAACAGACGCCATGGGCGGCGTTTCCCAAATTTTTCTGGCCCTCAGCGTTTTTATTTTCCCAATGTAACCTTCGCGAGATTACAAATGACGGCAAATCAAGACCTCTACTTCTTCGACAAATAAAGTTTCCGTTTAAACAGACTGCCGAGAGAATGCCAGCGATTATTCGGGGGAACAGTAATTTTTCGGGTTGAGGCCTTAAACGTAATACACTGGAAAGATCGGTTAGCTGCTGCTAATAATAATCGAGCAAACACAAAAGTAAATAAAAGCGAAAACTCCTTGAAAATGTTGGTGGTTCCCAATTCTGAGACGAAGTGCGACATTTCAAGTATACTCGACCGGTGGTCGTCCTCTAGATCAGTGGTTCCCAAACTTTTTGTAGGCGTGGCACCCTTTCAGAATTTTGCGGCACCCCAGCCTTGAAACAAGGTTATTACATTTTTACATATGAGTGTTACAACCTTTGGACGTATTCTTTTGTTGGTACCAGATCATAATCAATTTATCTGAGAAACATTATTGCCCTATTCACCTGCCAAAACATCTAAATCTTTAATTTTTTTAACTAAACAAAACCTCTAAACTAAACCTCTAAAAATTAGCTGCGGCACCCCAGTGCGCCGCGGCACACAGTTTGGGAACAACTGCTCTAGATATCCATAGGACCGATACATATCCTTAAGCCCTACGACAAATTTAAAGACTAATAGTTTTCCCGTCTATCCGGGAACTAACGTGAACAGGTACAAATAATATTCAGTTCTGAAATCCCAAAATTCAAGGATAATTCTGCCATGCCTGACTCTCGAACCCGGATTTTCCGTTTCACGAAATATCCACGTTCACATCTCAGTTTTACCGTACTTAGTCTAATACATAACTAGCGCACCTTCGTGATTTTATATTTTAAAGGTTTATGTGCAACGGTTTTTTATTCACGGACTTTCTTACGATAAGCTAACAAAAACAATTTCAATTAATCATATTTTCTTTTAAATGACGTAGGATTCTTTCACTCTATATTTCTCGCTGTTTCATGATACTGGCAGTCTATGAAGGGATCGGCTAAAATAAAAACTTAAATTGTCTGATACAAATGAAGTAAATTAACCGTTAATTATGTTATTCTTGGTTACCCATAGCTAGGAAATTCCAATTCACGTAGTTTATTTGTCGTCAGCTACCTAAAATTGCTTATGGCCATTTCTTTATGTGAAAGCATAGATTAACGTGAACATCCAGAAATTTATACTTTCTCTTTCTTCTAAGCTTTGTTGTGGTCAAAGGTTTGTAAAAGGGAAACAAAATTATATCTATCTCATACAATTTTGTCTATATGTGAATTGCAGCTATTACGATTAAGAGGGTTACATTTACAGAAGAAACTGTTTTGAGAGAATTTATTTTAGAAATAAAAAGTTACCTCCAAGAATTGATAATCATTAATTAGTTTGATCATTTTTAGACGACAAATGAAAACAAGTAATAAAGAAAAAGTAATTTACAGTATTTTAAACCTTCGTTCTCATCAAAGTATTGTTTTCATCAGATTGTCGTCATTTTATTTCAGATAAATAAACAGAGTAAAAACTTTACTTGAGCCGAAAAATTAAAAATGACACTGACACAAATCACCGCATTACTTGCAAATTTATTCGTTTCGTGCATAATTGGCAGCGATCAAAAATCCCCCGTTCTTCGCAACAACGTGCAATCTTTCAAGGATGTGACTGGCTTTCCTCAATGTCACGAAAGAAAATAACTCCTGGCTGGGGTTTCCCTGACCTTACCCCCATACTGACATCAAAACAGGCGAAAGTTTCACATAATCATTCCATTCCTACTAAGCGGGTCCCACGTTACACGACGACAAGGAAACACGTACGGATGTTTTTTTTTCAGACGAATCCGCGAGGTGTAAACGTCCTCGTTGCGAATTGAGATCGACGAATTCCGAGTAGGAGAATGTTTTTTTGCGTGTAACGTGAATCACGCGTCGAAGAAGAACGAAGATGGTGGAGTGAGGGAGAAACGGGGGTTGAAAGGACGGAAGGGATAGCGGATGAAGATGAAACTTTGTTCTCGGACACGCTGCGCTGCTTACCTTTTCTTTTCTCCAATATCTGCGGTGACTCAAACGGATGCTTAGCCGAACCAATGAGCACTGACGTAAAATTCAGCGAGCGAACGGGAATTCTATCTTCTGAAAGCACGTGAGACACGTTTTAACCGTCACGGAGGAGAGAGCCTCTTCAAGCCCACGCACACCGATAAGAAGTAATTATTGTTCTCGAACTTTTTTTTCGCTGAGGTTTTATAGAATGAGTATGGCGTATGCCATCTTCCAGCTTGGGTGATGCGTGTAAAAGAATCGTTTACGGAATGGTAGAATTGCGCATTACCTAACCGTCTCGAGATCCACGGAGGAAAAAATGATCCACACCTCTTTAGTCCCTACTTCAGAAAAGTATATCTATCAGTATATATTGAATGAAATCGCCTTATTTTTTCATTATACGAACCGAAACGATAATCCGCGAACCACTCACTAGTTTCCTAACGGTAAGACATTTCTATTGACACCGTTTTTCTACGAATTAATGATTCACATCAATTCGATATTTATAGTTCACCTACTTTTAAACTCTCTTGGCAATGGGATGTTGCCTACCATCATGAAGCTCGTGCGTCATTGCAGTAGAAATATGCACCAATATACGAAGTGGCCGATATTGTCTTTATACTGAAATTGAATGTTGGTTAAACGTTTTCCACATGTAAAACTCTGCTAATATATCGATAAAAACTATAAGTCGAACTATGAAACGTTGAATACTTCATGCTGGTGCGATTTGTCAGCTCTTTAATTATCAAATCTTAAAAATGGGAAAATGATTATGGGCCGTCCTTTATTTTAAAGTGCATATTCACCTAATAAAAAATATCTCCTTTCATCGAGATACAAGCATAAATCCCGCAAAAAGGGACACACGCCTATATATGCGCGTGTGCGTAAATGAAATGGTAATATTTTACAAAAACCAAATTAAACTTATCCGATACGATTATTTTTCCTGATCTCAAATACTTCGACTTCAATATTATGCAAAAGTTATTGGCATATATTTTTTGTTGCATTAATTATGTAGTTTAAATTTAAATAATCTGAAAGAATATACTAAGATTTCTTTCGCAAATTCGGTGATAACAGACCTGAATCGTGTTATCTGGAGAATAGATTTTACTTTGGTAGCATACTCCCTAAACAATCTCAAGGGATGCATTTTTTTCATCGGTGAGCTTCACACGTTTGACTCGCAACGTCAAGTGACCTTTACGCATGCAACGTTTGTACGCGAGGCTTTAGCGAATTTTAATGATGGTGTGCTATTGAACAAAGGCAATGACCCAATAATTCACTATATTCGGGGCAGCAATGTTTGATGTTGCATTTCAAAACGTGGTATCATCCTTTCTCCACCACGTGCAGCCATCGCCAACGACCATATTGAATAAGCGCGCTGTAATTTCGAGCATAGCCTTGAAATAGTGTGTGGCGTGTTAATCAAGGATAGTAAGTAGCGATCACGTGCTAAAATTTCTTCTGCCAATAATTGAAGTTTCCTACTCCGGAGGAATTTTCTGCGCGTGCGCTCCTCTATTCGCCAACCACGGCGGAATGGCAAAGCACGAATACCGGATCGCTTCCGATGCGTGTTTCGCGACGCTCTGCAAACTATATGCTACGCTAAAATGATTATCAGCAACCGACCACACGCCCTGAGGCGATCCCATCTTCTGAGTAAACGTTGCGGAAGACGCATCCGTTTCCACGCTCGCTCTCATCTTAGTTGCTTTAACCGCAGTTAGCAGCCTGTTATCCTCCGGTATGTGCTGAAGGAATTAGGGCCATGTATCAATACTCCGTTTCGGTCCGGGAGTTCCCTCTAGACACCCATCTTAATGAGCCCTCTCCCTTTAAAAACTCAAGACTACGAAGCACCTTGGACAAGTATTTTAGTATGCAATACTGAAACGGAAGTCAATTCTCTACCATGATGTGCGCAACTATCGGACGTTCATACCTCTATAGTTCGATGATATTTAGTTACAAAAAGACGTTTCCGGAATTAGTTCCCCTCTGCTGAGATCAGTTGGACTGGGAAGAAAACAAATGAGGAAGTTTTAAACACAGCAGAAGAGAGAAACGTAATTAAAAGGATAACAAAAGAAGGAATGGGTGGTTCAAATTTTAAGAGACAAAGATGTGTTGAAAGATGGGAGGATGCTAGGAAAGAGGCAAAGAGGTAGGAAGAGAAAAGGTTAGGAGATATGAAGAGGAAGGTCTTGAAAGGGGCAGATTGAGTAGAAACAGCCTAAAACATATCGAGAGATAGAAAATTTACGAGGGTGTCTCCTGAGAATCGATCAAGTATGCTAAACTGCAATTTTCACAGATTTTATTACAATATCGGATTCAGAGAAATTGAATTTTCAGGCAATTGAACTGAAGATGCTGTGAAAGCAATAACATAATAGCAATTTGAAAATAGTTATGTTATACAAGATGTTCTCGCTGTAGTTTTACAAAAAGTTATCCCACCATCATTTGGATTTGTCTGAAATAAGAGCGGTGCAGGTAAATGCAGGTCATATTTTCATTTAGGAATCCTTTACTCACGAACAACACTCAGAGCCAATAAAAATAAACTAATCCACAGTAACAACAAAAAGCAAATACGAGTACTCGTAACTGCAACCTCACTTTTGGTAGGATGACGTCATATCTACCATTCTATCAACGAGGAACTTCCAGCAATAGAAATTCTGTCGTGAAAAAATGTATACCGAAACGAGCTCCATAATTCTTTTATAAATTACGCAGCAATTGCTTTTGGGATCCGTCTACTAAAAAGGCGAAATTCCCTCGATCCAAGGGTTCCCATCAAAAGGCACCGCGGATTTCCTACAATTCCGGCCGCGCTGAGTGGGCGGGACGGAGGCCGGTAGGGGAGAGGAGGAGCGGGGGAGAGGGAGGAGTTAAGAAGAATGAGAAAGGGAAATAGATGACGGTGAAGTCTCTCGAGCAATCATTGGTGTCAGGGACGAACCAATGTGTCCAGTAAGAGGTGATCTCAATTTCGCGCGACAGACGAAGAGAATAGAGCGGGAAGAAGAGTGAAGACATAAGGGAGGATTGGAAGAGAGAGAGAGAAATTTTTGCGTCACGAAGCTAATGAGCCTAAGATAGGGGCGAACGTCTCAACGAGAGAGAGAATGAGGGAGGAAGGTGGAGAGAGAGAGAAGGAAAAGAGACAGAATGAACACGCTGGTGCATATTAATCGGGAATAGAGCGAATAAGGTCATCGGAAATATTGCTAGTATGACGATTAATATTCGTTCCCTTAGGTTTGGTACCGAAAGAAATTACTTGTGAATTTTTCGTTCAAAATTGTCGTTCGAATCGTGTGTGTATTCGTACAAAAACGATTTTTTCAGCAATTAAAATTTCTCGATATTTATGATTTATTTCATTCATTCACCCCGAATATTACGGCGCACTGATTCTCTCATTGAAAACATTTTCATCCAACTGCGCAATATCGCTGCATTTTTTCATATCCACGCACTAATTTTATTAGGCAAGCGTCGTTAATATCTAACATCAAATTCGGAAGCTCCACATTATTTGCATTTTTAATTAAATAATTATCGCACCGACGCGAAAGTCGTGCTGGTATTGTTCTATCGCATTTAAATAGGGACGAGAGTGTTTTTTTCCCAAACACCACTCACAAGAAATCATTTAGTGGCGAATTTATCAAAAATCTCAATTAATCACCTACGTCGACGTGACTCGCGAATAAAGTACACGCTATAACAATAAGCAGTCTCTCCGTTTTTATCGAATGTAGGACGATACTGACGTAAATTTTTCTCATCGGTGTTTACACTATCATTTTACAAAAAAACACATAAAAGCGGGAGAAACGGCAAACAAAAATACGGTATATACAGTGAAGAATTTAAAAAAAATGCTTTTGATATTGCACCAAATACACATCGACGCCAATTATCCGAGGTGATACTCAAATTTAGGAATGTGAGTTAAGAAAGGAGTGTTCAGTATCATTTTCAGAAAACGTTTCGAATCAAAACACAAAGATAACGCAACAACGAGCACTTGATCGATGATTACAGTTTTTATGAGCTGATATATTTATCAGATAAAGAAATTTATAGAAAATACTCGGTTATGATGACTGGCGTTTCCTAGTGTTTACACTACGATAAGATACGCTCTACTTAAGTATCTCATGTTTATCCGAAAACTTAATTAAGTTTTTCGTAAGTCAAATAATTCGACGAGTTGAAGGTAGGGTTTATGACTCTATGTTGTTTGAGTTTATGACGGGAAATTCAATAATCATTCGCTGCATATTCAAAAAGAGAATGTTAGATTCGGGATGGGAATTTGGCAACTGATGAAACTCAATAAATTACATTTTAATTAAATTTAAAATTCCGTTAATTAAGTGTGGCTGTGTGAGTCTTTTTCAATATCTCTGGCTATAAGGTCATAAGAGATGCAAAGCAAAACTGATGAATATTACTTAGGCAAATAATGGTTCCAAGGGATCAAAAGGAAAGTCACGGATCAAAATTATTTACGTGATTTAATACAAATACAGTAAAACTCGTTTATAACGATCACGCCTAAAACGAAATCTCGGCTATAACGAAGAAATGTCTCGGTCCCTTGAACTTCTCCGTAAGGGCTTTGGTTAAATTTCTCGGATGTAACGAACATGCATTTTACGAATTCTCAGCTGTAACGAACAAATGTTTCATCCCATGGCAAAAAATACCCCATATATAACGAATTTTGGCGAGCAGAGCGATAAGTAATGAATAGTTTCCGCCCGTTTACCGCGCACTTGTTCGTAGAGGTCCCCTTCCTCCATCTACCCCTTCCATACGAATTTCCACGCTCCCTTTGATTTGAAATTGATATTAAAAATGTGAAATGTTTATGTAAATTAATGACCATAATAATAATATTAATTGACCATTTAAAAAATCGTATGTAATAGCAGTCGAACATTTTACATGCCGCGAAGTTGATAAGCATCTCTTTGCGTATGTAAGTACGGCATTGAAGTCGACTCACTGCAAATACAGTAAAAGCTGTGTAACTGGCTATCTTTGGGATTGTGGAGAGCCGATTAGGAGAAATATCCTGTTAGGGGAGCGATTTTCAATTTTGACATCGCAAATTTAGCAATAACCAAACAAAATTCGGCTTAGGTTCACTATCGTACTCCCCAAACATAACTATGCATGGGGTTTGCATTTTCCATTTTAATTCTTCCACACGTAGTTAGATATAGACACTATTTACCCATTCTTATTTAATACGTTGCTACGCTTATATGCAAAACAAAAAGACTATTGAAAAGTTTGGGGCGTCCGGGAAGCTTGGGGATTACGGCAGTGAACCTGTTCCCAAAATTGAATTTATTGGATTATATCTTTCTTATTTATCTTTATTTACTCTATTAGAAAAGGGCGAAATTATTTCATTCTTCTGAACATTTCTGTGAAAACCAGTCATATAATATTTTATCCAGTTCCTCAATTTTTGGTTTATGAAGCGTATGATGTTTATTAATTGATTTACTCGTCTCAGAAGATGATACAAATTTCATTAATTTAGCCTTGTGAGCCTTGATATCGTAGAGCGTGGAAGATCCGATGTTGAATTCTTTTTCTATGGCTGCTCTATTTTCTCCTTTTTGAATTCGTTTGATCAGCTCCAGCTTTTGTGTTAGCGTTAAACCAACCTTTTCTCTCCTGTTCCTTGCTTTTAGGTATTTATTTTGATGCCATATTCAATGGATGGGTAATTTTTTAAATAATAAAAAGCGATAAAACTGGAAATTGTAGAAGTACACCAAAACATCTAGACAATGCAAATGGCTTACGTAACCAAAAACGCCATGTTTACTCGGCAGCCACAGAAGTATACGGAGTAAATACGTAATATATACATCTTATATTTTAAGAAATTTTAAAGTGGAAGTTGTGGTATTACACATATACTATTCAAACAAAAATTCATAAAAAAAGAAAAAGAAATACAAAATGAATTGTATTTGTGTAATTGCCGGTATGTAAGGGTGGCCTGTTCTAAATAGCCGGATAGCACAGCTTTTACTATATGTGTATACGTGTTATATGGGATGTATAGGCCAAAAACCATGTTTCTCGTATATAACGTAGTCACGCTTATAACGAAGCAATGAGTCGGTCCCCTCAAATACGTATTAAACGAGTTTTACTGTATTTCACAAATGGTTGCAAAATTTCGTCGTGAGTACATATTCCTAGATTTCAACCAAATTATAAATTTATAAAAAGGTATGGCACGCTCAATAATAAGTGTCGAGATTCAACGTCAAATCCAGCTTATTGCAAAAATTAGCTCGGCCTTTTATATAAATTGAAGTGTTCAATTACACAAGTGACAAAAATCACTATTGCTAAATTCAAAAACAATTGTCTAGTTATCCGATGGTGGTGAGAAAATCTTTTCAAGCTAAAAAAAACTTTATCGATCGTTGAATGTTTTGCCAGTATTGATTTATTTCTTAGGGGCAAACGAAATTCGAGGCGCACACGTTAAAAGGCTCGCGTAGAAGAAACAACACATTGTTTATCACCTTGGCGAATACGATTTACAGAATCTCTTCTACTCTTAAATCCTACGGTTTCATTACAGATATTCGTAGGGATTATAGATTCCTAATCGTTGCAGTGAGGTAGAGATGCGCAGAGTCGTACCAGCATCATCACATCACGTGCATGAATCAAGGTTAATGAATAGGTAAACAGAAAAGGTGGCCTTT
The DNA here is from genome assembly GCA_036926305.1 of Uropetala carovei. Lineage (NCBI taxonomy): Eukaryota > Metazoa > Arthropoda > Insecta > Odonata > Petaluridae > Uropetala > Uropetala carovei. The sequence continues at coordinate 5,665,459 of JAXCHB010000141.1, forward strand.
TATCGACTCGAAAAAATAAACATACGGCTCAACGTGATCCTTCAATTATCCAAAATATGAATAATCTACTGACAAACTTTAAACATTCTCTCTCCTTCAAAATGTACCATATGCAACTGGTTCGTTAGAGAAAAGACAATGAAAGAGCAACTTTCCGTCTCCGGAGCAGGATTTTTTCGAATGCCAAGCAGAAGGACCATGAGCTGCTATTCATGTCGCAGGAGCAAATTTTAAGCATAGGATCACAAACCCAGCGTTTTTAGCATCCATAATGACATTTCTCATAAAAATTTTAAATTTTTATATTTTATAACTATAATTACTTCTTACGTCCTCATTTTTTTATCATCTCCATTCTATTTGTGGATTCGATTACGGTTCGCTCTTCTTGGCGCGACACTGAGCTCTCCACCTGACAACTGGCGATCTTCATAGCGCACGCGCAAATTTATCTCCGTGTCAGCTTCGTACAGCGTAAGAACTGACAATACGCATTGCCCCGATCGAAGACAGGATTTTTTAACGGTGGCAAATATCTCAAGACGCTGTTTAAAGAAAGGGGAATTCAATTTGTGGAAACGGATGTGAATCAACGGCGATTTAAATGCCGATTCTTGAGAAAACGAATAATAACGACAAGATATGGATCGGATTCGGTCGATTCGACCTCTTCTGGAACAAAAAAATTAGCCGTACATCCGAACTTCGACATGATCTGCGACGGCGCTGCCCTCTTCGGATCCGCCGCAAGCTCTCGCCCTGGAAATGTTCGCAATTATGGCCGTTCCCAATGGACGGGCATCCAGAATAACTGTCCCTTCAACCGGGAGATAGAATAGTGAAAACTGTTATTCTTTTCTCCTCGCGTTTCTTGGAGAGCGCAGACCATGAACAGATTCTCCTCGACTCTTTCCAGCGGAAAGTGTTTAGCTAATTTCCTTTCTTCTCGAAAGGAAGCGAGAGAGGCGCGGGTGGGGAGTGTGGGTGAAATGGGGAGAGGAGGGGTGGGGGGGGGGGGGTGGGAGAGGATTGCGTGCTTCATATACTTGGATGTTACCACCGCAAGCCATCAAGTATAGCGCGAGGCATCGAACTTCCAAGTTCGAATACTGATTTTTATGGAAAACGAAACCTTCAACGCACTTATTATGTTTTTGTGATACATATTATTTTTTAATATAAATCAAATATTTTGGCAAGTGGTTTTATTTTCACTGTACGCGTGATAATTCGATAATAGATTCTTTTGATTCCCATTTCGGTAATCCGTTCTCGGATACTTTTCTATTCACCCTCTTCTTGCCGGATAAAAAGTTCTCAGCATTTCCACTCGAGAGCAAAGAATCGCGAAGTATACTGTGAAACAGACGAATTTTAGCTCCATTTGAAAACCTCATTTTCCTACCGGGCATAATATCTAGTACTATATCATACGTCATTAATTGCATGATCCCCGTAAATAAATAATTTTAGCCCAGGAAAACAATATCTCGATATAATTTCTCGAGCGGTCACCGTAAAAGGGAAAATCAAAGCAACACGCTTTGCGCAAACTTTTTCACATCAGTACGAATTCTATTCCACATAGTAATACTATTGGTTACACTTAAACGTATTTACGCATAGTTTGTATCGTATAAACAATTCTGCTGGTGTTATTGGTGAGTCCTTAGCGGTAGCTGAGTGTATAATCCTATACGTTATAATGTCATTTGACGCCATATATTTTTTTAAAAGAAATATATAGCTTATATATTATTATTTATGACATAACTTCTATAACTTGACCAATTTTAATTGAAATTCAGAGTAAATCGACAATAACAAAATCCCACCATTTTTGCGCGATATGGTTCATTTCCGAGTCAATGTGGCTTATATTCCTAGTGATATATAAGAACGAAGTTTCATGAGATACTGTGAAACAGTTTAGCCGCTTGAGCCGACCACAGACGAAAGAAAAACGGAATTGCAAAAACCACGTTTTGGGACTCAAATGTACCTTAAAGTGCATATTCATAAAAATCTTGGCCACAATACTTTTTCTATACATATACATTTGGAAAGTAAAAAATGAATAAAGCTCAGGCTTTAATGTCTGGATTATTATGAATTGGTCACGTTTTTTTCATAAGACGACAATATAAAAGCGATCAAAACAATTTTTTGCCAAAATTCATTGTCACTATTAAATAAGGTCGATCAAATGCCGCTGAAAACATTTATTAACGGTTAAAAATTGGAAGCAAAAGTTTGTACCGAAAGCCAGATGTTAAATCTCGAAAGAGGCGATTATCGGGGAGGGAAAATAACGATTGAAAATTCAATAAATCGATTGTGGGACTACGTCTTTAAAACGTCAAAAAAATCTATCTAGAAATTAGTTTTATTCCCAATCGAAGTAAAGCGTTCACAAATGAAATATTTACGAATGCAAGTCAGATATGTTTACGTTATGATGGCTCTGTCCACTAAAGACTTGTGAAACGAGTTATCCGAAGGTGGACAATCGGATGTCGAAAGGCTGTTTCGAAACGGCTTCGATGTGTTCACTTTCAACCGATACCTCAAATTAAATCCACCAATCAGCTATTTTCCGACTGAGGAATTATTAGTAAAAGGTTCAAAAAGGTGAATTGGTGTATTTTCGGAAAATGATGGCCGCGAATCTTAAATTAAAAATAAAATTGGAAACAGATGTTGACTGAATTTTGTGGTATGTTTTTCAACTTAGTAGATAAATAAATAATGATAAATTTAATAGAGAAAAAATTTTTTCTCTTATGTCGCTCATAATCATTTAATACAGTACACTAAGGTGTCGAGTTACGAAGTCTTAAAATTTCGACAATTAAGTAAGGGCCAAGTTTCCTTAATTACTCGTAAGCACGTCAGAGCTATATATCCATTTTAAATCCTACAATCTACACATAACGATAAAAATATTCATCAGTGGTAGCGTGACGTGAAAAAACCAAAATGGACTTACTGCTTGGTACCGAAAAAATTAAGAATAATTTTTCCTGTCATTAAACAAAAGTTGCTAGCGTTCCGAAATGAACATTTGTAGATTAGCCAAGAGAATTTAGATAGTGAACAGACTATAACATCATAATTAACTCAAACGGAGGGCGGCGCTAGAGTGCTATCCCGCCCGGGGCGCCAAAATTCTTCGGGCCGCAGCTGCATCCACTCACCGGTTTCCCTCTTCGGATTCGCTGCTCCCTTCGCCTCCCTCTCCCACCTCCTCTCCGCCGCTTACTTCCACCGCTGTCTCCAGCACTTCAGGACTACCGGAGGCACCCTCCTCGTTCGCGCCATCCAGTCTCGAGGGACTCGCGGAATCCTCTTCGCCGGAATCGTTCCTAAGCTCAGACGCCGTTTCCGGTGCACTGTGGACCATTCTCCGAGAAGAGAGCCGGAAGGGCCTTACCCTCCTCATAGAGGCCCTGAAGGGAGGCGGCGGCTCGCCCACCGCCACGCCCCCGACGTCATCCGCGGGTTCCGGCGGCTGATCGCTTTCCCTGCCGTCTCCGGAGGACGTTCCTCCTTCCGACTCTGTCGCCACCGCCTTCGGCATAACTCCTAACGCCGATGGTACATGGCCCCGACTGCCAGACCGGCCTTCGCCGCCGCGAGGGAGCGTGGCGATCGGAGAAGAGGCGGCGAGACACCTGCGCATGCGCCGCGGGGGTGGAGAGGCGGAGGAGGCCCTCCTCGTTTCCCCATCCTCCTCTCCCCACTCCTTTGGGCGGTGACCCAGGTGGTTCGGCCGATCTAGGCACGGGTCTATCCCGCCCTTTTCTCCATCGGCCGAAACGCCCGGATCGGCAGCGTGGACGTCGAACGCGGAAACCGGAAGTTCCTCCACCCAGCTCCAATCCAACTCCTCCGCACCGCTCCCAGAGTCTGGCGTGTGGGTTTCTCCCCTACTTACGCGTGCGATGGAAAATAAGGAAAAATTAACTGAAAGGCTTCGCAGGTAGGTGAGCTTAAGATTCCCGAAAATGTAATTTCACGTTCATCGATTGTTTTAACCCTTTCGCAAGTTAGAAGAATTTTGAACGTAAAATCAAAATTTCTTTGTAATTAGCGTTAAAATAATATAAATTAACAAAAATGTGTCTATATATTATTTAATATTTAGATACAGCGTTGATATGGTTGTTGTTACTACATTTTATATTAGTCCTTAAAATAGCCATTCTTTTATATTTATAATGTCTTATTTTTATAAATTAAATTACTTAAAACGGTATTTTCGAGGCATTTATAAAGAAACAATATACTTTACCAGTGTGATTTCCTGCAAAAACAGTTTCTTTGTTAGTCGTCACAAATTCGCCCGCGACAAAATCATCCAAACTTTAAATGAATTGCAGAAAATCTATTTTTACTCCACACCGGTGAATTGTTTTAAATTACATCCATCATTTTAATTTTGGTTGGATAGCACGAACTTAGTTTTCAACCTGACTGCAGAATGCAGGAAATACTGCTTGTAAACAAATAAACTTGTTTTATATATCACCTTATTCTGTATCCCTAACATCGTGAAGTCTGGAAACATATCCCTGAATATATGCCAATATATGTAAAGTAAAAATTTTATTTTATTTAGAAAGCAAGCGATAAACATTACGATGAAATGAACACTAAACTCTTAAAAAGTCCGTCAATTTGTCAAATATACCATAGCAATAATTGTATGTTAAATAAAATAAAACACCAAATTATTCAACATTACTGTATTATTTTATTTAACATACAAGTATTTAAAAAATGCAAACATTTCTAAATATAACAAATGGTAATGAAACTCGGAGAGGTGAAGTCAATTAAGAATTTCAAAAAGTAACAGGCCTGACAAAAATTCGATCGTTTAAAATTCAGGCATGAAACGAAAAACAGCGGCTCTATAGTTGTCATTTAGGTCTTTCATGGACTGATGCAATTTGCAATATCTCTCCATTGCATATCACCTTTAATCAAACAGTACACAAAAGTGCAATTAGGAAAATAAACGAGATAATGATGCCCTTAATAGAGACCGCAGACAAATAACGAAATTTGCGACCTTTTATGACGAGAAATATATCTCGAATCAAAGTGCGTTCTTTTATGAGAATATTACTCTAAATTATGCCCTAATAATAATATAGACAAAAAATTAACTTGAAAAACAATAAATACGAAGAGGAGTTCGACGCGTGCCATTAGAATCAAAATAAGCGATGGATATGTATGCGGGAAAGGATGGAGGACGGAGGCAGACGAAGAACAAAGCTATTGACGAGAATATGGAGAAAACGAAGTTAGACCTTTATTATTAAACCGCGGGTGGTAAAATTCAACATTCAACAAAGGTAAGACCAGTTTTATCATCGCCACTTCTTTAGCCAAATCACTTCTTTTTTTGGTTTCTTTATGTAGGCAGTCAGCTTATATGTTTCATAATTTTGCGCTTTGACTTTATTCAGGCTTGTATGAAATGACTCCGTCCAAAAAAATAACTTCATCGAGAAAAGGGTCGAGCATTCAGCATGTAGCGCGTGGATTCGTTTTGTATAAGGACAGCGTTTTAACCGCTAGAGAATACGAAGAAGGGGAAGAATAAAAGCAAGATCGTGGCTACGGTGGAGATGTTGCCAGGATACTTATATCTGCGGCTGCGGGGGAGTAGGGAGGGTGGGGGAGGGGGGAGGGGGAGGTGGGGGGGAGGGAGAGGGGGGGTGGGAGGAAGGAAAGGAGGTGACAATGTCGCCGGGGAGCGTGACGGGCGTTGAGCTCGGAATAGAGGGAGAAGTCCAACTCGTAGCTTAAAACGCCCACCCCTATCCCTGGTTTTGAGTTTCCGGGGCTGTTCGGACTAGTGAACGATCCACACTTTCCCTCTCGAACAGACTAATCGGGTTACACGATTTCGGCGCAAATGCTTCATTTCCGACCGAATTTTGCCATGATGTAAGTTAAACCTTAGCAAAGAGTTTTTATGCCGTAGTGACAAAGAGAAAGTAATTTTATAAGATGAGTAACTATCCAACAAAAATTAAATTGCTGAGAATAATATCGGTTATTAGACAAAGGATATGAGCCACTAAAAAAAAAAAAAAACAATCGTATTCAGCTAGCTTTCAAGAATCTTCCTCAATATTTTAGTACATTAATCAATGAATTTATTCCCTGCATTTCGCTGTTGGTCTCTTTACCATTATTTAATAAAATATTCCGTTTTGGTTGCATAATTAGAATATCTATGAACTATTTCTGCGTGTCCTATCATGACTGAATTCAATTTTGTTAAATAGTACGATGAAAAACTGAATAAAAGGACTATTTAAGAATGCAATTGGTCCGGACATCTGGTTCTTTAAAAAAACATCGGCTGCGAAGCGGCTAATGTATAACGGAGACCTCGCCCAGCATGCAACGCAGGTGAAGGCGAGGCAAACAGATGTCGGACCAAATTCAATTACCTGACTGCGATCGCACAGAGAAGAAAACATTATTTTACATACAGCATGGAGGAAGAACATCGCTTATAAAAAGAACCGTTAAGAGTTATATTTGTAAAACCACTATTAACAAAGAGATAGAAAGATTTTATTTTACTATTCCGATCGATTAACATATGTATGCTTAAGTATTAGTGACTTTTTTTATTACGATCTTCAGCTGATGCGGCAAAAATATTTCTTTCCGTCGCGGAAAATGCAGCTTTTAGCAATATTAAGACATGGTATTAAGAATTACCTAAAACACTGTTTCTTTTATTTTTCCTGATCACAGAATTTCATTTGCAATTTGCATTTTTACAGTAATATTTAAAAGTGCGAATTTAATTTAAAAATAGTACTGCAACTGTCCCAAAAGAGTTCTCAAAGGGGCGAACGATGTGAAGGGAATGTACCTCATCTAAGTAGTTTGTCAACAAGGAAAGTGATTCATCTCAACGGCTATGCCTAATACTTGATTCACTATCTCTCAAAGCAAAACCAAATGGCATAAATCGAAATTTCGTCGGTTATTTCTTTGGGGAAGTGAATATGAGACACCGAACAGTAGTTCAAAATATACCAAAACAAAAATAGAGAAAAAAAATAAAAACAGAATCAAGCTTTTTTGTTTGACAAAGAAAATGAAAATATGATAACTCAAAGACCGGCTAAAACCGGTTACGTTCGCTGCAACGGAATGAGATAAAAGAGGGATTTACCGTCATGAAAGTTTCCGAAAGGAGGGAAAGTTGCTGTTAGTTTTCCGTGCGGAATATCTATAAATAGAAGTGTGTTATGCTATAAATATGAATGTCTCAACCTATTTTTCTCGACCGAGAATCGAACTAGGAAATGTCCCTCTAAAAGCTATCCGAAAGACTGGATGCGACCTCAATAGATTTTACTGTCACAATTCCGTCGCTTATTGATTTGGGTCAGTTTTTCCTCACACTCCCTCGTTTAGTTTATCAAAATGGATGACAATCAACTTTAAAATTTCCTAGCATGAATGCATACTGCTATGGCTTTTAGTAGCAAATTTCTAACAAAAATACTTTAAACAACTTCTAATAAATAACATTATATAAAAATAACCACGGCCATGGTTTCAACTCGTAAAGTCAGTCGAAAACATGATCCTAAATATTTTTTATGAAGGAATCTGTAGAGTTGTATGAAATTATTTTAAATTGTGCAAATGCAAGTTTATATAACAATAACTTGATAAACTAAGAATAAAAGAAAAATCAGAAAGTGTGGACATTTTGTAAACTTTATAGAAATAATACGAGCGAATTTCGCTATTACTTCAATTCATTGCCTTAATTACACATTTTCGCCAAGATGTCACGAAATTAATTATTTCCCATTGGCGATTGTGGAGGATTCCAAGGTTCTCCGACGAAAATATAGGACAGAGTGGTCTTTAAGCCCAAATAAAGGATAAATAACAACCACAATATGGAGTCCAGATTAGGAAAAAGCCTTTCAAACAAGAAATTCTGAAGGCTTTCTCTTTCACCTTAAAATCATGCGAGTGCCTTGGGGAAACATGCACTGCTTAAGAGGCTCTTCCATATCAGATAACAATTCGTTTTATTCTTTCTCTTGCCACGCCCCCCTCCCCCCTAAATGGTTAGAAACATAAAGCATCTTTGCTTTCTAAAATTTAAATGAGAGCGTAAACATTTTCTACTAAGAGAAGAGTACCAAAAAAGCTGGACGTCAATCGGTGTTTTTGAAAGAACGGTTCCAGTGTAGAGCCGTGGACGTCAATCAGTGTTTTTCAAAGAACGGTTCTAGTTTTGAGCAGTGGAAAATAATAGACTTAAGCTGTGACTAAAATTCCACCACTTAGTAAAAAATCTTAAAGATTTAAAAATCGATAGGCAGTAACTACTGTGTAATCGATATTCTTTCTGTATCTATTGCTTTTTATTGCAAATTCGTGAAAAATCTCAAACCGTTATTTTATTTAATGAAGGACGGGAGGGTCGCGTGCATAGAGTAGTCTTCTTCTGCAAGGCATTAAAGTAGTGTCGAGGAAGGCCAGCACTCAAGCCGATGTTTCTTTATTAAGAAAGGAATTAATGATAACAAAGTAACGAAAAGATAAGTTGAAAATTCAATGATAAGTGTAGTTAAAAGTGAGAAAATTTTTGGGGGAAATATAAAAAGATGCCAGGTGAAGAAGAAGAGCCAGGAAATACAAAAGAAGTGGAATATCGAGCAGATGAAGAGACTTGATCGACAGCACAAGAGAGTCGAAAATGAATCTTCTTGGATAGATAAAAGACGCGTAGTGATAATGCTATGTTTGCTTTTTTTGAGCATCACAAAAGTCTGTCTGATATATAATAATTCATTTTTATTATGGTCATATATTTTTTCTGGTTCATTCAATCACATGCCTTTCCGCTAATCTTTACTCTTTCCGCAGTTTGATAGTTAACCATGGCAACATTGCTTTCTACCCCATGTTTTGTAGCTCTTTCTCCAACGTTGTATTTGTTATTGTTCATTAAAGAAGCCTCGAGCTAAGAGGATCATGTAATATCTATATGTTTTGTCTTTTAGAAATTAATTCTCTATGATAATTTTAACTTATCAAGAATTGATTTTGGCTCTATAATTAATCACAGGAATGATCTAATTGTTTAATGATCGCTCTGTAGACAAACTCGGCCGTATAACACGAAAATCTTTCACTTAAATATAAATGACTTTAAACTCTCTAAACAGAAAGACTAACGTGAATCTTTGAAGAAATTGTTCACGTTAAAATTCACCAGCATTTGTTGCCAATCACACAAGACAGAATATCCATTACAACTGAAGTTCGTTGCTCAAACGGAAGACATCTTCGAGGGAAAAATACGTTATAAAAACAGCACAATTTCAGTTAAGTAATGGCATCTTTAGACATTTCGATCGCAACCGGACGGAACTGCTATGATTCAGCGATCTTGCAGAAATACAAGCGATTCGGTAGGCGGAATCAACGAACCGTGAGGTGGGAGAGGGAACGCCCTATTGAGAAAGTCATTTGAAACAAATCCGAAAGTGCTTGAGATTAAGGGAAAAACTCGGAGCAATAGAAAAGGTTCTCTGCGGATGTAACTGAAGTCAGACGGTGAGAATGGAAATGATTCACCAAATAATACGCTTTTTATCGATAAAAACGTGTGGTTTTATGAGTCAGATTGGATGCTAATGATCAATAATTAGCTAATCGATATGAGTAAATTAAAACATTGAGTTACATCTTCTCTTGGAGAAAATGCGAAAAACATAAACGTTTTATACATTCAACTACTGAAGCTGTGGAATGAAGAAATTATAGTCTTTTATTCTATTACAAGTGGCGTAGATAACGGAAACTAATATAAACTATTGATTCACGTTGTGTGGAATTAAAAGGAGAGTTTAGAATGTGTTGAGATAAGATTTTCTTGATAAAATCTGTTTTAACAGCACATTTTTGTAAGCCTGTGAAAGCTTCGTTTCATCAAATTTATGCGAATTATTTCAAGCTTAGCTGGAGTTTAAGCAACCGAGTTAATGTAACCGATATTGCAATTATCTCAAAGATGCTGCAATTCTGTATGCTATCTATATTTTAAAATTACAAAATAATAACAATTAACTGTATCACAGGTATTTTGTGCCCATTATGTGACATTTTGGCGACGTAATAATTTTATATTATATAGATGTAGCATTACTATAAGTTAGCAACAAGAATCTCTCTTCTCAGATATGATTTAGCTACTCTTTAAAGTGCAAGTAAATACCATATCAACGAATGTGGGACAATAAATTAAAATAACATTAAATTAAATATAATTTGAATTTTACTACCGCGAATATACTGTGGAAATTCTTTCATTCGCACTTTTTATGGTTGCAAAATATGGTTAGAAAAAATTTATGAATACATAATGGACTCGAAACTATATACATATATTAGATGAAATATTAGCAAAACAGCAGCGCATACGAAGAATATCATTTGATTACGCTATCACATTCGAGGTAATGCAGGATTTGATACGAATAGGTACAGTATGTGAGATTGAGCCTGTTTAATTTACCATCACGAGTACTATAAGATCAGGGAATGTATAAGAAATTTCGTTTCAAACAACATAACATTATGTGAATGTGAATAAGCGAGTTTCACGTCATATTTCCACCTGCCACCTGCTTTTTGGGCGTAGTTAGAAAAACCGACAGTTCTTGTAAAAAAAAGGCTAGAACAATAGAAGAAGCTCGGGAGAAAAGAATGATGGAATGAGAGAAAAATCTCTAATGCTTCCACTTCCCTAAATACCTCCCATAAACGCTCGTGTAACATAAAATAAGGGCATAGCGCCGTAATTCCATAAACGTTTCCGCTCGCAGAAAAATTGTATTTTTATCGTGGGAAACAAACGCATACAGCAGAGAAGTAATATTTATTACGAGTCTTTTTTTACGTGACAGCAATTAAATAGGAGAACAAAGCGTTCTTTTCGAACGAGGCGTATAATAAGAGAAGGGAGGAGAAGGGGTGGAGTCCGTGAAAGCGACCGAGCGGGATCGAAATTAATTTCGGTTCTCGAATAATCTTCAGCCCTCGAAGCATCCAAAGGAGAAAAACGTGCGCCGCCCGTGAATCCGCAGCGGCGTTTCCTTAAAAGCGAAGACTTCGAAAATGTTCGCAACGACGCGACTCGCGTTCTTCCTTTCTTTGGAATTCCTCGAAAACGAGAGCATACCTGTCTCGCTAATGAAAGGATGAGCGAGTGGCGGGAAGCGGCTGCTTGGAAACGAAAGACAGGTTTATGAGGCGGATGTCTCACATTTCGTTGGTTTTCACTCTCTTTAAAAAATATTAATTACTTGTAATTAACCCCTAAATGAAATATTGATACAATCGCTGAATATTATTAAGATAAACTAAGAAAATTTTAAAAATATAAGGCCTAAAGACTATGATTAATAAAAACAAACTGGAAAATGATATTCACGATGAGACATCCAGTTAAAATTTTTTAGCGCTTTTAGGATCAAATTACTCCATTTTTCGTAGTTATAATTACTTCTTAGATGTGAAACATTTATGAATAATTTCCATAATCTCAATTAAATGTGTTTCTCCGCACATTAAAACTTGGAGTATGTAGAGTCAGTACCGCCTATAAATAATAAAAATATGAACGATTTTCACACAATATTGAGTATTCTTATGTTTAGGTCGGACGGATTTGTTAAGTAATTTGCAATGTCAATTTTGTCCACGCGATCGGTTGAAGCTATAGATAATGAGAACTAAACACTTAATGAAGGATCAGAGCGGCGGAGACTTCAACGTGCGAGTAGAGGGGTAAGCACTCCCACCTGTGCTGTCCACCTATCTAGGAAGCGGCGTCTCTCGCATAGTAAGCGACATCAAAAGCGAAGTCCAGTACTGCCAAAGAGAGGAAGGAAGACCTTCACCCAAATACTAAGAGTAGGTGAAAGTGAGTCTTCCAGAGACGGACATAACCTTCCGTAGTCATAAGTGCCAAGAATCGATCGTTGCATAATTTATAGAACTATGTTCACTTTTAAGCCAACTAAATGTTTAACATAAAACTGTTTCGAAATACCATCAGGAATAAAATCGTTAAAATTAATCCAATCCGTAATTCCCGAGAGGAGTTATGTTTTCAACCGCATTCAACTAGGTTAGGCCGAGGCATGAAATAAATATATGAAATAACAATATGATAAGAATACCTAGATTTCATTGGTAGGTGATATGGATAATGTTAAATTTAAAATCAAGAGAAGTAGGGTCTAAAATGTTTTATATGTAGTGTAATTTTTCTTTGTTTAACTTTTTATCATAATTTTTCGATAATATTGATAAAATATAGCTGATCATCACAATATCTGACATAATAAATATGCTGCATGAAGCTGAAAGTAACTATTTTCTGGACAAAAATTAATAAAATAAAGATTTTGAAAATTAACTATGAAACATGACTTTTAAAATAATAACTTAGGTGATATAAAGTTATTTTTTATTAGTGTATGTCGTGGTTTGCACGACTTAATTTGAATTGGTAGAGAATCAAAAGAAAAAACAGGCAATCAAATAGGAGAGAAGCTGCTGCTTAAAAACGGTTCTTTAACATATGTTTGTAGGTGGTTCCTACGCGTAAAACATTCAACCTTTACAAGATATATCCTAGCTTTATATGGATCCAAAAATAAGGAATGATTACATAATCCTAGTGTTCAATCGAGAGTTGAAATTGACGTAAATATTAAATACTAAATTGGAAAAATTTAAATAATGTAAACATGATGATGAATGGAGAAACCTCCTAATAACCATAAAAATATTTTTTAAAGGAAAGCACTCACACACTGGTTTAGGAGAATTTACTCCACGCCAGGGACCAAACACGCAATTTCACACACTACGGGTTTAGGGGGAATCACATGGAGTGAAATTAAAGGGGGAAGAAAAGGAAATTAAGGGGGGGGGGGGGAGAAATAGTTACAATGTAGTGATGGGGAAGCAGCTTTCCCTAAATAACAAGAGATGTTTTACTTGAAATTTCTGATAGTAACTACAGATCTGCTACATCGGAACGAACGTTGGGTTCATCTTTGAGATGGCGACATCGTTACTGCATTATTATTTTACGCTTAACTTTCTGAAGCACTTATGGGAGACCACGTTGTGAAATGCTTTCTAGGGATATCACAGACAGTCAAAGAGGAACATTTAGAATATCCTCTTCCGATGATGAAATAGAGAACGTCACGTAACTAGCAAAACGCAGCAGTTAATTTCATCTATCGAGTCAATCGGAATGAAAATCAATTGCGGCGTTTCCTGGATAAATTGTACTAATCCGAGAATCATTCTCACTACCTCGATCGAATCAACATCGTCGTTTACCTTCCGAATCCGATCTCCTCGTCCTCCAAGGCCGTCGCTCCCATCTCCTCCTCCTCTGGACCGCCCTCTCCTCCATTGCACCCGCACTCGCTTTTCCTCTCCTCGCCACCGTCCAAAGCACCAACACCAAACTCACTTCTTTCCCCGCCACCTCCTTCGCCCGATCCTTCCACGATCGGCACCTCCACTTCATCTCGACGTCCGCACTCCCCCATCCCCAACCACGGCCTCCTCCTCCTCTCCTTCGCCCCCAAAGACGCTCTCTCACGGAATCCAGCAAAAGGACGAATCGCTTCTCCCCTCGCAGACGTGCATCTCCTGAATGGGTAAGGCATTACCTCTTCGGAATCCATCCATTCGCCTCCACGCGATCCCATCTCGGGAGGTACTTCTTTGTTCGAGTCGGCGAACACGTAGCAGTCTCCTCCGTCCGCTTCGTGGAAGTCGGTACCTCTCGATCGGGCTAAGGCCGCATAGCGACTGCCCCTCGTGGTCCAAACGCCCCTCCCGCCTCTCTCACCCGCCTCCTCCTCGTCTCCTCCGCGAGCTTCCGTCTCCCGCCGCCACCACTCGTCCTTCCCCTGGACGCCTCCCCCCCCGTGACCCCTCCGCCTAAACGCCTCTTCGTTGGCGAGGTCAGTGAGGCGGGCCTTCGCCTCTCGGCTGGACGGTACTCTCTTTTTCGCCTCGGGGAAGTGGTCTTCGGGTCGGCGGCGGCGGCTCAGCCTCTTTGGGATCGGTGTGCGGAGGTCTATGAGGTCCCCCGGTTCCGGGTGGGAGTACAGCTCCAAACCCGCCTCCTCCCGACACGCATCTCGTTCGAAAGGCATGCTTCTCTATGAGCGATCGCTCATTTCCCAAGTCTGTTGAGAGAGAAAACACAAGTTGAAGGAAGAGAGAAATGCTGGGAAAGTATCATTCTGGGAACACCGCGAGCGGAGATACCAGGTGACAACTCAGAGGGACGTTGGACATACACGGTTCTTAATTTAATAGATACTGCTCGTAAAAAAAATAATTTGTGCGTGATCGCGGTGCCCATCAGCGTCTCAAACGCTTTACTCGATTTTCAATGAAACTTGCCAAGTTGTTAAGAAAACATTACTTTCGGAGGGGAATTCAAATATGTAAACATGCGAAGTGAGGGCTGTGAGGCAAAAATGTTGAAACCCACACTTATGCTGTCTTGAGAAAATTGACATTTTATTGGTTCAAAATTATATTTTCATCAGAAATAAACGCAAATTACAAAATATGAACTACAACAAATGAAAAAAATTTCCAAAATCATAATTGAAGCTTTTTTCTTTTCTGTACGCTACCTAGCTCCAAATAGATAAGTTTGTGGGTTACCATGTTTTTTCCTCACACCCCACAAGTCATCTGTTCACCTTGGGTAACCGGTTTCCGAAGATGAAATGAGGGGTAGCCTAATACGGGACATATTAATAAAAGAACACCGTAATTCTCAAGTTTTTCAAGACTGTTTTTTACATGTACATATGTGTTAAAAGGGGATAATTCCTTAACAGTAAAAAACATTAATTAATTTAATGTGTATTTTTAAAGAAAACAACTAAACATGAATTTACAGCAGAATCATGCATCCAGAAGGCTTGTAGACATTTATACCCATCACATGCAGCCAGGGCCGCCCCAACAGAGGTGCGGGGCACAAAGCAAATCGACCTATGAGCGGCCCCGTTATGATTAACTGCCAAATTAAATTTAGACTTTCCTTGCGGTAATATAGAAGAGGGGCCCCGATTCGCCATGCCCTAGGGACGGCCCTGCATGCAGCAATAAAAAAATAAATTGCCAATGCAACCGCAATTTTCGTGAGCCCAGTTATGATAAATTTCGCACTGTCTTTTTTAAAGTATGTTATGAGTCATATTGGAAAAATCTAAAATTCTTTGCTGAATAAAATTCCCAACGAAATGACGAAGAACTTAACTAGCGATGCTCTGGCCGAATTGTCTCCGATCAGCAGTGTTAATGAAGCTGATGTTATGACGAAAAGGAAAACATGCGACCAACATCGACAGGCAAACTCAAGAAATACGCTTCCATTTTAATTTACCATGTAATCTTCTCCTCTGCTCATGGGTGTAACTATGACTCTTGAGGACTTGAGCGCAGCCTAGTAAGTAGCCCCCATCCCTCCTCCCTCACACACACACTGCTCAGTAACTCCAGCTTAACAGCCCCGCTTGCAGTAGAAAACAGGCCTAATAAATGACCTTTTCAAAAGTTTACTTTTCGAGCTTTAGTAGAAGCAAATCTATCGATGATAATCTGATACTAGTGAATGTGTGCTTGCATTCTGAAAGCATTTTCTCTCACCTTAATGTAAAGAATAAAAGCCGACAATTCATTTTCAAACGCATAATTTTGCACCTGTGCACCTAATTACGTGTATTTTTTGGATAATATTGGTGTAAAAACAACCCCTAAAATGTGTAATTATAAACATTTTATAGGTTCTCATCATCCGTTTTGAATACCTCATATTTGTGAAAAATATCATCGATGTAGCACCTCTGAAATGCATTTATATGAATTTAATTGTATAAAATTTATGAATTTTTAATAGCCACAATAATAAACCTTTCTAAAAATTTTAATGTTAGTTACCACTGGAGCATCATATTCCCCCTAGGTTAAAATTTTCAACTTCCTGCACCTTCAGAAAGTACATAAACATTAGTCAAATTGTTTAATATTTAAGAATTTTTTACGGCCGAACGAATAAAAATTTTCAAATTTCTATATTCCCGTTTTCGTTATTTGGTAAATTCTACCGTTAGAAAAAATTTCAGAATTGTAGCCCATATAGAAATACCTAAACCGCAAAATGTTCGCCCCTAAAAATTGGAATTTTTGCAATTTTTTATTTTATCTTCGGTTACAACGAAATTTATATATTTGTGCAAAATTTCAAGTCTCTAGGTTATATGGAGCTGCCTCATCATTTTTTTCTTGCATGGAGCAATACTGGGGCAAAAAAGCTCCAAAAATGAGACTTATATAAATATCGGATTTCCTTCATTAGGCTCTGTAATGCTATTTTTAACAAACTTTCCTAGTAGCTAAAAGATTGACATTCGGTTCTTAGAGTAGAAGCCATTTACGGAAAAAAAACATTCGGTTCTTAGAGTAGAAGCCATTTACGGCAAAAAAACTATCCAGAATCGACCCGGGTTCGATTCCCGAGAATGATTTCCATTCCTCATAAGATAACATGGAAAACTCGATATTTCGACCTGCAACCTTATTTTATTTTGCTTATTAAAATTCGCATATTTGACCTACGATTTTCGGACTTGGACTGTATTAAAGAAAAATAAATGCAGTTTCTCATTCTTATCGTCTTTTATGGCTTTCGAATCTAAATCTTTAGATTTTAACGTTTTAATATCATTTTTAACAAAATTTAGCGTTTTTAACCTGAAGTTGCCTTGCCGACCGATTACATTGTTTAACTCGAAATACTATTACTCTCATACAAAAAATGTGATTCTATCATAATTACCTAAAGAATATTTTTAGAAGAAATTCTAAACATAATTACCATTGTTTAAGTTTTTCATAATCATGTTTTAACTTTTTTGATTTTATGTTTTATATGGTGCGTTTGACACCTCATATTTATATTATAATCGTTAATTTATTTATTATCTAGAACATGATTTCATGTCACGTTGCCATGGTAAATGACATGTTTGTTTCTTTCGTATGTTTATCAATAAGCTACTGTAAGGAATGTCTTTTAATGAAACCTGTCAGATAAATCGGAATATGTAAGTCGAATCAAGTTTATTGGTGTCAGTTCACATTAAAATTTCTATTAATATACATTTCAGTTTCATATAATATAATAATTGATGGTACAATACGTACCAAATCAACAAGTATAAACACATATAATTGTTGCTTAAAGGAATAATTACCAAAAGGTGGAATCTTTTAATTATAGTTAAAGGATATCTGTTATAGACAATTGTTGATTAAAGGAATAATTACTAAAAGGTGGAATCTTTTAATTACTACTTAAAGGATATCTGTTATAGACAATTGTTGCTTAAAGGAATAATTACTAAAAGGTGGAATCTTTTAATTACTACTTAAAGGATATCTGTTATAGAAATTAGTCTGAGAATAATAATCGTATTTACAATGAAACAATATGTAAATATTAATGTGTTCTACCGGAAAACTATCGCATAATTTTATTCGCCAAAGACGTCTGGCATAACCCGAGCATCGCCGGGTACTTTCAGCTAGTTAACTTTTATAAATATATCATCGTCAAAACAAGAAAACCGCGTACCTCTATTGAAGTGAATTTTAGATGACAATTAAAAAAAATTAAAAGTTCAGTTTCGATTAGTTAAAGTATTATTTTAATGTAAAAGCATAATTGCTTAGCTTCAAATTTGAATATATTTAAATGAGTTTTCTGTTATTTAAAAAATCATATATCAGTCATATGCCACAGTATCTGTTTTAACAATTAATAAGAGTTCCGTAATCTCCTTTTGTGGTCGACGAAATATTCTTTGAAGAGAATTGTGATTACTCGAAATTTTGGAAATTGTACTTATTATTGTGGGGCAGTTTTCCATTTAATTTTCTTAATCACTTGACTGGGTAGGTGAAGTATCCTTATGGTACATTTGCCACCATAGGTCCCGCGACCGGATTTAAATCGAGTATAGTACCCGTTTGTATTCTAGTAAAATCGCAAAACTGATTATATATTGTCAAGAGAACTTTTAAATAAAAAACATTTAACCGTAACAATTATTTCGCCAAAGAACAAGAATTTGCTATCGTCTGCTGCCGCACAAGTCAATATATCGCCATCGACTGCATACGATCGACCAAAGTGAATCGTAAGCTTAATTGTAGATGTCAGAAAATTAATTAAAGGTATCTGTGCATGTTTGCGTTATGAATGAATTGAGATGCAGACCAGTAAACGATAACTAATCTCATATACAGAAGTTCTCTTTGTTCCCAGTTTGAAGACTAGAACAACAATGAACTACTACTGTCATCGAATTTTTATCTTGCTTATGACACAGATCTACGATAGTTCAATTTTTTCGCGTGCCGCGCACGCTACGGTCATTTGAGGCAAAATATAAATGATATTTTCAATGGGAATTTTATTGGGAATGTAGTACAGGTCAGTGACACCTTAGTTTGCTCGTGGAGGCAACTTATAAATCCATGTCCAGGTCAGATTTTCTCGGATGCATCTCATCAGTCTCACAATCTTTGTTTTTGGTACATAGTACATTTTAAATTAAATTTCAATACCATTAATAAATATTACTTCCAAGTTTTCCTCTTATTAGTAAGGCCAAGTCTTATGTTAGAAGTCTCACGACTTCGCTATTTTCTGCGGCCGCACGAGTCAATATTTCGCCATCGACTGCATGTGATCGACCAAAGTGAGTCGTAAGCTTAAATCGCTGATGTCCAAATGCCACAGAATTAACTAAAGGGATCTGTTTGCATTATGAATGAATCGAGACAGCGCAGAGAACGATAAGCATTCTCATATACAGATTTTTTTTAATTCTCCGTTTCAAGATTAATACAACAACGAACTCCTACGGTCATCCATTTTTAATCTTGCTTATAACACACATCTAGTTCAATTTTTTTCACGTTCCAAGCACATTACGCCTTTCTACTGATATCGGCGGAGGCGGAGACCCGGACGGGAAAATCGCCCTAAGTCAGTAAGTAACCTTAGAGAGAGAGAGAGAGAGATTTTCGTTATTGCTAGTTAGGCAACTGGTGCTATCGGTCTACTTTGTATCGTAGATACCGTGCGAAAACAAAGAGCAGCATAAAGAGGGAATTGAAGTCAATGGCAGAAAGCTAAGAGGGAGAAATTTTAGGCTAACACTGACGTTTTATTTTGCCTGCGGAAATTATGGAGTTTTTAATTAGCGACGCTAAGTAATTTTAATTTAATATGTTATACTTAAAATACGAAGTATAAAAGTCTTTTTTCTCATAATATTTGCATATTAGCACACTTAGTCTGGATCCATTGGGCTGGGCCCATTTAGCCTCAGCGGACGCACCACAGTAGTTACGCTCCCGCCTCTACTTATTTATTTAATAGTATTTCACCGTGATAGCCTTGGCTAGATAAAATTCAAAGTTAAAAATTAAACACAAAACCAAAAACATTGAATGCTTACAGACGGACGGACGAAAGAGCAATGACAATAGTTCGTTTGTTGCATTTTTGAAAACGAGCTAAAAAGAGGTAAGATTTTCTTACGAAGTAAAAAAGAGCGATCGCAAATGCATGAATAAGCGTTCCGTTGAATAGGAACCTTCGATTGCTTCTCCTTGATGAACGGCTAAATTCCAGGCCAAGACACTTGACTTTCACCAGTGCTACACTACTGTAGTCATTATTGCTCTTATGCAGTACGGTCCTACGACGACAAAATCAAGGCCAAGGTTTAACTGACGCGAATTTGAGTAAAAAAAACTCGGTGAAAGGGAAATCTCAACACAATGGCCAAAAAACATAAATTGGAAACGAAAGAAAATATGCTAATTTTCAATTTTCCCCTGGCCTTCGCCCTAAAAGAAGTAACTTATTTTTTGAGGTTCGTGAGCCGAAACGCTCTTAAGCAATGTAGTACGATGAAACTGCATCGGTTATAATAAGCAACCAGGTAAAAGTCCGATAGCTAATCCAGAAATTTTGCCATTAAATAGTGGGTTGTAAAAATATGCAGGTTTTGCATATTTAACTAGAAATGTTTCACCATAACTTCTAGGCTTTATATTTTCATAATTCAAGACAATCCACCATCTTAATCTAAGATTGATTCCCTGAGTTACAAAAAACATTTTCATCGATGACCTCATAGGTATACAAGTATAGGACTCACCTTTTTACATGAAAAGTATGCAAATATCATCAGCCAAAATTTATAAAATGATACTGCCTGCAGACGACAACGTTCGCATAATGAACAGCATGTACAAGTAAATAGCAAATGCGGGTGATGGTGTTGTTCGTCATGCATTACAGAACTGTTGGTTAGATAATTTCTCTCCTTCAACATAACTGAATAAGACACGTTCTCCTATACACTACACTCTACTACAGAACGGAGAAACTCTGGTATTGAATCTTGGCAATCTGCCTGGAAGGCTTGCATAAATGTATTAACTGCTCTATCGAAATCTTCGCAATAAATAAATTCTAAGAATACTTTGTATCATTTACGAAATAGAAGTTAAACAGCCTAATCAATGCCTTTTCATAATTATGTTATGTGACAGCTGATATAAATCTTAATATAATCAACTGTTTAAATCTAATAAAACAAATTTAATCTAGAATCGCGTTGCTTCTGTGCTATGTATTAGATCACCTGTTATATCATTTCAGTGCGAGGTCTGTCTATCGATGTATTTGGTTATTTAACTTACATAAAGTATTTTTGAATCTCCGAGGAAACCTGTAACGACGCACCGAAATCCACCCTCTAGTTTTAAAAAAAATGCACCTTAAGGATCGCAAAACCGATTCCATTGAAATTTCTATTCTACGAAAACGGGTGCTCATCCAACCGGCTCAGCTATCAGGAACGTGACTGCAAATCGCGTCGCGTAGAACGAATCTGATTCACTCACGCTCGCACATGTTCTAAAAGTCAGTCGGATATTGATGAGCGTTTTCATCATTTCCTCGACGCGGAACAGAGTCGCAGAAGGGGATAACACTGGCACACACACACGAACACATCACGACTCTTTCCATAAGAGAGTCAAATCGCCCAAAGGATTTGACCTTTGGTCAGATAAGAAACAAGAGGGAGCGAGATAAAAATCCTCCTTCCGCTCCTTGCTTAGGAGAACGTTAAATTGAAGCAGGATTTTTCCTAGAAATTCATAAGAACAGAAAACTAAATATATCTTTAGTGCTTCCGAAAATAAGAATCTTTTAATTAAAAAATGCAATCAATAAATGGATAAAAGCAACTTTTGATAATTCAAATGCTTCAGGCGCATAATTGAAAAGGAGACATTCAAACGGGTGAAAATATTGAATAGCGGAAACATTTTTGTAACTTTGTTATTAACATAATAAAAATGGCAATAATTTTATTAAATGGCTCACAAGACTCCAATCGATTTAATTAAAACTATAATTTTAAGAGTAAATCTCGTCGCCTTGCAATCGAAATAAATGTGGTACTAAAATAGCTTCAATGAAAAATAAATATTCATTTGATTGTTTTAAACCCACCACTTTGCCAAAAAAGGTAATTATTCTTATTGTAGAATCCTCATTCTTCATCTCTGTTACCGAGTAAACTCACTTAAAAATCTCATGATGGGAAACCCCTGATTTATAAATATTAATAGCTCAGTTAAGAAGTCCTTACACTAAACAAACTTATACACGATGCTCAATAGGGATGAAGAGGGAACGGAAAGGCGAAGCTAGAAGAAATCTTTCAAAGTCAAAGGGCAAACATGGAACCTAATAGTGAAAACGTTTCAAAGATGAAGCATAGCGTACGTTTTTATTTATGCTAAAAATGTCCAATGTTTTCCTGCGGAGTTGTTTTCACAAACGGAATCGAAAGTGTTCTGTAGCAATGCACGGATAACTGACTCCATACAACACTTGGCAGTGCTATAGTGTAATAAAAATTGAAACTGTTTCTCAGAGTTTTCTTAAATAAAATTTTAATGTTTTGTTTTGGGCGCCGCTTGTAACAGGATGTGCTTAATTATTACTGATAAGTTTAATGGTAGTGGGAAGACTTTGTAGAAATTAGTCGTCATAAATGTCCATGAAAGATTAGCTGTGAAGTTTAACAGGGTTTATCCTTTTATTTTGCGGTAATAAATGGCGATAGTGCAATGAAGAACTCGTTGACAAACTTGAACGTCGCCTTACATGGTAAATAAATACACGCTATGAGCTATATGAGAGAACAAAATTCCAAGCTTCTTATCCCTTTATCTAAACCATGATATGGACAAAATCTTTGGTAGATCAGAATAGGAAATTTGAGAAACTAAAGAAAGTTGTTAGAGTAGTCGATCATTCTTGATGAAACGTTAATTTTTGCAACATATGAATTTAAAAACGATATTTATCACACATAAGAGAAACCGAAAACATTCGTCGAAATATCTAGCTATGAGTAAAATTGAGATGCCACACTCCTCTGAGAAAATAATTACAACTTCGTTAGAGAAACGGAATGGCTCTATGAATCGAAGATGAGAAATTCTATAAAGGACATCAATATGTACAAGGTTGAATCTGACAGCTATTAAGTTAAAAATATCGAAGGAAATCTGTTTACAAGGCGTTATTTCTGTAAACAGTTAATTGAAAATAAAGAGCGGGAAGCATGGGTCGCGTATGTTACACTCAACAATTTACCGTCACGTTGTGATTGAAAAAATTAAAACTCGAAGTGAAAAGACAGAAAGACAAACTAAATAAAGAAATTGACAAAGACGTAAGAGCATCTCTGAAAAAAGTATTAAAAACAAAGATATCAGAAAATAAATTAAACCGAACGAGCAATGGTAATGAATACTAAGCGATAGAAAAAACAATACCATTTCCGTGGAATAACCAGCTGTCGGAGAAGTTATCCTTAACGACGACTCAGTGATGTCACCAAACTCAACTGGCGAAGGAGGAATACAAAAGGGCAAAGATAGTTACGGATCGGACTGTCTCTGAACACTAAGCCGTGCAGACCAGAAGAGAGGATATGGCGAGGTACGTTCGAAGCTCATCTTTCGGAAATCTTTTTCCTCGGCACCCCTGACCCTTGCACCCTACTCCCCCGCCTTCGATTCTAGCTCTCTTTCCAGCTCAGCATCTAAAGGAGTTAGTTCCTTTCCGCGAGCCACGCCCTCCGCTGCCGCTCCTCATTGGCCAAACGGACCTCACCTTGCCTTTCACCATCGGCCGCTTTACTCACCAACGCATATGCAACCTCGCAGTAAACCTTGAGCTAAGTTGGGTAAAGTGCGTTAATTCAGTTTGCACTGAACAGAAACCAAGGTTGACTAAAAGGTATCTAATTAGTGCTAGCGCCGCATGGAAGTATTCTCGTGGGATTCTTCGGGTAACATTAGCAAGCTAAAACAGGAAATGTAGTAATCTGTGACGTCTATTCATGTCATTTCGATAAAAACAGTAAACAAAGTTTCAACTAGGATAAAAAAAACGCTACCAACATTTTCTGTGACGGCATTTTTTCGCACACAGAGCATGTTATAAAGAATTGTTATAATCCATCTTGTAAATTTATGAGAATGGAAATATGTAATTGGTTTCTACGACATATGAATGTATGTATATTAATCATTTCACACCGGTATATTAAATGATCTACACGCAAAACACCGAATAAACACACAAGTACTTGTGAGTCTGAGTGCTGAGGCAACCGCGTCATGAACCACAGTCGCGAATTTGCGCTCACAATGGCACACCTGTTTTCCAGCAAGATTTTACAGTGAAGTATTTCAAAATTACAGCTTTCATATTCGGCATAAGTGTAGATTAGTAAAATAATTTTGTCATTATTCTACGCAAGTTGTTGCTTTTGATGGAAAAGATTTATTAGATATCGCTCGGGGTGATAAATATTTCTGTGAAAATAGATTTCACATAGGCATCTGACGGATGGTTAAATTGGTGAATTTAGGTAATAGTGTAGCTACTCTCTATTATTTCGGTTACAGAGCAGCCGTCTTCAGTGGTAATTCTTTGAAAATAGATACTAAATAATTCTTTTAAATCTATTTTCCGTTAATTACTACTGAAGACGGCTGCTTTGTAGCCGAAATGTGCATCTGAATTTTTATGTTGTGGCTATTGAAGATATCTGAGACAAGTATTTTTTAAAGTGATTGTTCTTGAATCATCCAACGTGCCTAAGAAAGTTTTCAAGTCTTCACTATTCCATATTTAGCAGAGAGAACATATTAATTTCTTTCCTCTCGGATCTCTATCGTAGTTTATGTCCAAATTATAAGTATTCTGAACGATTTTCCGAGAAATGCTCAGCCATACGACATACGACGACGGTTTTTAAAAATAAAATTGGGATTTCATTTGTTTGGACCCGTCCAGATGCAGCCGCTTGGAAAAAATCAACATAAAAGGAAAATTTCGGAACACTGACAACCACTCCAATTTTGTGCCACCTATCTGCTTCTACGAACTTCCTTTTTTTTAACGCGAACTAGTCCTTAATCATTCAATTTTACCCATACTATGGGGTGACAAGCTTTTTCGTTCAAACATGTTTTGTCAAAAAAACCGAATTTTAGGTAAAAAGAAAAGTCCGGAAATTCACACACTACCAAATCCATGAAAAATATTTTTTTTTAATATAAGCAAGTCATCGGAAAACATGCTCAAAACATATGACTTCACAGTAGGAAATTTCAAGTCCAGATGATTACTGAAGCCAGGAAATATCACATTGTTTTGATTCTCACTCGAGTATGGAATTTTCCTGCAGAATATTTTATTGGGGAAAAATACGGCCTAAGGGGAAAAATCAAACTTTTTTCGGCGGTAAATTTGTATCCGGTGACATTGAATTTCATAAAGACTGAACTGAAGGTTCGTCTATTCGATTCGATACATTGAACACGAACAAAAATTCATGGAATCACCGCTGCTGCGACAACCCCGGCTAAAATATTATCGCTAAGTCTCAAATAAATGTTTTAAATTGTACAGAGCAATATCAATTGATGAACTAATTCAATAAAATGGGTGTTAAACGTGCCGAATTTTAAATTAACGCGATGAATATTTTTTCTACCTCTTGTTTTTTCTCCACTGTAATTCCATCCATTGCCAAACAAAAATACTTTATTTCATTTTTCATTTAAATAAAATAAACGAATATAATTAAGCAAAATCGTTATCTGAGACGTACACTAAAAGAATGAAAAGCAGAATGCAATGAAATGATCTGTAGTTCTTATTAATCACTGTGAAACCGCGAGAATCGAAGGAGAAACCTTTATTAAGTCTCTATTCGCTTTATACGACCGAGAATATATGACGATAGAGATGAAAGCGGATCCGGAATAAATAAAACTGCAGCTACTCACCTGCTTCACAGCACAAATGCGTCAGAATGTGCAGAAATGTACGCACTGTCCACTTTTAAGTTAGTGCTCTGTTATCGCCACCGCTCGCAATATAACCTACGTGTTCCTAGTGGGATTTTCATCTTTGGCAAGGTTAAAGACGGGAAAGGAATCAATTATGCAGCGCACTCAATACCCGCTTATCGACTCCATCTCGTGTTCCAGATTGAAACGGGATCATGAACAGCAGGCAGGACCTACCATCACGAAGAGTGACCAATACTCAACCAGATCCTCGATGCTATGTTAATTATTTATTTAAAATCAGGCTTTTCATCTTGAAGGATCATATGCTGGAATGAATTGCTTTTCATCGCGATCTTTAAGAAGTACCGGTCAGAGGATGTGAGGTAGGTACCATTCATCCAATTATTAGCGTTAAAAAATTGAGCAAGGCTGCCGTATATCAGCATCTAATCCATTCTTAAATATACTTTTACTCTCATAATGATTCTAGGGTAATTCTACATACTGATAAATCTCGCGTTTAATTCTTATCAAATCGTTGCATAACATAGAAGGGCCGTCGTGAAGTTATTTTTCGCCGAAAACTGTTCAAAATATCCCAGAAGATACATATTTTATAACAGACGAAACAAATCGAAAGTGCCTCTAAAATTCAGAGGTGGGTAACACTTATTCGAGCCTTCCGTTTTTTCCGAGAAAATAGTTCCGAGCAGTCGATCGCTGCTATAGCAATGAAATTGCCTCCCTTTCCAATCTCCGACCTTCTATATTATGCCTCACATAGTAATCAACACTTATTGTTAGTGCTAAAAAGTCTCGTTGAGCTACTAAGGGAAATTCATGAGCTCTTTTTTTCTCTCCGACTAAAGATCTAATGATTTTGTGACCCTCACTGAAAAAATTCCCTTCATGCCACTCCTACTCCATTTTTGCTCCAAGTCTCGGTTAATTCCCAAACTACGAAACATTCTGCAAGTCTTCCTTAGCAGCATATAAAAATATGAAAGAATCCGGACGAATAATCTGCTAGAAAAAATTTAAGTTCAATAAGGGCAAAATTTTTCTCGCGAAATGCCTGTTTGTACGCCCTGCACTTTATTTTCTTTCGGCATTTTTTTCTCTTCCGTCATCCTGCTGTCAATGTAGTTTTATATTTCGCCGTTCGTTTCCTTTTAATAAACATGTTACTGACGAGAACCTCGGTGGCATATGACTCAAAGATGAAGGGTAATAAAACAAATTAAAAATTTTTTTTTAGGGAATACACTTTTATGTGACTTAAAATGCACTCAAAAGCAAAAAATAATTTTTTTCTAGATAAATATTGTTATTGAAAAATTTGTATGCTTATTGTGGGAAATGACGCTGGTATAATAGAAGAAATTAGTTGGCTGATAAAAAAAGCCATCCACTTTTATGAAGCATACAAATTTTTCAATAACAATATTTATCTACAAAAAAAAATTATTTTTTGCTTTTGAGTGCATTTTAATTCACATAAAAGAGTATTCCCTAAAAAAATTTTGGTACTTATCGGTTATACTCCCCCCCCCCCCCATCCATGTGGTTACTAAGTAAATATGGATTGCTATGTAGTTATTTATTTATTATTAACATCACTCTTAATAGTCATTTTTTCATCTCAATTATTAAATATGAATTTCATTCGATTGGTTGAAGAGAATCGGGGTGAAGAAACAGCAATACGATTTCTACAAGAACGTCGTATTTTGCCAAGAAGCAAAATATGTAAAAACAATCATGAAGTTTAGTCACTTTTATTATGAAGGGGTTCCAAGCTAATGAAGTTTAGTCACTTTTATTTTGGAGGAGGTTTTAGCACCCAGGAACACCCAAATTCAATTTTTAAAACATTTATTACTTTTATGTTTAATATAAATTCAAGTGAATCACAAAACATACTCCTCAATAACACAAAGTAAAAAGCTATTAAAAAGATCTGAATCACGAAATGCGTTTCGCCAAATAAATTACATTGGTTCCATTTGCGGCGCAACAGCCAAGAGGATATAACATTGAAAGGATATATTGACGAGCCTTCGGCTCGCTTTGTTTTAATGGGTAGTCGGCCAATCAGTTTTTATAGTAGTGGAGGGGGGGGGAGGGGGGGGAGGGGGGGGTATAACCGATAACTACCAAATTTTTTTAAATTTGTTTTATTTTATACTTTTTAGTCTTTTTATCAAAATTATCTAATACATATATAGCCAAAATTCGATTTGTTTTGAAAATTATCAATTTAGAAAGAAGTGAGTTGGCAACCCAATGTTGGTGACAAACAAGATCCAAGTGAAAATCAATAAAAGTATATAAAAAGTAAAGGTTAACTCAGAGTTCTCCGAAATATTGGAACGGCTTAAGATAAAAAAATATGCGAATCATGGAATTATTAACTAGCCTGAATATGAGATGACGGAGGAGCATGAATTTCTATTGAGAGAATCCCATGAGGGAAATAATGATCTCATTGTCAGAAAGTTATCACCTTTCTAGGACATGCATTCAACCATCGTGCAAGTGAGAAACAAATCGGAATTCATTCTAAAATCGGGTAATCGTAAAAGAAAGAAAAAACATCAAATTGAGCGATCATTCCGTCGACGGGAAACTATCAACGTTTACGAAACTTTTCCTCGCTTCAGGCAATAAAATGCTACCTAGAGACGATGTCCGGAGTTTTTTTCTCTCGATTATTTAGTTGTTTTATATCCTATACCGTTGAAACTTTCTTTTTACTCTGGAGGTAACCTTGGCGACGATAATTTCGCAGCCAATCGGCAATTGGCCTTGTCCGTAACCCTGAGGCATCGGAGACCTGACTTGTCGTAGCAAGAGGCGGCGAAGAGAGAGAGAGAGGGGGCGGGGGCGGTAAAAGCCTCACTCTGCCTCCGAGCGCCCACCTTTCTCCACCGATGTCCGTCCCCCAACCACCTGCTGCCTCCGCTGCCGCCTGACTACTTCCGCTTTGTGGAAGCGGCGCTTTATAGCGATCCGTCCATTTCGAGAGAGAGAGGGAAGCGGGCGAGCGTTTTCCGCAGGATAAAGACGGACAGGCGGCGATTGGGGAAGAGATAGAATCAATTGCCTCCCATCGAGCTTTTCTCTCGCTATTTCTGTTTTTTTATAAATAATATTTCTTTCGCATAAAAAAATCAGACTGAATTCATTTTTTTTTTCGGGGTTTAAACGAAACACGCTGTTTACTTTAAATTAAGTTTTCCTTGAGAAGGAATCTCATTATTTTTTCGCATAGGAATTGAATTATCTGTTGTGATAAACAAAAATATAATTGCAACGGTTTAAATTGGAACATAGAAATGGTAGATAGAACTGGAAGGAGCTACGCCAGAGACGATGCGAGAGATTTGTAGAAATCGGCCGAAACGATATTACAAACAATGTAGCCATAAAACTAAGGACGTTCGTTCTCTCCAAGGTTTCGGTGACTTTTTCGATGGATTTCCTGAGGTTGCCTTGACTACTGTTATATACCAATATAATCGAAGCAGTTTATTAACCTTGCACGAATTCCCTCACAAAATCTTTCTATCATGATGATTACAAGCTATTTCCACATTCACTCACATACGATATTAGCTTCCGTGTATTAATTTGTATTTTTTATGCTCGAGTTAATATCTTAATGGTCATAAATCGCTACCACGCTCGTAACTTAAATCCGAAGATATGAATTAGTTCATAGTTCATGCTACTTTAGGAATTGCTCGTGCTTTCTTCGTTTTAACCTCGACAGGTGGAAATAGGAAGAGCATTTACAAAACACAATCCATATATATATATATATATATATAATCGTACAGCCAAAGTATTTTCAATTTCCTAAGAGGAACATATTTATTTACTTATTCTATTCATAGACATACAGCCTTTTCTTATTCCGTAATTGTTAAACTACAAAAATGTTCATTCAGTTTTCCTTTTCTGCTCGATAAGATCTTTCGTTCCAGTTCTACTCGAAGTTTATTGTAAAATTTTCGTCGCTACCATAAAGAAACAAAAGTGTAAAACCCAACTTAAAATGTGCAAGTTTTTAAAGGACACACAGTATACATCCGCAATGGCGGTTTCAGCTTATTCGTTCTCGTGTTCGAGAAGTGCCTCGAGGTCACTTGAAATGACTGCCACGGAACTCGTAGTAAAGTTCGGTTAGTCAAGAAAATTAGTGAGTTACTTAAATCGGAGGCCATGTAAAATGTACAATTCATTTCTTCGTGATCGAGATCTCTAAGGCCACTAATCTTATAAGACGTCATATCCTTAGATCTTTGACAGTAACAATTTCAAGTTTTATTGCGCACTGGATGGGTTAAAAATAAAAATACTACCCATTCGGTCTAAAACGATAGTTTATACTGCAGTAAATAAGATTTTTCTTTAAGTCTTGCCTTTTGTAGCTTCTGTAGTAATTTTTTAAAATAGTTCAAAAGAGCGCTTTTTAAAAATTATGATATATACTACACAGATGGAGCCTATCGGTACACCGAAGCTATATTTATGAAAGACATTAGCAAGTTAAATTCAACGGATACGTTGCAAAGCTCTGTGTTTTTCGATGATGGTCTGCGAATCAGATCATTTGATGGAAGCAGTAAACTCCTATTTATTGATTTCAACCCCCAAATCGTCGCACTTTCCTCTTTATTATTACTAAAATAATCACTTCATTCATTTTTTCCAATTATTTTTAATGCGCTCTTATTCCTAATCATCTTTTCATCCTTATAAGCATTAAAAATGGCATATCTCGTTTTCCTATCTCGATAAGTGAGCTGTCTAATGCCTCTCATTCTCGATTAAAAAGAAAAGCTTTGAGAAAAAGTCACAAATACTGAATTCCTAATCGATTTTTGCACGGTGTATGATCTCGTTAATCCGACCCAGTTAACTTCGGATCTCCTATTTATCCGTTCTTTAGCGCTTAAGAACTCAGAACTGAAAACATTGTAATATTTCATATCCTTCTCTTTAATACCATAATGATGCTTCAGTCGAAAAATCAAGGGAGCGTTGGACCTATAAAGAGGCGTTATAGAAATGAACTTCTTAACACGTTAATGTAAAAACAAGGTGATATAAATAACGATATCTTATTAGTCATAACAGCAGTATTGGCTTAAAGGTTCAAAGGACGTATCATTGGGGAGGTTAAAAATAGAATGGACGAAAGGCAGCTTGTCAATCTACTCCCGTTCACTCACATAAAGAGGGATAATGATGCTCATTACCTACAAGTTGGATGACAACATCTGACGAAGTAGAACCTGAAATCAAGAAAGTCCATAGTTGTCACGCAGAAACAAGTGCCATTTATGAAAAATGATATGATATCAGGAGTCACAAAACGACACGATTTTGATGGATATAGTTCATCTAACATTAGACGTCCGCGAGATCGGAAAACAAAAGAATTTTCTCCGACAGAAGAACAGTCAGTCATTCAAGATGGACAGACACATGGACAGACAGATGGACACCATTCAATTTTATACACACACACACACACGCACGCACACACACACACAGGGCCGTGCCGATGGGTGAGGCAGCGAGGCAACCGCCTCAGGAGCCTCTCGAAGGGGGGCGCCAAAATTTGACAAAAATGAAAACCTATCAAAATAAATACATAAGGCCAGCGAGGTCAGGGGGCGCCATATTATATCTCGCCTCAGGCGGCAAAATGTCCGGGCACGGCCCTGCGTGTGTGTGTATATATATATATATATCCAGCGGCTCTTCATTCTAGGTAAGTGTCCACTGGGCTTCCTCCAACAGCTTGTTGCTACCCTTATTATATATATATATATATATATATATATATATATATATATATATATATATATAGATTTATGGATATCGGGGATATATAAATAATCAACATTATTTCTTTTTTAAAAAATTTTTCGTTTTACATATAATCTCCGCTTTAATGTATTCTTGCTTTCTGCTTTCAACTACACTAATATTTGTATTTCACTGATGTGGAAAGAGGGGAAAAACTTCATGTAATTGTATGATAAATAAAATAAATTATGTTTTAGAACATGATTAAACTTTCGACTTCGAATTAACCACATTTTGTATTCGGTCCCGATCTATACGGACAAAGTCGTGCTAGGGAGAAATTGTTTTAAAAAGTAGTGCTGCTTGGACGTGATTACGACTGAGGTACAGCTGTGCTTGAGTCTAAAAATCACTATTTGATATAATTGTGTGAAAAAAAGTGTGAAAAAGGAAATGAAATTAATAAGATAGGATTAAATAGCGCACAAACTTCATTTCTTACACATTTCAATTTCTGTTACCTCTCCTCTTTCCCTCCTTCTTTGCATCTCCCTTTTTAATTTAAAACATCTCTGAAAATGCTAGAAAAACGGCTCTAATCTGCCTTCGAAGAACAGATAACATATTTTTAAATCTCAAAATTCAGAAATGTTTTAAGTCTTAAATAACGGAGCTATCGTCCTCTTTCGGTCATTGATCATTGAATGCGGTTAATGACTATCAAGGTTCAAAAATTGATAACTTTCTCGGCACGATTGCCAGATCAAACATCGAACTACATAGTGAATTCGCATTAGTGATGCTCACTTAGGATGTACTCGGATTTTGTATTTATAATAGAGTATTTCAGATTAAAATAATATATTTTATTTTAATTTTTAGAATTTCTTAAATAGAAATTTGTCCAGAATTGGATATTAAAATAGTAGTGTCCAACGAGTCAGAAAGTTCAACATGGTTAAACAAGTGACGATAAGCCTTAGTTCTCCCTCGATAAACTATGACCGATTCTACAAAATAACGACTACATATCAAAGGTGTAATTCGGCTACTGAAAGTGCTCACATATTTCCCGTCTCTTAATGCACTTCTTTAAGTTTAATGTAAAACCGCCATTCTAAGATTCATTTCGATGGAAAGTAAAAATCAAGCCTCACAGGTTAATTTATGCGCATTTGAATAGATAAAAATGTTATTTAAAAAATTATATTACCATAACGCAGATTCTGTGCTCAACAGCGCAAGTCACACCTTTGGTGGAATGTAAGACAAACAAACTCGCGCGATATCATAGTAATCGTGACTACGAGAAACGGAGACAGTGAGCCAAGTGTCGGCGGATAAATACACATGCACCGTAATATGCGTCTCTCTCGTAAACACGAAACAAACAGAATCGCCAATGACAAACAGCATACCGTAAGGCAGTGTTTCTCAAAGTGTGAGCCGTGGCCCCCCAGGGGGCCGTGAAGCTTTTTCCAGGGGACCCGCCGTAAAATTGGCCGATAACAAAGATGACGAATTAATTTAAATCCTAAATGACCAATAAGTTGATAAAAAATACGTTGAATTAATTAATAATTAATTGATACAGTATGTCGAAAGGAGATCTATTGTTTTTACTATGGCACTGTTTTTCAATCACCATGCTAAAGTAATGAACACCCACGTCAATCGGTCGCGAGTATTTTTTGCATTGATAACAAAAAACCATATTTAATTATAAACACACAATTTAATAGAAAAAGTACTTAATAGATACCATTAAGGTTCATTTGTAATTATTCTTTGAAATTGCTAAATAATATTTAAGTCAATTTTATAAGTTGGGAGCGAAATAATTTTTTATTCACATCAAGGAGGCCTCAGAGTAAAAGAGTTTGAGAACCACTGCCGTATGGGACGGGCCTTATTACCATTATGCAACATTCTCAAGTGGGAGAAAGCGCGATAAGAGTATTGGGAGAAGAGTCACTCCATAGGGCGAGCGGGAGAAAAAAACTTGAGGTTCCAAGGAGAAAGATCGTGATTAGACCACCAGTTAACGGAAGAGAAAAAGAACAGTGCGCCGTCGTGTTTGCGTCCGCGTCTTGCGAGTGTTGGAGAAAGCATCGATCGCATCTTATCTCGAGCTCAACCTTCCTTCTAGTTTATATCAGAGGTGTCTAACACAAGGCCCACATTATAAAAGTACGGCTCTTTCATTCTGCTGCAAGTAGGTGGGAGATAAAGCGCGGGCGAGGTAAATAGGAAGTAACAAAGGGATGCGAAACAATATAAACATAGAGAAATTATGACGCTCGGACCGCCATTTATTTCGGAATAGTCTATTTGGCACTCGTGCAGTTTCATTTTGAGACTTCCGTTTTATAGCTGATCGCGTCGACACGAGAGAGCTGTTTAGAGGTAATTTCTCCCTTCGCCATTAACAACGCTCACAATCAACGGTGACAGCGAACACACTGGTGAAAGTATAGCCACCGCCGAATTCCTCTTTTTAATTAAATGTATAAAACATAAAGCGTTGAAAGTCTAGACTTTCTGTAAAAGGGCTATTGAAAAACAATTCTTAAATTATCAAACTTGCGGTAGATCTCTAATTTAAGCAGTATATTAGTCGCTCCTGGTGCTGAAGGAAGAATAGAAGAAAAATAAATAAAAATGAAAAAGAAGCTTGACTATTTAAGGTAAATATAGCGTGGAGACAAGTGTGAAGTTAGATGGATGCTCCACTCCAGACCTTTGGACCCGTTTATATTCTCTAAATAATTGTTTCTGTCGCATTTAATCTTGTAAGTAATATTCAGAATTACCTGATAATCCAATTGTATGCGTTTAATCACAATGTTCTCTATTAACTTCACTTAAACATATTTTATGGCATTATATTATAAAATAAATAGGTCTAAAGAAGAATATCGTGTGACTGTATTCGTCATATGTAAGACATTATGCTTCGGTCTTGATTTGACAGTGGTTATCGATAGATAACTTCAGTGCTGCTTCCTTTGAAAAAAGGTACTGGGAATTGTCAAACATTGTCACCGCTCTTTTGTATAAAATAAGACAAAAGCAAAACGCATTATTTTTATGAAAAAGAGACAAATTTATTGGACGATATATTTTAAATAATATAGCGAAACTGCAAGTAAAATAATTTAATGAATAAAAATCCTGCTGCCGGCAAAAAAAGTGTTATCGTCCTGGAAACCATCCTCTAAAATCAATATAATGGTGGGTATAAAATTCTTTTAGCAGTTTATAGTCCTCTATTGAAGATAGGTTGGTCATAAAAATACGTATGCTTAGAAAACAGAATTTTACGTATATTCACGTAGGTGTAACTCTAGAAAATTGTATGAAATGTACACAATTCTGAAATACAATATCAAGTATTTTTGTAACGTATATGATTGTAGTTTGCCTTTCCTTATTGAAGATATAACGACATCCGAATCGAAAGCTTTCAATTAAAACGAATTTCTGAGAAAGGAATTTGGTTCATGGCTTCGTAAGGGAAAAACGGGATATTTTATTAAACCAGAATAATAATTAGCAGTTTCACGCAATTTATTTGTACGCAACTGGATAAATACTCTAAATGTCATTCGATACAAATTTACCAAATAAGACTGAATAATCGCCAAATAAACTAATAAACGTCGATGTTAATAACCTAATTCGTGGCTTCCCGACATACCTTTTGGAAGAAAGCATCTAGTTTCCAACGGTTTATCCCAATTATAAAAAATGCATGAAAATGGGTGGAACCGGTCTCCCAAATCTTTCAGGCGAAATAAATTGGAGAAAAGAGAGATGAATGAGCGATCGAAGAAATTCCAGCAAAAAAAGAATAAAAAAGACGATAAAGACCGCGGATGCATTCAAGATATCGATTTACGTGAAAAAATGGAATATTCTTCAATTTCAATAGACCTGAAATCTTTACGATTTCCATAATTTAACCTCTAGCGAAAGCCACGAAAAAAAACTCGCTTTCTCTTTTTCCAAAGGCCATGTGCAGTAAGCTTCGCGCGAATTTGAAACTTTCATAGCCAAATACTCAAAACTTAATTAGTCTCACTAAAAAGCCTCGCCTCGGAAGCAATGCAGTTCATCAAGGGGTCGAGGCATTTCGTCATCTCCTCTATTAAGTGGAGGCAAGTGTAGGAGGAGCTATGTGAAGCAAACCTCAACGCGGGAACACATATCGGCTGAAACGTCTCACGTCTTAAGAAAGTCAACAAACTACGGTAAAATTCGCTGGAATTTTTTGTCGCTAACGGAATATATGGGTCATTTTAGATTTTTCTAGCCACATTCTTGCTTATCTTTCTCGGATAAAATCTTGAAAATACGTCTCAAAATCAAAAACAATCCAGGATGTATTCAATAAACAACAACAAAGACTGTAAAATTACTGCTTTCGAGTGCACCATCCTTATCTGTCACCCCACTCCATGACATCAACTAACAAAATATTTAGTCCAGATAACTTGTGAAACACTATTTGAAATAATTGACCATCCCCACGCTTAACTTCATCAGCTATTTTTTTTACTTATTTTTTCGGTTATAGTCGTACTGAATCATACGTAAAATAAATTTCAAAATCATTTTTATGTTCATAAGTTAATGTATGAGTAAACATCGTTTGGCATTGTTACAACGAAGAAAACTATTCAAATAGATTGACGACGAAAATTTCTCAATAAATCTCTTACCGTCGCCGACGGCAGTTTCTATTTCCGCTTTACGCAGTTTCAACTTTATTTTAAGTACATCAATAATTGGCCATATTCCTTCTTCCATTCCATTCCAGAAAAAATAAAATCAGCAAATGACGGAGTACGGTAAAATTACAACCAGAGTGAAATGAAGTTTACATGAAGTCAGGCTAATTATTAATTCAGGGCAAAAAAGAGCCATTTCGAAAAAGCCGACCTCTTCGTATGGTTCTCGTTCCGCGGAGTATGCAGAAGAACAAGAGAAAAGCGATTTAATTTTTAAATACCCTTCCACAAACCAATGTTCGTGAATAAAAGAACGTCTGGTGATCGTATAGTGATTTAGAACCTAGAACGATTCCTTGAAAAGTTTGAAGATATCGAAAAACACAATTGGCAATAAACCGCGTGATAACGACAGAGCATGCTCTATCGATAAGTAGTCGCCGTGTGTCAATCGCTTCCGCGAAAATGAGCGCGCGCGCTTATGTCCCAAGAGTTCGCTTCCCCAACCGTCCACGGCATGCGATTTGGAGGGGGAGAGTGGAACGAGCGGATGGAGTGGGGTGTGCAGAGGGGAGCGGCAGGGGGAGGCAATTAGAGCGCTCCCTTTGCTCCCGTGCACTTCCGAGGGTCTTGGACCGCACCCTCGACCGATTCTCACGGCCATCTTAGGAAGACTTCTATACATTCGTGCGTCAAAATATAGATGTCGCCCCTTTCCTAATCCGTCCTTCCAAATTCCCTTCTCCTCCTTTTATGCGTCGAGGCTTTTATGCGACCCGCGCCTCTTCTCAACCATCCTTGGAAGAGGAATTCGCTGAGATCGACTCGCCCTTTTACACATCTCTGTTGCGTAACAATGGTTCATCGGTTCGTTTCACAATGCATTGACACCTGCTGCTTTATCCGGATCCTACTTTACGATCGCAATGTCATTTTAATTCTAGTTTTTTTTCAATACATATTTTCCTTTCCTTGACAGCGATCTGATGACCACTGACTAATTTTCATCAAGTTATATCTTCTGCGCTATTAGAGTAGAAGAGGATTCTAATCTAGCGATCGAGTAATACTTCGTGGAATAAAGCGCTCTAACAAAAAAAATTATTAGCACTTCGAATCATAAGTTTATTACATGAACGTTCACGAACATACTCTGGTAACATCGAGATTCAACCTCTACTCTCTAAATCGATAAACGCCAGAACATTTACACGAGGATCCTAGACGCTATCCTAGGAGTGTGATACGCTGTGCCATCGCAACATAGCACTATCTAATCATTCTAATGACTTAAAACTGAGGTAATCAATTCGGACCTCCGATCTCTCCTCTATTATGACACGTTTTCGAGAATCGCTCACATTTTCTGCGAATTCTTACTTTATTAGCAGATAGATATTCTCGAAAGATGACGGTGCCTTAATCGCAAATTCAACCAGGGCTGAAGAAAAAGTGTTCAGCGAGTATCCTAGTTGACATTGCCAGGAACTTTACGAATGGAATCAAGCATCTTTTGATATGAGGCAATAGTGCAACTTCCGCGTTGTGATGCAACGGATGTCTTTGGCATTCTACCTTTGGAAAAGACCGAATAAAATGCTTTAACCGAAGGCGGGATCCAGAAATTTGCCAAAGGTATTAGGGATTATCGCCACTCTCTCTGCTGCATTCGGAAATGTCGAAGATCGTTTACTCAGAATATACCAACCTCTACCAGGATCTTTGTTTCGCTTGACTTATGGAACTACGAGCGCAGAATCAAAGAATTTTGTACGAGAGGTTTATGGTGGTGGACGGTAGTCACCTTCCCCTAGATTCGCCACTCCATGTAACCACGCATAACTGACCTTGCTACAAGTTCACTAAGGCGAGTTTTTTCTAGATATAATTCCGGAGGCTAACTACTTCACCACGTTAGTATTTATTTTAAATCATTTTGAAAGATTTTGAAGCCCTCAGCGTATAAAAATTAAATTATTACGTCATCCTCCGCACAAGCAAATATTATCGATCGTTCCCGAAGGATGTAGAAAGGAATAGGATGCCGCATTTCGAAACTAATTGTAAGTAAAAATCGTTCCGTAAATTAAAAATAAATCGGGTTAACTGACTAAATATCACGAAGACAGATACTTGCAAACTTAAAGTGAAACAATTTAGATTGCGAGCCCCATTATTAGTGAACAAATAGAATCCCTTTAAAATATTGACTAATGGCCAGATTAAGAGATATGTAGGCCATGTATTATTAAATAATTCACTGAGAACTCCATAATAATAAAAACAATATTACATTTACATGCCAATTGATGTTTTACAAAAACATTAGAACCTAACGTGGAAGCGTATAAATTCAATCGAAATTATAAATTAACAACATTCTACAAGAATTTTCAACTAGGCTATGATTTTGTTTTCGAAGTTCCGCATTCATTGTGTTATGCGGCTCTTCCGCATAAACAAGGCGACGAAGACAATGCATCTTCTGCATAGTTTTAGAAAGAAACTCTACAAAGCCAATCCGTCATACGGCTACCGAGTTTCAATTGCAAAAGTAATAATAGAATCATGTATAGTATTTTTTATTTTTTTGCTTGCACTTTTCGCAGGTCACTTATTTTCGTGCACAATAGGCATGGAGTCTATAAGCCATAATGTGGATTTTCATTACCTTTGAACGGTGGAGGGGTTTTATATTTGTCTTTTCAATCCTCGAAATATTTATGCCACAGCTTATGGCTGCAATGCGGCTAATGTCGACATCAGTCGGGTGGACCTGGTTGGTGAACCCGCATACGTTAAAAATACGATTCTTATTGCGCAGTGACACCAATAAAAGAAGCTCGGAGGCTTAGCTCGGGGATAGTTTCAATAAGTTTCCATTCAAATTTTGGAGTTTTTCGTTAAATATTTCTCACAAAGTTTCAGCGAAAACTTTGCTATCAACATTCGTTTCTGACATAAGCCACATAATTCGGATACGTTCAGATCAAGAGCGCCGAATCTTACGTGGCGAATATGAAATACGGCACTAATTCGCATATTTCAACGAAAAGAGACATCATCGAGAACTATCAAATAATTTGCAGCTCTCGTCAGACATTGGGCGCGGTCCGCCAAATGCGTGGGCGAATCTCACAAGTCGAGACGAGCAAAACTTAATTAGATTTATGAGATAAATTACCCCAATATTTTGGCTAGTTCTCAACCGATATAAAATAATTCTACCAGCAAATTAATTTAACGTTTCGACTGTAACTTCGCCAAAGCACCAACCTCGTATCTAAAAATGACAGTTATAAAATTTATTGTTCTAACAATCGTGTATTTCTCTTGGTAAATGTAGACGCGCATGAATTTGAAACTACGCTCAAAGGATGAAAATAATTAAACGATATCTCTATCGGCAACGCATTTTAAAAGCATAAATGCCCCTTATGTGCGTGTGCAACAATCATTGAAACTTAACTCGTATAAAAGTTGTTAAAAAATCATTCGCCTCTCGGCATTACATCCAACGAAGCGAGTTTTTCTAACGCTCCCAGCCAGTAACTGCCAACAGTCAGAAAAGAGTTAAGTATCGTGGTCATAATATGTCGCTTCGTTCTTAGGCCCGCTTTTTATCCCCTATAGCCTTGCGTAACCACGTAACACTTAAAGAGCCGGATAATGGAAACATCACAGGTGGGCGGAATCGAGAGCGCTCGGAGGTCCCCATCGGTACCACTCTCTCCCTCTTCACGGGATAATAAGGCCAAAGGGGTCCAACCAGCTGGGGAAAATGACGCGTCGACTTAACTAGGAGCGCACAGAGCATAGTGACAGAATTTTGGACTCACATGACGCTTTTGATACATAAAGGTAGTCGTGACAATCCATTTTAAGCATGACGCAATGATACGTGTTAATTAATAGTAGTTCTAGAGTGTGGTAAAATGATGACGTAGTTATGGCGCCTTTCCCATCACGCTTTGCGCGAGTTCTCCTGATTCGACATAGATCTTCTGGAGGAACGGCAATTTATTTACGATTATTCCCATCCTTCACGCAAATCGTCCTGCATATTAAAAAAAAC
The DNA here is from genome assembly GCA_036926305.1 of Uropetala carovei. Lineage (NCBI taxonomy): Eukaryota > Metazoa > Arthropoda > Insecta > Odonata > Petaluridae > Uropetala > Uropetala carovei. The sequence goes on from JAXCHB010000141.1 coordinate 5,705,704, forward strand.
ACCTTTCAATTGATGGAAAATGTCATTTTTAGTAATTATATCATAACGGAGAAATTTGATTAACAAGTTTTGATTAACACTTCGTACCGCGTGGCGACACCTTAGATTGTCGAACGGGAATAAAGGAATACGCATAAGGAGTAGTAGTTACGTCAATCGGTTCAAATGTTTTATGAACACAGGCCGCTTCGCAAAAGCCTAGAGAAAAAAGTCACCGTGTGTGAAGAGAGGCGATCGATGATTCCACCGTGTCCAATCCAACAGTCACGAATTCTACTTGCTACGGAGTTCGTGACACCGGTCCGTTCAATCCAATGGTCGCCAAACCTATTGTTCATTTCAAATTTTCATGCGGCATTGACGAGATGGAGAATAACACAATCCTGTTGCAGCTAGTGGCATTTATTCGTGAAACGACAAAACCTGTGTCCAATTCTTGTCCAATTGTGTCTTGATTTCCAAGCCATACAACCGAAATCTCTTGCTTGAAATAGACAGGCAGGGTTTTCTGTCACGTGGTGCGCATACTGAACATTGTGTTTCAATTCAGAGAATCAAATTGGATCAACCCCGTTAATTCTGATTTGAAAACTAAATTTTTTTCAAACGACGCGATACTCCACCCAAAACATGAATTGCACTGCGACCATTGTTACAACTGTCAAAGACGTCATCAGGACCAGATGATGACCTTGTCAGTAGAAACTGTGTTATAAATGTGATGTTATTCTCCATTGAAATATCGAACAAAGTTTAATTCAAATTCGCTCTAGAATTTTTTCATTTCTACTGAGCGACATCAACTTACATGGAATGTTACATCCATCGTTTAATTCCTCGGTGATGAAAGAGAAGAGAGGAGAAGTGGAACAGATAAACTCGATGGGTTCTTCCACAAATGCCATGCCTTTTTAAAATGAACATTCGACAACTGCCTTTCTGGAGAAGCTTTGGCAGTCCACCCGCAGCACACGCCACTTCGACTGATTGATTAATGGGAGCAAACGTCCGCCGATAACTGGACGCGGCCGCACTAACGAAGTGAGGATGACAAGAGCCACCGGAAACGCAAATTGCCACATTTCGGAAAGAAATGAGAGGCTGACTTATGTTAGATGACTTCCAGTGTGTGAATTCAAAATACACTGCAGAAGCCGGTTGGCACGAAAACGGTATTTTATCTACAGACTGTATTCGATCGAGATTCGATTAACACACCTCGGAGGACACGGCGCTTCTCGGAGGAAAAAAACACTAATTGTTTAATTCAGTTTTAAATTTATGGTGCGCATGACTACTTCTTTTCCTAGCAAAGTAAATAAAATCTGATGTGGCCAACACATGACTTTCTCCATATTTGGGGTATAGATATTTAAATTATTATGAATAGCATTATAAGACAAAATCATTATTTCATATCTTAAAAGAATACAGTCGTCCTTATTGCCGTATATTATATTTTGAATATGTTGACAGAATCCACTGCTACATGGTGGTGGCGCTGTATACTGGAAATTTACGAATAAACAAACTATCTCCGAAATGGATGGTTCTACAAAAATTTGTTTCAAACAAAACTTGGAAGAAATATTATTCCCTACAACTTTGGTACTCACGAAGATTACCAAAAACGACGTTTTTAAGGAGATATTTGACGGAAACCGAAAAAACCGATTATTTATAAATAATTCCTAAACAATAACTGCCGTAGAAAATTGTTTCAAATAAAAGTTGTAGGAAATTACATTCTCTATAACCTTTGTATAGAATTGTATATACAATAATGATGTTTTAACGGAGATATTTCGCCAAAACCGAATCGGGTTTCGAATAAACCTTGACTTCCGTTTAACCGTTATTATTTTTCGTACTCATTCCGGGCGTTGCCAAGGAGACTCTCATTGTTCCCTCCGATTCATTTAAGGGCAATTAAACCTTCAAATAGACGAAAGAAAAAGATTATTCGCTTCGAACTTTTGTTTGGGCATCGAAATTAATGAAGCATAGCAACGTAAATATTTACGGATAATTATTCCGTTGACTGCATATGGGAAGCGTTTCTAGCTGTGTCAATAACATGTGTATATCAAACAAGCTCCCAGGGCATTGAGTTTTATTTTAAATTGTGCATTTAATTAGTTTTTTGTTTTTTTTCATCGTTTTAATGCTGGAATCTTACCTTTTCATAAGTACAACCATCATATTACACATCTGTAATCCTTATTAACGCAAATAGGCTCACGCATCAATTAAAAATTAGATGAGAATAGGGACGCACGTTATTTTGTAAACACACTATATGGTTATCTTCTCTTCATTGATAATCTAAATAAACGGATGCATTGACGTCGCCTTTATAGTAGGTCCTGTAAGAAATTAAAAGCAGTCGTTGAAGTAAAGCAATTGTTTGTGAGTTCGTCTATAAGGGTGCAACGATAATCATTGGAACTAAGATAAGGTAGAGCTATTAGCCCAGCTACAGCTGCCAGGAAAGGAAGAGGAGCCAGAGATCAAACGAAGAGTATTGTAGGAAAGAGAGAGAAAGAGATGCGGAAGCTCATAGGATTTCCCGTGAAGATGAGGAGCGGAGAGTACAAGAAAAACAAAGAAATAGGGAAACACGTCAAAGGAACAGGGAACAAAGAAGATCTAACCTAGGGCCGAACTATTTAGATTATTTGCATTTCATTTCATTAAATATTCAATAAAAATTATTTCACTAAACCTTCAGTTTATTTAAATCGCGTTGAGGATTGAAGATCCGGGGCTGCCCTACTACTAATAATTTAAATATCTATACCCCAAATATGGAGAAAGTCATGTGTTGGCCACATCAGATTTTTTTGTTTTTTAATAAGTACCTATATATAGACCAATGAACAGTATTTTAATTATTTTACATAATATTTCCAACTGAAGCGAAGAAATCGAGAAGCAGACGATACACCATATTGGTATTGGAGGTCGCTCCTGATTGATGATGCGAAAAAAAATGTTGGCAAAAATCGGACCTATACTATTTGCCTTCCATGCGATCAAAAATGCGAATGAAAATGCGATGACGTCAAAATGCCATGGCATTTTCGTTTGATACAACCACATTTCCTGAATAGCATTTTTCTTAGTATTTATGCTAGCTAATATGCGACCGAGTCAAACTGGCTTAAAGAGAGAAAAAGCTATCAATGCCGGATATGTTGAGAGAAAGTTCTTTATTATTAAAGTACAGATTTATCGAATATAAATTTATAAAAATATAAATCTTTCGAATTAACAGATTTTCCGTAATGTGAAGTTTCGCTGGCATATACGTATTCTACGGAGAAATAGTCTGTGTACACAGTAATCATCTATTTACAATCGTAGCAGTCGATAAATAGTTTTTGATATCCTCCACCAACGCAATTAGGCGATCTGACCGAGTGCACCTTAAAATACACGACGCAATGGCTTTTATTGCCTATTGAATAGTATTTCCAATGAACGAAATAAAGTTCTTTAAAGGTAATGGGCATCCCTACAAGGAATTAGATCTTAATCGACACAAGGTACATTGCCAGAGTGAAATACATAATAATAGAATGAGCAGTTAATGTGTAGAAATGAAGTAATATTTGTTGGGATGAAGTAAAATTTCATATTTAATTTCTCTATTCTTTAAAACACACAATTTTCTTTATTCACTTTATGGCCCTCCAAGTTATACGCAACCTCTAGACAAGAGATGAATATGCAATCTAATTCCAATTCAGATTACAATTCTCACACGTTATTCTTAAATATAGGTAAATCTTGACCAGTAATTCTTACATAAATTCACGTATTTCTTGCCAATTTATTCGAAAGGAACTTCGTAGCATGATTCGATCAGTACCAGGCGTAACTGCACTTTTCCTCTAAAGAGAAATAAAACGCTCAAGTTAAAATGCGCCGAATAAAAATAATTCAATCTTTTCCTCCCTAAAACACGGAACAGAATGTCACAAGCGATTTGATGGGCGCGCTACCTACGTCTGAGGTTCAAGGTCGTATTTGGTCCATTGGCCATGCGTAGGATGGGGTGCTTACTTCGTTCTCTTGCTTTAAAGGAAAAACCCACAGCGATTGCCGGCATTAAGTTTTTCCTCTTGCACAAGCGCAATATCGATTAATGGGATTCATAGAAGTGATTGAAATAAACGAATCGGTGTGGCAATCACCGCAATACACTATATGTAGCATTAAATAAACAACGTGCAGCGAAAACACCGAAGTCTCCAAAAAAATCCCGACAAATGAACCATGACGATAAAATGGAATTTTCAGATCAAGAAAACAATGCTGCATAGATGTAGAAGAAAATTGACGTTGGGTTTGTATATGTTATAAAACGCAGTCGGAATCATTCTTAACCACCGGAAATGCATTCAGGCTTTGCCTTTTTTTCTCTTAACTAGCAAGAATAATGCGTATATGTCTTATGGGAATAATTACTAGGAAGGTGCTACACTTACTGTGAGTTTTACAGAGGAGCATTGCACGTTACTGGTACTGCAATAATTTATTCTTCTTCTCTCTACTGACAGGTTCGAGATCCTCCAAGTTGTCCCATCCTCCGCTGCCTCCTTCGTTCGCTGGTAATTAACAATCCTCATTTTGTACAAGATCTCCATCCTTCCCCTTCTGACTTTCTTCTTCCTTTATAAATGATCTCTTTGGAAACATTCTCTTCTTAGTACATATTTCCTCAACCAGTTAAAGTTAGATTTCCTCGGTTGTATATAGTTCATAAGCTTTTCTTTCTTTCTTTGTTTGCAGTACCTCTTCCTTTCTTACTTTCTGCCCATTTTATTCTCGGAGTCTTCTTCTAAAGCTTTCTCGATATTTTAAATCTTTCTTCCTGAGAGTCCATGTTTCTGCTCTACAAAGTGCTACACTCCGAATGTAGCACCTTATGAATGAATTTTTCTTAAGTCTCCATTCGTTTAGATGCTCGAAAGTACACTCCTCCTGTTAAAAGCTGCTTTTAGCAGTCTTTATTTCTTTTGTACACGTTCCATCCGATGACGGAATGCTTCCCAAATATCTAATGTGTATAACCTCTTTAAGTATACTTTCGTAAACTTTAATATTTATACTATATCCTTTGTCCTTTGATATCCTCATCTCCTTAGATTTTATCGTTTATTTTCATTCCACATTTACTTTCTGTGATTATAAGTTTGTTCGTTGTTTTCTGTAATTGTTTTACGCTTCTCGCGAGTATTACTTGATAATCTGCAATAATTTAGGCACATTTAAAATTTTATGAGTTATAAAAGTGGTGATCAGGACAAGTTTTGATAATTCACCTTCATTAATTCAGCTTTGCCAAAACCCTATCAATCATTGAGGGTATTATATTATACAAAATTATCATTTATTCATTATGAGTTGAAAATTTCCAATGAATGTGTGAATTATTCCTTTGGTACTAAGTCACACATTCGACTCAATTTGTAAATTACCAATATCCACAACTTCAAGAGGAAATATTTATTCATTACATAAACAATTAAAATCGAAATGAAGGAAACAAAATTTTCTTCTGACATTTCTACGAATTTGCAATAAATCATAGCTGTGTTGAAATTAACTTTCTGAATTTCCTGCTACTGAACCGTGTGAGAGAGCATTTAGTCAATTCAAAAATTTCTAAAATCAAAAAGTAATCCTGTGCCATAGTAAACAATTTCCTTTGATTTTTCAACCATGTAGGTATGTACGTATTTGGAAGTCGACACCCTCTCTGAAATCAACCCTAAGAAAGGTGTGAAAAAGGAACTACTTAACTAACAACAACAATCGGCAACGCCTTCGAAAAAAACAAACTCATTTGTAATAAGTCCTTGCGGAATTCGTCCTTCAGAGACCCACTAAAAATTATTTCCAATCACCGCCTTCGCAGGTCCTCCGCCAATCCCAGCAGCCAGAATAGCGTTTGGGAGGAGGACCGCCGCCGGCAGCAGCGCCACCGCCACGTCGAAGGTCGACCCCACGATGGGAGTCTCCTCTACGAGGAGCGAGAGTGGAAGGAGGAAGGGATGGTGTACACGCGTGTGCGTGCATGCGTGGGGGGAGGGGGAGAAGGTGAGGGGGCGACGAAGCATCCGCAGCCACAGTGCCACCACGCATAGGTCTGAGGAGGAGGCGTGGGAACCGAATGATTGGTGGCGGTAGGGAGGCAGCGGGAGGTGCACTCAAGAGGAGCATTGAGAGAGGTTTGATTTAGCAATAATGTGAGGAGGAGGAGGAGGTGAGGAATCTCTATGGAGGAAGGGAATGGCAGATACTCTTGAGTCTTCATCGGAATTTTGGCTTCTATTTCGGCATGCGCCGAATGCGATGCGTACGCTCCAACGTTCTTCGTTCAAGCTACAAGGTTTTCCTCAGCAGTGTGCAATGCCATGCGGATCTACGTTCCAAAGCGGCAAAAATAAATCTATGTTCTGTTTGCACGGTAATCTCAACTGCTTTAAGGTACCAAGAAATTTTGCTACGGTTCCATAAGATACCAATAACTAACTTGAAAAGTTCTTAATTGTGAATGAAAACCAACGCATTTTGGCATTCGCCCAAAATAGACTATCGACTATATTTTTCGATGCAAGTATTGCAATAAAAAATTATTGCTGAAACAAATTCGAGTCGTGAAGTAAACTCTCAAAGTAGCACTAGAAATAGTTTGTGAAGATTTTAAAGGAGAAATGACCAACGTTAATTAGACACGTACGCTTTTCCTACAATAGAAATATAGATACTGAATTAAGAAACAAGCCAATATGATTTAAGCAAAATATCGTCACAAAATTCAATGATGAGGTTACGTATTTAATTGCTATTTATCATTACATAGGACCTCGATATTATAGACAGGATAATGAAAATAAAATCTAAAGCAAAATCTCGAAACTCACAGCTAATGAGCCACGTGCGATCCGCCAGTCTGTTTGTTGTGGTCTTCTCATTGCTTTGATTACACTTCGCGTATATGGAAGGAAATGAACGGGACTATCGTGGGAGGACAGTGATATACGAAAAATGTAAAAAAAAGTTTCTTATTCAAGGATTTTTTGATAGGTCATTTTTTTATTAAAAAAAACATGAAATTCTTAGTGATCGATAGCAAGTTTTCATTTTCGCTACAAATGGGTCTCTATATATTTCGAAATTATATATTTGATCTCCACGCGATTTGATTCTAAAGGTTATTTTTATTAGACATAATTTCCGAACAGCGATGAAAAGCGAAATGGAGTTCTTAATGTCGGACAAGTTCCTCATCGTAACCAACCGCCGCTCATCAATTATAGCGAGCTTTGGAAAACTAGCTTGCTACAGAATCTAGAGGCATTTCAAATACTCCACGAGTCACGACAGGCAGGAAGCTGCTGCAGCCCGTGTAACGCTAATAAAACCAATGAAGCTAGTCACTTCCGCTCCCAACAAAATTGAACAGAGGTCGTAGACCCCACCATAGATTATTTCCTCTAATGGATATATATTTACGAAATTTGCTTGTAAAGCGAGCTTTGATCAAGGAGGTTAGTGAATAAATTCCCAACATTAGGAAATATTTTTATATTCAGGAAAAAGTTCTTTATTTGATGACCAACTCATTCGTTAACTTAGTTTTTTCAACGTGTACTTGGAGAGTTTACCAATCATTACACGAAATATATTCTGAAAGGGAACGTATGATTAAAATTATGCATTACAACTTTAAAGAGACAGTATGAAAATACCTCGAAATTCGTAGGTTATAACTTAATAGCTCAAGATGTGCACATGTAATGACACATCATAAAGATAAATGTTAAAGATATACCATAAATATTTTATTTATTTGCAGTCCTTATCCGCTTTAATTATTATTGCTGCAATAAACAATATGATGCTTACATTACAATTTTACAGGTTCTTATAAATCCGCAAATCTTAAAAATAGTAATACTTTAGAGAAACTCATGTGGCAAATCGTGGAAATATGTCCCTTGATAATTCTATAATATTAAAAATGCGGTATTGTTGGATAGGTTAGTTAGTTGGGAGGTTAACCAGAGAAAATTTTATAAATATTAAAAAGAAATAAAGAACGAGGATATAGGAATATGTAGTAAAATAAATTTTGCCTCCTTAACCGTAAACTTCAATATTTAGAGGCACACTAAGTATTTCTTAGTGTGTCTCTAATTATTGAATTTTATGATTGAGGAGTCGTCTTTATTTTATTTTCAATGTCACCGCAGTATCCAACGTCATTTATTTAGAAATACGCAAACAATAATAATAACAAATTCTTAGAGCCATTAAGACTAATAAGCTTAATGATACTGAATAAATTATGACGACTTGATGTAATGTATTTCAATTAGTACTTCGAAAAGAAGCCCGCGACCCGATTAAAACATTTTACCTACAAAATCAATAAGAAATGCATTTTTTCTGGAATGTTAACATTTTACTGGTGGCTTTGGGAGGGAAGTTACGGATAAAATTTTCATAATGAACCTCTTCAATTTTAAAACAGAAAATACCTGTATCACTTTCTCTTTTTAATAGCTAAAACGTTTTCCAACGCCGTGTTTCGCAGGAAGAAACAATGGAACCACACTCGGGAATATTGCTCAAAAAACGAAATCGTTAACGATGGGATTTGTAAGAGACGGTAAGTGTCCTGGGATTATATCAAGGTCAAACGTGTGTATTTTGTTTCCTTTCTTCCCAAGCAAGGTTTCTTTGGATTTAAAAAGTTCTCAGAATAAAAGCCTCGATTAGAATGAGGGACAATGACTAACAAGTCGCAAAAATATTAACATCAGAACTTTACTCTCGATAAATTCCTACGTAACAGGTGAAGGTCATTTCTCGTTACGAAATATTATGTGTATGCACAAACGCATATGTGAACGAAAAAATAAACACGTATCAATTTTTTTGACACACGATCTTGTCTAAAATTATTTTATTAGCGAATTTGTTTTGGAGAACGATTTTAATTATTCTTTCGTGTTAATCGTAATTTAAGCAGGAGTGAGTGATACTACCAGTTATAGAAGCATGTTCATATTTTGCTTCAGGAAACTATCTCATCGGCTATTGCTCTTATTTGGAAGGCACTGTCATGGCTAAATGGATAGGGATTCAGTGGTTTTTCATAATCTACTCCTTTCGATTCTTCTGGTTATTGTGCGCCAAACCGCAGAACATTTCAGGATTTCCCTTTTATAACTTCATCGCTAACTTAGATCATTTCTTAATATACATTTCCGTATCAAAATTCCCGCAATGACAAGAGTTTCATCATGAATACATCGAAAAGTCTAGTAAAGAATGTCGAAGGCAAATACAATTCTTTCGCTAAATTGTGGACGTTTCCATTATTCGCTTTTTCGTTACTTTACAATCGCATTATGTAGAAATTACGTTCTTACACAATTTATTCGACGAAAATCGATTAAAGTATTATCATAGAAGCAAAATGTAAATACCAACTCAACACGAATACCGATTTTATTAAAACTGATCAATCAAGCTCGACGTTAATCAGTGCTTAAAGATGGCAGATTAATAACGGAATTATCCACTTAAACCTAAGGATTTTAACGTACTAATGTGATCTATATAAAGAGGTTCTCTATCTGTGCTAAGCGGAATTTCTATATTCCTGGTTAGTAATTAAAAAAAGAATTTAAAGTCTAGTAAAGAATGTGGTGAAGTTCGGACTGTACCAGCCGTACAAATGTGAAAACGGATAACAGATTCAAACTACATAAATAGCATTAATGAAGGTCCTACGTTTGATTTTGTTCCGCTGAAAGGGTTGAGAACTCCTTATGTGGTAAACTCCAGCAGTCATAAAGCTGTCGGAGGAAAAAACACGTACATTTTAACGTCTGATTGGTCTCGTTGGGGTCAAAAATCCGCGAGTTCCTCTGACACCGAACACTTTGTAGCTGAAATGAACAAATTGTTAACTCAACCTTACTGCTTATAGGAGTTATTTCTATCATTTACGTTCAGGGATGGAAATGGGTTTATCAGAACTAGGTATACGCTCTACATGTACAATACAATCCAACCCACCCAGGAACTACCTACACCAGGGGTGTCCAAATTGCGGCCCACGGGCCGGATGCGGCCTACTAAACGATTTTATGCGGCCCAACGTCAGCATTTTATAGCTTCCAAAACTTTTTAATTTATTTTAATCAACTAGGTACCAAACATTATTTTTCATGTAGCAAAATATGTTCATATTTATAAAGTTAAATTGGGACACCATAGTAAATATCTCTCGATTCAAATAAGTTCTTTTTAATGCCGTTTTTGATCTCCTCTCAAAGGTATTTCTAAGACTGAATTCCATCATGATTTTTAATATTGAAATGTTAACCATAAACAGCTAATTCTAAAGCATATGGTGCTTAAGAATCTCGGGTATCTTCTGACTAAGCTATAATCCATTAGCAACTTCCAATGCGGCCCGCCGAATGATTCATTGCCACCAATGTGGCCCACCATGCAGAAAAGGTTGCTCACCACTGAGCTACACGGCTGCGTTTATCCCCATTTCCGCCCCTATTTATACTACGGTGAAAAATGTACCTCTCGGTAAAACAGTTGTTACTCTATATCTAAAGGGAGTGACCGCTTTGATGAAGAAATATTTCGCATATTCCGACTCCGAAACGCTTAATCGAGAAATAGTTCCGGTTTGGATTTATTCGAGAAGAGAGGGAAACATAGGAATCGGGAAATTTGTAAATAACGTACCTACGTAAGTTATTCGACTCACTTCTATGTTGCGCTTCAATTGCAACAAACTATAAGAGCTCACTCGAACTGGAATCGACACACTCTTCCTTTTCCTCGACCTCCTTATCTTTCTCGCTTCCTGTCCTCATCCTCCATCGTCGTTAACCTTTTAACCCTTTCCCAAGTGCAATCACCTCGCACAGCTCCTTCCGTCGTGGATGACCCGCTCCTATAATCCATTTCAAGGTTATAAAGGAACCAGCGGTGCCTTCTGTCCACTTTATCTCCATTTGCTTTTTTATTTCAAAGCGAAGAAAATCGATAGGGCATAATCATTATATAATGAAACCATCCGTCAATATTAGTAATAAGACTGCCGCTGCTTTCGTCGTTTATCTAACATAAGACATTCAGCTACTCTTCCGTAAAATTCAGTGTGAACAGAACTCACGAAATAAGATCGCGTGCCGAGATTGGACGATAGTCTTTGTTTACGTTTCCCGATATATAACTGCCTGCAAAACGGCAGACGATTTTCATGGTAGTGCGTGGGAAGTTGTATAAGTTCATTCATTGTCTTTGAGAATTGCCTCTGGCCGTCAATTTTATGATAAAGAATTTATTTCACTTAATTGCTTCGATGTAAACTGAAGCAAATGGAAATTCTAAAAAAATATTAACTTTCGGATGTGAAGCAATTCGATTTTTGTTAAAGACATTTCTGAAGCCGTAACAGGAGAGAAAAATTAAATTATGGTCATTTATTAATATATAATAATTTTTTTCGCTATTACCGTGATTAAATTTCCACTGAAGTTTTTAATCTTCGAGATATTTTGGATAACTCGTTTGAGTTACACGAGATCCAAAATATCTCGAAGATTAAAAACTTCAGTGGAAATTTAATCACAGTAATAGCGAAAAAGAATTATTATATATTAATAAACATTATTAAATATTATAAAATAAATATTTAAAAGTAGAAGTAATGGGTTTGCTCGAGGAAATTCTGGGAAGAGACGTGGAAAATTTTGAAGAGATACATTTTGTTACATTTTTCAATATCTCACGCGAAATTTGTGTAGTCCCATATTATTGTCGATTTATATATTTTTATATATAGGTGATTAATATTTTCTTAATATAGACAACAAGATTTTCTTCCTTAAAATGAGAATTCACATTTTGATCGTATATAAAAATTCTATAAATGTGAAAGAAAAACATATAGTCTTTCGGCTACATTTTGAAGAAGCTGCGTCGCAACATTTTGTTAATATTTATTGACGGGAAACTTACTGAAAACTTTAACAGAGAGAGAAAATTAATCATCGAGTACTAACATATATTACAAGCAAATTATTTTTCTAAGTTTCCATCACAAAATGATACGCAGTTTTATTGTTCTCCATCGATTAAAAAAACATTAAAGCCAACAATCCAGAGCAGACAAATGAGATCTCGACCAGACTTCGCTGCTACGCTTTTAGATATACAAATTCCTTTAGCTGCTGATATCTAGGTTGATGACTGAAGTATAATCCTGAGAGAAAAAATATGTTTTTATCTTCAACCTCACCTCAATCTTCACATTTCTCACCAGACGGCTTTACATTGGAATCTTACTAGGCGCGACATATTTGCATCATGATAAATACCCACTTAGCCAATGGTTCTCAAAATTTCTGGAGCCGCGGACCCACTACGAGTCACAATTTCTGCGGACCCCCTTCCCATTAAAAGTTCCAGAATGTTGTTTAAATAGAGTAAAAGCTTAAGTTTTTTACACTGAAATATAAATATTATGAGAAAGAACCAAAATTTAAATTTTTATTAAAACCTTATATGTATAACTATGAAGTTGCCATAAGCGAAAAATAGAATATCTAACTTACGGGGGCAACCAATCTTGATATTCCTGTGTACTCACAGCTGATTTGCTTCCATTCCTTGAACGTGAATAATGTCTTGTTATTTTTAGCAATAACGAGAGCGACAATTGTCAGATCTACTCTGTTCATGAAATAAAGTAGTCTTGGCAAATAATATTTCTACAAGAGAGGGTCACAAATTTAATTTATAGCAAATAGTAATTACGGTTTCTACTCTTTTAAAAACACACACTAAAATGACATATACGGCTAATGAAATTTCTGCTCTTGGATATTTTTCATTCCTTCATCTCGTCTCTGCCCATCTACCTAAACTTTCTAGAATCCATTGGGTAGGAGTCAAAATCTTACTTAACGTAATAAATAATGTAATCTACGCTATGAGACCTTTCTTTACATTTCCGAAAGATATCCAACCACTCTTAAAGGGACAAATGAATCTGAAGGAAAATCATGCATCGTTTTAATATATAAGGTACCAAAATCAACTCGCGGACCCCCTGGAGACAACATCGGACCCCAGGTTGACTACCACTGCACTAAGCAACGGGGTTGGAGTCTTTTAACGCATGTTTTGGACATTAATTCCCGAAACATCGATGTCTTATCTTCATTGTCCCTTTCATTGGCATTAATCTATCACCGTCTCACTAAATCAACGAAGGATAAAGGCACTCGGCTCACATCATTATTCAAGAAAGAAGTAGTACGCAACGCAGCGACACATGGCAACCGCATGGCAAGTCGGGGATTTTGACTCGATGAAAGCTGCTCCTTAGAGAGGAGGAATACGCTACAAGATATTTCTCACTAGCTTTAAAACAGCACTTAACTGCTCTGTTAAAAACAACAAAGCCTAAAGCAAGACGTGTATGCCCAGGGTAGGATCTGAAAGATAGACCAGGCACCCCATTTGCGGAGAATGATTTTTTATCCAATCGTTATGGAGGAAGTTTTTGGAACACGGGCACAGCTTTTAAATAATGATGGATGCAGTTTGCACATCAACATTTTATGCAGGTTCAATTTTTGCTATAAATTTTAGAGGTTTGGTTAGTGCTCAAAATATCCTTTATAAACTAGGTTGGCGGAGGGTTGCTTTCCTGCCCTCCGTCAACCTAGTATATAAAGGATATTTTGAGCACTTTTCTCACCTATCGATTCTATTTATTTAGCGCAGTGTTTCTTATATTTTTTGAGATCACAGAACACTAAACAATAATATTTTCTTTATGCGGAACCCCCATGAAAATTTTCTTCAATAATGAAGGGTAGACAAAACATGACAACAAACGGCAACATATACAGTAAAGCAAAACATAATGAAATAATTTAATTAGGTACCATAGCAATCAGGAAGTAACATTGTATCTGATTTTAATAACAGAAAATATAATAATACTATCAGTGCATGAATCTTAATGGGATGGATGAGCTTGCATGTGACTCCATATATTATCAATGTCTGCAGTAAGATTTGTTAAAGATAGTGTCTTAGTTTCGGCGTCAAATTCAACCTATTTCGATATTTGGTTATGGTTGCAGTAACTGCTGAGAATCCACTTTCGCACAAGTATGTTGAAGGAAAAGGAAGTAGGACCCTCAATGCCTTTTCACTTAACAGCTCGTATTCACTGTGGACTTTTGTCCAAAATTTATTAAGTGATGAACTGTTTTTCAAGTTTTACAAAGTGGCGTCTGAGGAAAGATCTGCCAACATATCCTCTTCATTCGTAGATAGAGTATTTGTTGAGCTATTGAAATTGAATGGATCCAAAATCCACAAAAAACCTTCTCTCGGATCTTGGTTTGAAGGGAAATAATCGTTGAATTGAAGTGACATTTTCAAGTGATTGACTATAATCAGTTTAAGTTGAGTAAAATTATAATCTTCATTCTTCTCTTTTGCCTCATTCATGAGCTCCATTAAGGCAACATATCAAAACAGTTGTTTTCAATTCTTTGGATCCACAGTTTAATTTTTTTCTTTTGACTTCTATTTTACTGTAACTGTCAAACATGGTTTTCTGTGTTCCCTGAAGGGACAAGTTTAGCTCGCTCAAAAGTTGGAATATGTCTGCAAGATAACATAATTTCATGTTCCAATCTTATGTCTTTGAAGCATTGAACAAGGTCACAGTTTTTTCTTCATAGAAATGTGATTATTTCTTCTCTAAGTTCACACAGTCTCTTTAATATCCCACCTCTCGATAGCCAGCGAACTTCATAACGCAGTAATAACGTTCTATGTGTGGATCCCATTTCATCACATAAGATTGCAAATAGTCGTTAATTAAGAGCGCTGGACTTTATTAAATTTACTGTTTTAACAGATGTTGTTAGTACTTCATTCAACTCAGCACTTATTCTTTTACTTGCTAACATTTCTCGGTGTATCATGCAATGTGTGCCTTGTATATTTGGCGCGACTAATCCTGCATGCCTACCAGTCATATTAGCCGCGCCATCAGTACAAATTGAAATGCAGTCTGACATATTTAAATCAGCACTTAAGAAATAATCTGTCAATGCTGAAAAAATTTCAGCGCCAGTTGAATGTTTCTTCAGTTCCAAGCAGTTCATGAATTCTTCTTTAATTTCTTCTTCATCCCAGTCCACATACTTAATATAGATAAGTAGTAAAGCTTTATGAGCAATGTCAGTCGACTCATCTAATTGTAGAGCATAGATCTTTGACCTTTTTATTATTTTTTAAAGTTGCTGATGAATATTTTCGCTCATTATAGTTATGCGATTCGAAACGGTATCGCTAGAAAGAGGTACTGTTTTTATTTTTCTAGCAGCTTTATCTCTCAAAAGTGTATGGCTGGCATGCAAAATACAATGCATAATTAAGTCTTCCCCAAGGGTGACATTTTTATTTGATTTTGCAATGCGAAGTGATATAAAAAATGACGCTTTAAGAGCTAACCCATTTTCATTTCCTTATTTCGAATCAGTGTCTTCTGAGCTGTCAACTCGCTCTCTTTTCCTTTAAAAAATCGATTGATATTTAATACTATAATAGCCCAGGTCTGTTGGTTGGTTGGTTGGTCACGCTTTCACGATGGCCGATATAGAGCGTTTTAACAAACTTCCCGAACAGGTAGAAGATTGAAATTTGGCAAGGATGCTTGATTAACATATTTTAAGGTAATGACGAAAATAAATCTCAAAAAAGTCCTGGGTTCGACTCCAAGGAAGACATTTCCATTTTCCGTAAGGTAACATGTAAAAATCAATTTTTTGATGTGCAGGTTTTTATTGTTTTGGAAATTAGAATTAGAAGAAATAACCTACGATCTTCGGATAATAATAATAATAAATCTGAACCATTTTGAAGAAAATTTACAAAGTTTCTTATTCTGTTCATCTTTTTCCGCATACAATTCGAAATCGCTCATGTTATACGTTTAATTCACATATTTTGTGGAAATATTGCCATTTTAACGGAATGTTGCCTTGGCTACCAATTATATTGTTAGACCTCAAAATCCTATTGTTGTATCAATCCTTATGGGTGTAATCGTGCTTTGTATGCTTTTAATACGAGAGAGAGGGGGGGAGAAAGAGGTAGAGGGGGAGCGAGAGGGAGAAGAGAGAGGGGGAGAAATGAGGAGGGGGAGGGAGATAGAGGGTGGGAGAGGGAGAGAGGGTGTGAAAGGGGGGGGTGGAAAGGGAGGGAAAGAGAGGCAACTATTTTAAGTTTAACTAAAGATAACCCGTCAACAACAGAATATTCACTAGATATGTTGTATATGGCAATATATTTCATATGTGAAAGTGGGATATTAATTATTTTAAATGAAAATAATAATAATCTATCTATCTATAATTCTTCCGTTGATATTTCAACGGGCATTAACTAGTATTTTGATATTGCTGGTGTTATGTTTCCAAATGCCTTTTAAGTTTTGCTGGAGCCATAGCACTATTAGTCAAAACCTCCAAGCAAATAACGCGATGCGGGCAATCATCCTTATATGTGAATCCAAACGCTAAGTATGAAGGATCTGTGATTTTTCGTTTTCTTCCTTTTCGGTTCCGGCGAAGATGTGACACGTTGTTGAGAAACGGAAATGTTCATGTTTACATCACTCGTTGATGGTACTGGTTTCTCAGCAGTAGTATTTTCACTCACTGCTGGCTTTTTAAAAAAGAAATCTAACTTACAATGTTTATTCACATAGGTGGAAATAATAAATTTAATAAATTATCATGACACGCGCAATCGCTAAAAGTAAGCAACTCACCGCAAAGCTGACTGCAACGCAGCCATCACGCCAGTGTAGAAACTACGCCGTAGTACATGCGTAGCACGCCGTTGCTAATTTGAACTTAATGGTTATTAGTTCCGGTATTATGTTTTGACACCACTATTAAATTTATTTTATTATTGCTAAAAGACTACAAAATTTGACGATATGTAGAATGTTTTTTTATTACTGTCATCGTAAAATGATTAATTATTGCAGAATTTTGAATTAGTTTTTCCAGACCTTCGCGGAACCCCTACGAGTTGTTCGCGGAACACAGTTTAAGAAACACTGATTTAGCGAAACCGGTCGTGAAATAAAAAAATTGTGGAATTTAACTAACATGTTATTTTTCTTCGTTATCACGAGAATGTGTTACAAACGTTGATGGCAATATTTTATCGAGAAAAATGTTATATAGACTATTTATATATTTTTTGTAATAAAAACACGAATTTATCCTTTATTTTTAGCCTTGTGATCCACGAACAGAACATTTTTTTCCATGTCCTTAGTTTTGGTGACGAAGTATATAATCCCTGCGTACGCCGAGTGTCTTATTTAATTGACAATTCCTACTAATTATATGAGTAAGCAAACTGTTTTAGTGTTACAGGCTTAGGCATCACGCACAAAAACACTTTTTTCCGACAAGGTTGCTACGGAAATACGGATTTATTTCGGGTAACAGCCTCTCGGTTTTTAGAGATACCTAACTTCTAAAAATATTCTTAACTCATATACTGCACAATTGAAAATCCAAAAATTTTCATGAATTCCATCGAATTAATTATTCTTTATATGCGAGTAACATGAGGTTTAGCCCTAGAAAAATTTAACTAAAAGTCAATTCTAGCGAAATTAATGCCTCTGTCGCCATAGCAATCGAACCAGCTGCAGCGGCTGCTAAACTCCACATCCAATTGGGTGATACTTTCAAACTAGCTGTGAATTCAGATCTGTACGATCATGGTAACAAAACAAACGGAAAAGCAGAATACAGTTCCATCGCATCTCGTGCTTTTTCCGCTATGGCAATCGGGAGAAATTTACGCTGAAATTATTGTATGGAGTGATTTGAATTCGTTTTACTACCAAAATAATCGCAAATAACCAGAGAAAAAGTTTTTATCGTTACCTGTCATCAGGAAAGACAAAATTAAACGAAAAGATTTAAATCTAGAATAACCTATAGATGGTATGCGGTGTAGTAATCTTTTGGCGTTACTTTTTCAAGTAATGAAGTACTTATTTAGTTTGACAAAAGGTAGCTGTTAAAAATACTTGCACCCAACAGTTTCTAAAATTAAGGAAGCGATTCTAGTACGTAATTCGGAAGAAACTGCTGAAATCGAAAGTGAAAGTTAGAAATGAAAAATATTCGGAAAATTTCATCGCTTTAAATGCTAAAGGTTAAAGAAAAAGAAACGAAGGTTGAATAAAAGTCAAGGAGAAGATTCACGGATGCGGAAATAAAAAGCAAGAGTGAAGATTCACTTCACGCTTGGAAATTTTTTCTCTAATTCTGGATGTTTTAGACTTTTCAGGTGGATGACTGACTTTTTTCAAGAAATGAAACACTACGCTTTTTATTTTTCAGAAAACTACTAATAAGAGGAGGAAAATCGAATGATTTTTCTCGTTCTGCGCGCGTGGTTCTAGTTCTCCTCTCTGATCTTCGGCTGCGACTAGAGTGAACCGCCGCGGGAGACGTCGGCGGGACCGTGACGAGTGGCCAGTCACTAACCTTCGTGAAACGTCACGGATACCGGATAATTGCCAAGAGAGAGAACACGGAAAGAATCCTTTCCAGGGAGTACCACGAAAGGATCTCATCCCTCTCGGATATACCAAACGTCTCCCTCCCCGCCTTTTATTTAGTTTGCTAGCATTGCGATCGGCAGAAGATGTCTCTTCGCTCTCCAACGATCTAACGACGACCATTACAATAACGCAGGAGGTCCAAATAATAAAAACAAAATCCGCAATAGGCACAGGTAAACTGAACTGGCAGTGCGACTCGTAACTTCCCTTTAAGAGACTGAAAAAGTGAAGTTTTACATGGACTGTATCTCCGGTAATGAATCTCGCAGAAAGGAGAATAAACTTAAGACGCCGAACATTATTACAAAACAGTAAACATATTCTCAGGACTTATATTACCGTTTTCCGATACATTTTTAAGACACGTCTACATATCGATCGATTATCAAAACCGATTCCTTTCCGTTTACGCCACTCTAATTTGCTGTTCGAACGTGCAGTTAGCCTGTCCCTCTCGGGCATCGTCATCACTTGCCGAGATCGTTCCGGCAGCCATCTCAGTCGGGTGTCAATCCATCTACTATTGGGTGTTCTTTTCGGCGAAGATGATCACGTGGTTTCTTGGACGAGTAAAATAAACGAGCCAGATTTATGAGTCAGACTTAAACGGTGAATTTGTGCTGTTCTAATCGGCAATTGCTGAGACGATATAGTCGTCTCTCGGATTCTGAGCTCAAGATAATACGTGAGACACAATGGCAACGGATAGGAAGCCCTTATTTTCTCTGTTCCGAAACAAATTCCGCAGATGAAATGTTTTTAGAAACACGAGAAAATTGATTCGATTTCGGTGGGAGGTATCTTTTGAAGGAGAAGATCTTATTGGAACAAGAGAAGTGAATTAAAGCAAATAGGTAGAAGAGATGCAATTACAAGAGATATGCTGACATTTTAAATTATACATTGTGTAAGCGAACTTCTACAGCAGAAAATTTTGCAGGAATTACCATGATGAGATAATAAAGCTACGAAAAAATAGCACACATTTATATAATTATATAATTATAATAATTTAGGATAACTTCCATGATTATTATGCATCGATTAATATGTATTCCCTTTTAGTTATACAAAACGAAGCTAATAAAAACACAATGCGATGAGTCTTATGACAATTATAACAACTTTCCTGGGAATAATGGGCTAAAAAGTGCTCAGGTTTCCTGGGTCGAAGGGCGGATTGAAATCCATTTAGGTAGAGAAGGCCAGAATAATGCTTAGAAGTAGGAGAGTTAGAAAGGGATGAGGTTATGCAAAGAAGGGCTTATAAGTTTATTTGTAACGAATTTCAAATCATCAAAGCTCGATATTTTGCAAATAAGGCAACTTTCCGAGGGAAAAACTCCTGGATACTATAACAGCTCGCCGTAAGGAAATGACTAAGGTTCCATCGCCGTACAACTGAGAATGGCAACGGAAAAAATGTCAATTTGTGTACATAATGAAAATGAGTGTTTTGTGTGTGCATTTCAGGTCTTTTTTCCTGTTACCAGTCGTATGCTTTTAATACATATCATTTCCTCCATCTTTTCCCCGATTTTTTCACGCCAAACAAAAAGTGTAAGTTCTTGTTTCATTTTATCTATGGCGCTGGACATTTTCGTATTGTGCACACATATTAACTAACTAGGAAAATATATTCCAATCTGCTAATTTCTGAAAAACCTTAACAAACCCCCAAATTCAACTATCGCAAATATTATATCTTCGTTTTAAAAATGACCACATCCCCCTTCTCATTGAATCAAATACGAATTATTCTTAAATCTGTACTCCTACTTCCTCCGATAAAACCATAAACGGCGTTAAAATCGAATTCCATAATTAAATTATATTTACTTCCAACTTACAAATCGTAATTAGATGCAATTCTAAATATCTGAAAAGAAAGTGACCGAATTCACCGAAAAATATAGCCGCGTGCAGTGCGATCACCCATTAGATCATCGCATCACTTCAAGCTTTATGTTGACATATGGTAAGATAAGAGGAGAAAATTTCATATATAATTTTTTCGATGAGTCCGTGGATTCGTAGCCTCGCGCGCAATTACTAGAATTCGAAGCTACGCCGAATCCTTAATCTATCGCCACGATGACAAATGAGTCGTTATTTTTTGTGTCGAGAGGAAATTTGGATTTAAAAAAACGAACATCCTCATTTCTTGTCTCTCGACCATAATGTGACACGGGAAAATCATCACTTGGGCAAACAGAACACTCCGCTGGGCGCCTTGTTTTTCTGCTGGGTCAACAACCGATCTACACAACCCATTTCCACCTGCTCGAGATGGAAAGATGCGAGGAAATGGGCAGCACGATACGAGTCCAGTAACACGTAAAGTGACCGGCACGCCTCCGTGAATGGCTGGTTACAACTGCAGCAGGAATTAGTTAACTTTCGCGAGAGTACCAAGTTCGAGACCGGCGCTGGTTCGACGATTAAAGGACCGATGGGCGAGATCTTCAAAAAAACATCACACGGCCGCCATTTTTCATTGACGAAGCAATCGATTAATGTTGCAATGCGTTCGAAACACTGCCTCCGTCGCCACTCTCCCAAATTCGGTCGAAACCGACGCATGATCTAACGAGTCGACAGTCTGACGACTAACAATAAGCACGGCCACGAGACCTGGGCATCACGACAATTACGTAAAAATCCTGCCTCCACATTTGGATCGATTTTCAAAAGGTTTTTTTCGCTTTGCCGATCGAAAAACATAAACATAAGGTGAGATTTTTTTGAGGAGATGGCGATCGAGAGAAAGAAAGGAAAAAGGGTGGAGGCGAGGAGCACAAGCGAGGAGAGGAAGGAGAAAAGGGGGAGGGGCAAAAAAATGCACGGAGGCAGGTATAAGGAAGAGAGAGAGAGGGAAACCCAAGCCGTGGACGAGCGATCGACTGGTTTCCAACTGCTCACCTGTCTGCCCCGAACGCCTTTTTCCTTCTTAGAAACGAATTCGCCTCCCCTCTTCCGCGAACCCTCATCCACACGGACTATAGATATGCTATTCCGGCGACTCGGTGCAAAGCGCATCATCAAAAATCCCGACCCGGCAAGCGTCGGCTGCTAACGCGCCGGCCTCCAAAGACCTCACGAATAAAAACGCCCGTCGTGGCTCCGTCCCGCACCGTTCGAAGCGACTCACTGGGCGCACACGGAGAACTTCCACGGGGCGACGCTCTTTTACGAGAGCGATCTCGTCAAGGTCTGATGGCGCTGCCTTCGCGCCCTCTCTCCCGTCCTGCTCGGCGAGAGATGCTCTCTCTCTCTTTCACTCACTTTCTTCCACGCGGATCGTCGTGGACACCAAAAACAACGGACAGATGTGGAATGAGATATTCGTCTCGTGAAACGCGTCCCAAATCTCCTCATAAACTACATCGACGGCTTATTTCGCTGTAAAGTGGCGCCACGCCCACCGCCCGCAATCGAGGTCCATTTCAAGGCGTACCCGAGGTCTATTTACGTCTTTTTCTGCAGTACCAGTAAGAGAGGAATATGGAAGCACGCGTTTGCCGTTATTACTTGTAAAAATCCCTCAATCCAAGGAAATGTTTGTGCGATATTGACCGATAAATAGATAATTAAACGACTAATCGATAAGTGAACCGAAAAAATGTTTTTCCGAGCACATTTTTGGTGTGGCCATCCGAGAAAACGTAAACTAACAGAAAACACCATTTTGTGTACTATTTTCAATGTCATAGGCTCGATCGATCAATGTACAAATCTACATTCAATTTTGCAGTTATGGCTAGTACAATCTGGTCCATTAATGAATATATGATAAGAAAGCGCTTAGGTGTGTCCAATATTCCTTACTTCGGTAAGGAAATATGTAAACATTAAATAGACTTCCAAAAATAAAGTGCACTCTTCAAGAATTTTTCAATGTTTTAATAGCATTTAATCCAGGATTCTTCAATAATTAAGTGGCGCGCAAACATTTTCGCTAACATTTTATCCTTCTCTTCTTAGCACCAAATCAAAACAGAAATCGGCAATTTGCCGAAAGGATTTTATTTTAAATTTATCTAAAAAGCTCATAGGCATGATTTTAAGGAAATGACATTATGGTCGACTCAGAGAACCTGACATTGCTTTGAAGCTTCGAGGATCAGTACTTGAAGAGCTGCTTGCTTCAACGACAAACACCTATCTTCGCGAATACATAGAGATTATTTCCCCGCTTCAAATAATTAACAGTGTGATTTTCGGAAACTCCTAGCGCACCAATGAACATTTT
Organism: Uropetala carovei; assembly: GCA_036926305.1. Lineage (NCBI taxonomy): Eukaryota > Metazoa > Arthropoda > Insecta > Odonata > Petaluridae > Uropetala > Uropetala carovei. The sequence goes on from JAXCHB010000141.1 coordinate 5,728,704, forward strand.
TTCAACGCTTTCCTAACAGTTACTCTCATTTCGCAAAAACAGCAATTTCGTTCCATAAAAGTGAGATTTTACTAGATTTTCTAAATAAAAATCAAATGTATCATAAATCATGAAATTTATCTCCTATTTTTATTTTTTCACTATAACAGGGGTATTAAGGATTTTCAAAGCGAAAATACGTAATGTTGATAGTTTCACGACTGTTGGAATTATCTTCGTATTCTAGAACTTATCAGCTCCTCCAAACATTCTTATTAACGCGGTCAAAATGATTTCGTTGTAATGAAGATAAAATATTAACCTATTTAGTAAGAACTGCTCTTCAGCCTTCAGAACAGGTGTCTCTAACTCGCGGCCCGCATGAGGCCCGCGCGATGCACTTGTACATCTGTTCATCATTTTTCGCCCACAGTTCGAAATATCACACGTTAAACGTTTAATTTACATATTTTATGGAAATCTTGCCATTTTAACGGAATGTTGCCATGTGACTAATTATATTGTTAGACCTCAAAATCCGATTGTTATATCAATCCTTATGGGAATACTAGCAGAATTTCCCGTTGAATTTCAACGGATTTAGTGAAGTTACTACAGCACAGCATACAAACTCTTTAAAATATATAGTAGATACTTTTTAACTTATAATTAGCTTTTCTTAACAATTAATCATATTTGCTTGTAACAATCCGTTTCCGAGCCTATTGCATTCAAATATAACGATAATTGTATTTCCTATCATATCACTTTCGCCAAATCCAGCTTCATTTCTTGTGTAATTATGCCTATGAAATGTTTACATTTATGCCTTGTAAGCAAGAAACCCGTGAAAAAGCAACGTACAGTTGTCCATGATTGAACACTGACTGGTAAATGTACACCAGATGCGTGGGCCCATTCGCGTTATTAAACATTAAAAATGTAGGTAGAATATAATGATTTAATTTACATAAAATCTGATGTGGCCAACACATGACTTTCTCCATATTTGGGGTATAGATATTTAAATTATTATGAATAATATTACGAGGCAAAATTATTATTTCGTATCGTAAAAGAAGACACGTCCTTGTTGCCGTAAATTATGTACGTATATTTTGAATGTTTACAGAATTCACCGCTACATGGTGTTGGCCCTGTATACTGGTATTAAGATAAAGCGAAATATATCCGAAATGGATGGTTCTACGAAAATTAGTTTCAAACAAAACTTGGAAGAAATATTATTCTCTACAACTTTGGTCCTTACGAAGATTACCAATAACGATGTTTTTAAGGAGATATTTAACGGAAACCGAAAAACCGGTTATTTATAAATAACTCCTAAACAATAACTACAATAGAAAATTGTTTCAAATGAAAACTGTAGGAAATTACATTCTCTATAACCTTTGTATAGAATTGTATATACAATAATGATGTTTTAACGAAGAAATATCGCAAAAACCGAATCGGGTTTCGAATAAACCTCGACTTCCGGTTATCCGTTATTGTCCAAAAACTAATCAGTTCTTTGTGCTCATGTTAAAGTGTTATATATGAAGTTTGGTAACGATATGGCATGTACTTTTTGAGTTAGAGCGCCCACAATAACATACACACACAGACATCATTCCGAAAATAGTCTAAACGTGTCCTAGGGACCTCAAAACATGTATTTCCGTTGAAATCTCGAAGTCGATTTTTTTCATGAATACAATACTTTCCCATTACTACGTATGGAGAAAGTAATAAGGTAAAATTCCAGTATTCAATAGACGAAAGAAGGTTCAATTACTTTCATCAATAAACGCTTCCTGAATATTATTCAGTATCTATTTACGTTGCTATCCATAAACATCGATGGTTTCGTTGCTTAAACAAAAGTGCGAAGCGAATAACGCTAAACTTTCTTCTATTTGTAAGCTTCATTGAAGCTAATTGAATCAGAGGTAACAATGACGGCCGCCTTGGCAACGCCCGGAAAGAGTACGAAAAATCCACAAAATTTCTAAACAAATATCGTATTTCTGAAAACTTCGACCGTGAAACATGTAAACTTCGCAGGAATAAGATAGTATAGAGTTTTATTCGTCGAATAAAGTAAAAACGAAAAAAATCGGTCCATATTTATGTATTTTAATGCTTGAAGGAAGAATACCTCGCAAGTAATGGATTCATACGTGTTATCTTATGGAAAAATGTTAATCCCCTATATAGGCAGCACTGATTAATCCCGGTTGACCAAACCTTGACCATTCACTAAGTTAGGATGTAAGGAAGAATCCTACCAAATTATTCTAGCTTTTACCGTTTAGGAGGAGTTCCATGAACAAACCAACAAACACTTCAAAATATATTATAGTAGATAAGTGCGCTTTTAATGCTTTAATATGAGAGAGAGAGAGAGGAAGGAGAGAGGGGGGAGAGTGAGAGGCAGAGAGATGGAGGAAGGCAATAATATAAACTTAATTAAAGATAGCCTGTATTATTGATGGGATTTTATACTATTTATATTACTACGTTTTAGTGATATTTTTGCATGGCGTTGTGTCCTACAAAGCAAACCGTTTTTAAAACTACGTAACTCAAATAACTAGAATTACATTGTCCACAAATTGTGATTGGATAAATCGTTTCATTAATTCCAAACATTTCTTAAACGTTATGTATTTACTTTTTTGTCTTTCGTTAAATTAATTAATTTCTTTTGTTCATTCATTTTCTCTTGATCATTGTGCTCTTGAGGGTTTTAAACACAATTTCTTTTTTAAAAATTATGATATAATAACAAAACGGGTACTTGTGTACTAACGGGGAGCCAAGTGTATTAACGGGGAGCCCAGCGGTAACGCTACTAAACTAAACAACAATGAAAATGTAACAATCACATTTGACTTACTGGTTAATACACAAGTACCGGAAGGACATATTGACGTGCCTTCGGCTCGCTTTGTTTTAATGGGTAGTCGTCTCCGGGCGCTACCGCGCCCTTCGCCTCGCCCGGAACCAAACTATCTCTCCCCGTTGTCCGGTGATTGGGTTTGTAAATGTCGAGACCGGCCAATCAGTTAATTATTATTTTTATTTATTTTATGGGGGCTCCGCACCCAAACCCCCGAGCAAGAGGGGGAACCCAACTACAGTAGTGCCGTTTGTTTTTTGTCATTTTGTTTACATTTTGTAGTAGAGGGGTACCCATGTAAAGAGGTGCCGATATTTAAATTATTATGAATAGCATTATAAGGCAAAGTTACTATTTCGTATCGTAAAAGAATACAGTCGTCCTTATTGCCATAAATTACATTTTGAATATGTTTTTAAAGTAGCGTTACCGCTGGGCTCCCCGTTAGTACACAAGTACCACAAAACGTTTTATTGTATCGAACTCGAGATCAAAGACCCAGGTTCGACTCCAGGGGATAATTTCCATTTTCTAAAAGGTAACACGTAAAAATGGACATTTCGACGTTCAGGCTTTCATTCTTTTTTAGATTAAAATTAGAAAGAATTAACCTACGAACTTCGGATGTGAACTATTTTGAAGAAAACATTATAAAGGTTCTTATTCTGTTCGTATTTTACCGCCTACAGTTCGAAATTGCTCAGCTTAAACGTTTAATTCACATAGTTTGAGGAAATCTAGCCATGTTAAGGGGATGTTGCTTTGCCTACCAATTCCATTGTTAGACCTCGATATCATATAGTTATTTCAATCCTTATGGGTATAAACGTGCTTTGAATGCTTTTAATGCGAGATACAGGGAGAGAGGGGACAAAGGGGGGGAGGGAGGGTGAGAGATGAAAGGAGAGGGATGTAGAGGATGGGAGCGGGAAAGGAGAGGGGGGAAGAGTGGGAGAGAGGGAATTAAGGAGAGGGAAATGACTTTCACTGCAATTTATGTTTCCGATTCCAATTTGATCTCCATAAATAGCTTGAACAATCGAATCTTTACTCCCGTTGATATTTCAACGGGCATTACACTGTTTTTAATATTGGGCGATCCTTAAGATTAAATTCAACCCTTTGTTAAATAAATATTCTATTCTCTACCAACACTATCATTAGGAGTAAAAAATTGTAATGCCCTCCCAACAGACATATTTTATAGGTATTTCCCACATTTATGTCTAACTAAACAGATTTTTTCATTTTGTGTTTGCTAATTGTATTATTAAGTTTTTATATACTATTTGAATAGAATATAAATATATATAAATATAAATATACAGAAAGATTATAAAAAGAATGTAATTCTTATGATGTTTTTACTTCTATTCCATGTACAATAGAATTTTCAGGATTTTAATAGAAAGAATATTTTTCATTTTATATCCCAACAATTGAACAATATTGTCGTGGAGATTGTTTCCCAATAATAATGTGATTTCACACAGCTACAAAAAATGCGCTTATACAGGACCTTGTAATGCAATTAAATATTTAGATAAACTAGTGGGTTGCGTTTTAAATGGATGACTTTCACTTTGGCGTCTTGTGTGCGCACTTGCTTAAATTGCAATTGTGACGAAACCGTAAAAGATAAGAGCTGAAGAAAGGTAGATTTCCGAACAACTCCCATTTGTTTTTCTTTAAATTTGAGTTCTGAAAACATACAAGTTCGTTTTGAGGTCCATTTGAAATTTTATTCTTTTTTATTTTTTCCGTAAGTATTAAAGACGGTAAGCTGAAACATTGAGCGTAAATTTCCACATAAATGCCAATTATTTAGTAAAAGTTTGAGAAAAATCCAATGAGAGTCGTAATTTATTTTTAAATTAGAAAAATTTTTATGCGGATTTATCAATCGATGTTAACGAAAACAATCTTCATAGCAACTGAAGTAAATAAGGTCTACTACAAATACGTAAATGTTTAATTTCCTTTCTTGTGCACACAAAACGTAATATATTAACGGAAATGGATTGTCTACGGCGAAAAAATGAACTTAATGTGTCAATTTTCCTATCCTGCAGACAAAGCGCTTTGTAAATGAGAGAGCGGATAATTTACAATGAAGAAATGAACTTTAACGTAAATATTACGTTACAATTGCTCAAGTGAGGTATGTTTTAAATAATTTTCTGTTTTATTTATATCTCTGAAGGTATAAAAGATGGAAAGCTAATTTTTTTAGTTTAAATTTCCACAGTGATGTCACTTATTCTTTAAAAGTTTTTGAAAACTTATTGATTTATTTATGGGCAGAAAATTACGGTATTGCCAGTTGCCCTTATTCTTCTCTCACTCTAACGACCATGTGTCGTTTCTGCGCACAGCTAACAGTAAAATCTCGCCCCACTTTCTCGCCGGGAGTAGAGATGCGTAATCGGCAACAATCGAGTTGCTATAGTGACAAATGTTTTCGCTTCAAAAATCTTTTGTTGTTAATAAACAATTTTGGATAATTTAAGAGCGTACATAAGAAATATATTACACTCGTTCCTCTTATTCAAATGGAGGAAATAGGAGAAAATAATTACTTATATATTTTATTGGGATGGTTGGAGTTAAAGATCTCCATTGCAGGGCACCCCGAATATACAGCGAAATTTTTGTCGAAATGAAATCATTAGTTACATAGAAATTCGCCAGCTACCGTAAAGACCCGCGTATAGGGCGCACTTTTTACAAAATGTTTGGGCTCGAAAATGGGGTGCGTACTGCACACGGGTCCATAATACTTACGATTTTTCCAAAGCAACGTCTTCAGTGAGAAATAAACACCAAACTCTAGCATATTAAGGTTATTGATTACTTGGGTAAATAAATTAAAAGGTATTTCTTTTAATATTTCGAAAAGAAATTAAAATTTTTTAAATCACAAATTAAAAAGCAAAAATTTCCTAGTAAGTGGCCTCATCCTCGATGACGTCGTCGCACTCGTCAAAATTGTCATTTGTTTCGGAAGTATTAGAAATTGTTGTCGTGGTTTTCGTCGCCATCCTCCCATAGTATGTCATCATTACTGATATTTATTCTATTCCTTATCCCAGTGTTTTCGACCTTTCTAGAGCCGCTAACTCATGAAAAGTTTAATCAACTTTTCATACATCGTCTCAGTTTTTCACTTTGAAATATTAATCAGCGCTGTGTTCGCGGGATCAACAAGTTTTAGATAAAAACATTTCCTACTCAACTCGCGGACCTACTAGTAATAACACGCGGATCCTCGGTTGAGAAACACCGCGTTACGAGACAAAGGGCGTAAATTTTATTTATTTATCGTATTACAAAGACAATCATTAATTCAGTCATCAGTTCTACCGTTAAATGATAAAATTTTTGCAAGGTAGATCATTCGCTTGAATACACATGCGTCCTATAGGTGAGTCAATGTTGAATATTCATACAATTTCAGCCAAAAAACCTCCGTCCTATATACGGGTCTTTTCGGTACCTTTGTTTGTCAGAAACCCGGACAGGCGCTCGATTTTTTTTTTACAGTATGACGACCATGTACCAAAATTTTAACATTAACTGATGATAATGCTGCGTTGAAACCCATACTCTTCACTTTAAGTTGTAATTTTTAGTTTAGTTTTTTAAGGTTCTGAAACGTAAAATTTTAACTCAATTTTTATAATTTTTTCTAAAGGGAATTCCTAATTATAATTGATAAACAACAATTATGTAAATGGATTCCCCAAAATATAAAAATTTTATAATAATTATATAGTTCAGCAGCTTAAACCTTTTTTTATAATTGCCGATTCATACCGCTAGAATGTTCCTATTTTCCATTTCATCTTAAGGTACTGGCATAAAATTTGTTTGCGTGTAATAGCTATGTATATTTCAACCTCCGAGGAATTCAATAAAATTTACGCTTTCGCGTAATAAACTTTCCGAAAGAACAAAAATTGTCGAACACTATATTTCCAAGATTTATCGGAGATCATAAGTTCTCAAGTTTCTGAAGAAGTAAAAGAATTTGTCAAGCAATAACACTAGATTTTTGATGAAAATAAAGTTTTCATGATGCGTATTTATTGCCGACTATATTTCGCATTTTTTGCTGTTTCAAGATCAAAAAGCGATTTCCGTGATTCATGCCTATTTCCATAAGATGGGTGCATGGGAACTTTAGATGATTTGCAACAGAAAACGTTTTATAACAAAATTGCACACAACTTTCCATCCTCAGTATGCACAGCCGGTATGCAAGAGCTTAACCACATAAACCTGACACAGACGTCGAGGCCCACAATTTCAGATGATTGCAAAACACTCTGAAACAACGCATCGTCTTTTTAGTTTCTAATACGTTGTTAATGACTCATCAAGAAGACTGTAAGGCGCGAAATTCTTCTATTACAGTTTCTGCAGCTGCCTTACCGTATTAAATATTCCACTCCGAGCCAATGGTGTTGCGAGCGAGTTTAGTCATCGGGTTCGCACCCTTGACCCTTCTGTGACCTGAACCCTTATAGGAAGTTGTACTCCCCTCCCATGACCGCCTTCATTTTTATCAGCTCAATGAGAGAAAGAGAGAGAGAGAAGGGAATCGCCTTCTGGTGGGAGAGGGGAAAGAGTGCCGGCGAGAGTGTTTCCCCTGGCGGCGGCAGCTGTTATTACCAGAGGGTTTTAAAGGGGAGAAGGGGGGGAAGAGGAAACGGCATTAAAAGAGTAAGCGAGAGAGGGTATGGGTAGGGCACCAAGGCACTGGAACCAAGCGATGCGTAATGGACGAGAAGAGGCCATACGACCAAGTTATCTCGGAGAAAAACTGAATAGGCTTGATTAATGAGAAAACAACGGAGCGGGTTACCACTTCGAATGCTTCCGTGTAAATTCACCCACGTCGGTTCTTCAGCATCGTCACACTATGCAGTTTATGTCGGATGATAAAAATATCGTGCGAGTAAACGATATAGTGATTTAGGGGAGAAAAGGTTTATATAATATCTCAAGTAGAAACCAAAGTCAGCTTGAAATTTTAATCAAACCCAATGTAACAATTTTAATATAAAGTGGCGCACTATCTTCGTAAAATTAGCCTCAATTATTAGCAGTTTTTTTAGATTATTATTAATTTTCATTGGTGAATGCGTGAAACGGAAACTCTCAATTAGGAACTAAACTTTTCACATATTTAACTCGCAACAATGTTAGATAAGTCAACTGTTCAATCTGTGTAATGAAAATCAATTGAAAAAATATCAAGAGGCTGAAAATGTCAATACAGAACCTTTTGTAATACATTAATACAAACCTTTTAAATGATCATTTTAAAACTGAATAAATATAACGTGTTTATAGATGTGTCATGCTATTTTTAATTTCAAAGCAAAATGTCAATTAACAAAAATTTGAAGTAAACTTAAGTTATAAGCTTTCCTAAAAAAGTTTTTCTCAGAGGCATTAGAGTTGACTCTGATTCCTTATCAAAATATACTTCCAAAAGAACAAAAGTCGACAAAATTCAATCAATACCTTCCTGGATAGGATAAAACTTTCACTGTGTAAAACACTTAAGAAACATAATTCTGCTAAAAATCATGTAACTTCTACGAACATGAGTCAGAAAAAAATTCCTCTATTCTTCTGAGGAATTTGTTTATTTCACTCTTTTTAGTGCAATGAAAATGCAAAGGTAGTATTAAGTAGGCAAATATTTTTTATGCAAATTCATTTTTAGGTTTTTAGTCTTACTAAAAGACATTGTTTAGTATTTTATTTATTTTTTGGTTTCTCAAAACAATAATTCAACTTCTTTATAATGTGTGACCATTTTTAAAGAATTAATCGTGACAGTATTTTTGTTTTTCAAAAATACTGTTGAAATATTAATGAATTTCATCAAACGAAGGCATTTCTGTTAATCTTTCAACTTCTTGCAATGCCTTTTTTGAGCAAGCATTTTCTCTGCTGCTATCAAGGTCTGAAATTTCAAGATTACCCTAACATGACTCAGAATGCTGGAATCAACAACACTTTTTCTACACAAACCGCATGAGACAAAAGAAAATGAAACAAACATAAAACCACTAAACAAATTTTTAAAAATAATCAAATGAGACAAAAAATGAAACTGTGAAGAATACCAGGAAGAACACAATACACAACTGAAAACCACAGAAAATGGACTGGCAAAGGAACAAACAAAATGGAAGGAAACAAATTAAGATAATAAACCACAGATAGTTCAGAGAGAACCAATGGAGGTCATAGACCATTTCGATGGTCCACCTTTTAGCTTGATTATCTCATGAGTTCCATTCAGAGAAATTTGTTTATCTCAACAATACTTTTACAATTTAACAAAGGTATGACTCACATGATAATTTGGTAGATTAAAAAAACTTTAATTCAATCCTTTTCTTATATTCATCTCGATAATCATAGGGTTGGGCTACTTTATTGGGATTTTAATCAGAGAGAGAGTGAAAGGATTCATTTTTGTCATGAAAATTTGGATCTCATTCTAGAATGCATAGAAAGTATTTGTTTTACTAGATAATTATGTACTTATAAATGCATTATCAGGGTTGAATTTATTTGTAGATTGATTTTTATTTCTTAATGCGTTTAAATTCCCATTACTTCCTTCGAGTATAAAAGACATTTTCTTTCTTTGAAAGTATAAATGTTTTGAATGTAATTAGTTTAAAGTCGGCGACAAAAAATTCTTGACTTGAACCAACATGCATAAAAAGCTGTAAACGACTTCTTTCAACAAAACTGAAATGTAGAAGCAAAAGACAACAAAAGTCAGTTCAAGATATTAAGAATGGGTATATTTTTGTGGTATATAATTAAATCATGCAGATTGATATTCCATCGCCTATCAGCCCTTCTCTATTTGTCTATGGTTTAGAACAGGGCTTTCCAAACTATGGCTCGCAGGCTATATGTGGCCTGCGACCCTGTAATACATCTTTGCCTATTTTTACAGTGTTGGAAAAAGTTTGTGTAACGTAACAAAATAATGAAATGATTTTTACATAACGTAATGAAAAACGTTAATGAAATTTTCAAAATAACTGTAACGAAAACAAAAATAAAATAGTTGTGCTCTATTTATGTCTGACTTCAATTCATATTCGGTGAAGAAAAAAATAAAAGTTAGATTGGAAATGTTGAAAAATTTCCTGGAAAAAAGTCATGATTTATCCAATTCACTAAGCCAGCCCTGTAACTAGACATTTTAGCGCATGGGGCAAACCACTGAATATGCACCCTCTCCCCCTTCAAGAAATTATTTTCTCTAGTTTATTTAGTTAATATTTCGACTTTTTGTGCCTCTTGCTTAGTTAGCTTAGTTAGTGCATGGGACAAACCATTAAATATGCACCCTCTCCCCCATTCAAGAAATTATTTTCTCTAGTTTATTTAGTTAATATTTTGACTTTTTGTGCCCCTTGCTTAGTTTTGCCTGGGGCAGATATCCCGTTTGCCCCACCCTAGTTACGGCACTGCACTAAACCACCTTTAAATATGAAAATAGCATAAATTTGTAAATTGTGTGCATATATTTTCAAAAATTTTTTCTTGTTGATACTCTGGCCTGTGATTTATTGACCAAATGGCCCACTTGTAAAAAAGTTTGGAGACCCCAGGTTTAGAATCATCAAGCTTTCAAAAATCCTTCGATTCTTGGAAATTCCACTCAAGAAATGTAGTAATAGGTGTTCACAATTGTTATTAGAATTAACCATACTTTGTCGCAAATAATGATGAAAAGCAAAGAAATGCGTATTTATGGCAACAGTAGACAACAGAACTGAATCAATTAAAACAAGGCAAGGGTAAGAAATTTAAGGATACAAGTTTTGCTAGAAAGTAATACTTCTTATATTATTATCATTAATTTAATTTCATTAATGTTCACTCGCTAAAAATTACATTACGCTCATAATAATAATTCTAATTATGCTTTACAGTTGAAGAGAACAATGGGATTCAACAAACGAAGGGATATTAAGAAGCACAAAGAAGCAGCTTCAGTAAGACCTTGATAACCGTCGCTATTGATAATTGTCATTTCGATCAACTGTCGTTTGGTACCAAGTGGTACAAAAAAATGAAAAATTTCCGTTGCCATTTCTGAATGAAGCAGACAAACGAATAAGATGATGATTGCTCTGTGACTGAGAGAGAAAGAATGCTATCGCAGGCCTTTTCTGCATGGTGGGTCGCATTGGTGGCAGTGAACCCTTCGATGAGCTGCATTGGAAATGGCCAATGGATTATAGTTAAATCGTAAGTTACCTAGAGATTCTTAGGCACCATATGCGTGGAAATCAATCAATTAGCTTTTTAAGGTTAACACTTCATTATCAAAATTCATAATGGAATTAAATCTTAGAAATACCTTGGAGAAAAAAATCAAAAACATCATTAAAAAACTTACTTGAATCGAGAAACATTTACTAAGAGCTTGCAATTCAACATTGTATATCTTAACAGATTTTGCTACACAGAAATCAATATTTGGTAGTTAATTAAAATAAATAAAAAAAGTTTTGAAAACTGAAACATTGCCGGTGGGCCGCATAAAATTGTTTAGTGGGCACCCCTGGTCTATCGAAATGGTGTGCTGTGGCTGTTCTACGAGAACATTTAGTTGATCGTGTTAGAGTGAAAAATTTGTGTAATTTGAAAGTGTTAAACAAAGACTACTAGTATTTAGAATTTTGCCTTTAAATATAAGAACCAAACAATAAAACATTCCTTTGAGGATTGCTGCAGTACAACTGTCAACTCATTTGTCAATAGTTAACATATTTCTTAAATATTTTATAGCTTATTAAACCTTAAGTGACAACAATGGTCCCAAAACTGTGTTAATGACAATGCAGCCAAAAGGTCCAGAAATGTCACAACCCTTCAAATAAAACTAGAAGTGATGAATGAAAATGACGTAGTCTAAAATCCAAGCAAACTGAGGCCTAAAAATTCAGTTTTACATGATGCATGTAACATCTTTTTGAACGAATTATTGACCTATGACATTGTTCCTATGGGAAAATCGCTTTCGGCTATCGTCGTTTTGCTAACTTTCGAGGATTCCAGGAACCAATTAACGACGGTTATCAAGATCCTACTGTATTTCCACAAATTCTTAGCTAATTCAAATTGGATTCATAATTTGATGAGAAGAATATTGAAATTCCTTCTTTTACCCATAATTTACTCCAAATCCTGTGATCTTATCTTAATGCTTTCATATTATAAATTGTGATAGAAGAACAGCTTGCAAGTCATTTTTTCACTTTTCCCATGTATTCCTACGGGGAATAGAAAAACTGTTCTCTAAGGTTAAACCCAGGTCACTTTTCTGATTTTTATAAATTTTTACATTGGGAGTAGATCCTATACACATTCAAAATTTCATACTTCTAGCTCAATTCGAAGTACTTAAAGTATTTAGTTATTTGGATTTGAAATATGGCAAACATTCAGGTCAAGTTAATATATAAAAGTTGTATAAAACATTAAGTTAACCACCATCATTCCTTTGTTTACAAATTTTTCATGTCATTATAAAACTAAAGATATTAACTTTACAAAACCTTTTGATGAATATCTGCAATCTCCTTCAATCGAATCTGAAGAAAAGATGCATCCAAACGGTGTTTACACAAGAACTGTCCATCAAGAAAAAGCACAGGAATATCGTACCTGTACAATTTCCTCCATTTCTCATTTCCATGAGCTTCAATGTCCACTTCCACTAGTTTAAACTGACCACTAAACGGCAGTAAGGCAGCCTTCAATTCATCACACAATGGGCAAGGGTACTTCGTGTAGAGTGTAAGGATAGGAGGAAGATCAGTGATGCCATGTTCCTTTCCTCCACTAAATCATTCATTAAAAAGGAGAAAGAAAGTTAAATTTCCTAAATTACGAAAACACAGCTGATGTATTTGGACTGAATATAAAAGTCAACAAATTTTAAATGAAGATAAAATCCATAAGTAACAGTGTTGCATTTACTATGATTAGTATTTGTATCAAATCTTACCAAGCGTATTTTAGTGACTGATCTGCCTGCTTCAGAGTTTACACACTAAGAAATATGATTATAGTGTTTCAGATGGGAATTTTAATCAGTACAAATATTAAATAGATTTAATTATGGCTGATTACCATTTGATGCATTCAAATATGTTGATAACTTACACGAACTTACAGCTTTACATACCAAGCCATAAACATATGCAAAAATCCAATGCCAGATTAACTGTGGCCCCACAGGGGATCTGGACTTGATCAGTGATATGATAATAGTAATATAATAATAAGCCATCTTTATTTAGGTCGATATTTATGCATTAATGTCCATTCTTACGTATAAACCTAATGAATACAAACATCCATGTCTTAGATGAGATTTGAAAGCGCGACCTTAGTAACCGTTGGCAGATACTCTTAAATATCCGTCTACTAAGGCCAGGGATGTGCAAGGAGGGCGTAGTCTGGTAAAAAAGTGTCCATCAGAGCACTTGAGTCCTTTAATCCAGCCTTGCAAATCTATAGATTACATCTTACTGTGTTATTATATCATAATTTGATTTTAAATATTTTTTGCTGAGAATAAATTTTATATGGCAAACTTCTGATTATTCCATTATTAGATTAACATTTTTTGTTAATAAAAATTTTTCGAATTTTAATTAATAACCTGAACCAGAATAGGATTAAACTGCAATGGTAACCTCAATATTTCGTTATAGAATATCATACTATGTACTATGCACTGGTGGTGTAGTGGTTAACGTGTCTGCTTCCCATTATAAAGTTCTGGGGTTCGATCTCCACGAATGGGTTTTTTCACAAAAAAATTATTAAAATGAATTAATTTTTAAAAAACTATCATCAGTACCTGGCAGTAGGCAGCAGTACTGTCAGTATGGTATAGAGCCGAAAACAAATTATGCTGGCTGGGTCTATAGCCAATAGAGCTGTAGGCATGATCAGGACGATTTTAACAGCTACAGTACTGCGATGTGGAAAGCAAGAGGGAAACTACTACATTACAATTCCCTAGTAATGATTATATGGTTGGACAATATGAGCTCTCTCTCGAGGTAAAATATTCCGGAGGTAAAATAGTCCCCCATTCAGATCTTCAGGCGGGGACTGCCTTGAGGAAAGCATTTGTCGAAGGTAACTTACGCATAGGTACTTGGAATGTAAAAACCATGAGGAAGGCAGAAAAGCTAGAGAACCTGAAAGAAGAAATGAGAAGAAATAGGACTGACATCATAGGGCTGAGCAAAGCTAGATGGGAAGGAGAAGGGCAGTTCGACTCAGAAGAATTCATGGTAGTTTACTCTGGAAGAAATAGTGAGGCAAGGGGAGTAGTTCTGGTACTTAGGAAAGATATGATAAAGAGTGTGACAAAAATAATAGCAATGAACAATAGGTTGATGGCAAAAAAGCTAAAAGCAGTCCCAGTGGATGTTGATAATCCAGGTATATACCATATTTGACCGAATATAGCCTCCCGTTTTTGGCCAAAAGTGAAGTGCAAAAGTTGACGGGGGGGGCTATTTTCGGGCACTAAAAATTAGGTGGGTACGAACAAGTGTGCAAAGCTTCAATAGCGATGAATTTCATTTGAGTCAGTAAGTGTTTTTATCCATTGTAAGACTAAACTATCCAGGTTGCGAATATTTATTTGCAAGGCTGATTGACGTCACCATATAGGAAGGATTTTTCAATTACCTGATCACTCTCATTATCGTCAAATTGCAAGTTTTAATACCAATAAAATTAACCTTACCCGAGAATGGACTAATTGCCTGGTTAAGCTCGAATTGTTAATTACACAAATGAAAGACAGATTAGCATTGCGCATCGAAATATGAGCAAAGTGCAAATTTATATTGCTGCATAAATTGGTATGTTATTTCGACTTGCTAATATTGCTGCATTAATTAGTATGTTATTTTGACTTTTTAAAGTTTATTTTTACTCTCTGAAAATGTATTTTTGTTCATTCCCTTGTCAAATCTCTCTTTTGTTAGTATACCCTCTGAATTCTGAGGTACAAATCTGAAAACCGTAAAATTCCTAATTAGCATGTTTTATCACTCGCTAATCAGTACTTTTTTATTAAATGCGTGCAAGTTTGGTATTTCTTAAAATTATACAGCATGTTTCATGACATTAAAGTCCTAAAAATGATGTGCAAAGTTAAGTTTTGCAAAAGAGCTGCAATTAATTCCAACTGCAATACTGAATTGTAACGGGATGAGATTAACCTATGACCATCCTGTGGCGCTATATTTTTCAACTGTGGCACTATATTTTTCAATAGAAGTTCCATTAGCCTTGATTCTTCTACAGCAGGGGCCGGCAACCTTTTTCACCATATGAGCTACTTTAAAAATAAACAAGGTCTTGAGATCGACCTATCACAATTTTTAACAAGGGTATCCCTACATAAAATAAAATACATTAGTTTTAAAATTATTGATATTTTTACTATAGAAAAACACATGAGAAAGGTACATATTTAATTTTAAACACGAAAACAAAAGCAGGCAAATAGTTAATTAGATTTCTGGCATTGGCTTTCTTCTGAAAGTTTGTGAAGACCTGGTGTATAGTTTGAAACTGCTAATCTTATACAGTTATCCAAATTTTGGTCCGTGAGGTTTGTTCTGTATTTATTCTTAATGAAATGCATATTGAAAAATGCTGATTTGCACAAATACGTTGATCTGAAACATGAAGTTATTTTTAATGCCAAGTCTCTTAACATTGTGTATTGAGTTTCTGACACATTACTCCAAAAGGTAGACTGATTTTTTGAAAATTCACAACCCCTTTCCCCTCATATGTTGGGGGAGCCCCGACATTGTGATTTTCCCATTCCGCTCGCATGTTGGGGCTCCCCTGACATTGTCATTTCTTTCAATCTGTGCATTTTCCTCAGCAGAAATCTTCATGCAATTGATACTCTGCCCTTCTGCAATACTTTATATATCTCTGCAATAAGTATCATCTTTCTATTGAGAGAATATAAATTTCGACAGCATTTTGAAGAAAGCAGTTCAGTTGTCCGCTCACTGTTGGAAAAGACGCTGGCGATGATATCTCATTGTACTTCACCAGAGGATTGTATAAATCACAGTACTTTTGCCTCTGTTTTAGTGGTGTTCTATTCAAGTGTAGATATTCTGCTACTACAATTACTCTGATTTTTAATTACAACCTGTGGGGAATAAGGAGCAATATTTATTCGAGGGGAAAGGGAATGAATGTCATTCTGAAGTGATATGATTTCCATTTCAAGTTGAGGTTTATTGATTTGGAACTGGTTACCAATTATATCTTAAATATTTTCCACATCAATATTTTCAAACGGAAACGCAATAAAGCGTACAACTGGCACAATTTTACGAAAGTCAGAGAACCGTACATTAAATTCTTGAATAAGTTTATCTAGAATTGTAACATGACTCTCAGGTGAATAACTTTTGGAGTTCTGTTCTACTTCTTGTTATAAGTTTGGAAAGTGTTTTAACTCATTGGACATAAGGTTTGTCTTCCACAGTTTAAGTTTTTGAGAAAAACTCTGAACTGAACTTATCATTTGCAAAATGTTTTTTTCCTTACCTTAGAGCTCTAAATTTAAATCATTAAATTTTTCTGTTGGATCAGTAAGAAATGCAAGGTCTTTCAGCCATTCACCATTTGTAAGTTCTTCATAACACTCATTGCGTTATTTCAAGAAAATAATTATTTGAGGAAGCAAATCTCTAAAACACTGCGGTACTTTCCCTTTGCTCAGCCATCTCACTTCAGTACGGAGTAATAAATCTGAATATTGGCATTCAAATTCATCAATCAATTCGTTGAAAAGATGCCTTTGTAACACCTTTGCTTGCACATAATTAACTATTTTCACCACAAGTTTCATAACAGATCTCATGTTCAGGAATTTGCCGCATAGTGCCTGCTGGTGTATGATACAATGATAAGCAAGAAAAGAAAGGAATCCAACATCTTTCTTGCAAAGTGCTAAAAACCCATTGTTCACACCCGTAAATACTGAGCTCCTTCTATTGTAATACTGACCAACTTATGCAAAGGTACATTTGCTTCATTGACGAACTGCTTAAATGCATTATAAATGTCCACACCTCGAGTGTGGCCTTGCAGGGTTATTACTTTTAGAAATTCCTCTTTAACAGTAAAATTACTAAAAGCTATCCGGACAAAGACACCCAACTGAGCTTTATCAACAATGTCCGTAGATTTGTCGAGCTGCATCAAATAATAAGAGCAGGAATCAAGATCGGCATTCAGTTGCAAAATTATATCACTTGCCATTGATTTAATCGTGAGCATTCGGCTTACTCTATAAGAAGCAATAGTAGATGCTTTGCTTTTATCAACTTGTTTTGTAAACACTGTTTGTTGACCTTCAATTATTTTTTAAGGTCTTGCACCTTCTTATTCCTAATTTCACTTGGAAAGGGAAACTTATTACTAATTAAAAGATGTCTACTTTTGAAATGTCTTTCAAAATTACCTCGTTTACATACTGCTACACTTAAGTAGCAAATTAAACACACATACTTGTCATTCACATTTGTAAAGAAAAACTCGTTCCCATTCGGCATGAAAATGATAGTTCTTTGCTTTCTTCGCTAGACGCTTATCACTGAAACCGGCACTCATTATGGGCTGTATATTTTCTGCAAACAAAAAGTAGTAAAAGTACTTAAAATAAATTTGAAGAATTAGATTTATTACAACATTACAAATATATAATATTAATAGAAAAACAAATTTTGTAATACCTGCTTGAAGTCAGTTAATTATTCAGATGGGGACAGCAGCATATACAAGTTTTGTAGCTTCAAGTGCTTAATTCCACCAAGCTTTTTTTAACTTTACTATAGCTGGCGTAAACGCTAGGACGTTGTTGCTATGTTCGTTGGATGCAGCCCATGGAACTGGTATAGTGATTTCTTGGCAGCGTTTAGCCCCACCACGCGTAGTGGCGGCACTGACTGACACTGACATTAATACAAAAAAGTAACAACTAGCATCACCACAATGGATGGCAGGATACTTCTTGAGGGTAGCAAAAAGTGTCAACAAGATTAACACGGAGTCCTGCTCGTGATTTCTGTTTACATGCTTTAAAGTGTACTTTGTCGTGTGAGAGAGAGTTTAGTAGCTCAAGAACTTTAACTTTCTGTTTTTACTTCTATGAACTGCGATCGACAAATATACGCTTTGCAATCGACCAGTCGATCGCGATCTACTGGTTGCCGGCCTCTGTTCTACAGGATGCCATTGTAGGCAGATGTTTACAAAGTAACAAATTAGAATGTAGAAAGTAATAGCTTCCGCTACAGGGAGGTGGTCGAACGGCAACAGCATTGAATGCCGAGTAAACACCTCATCCTTTGCTTATCAGTGTTGCCAATTTGGCGATTTTGTCCCCAGATATAGTTGGCAGCACTGTCACCTATTTGAATGTAGCAAAGGCGGTGCCTTACTTTGTGTTAAATTAGCCTCCATCGGGAACTCGATCGAGAAGTAGTTTGCTGTAATAAGAGTAAGAGCATAATGGACTCAGTCGAAAGAAAAGGGTGCAAAAAAATAAGCACCAGAGAAGAAGCTATGACGCCAACTTCAAGATCACTGTAGCACTGGATGCAGTTGAAAACGGTAATCCCACGGCGGCAGAGAAATACGATGTCGACAGGAAAAGTGTCAGACTTTGGCATACACAACTTCCATGACTTCAGAATTGCTCCAAATCACGAAGTGCATTTAGGGGTCCTACTCGCAGCAGATTCGAAGAATTGGAACAACACGTCGTGAGTTTTAGGCGCCAATCACGAGCGGATGCATTGACAGTGTTCCGCGAGATGATTTGCACAGAAGCCTTGAAGATCGCAGATGAGATGAAAATTCGGAGAGCAGAATTCAAGGCCAGTTCAGGGTGGTTGCGCCGAATGATGAAGAGGAACGGATTTTCCCTCCGCCGGCGATCAACGCTTGCTCAGCACTTTCCAGCATACTACAATGAGGAACTGACGGCCTACCAGCGCTATATCATTCATTTGCAACTTAGGCAGAAGTACCAGCTTGGACAAATGGGGAATGCAGATCAAACGCCTATTTGCATGGATATGCCCAGTGCAATGACTGTGGGAAGGGGGCGAAATCAGTCCTCATAAAAACAACTGGAAATGAGAAGAATCGCATTACCTGTATGCTAGCTGTAACAGCTGATGGCAGTAAGCTCCCCCCATATGTTGCGCTTAAAAGGAAAACACTCCCCAAAGAAAAATTCCCTCCTGGAATCCACATCAGAGCTCAATAAAAAGGGTGGATGACCGAAGAACTAGTGAAAGACTGGGTGAAAGTGGTCTGGGAGAGGAGACCTGGAGCTCTGCTTAATTTGCCATCATTGCTTATTCTTGATTCATTCAGGGGACATGTTTCTGAGGCTGTGAAGCAAGTAATTAGAATGGAAAATTCCGATCTTGCCATCATCTCTGGAGGAATGACCAGCCTACTGCAGCCACTCGATGTGTCCATAAATAAACCCTTTAAAGACAGATTAAAAGTTATTTATGCTGACTGGATGAAGAATGGGAAAAAAGAATACATCCCTTCCAGTAAGTGAAGTGTCCTTTCCTTGCTCTGATGGCCAATTGGGTATTGAGTGCATGGAATGCCATTCCTGAGACAGTGATAATGAAAACTTTTAAAAAGTGTTGTGTCTCCAATTCCTTAGATGGCACGGAGGATGACATGGTGTGGATGAACTCGGAGGATGAGGAGTACATGGGAGAAGACAAGACAAGCTCATCAGATGAGAGCATTTTTGATGTTGCAGATGATGAGTTGTAGATTGTGTTGTTCTTAGGTATTGCAGGAATATGTAGTTAGTGTTCATCATTTTGAATTGCATTTTGTTCCATTAAATAATTTCATTAATAATTTTCAGTGTTAAGATGTGCTCAAAATTTAACCTTCAATTACGACCATTCCAGCAGAAAACGAAATACTAAGGATGTGCCAACTAAGCAATGCCAACTTTGTTTCACCTGTCACAATACAATGTTCTTGTATTTGTAATCATGTCCTTTCAGGGTATTAAAATATTTTCTAGATTTATTTGAGAAAAGGTAATTAGGGGGGCTATATTCGGTCAAATACAGTATGCCAACATCCACTTATGAAGAAAATGAAATCGAGATGTATGAACAAATTAATGAGATTTACGAAGATGACAAAAGAAATAACAATGGGAGATTGGAACAGCATCATTGGAGAAGGACGAGGAGAAAATGTTGTCGGTCAATACAGACTTGGGAAAAGAAACAGAGGAGGAGAAAAACTGGTAGAATTCTCCATTAATAACGATCTAGTAGTCTACGTGGTTCAAAAAACATAAACGAAGTCTGTACACATGGAAAATCCCAGGAGATAGAATTAGATGCCAAATAGATTACATCCTAGTAAAACAAAGATTCAGGAACAGTATAAAAAATGTTAAGACATTACCAGGAGCAGACATTGATTCAGATCACATCCTTCTAATAGTCGATGTAACTATAAAGCTTAAACAAATAAGGAAAATGAGAAGACAAAGACAGACTTGGGATCTAGAAAAACTGAAAGATAAGAAAGATGCATTCAGCACGAGGTTGGAAGATCACCTTAGAAACTTGGAAAACAAAACCAAGACCGTGGACAGAATGGGAGGAAATTAAAGCCAGTATCAAAGATACTTTTAATAAAGAGATTGGAAAACAAGTGAAGAAAATCAGAAAACCATGGATCACTAAGGAAATGCTGGAGAAAATGGATAAGAGAAGAAAATGGAAAAATGTTAAGTGAAGAAGGTAGAGCCAAGTACAGACGCATAAACAATGAGTTGAGAAGGGTAACAGATAAAGCTAAGGAAAATTGGATAAAAGAAAAATGTGAGGAAATGCAAAAGATGTAGAAGTGAGGACGGTACAATATGATGTATGCTAGGGCTCTGGAGTTAGAAGATAAGAAGCCTAATGGAATTCATGGTAAAAGAATTATGAATACAGATGGAAAAATAGTTGCAGAACCAAAGAATGTAGCACAGGTATGGGAAGAATACATTAAGGAACTATACAGCAAGCAGGCAGGATCGGCGCAATTACAACTGCAAGATGAAAACATCGAACAAGACAACTTGGGACCAAGTATTATGAAAAGTGAAGTAGAAAAGGCGATACTGGAACTGAAGAAAGGAAAAGCTACAGGCAGTGATGGAATACCGGTAGAGGTACTTAAAGTCATGGGATCAGAAGGACTAAAAGCGATTACGAAATTAATTTACAAAATTTATGACTCAGGAGAGTGGCCTCAGGATTTCTTAGATGTAACAATGATCCTCATAAAGAAGAAGCCAAAGGCAATGCAGTGTAAAGACTACAGAACGATAAGCCTACTATCACACACTTCGAAGATCATCATGAGAATCTAAACTATATAAAAGACAGCATCAGTAATGCTTTTTAAAGCTTAATATCTCACAAACGACTGAACCAAATTTGATGAAATTTTCAGGATAGTATTATGATATAATAACAAAACGTTTTAATGTATCAAACTTGAGATCAAAGACCCGGGTTCGACTCCAGGGGATAATTCCCATTTCCAAATAAGATAACAGGTAAAATTTTAGCATTGGCGGACTGGGGGGGAAAAAATCTACTTGAAGCAACCAGCCACATGTTATCAGCCCAACTATTCCTCACCAAGTGCCCTTACTTAACCAGTAGACTGGCCCTAACAGCGCACCATCCCACTGGTCAAAAGTATGGTGGACCTTATGGCCAATCTGCCCTGATTGTTAGTGTGAATATGTTTATATACAATCAGAATTTCAAGTTATGTTTCTAAGTACAGTATTTCAAAACTTCGTCATTTTTTATTAAAATTTAGTTGTTTTTAATTGCTTATGTTGACATTTTTAGTTAGTCATTACTTCATATTACTTTTACTGTCTTTTGAGCAATAATAAGTGGCATAGTATTGTTTAACATTTAATTTTAAACATTTCATAGATGAATTATAATCTTTTAATAGACTTTGGATAAAATTATAATTTGGGAGAAAACTTCCTATTTGAAAGTGATAGCCTTCATAGCAAGGGTGGATCTAGAAAGTTCCTAAGAGAGGTGTGGGGGATATTTTTAATTTGTACACTAAATTCTTGTCAAAATTATTTTTATTTTTTATTACTTTTTTATTACTAAATCATGGAACATGATAGAATAGTAAGATAATTATCACAAAAGCACATTTTATACAAAGTTAATATATAATGCTCTCAAAATACATGGATTCCTTAATCATAACATATAAATGACTATATAAAAATACACCCAGTTCTCATTTTACCCGTTCTCCATTTATGTTTTCTCGGAGATATGCGTTTGAGGAAAATATCCCATTATAAGCTACCATAACAACTCCCATTGTAGCCGAAATTGAGAGTTCAATGCATTTATAGTGGAAAAATTTGAATGTAATATCATTTGTCGATTTCTGCGTACGATTTTAATTTGTTTACATGGAAACCAAATATTTGTTGTTTTTAATTGAATTATCTTCTAATCTAACATATAAAGGAGAATGTTTGTAAGTTTGTTCGCTTTGAATGCTTTTAATACAAGATAGGGAGGGAGAGAGATGGATGGTAATGGAGGAGGGAGATGGAGAGAGGGAATTAGAGGGAAGGGGTAGAGAGTGGGAGATGGAGGGGGAGAAGGGAAGGAGAGGTTGGAAGGGAGGGGGAAGGAGTTTATACATTATTTTCGTAAGATTTTCTTCCTTCATTCATCTAAATAGGAAAATGCAGAGCGGTTTTCTTTATTTTTTCTTTATTTGATGGGTATAACTGTGTACTATCTTATTCTTGTGATGCTTACATGTTACACGGTCGAAGTTTTAGATTCACTAAATCCGTTGAAATTCAACGGGCATTCCTGCTAGTTTTAAATAAATGCAATTATAAATATCTTACAGCCATTCCCATTTATATCAATTGGCATACAATAAATGCTACTGGAGAATCAGCCATGAGTTACAAAACTAAGCAGAGTATATCCTGAAAGAAAGGATGAGTTTGCACGGGGCCTTTTTGCCTTATTCACCAAATACACATTTGTAATTTCTTGAATGCAATTCTAAGTAATGTCCATTGTGCACCAACAAATTTAAGTTGTTCATTCATCTACAGATGGCAGGAAAGTGCAATTAGTTGGTTTATATGTGGCAATACCATGCAAAATCATCATAACAACTAAAATATTATTTTTAAAGATCTACAAAACTCATTTTTCTGATTTAAATCAATTTTTAATCTTTAGGGCAAAGTTATCATATGGTCATGATGAGAAACTGCTGTCGGCTTTTGGTGCCTGCTGCATACAGTGGACCATTGTCTCTGATGTTTCACGTCAGGGATGAAGTGATGATCACACCAGCAACAGGTGTGAAACATCAGCAATGGTCCACCTTACACATCAGGCACCAAAAGCTGGTGCCAGTTTGCCAAGTTTTACATCAATTAAATTTTTTCCAAGTGGAATAATTAACTTCGTTTTCTTGAAAAAATTAAATGTTTTTAATTCAATTTTTATGAATTTTAAAATACAGCCCAAAAATACTCACTCACAGGTTAATCAAATGGAATAAGTAAACAGTCTCATAATTGAATTCATGGTCTTATTATGAATGTCTTGATCAGAATTTGCAAAATGGTTAACTGAGTATCTGAAGAAAGTTATTGAACTAACCCTTATTACGTTATCTACATTCATTCTAAAATCTTACACGCAAAATGAAACTTACCTATGTATATTGTTTGTAAATCCATTAAAATTTAGTCAGGGTTCCTCAATGGCTGCTAGTGTTTATCTCTAACAATCTATTTCAAGTAATTTTCCCCCTACTTATCAAAATGCATAATTTCTTTTTGAGTATTTGGATTATCACAAAAACCACACATCAAAATGCACTTCTTACAGCATATGCTTTCAAATTTGAATATATTCTCACACTAATTCCTCTCGGTAGTTCCATTCCATGATCCTCTGCTCTCGCAAAATACAAAGATTTCCGATAAAAATTAAATCACCAAGTCTTATATTTGATTCAAGCTATAATAATCAAAATAACCAAATATTTGGTGATAGAAGTTTTTCAAATACTTAAGCTCTCCTGAGCTATATTTGCAAGTATATGAATCAATCAGGATTTTTATAGTGTATCAAATGTAATACAGTAGGATCTTGATAACCTCTGCCATCAATAATCGTTGTTTTGATCAACCGTCGTTTGTCACCAAGTGGTACAAAAAAATGAAAAATTTCAGTCTCCATTTCTTAATGAGGCAAACAAACTAATAAGATGATGACTGCTCTGTGACTGAGAGAGAAAGAATGCTATTGCAATGGTGGGCAACCTTTTCTGCATGGTGAGCCACATTGGTGGCAATGAACCCTTCGGTGGGCCGCATTGGAAATGGCCATTGGATTATAGTTAAACCATAAGTTACCTAGAGACTCAGACACCATATGCATGAAAATCAAGCTAGAATTAGCTTTTTAGGGTTAATATTTAAATATTAAAAATCATGATGGAATTCAATCTTAGAAATATCTTTGAGAAAAAATCAAAAACAACATTTAAAAGAACTTACTTGAATTGTGAAATATTTACTAAGAGGTCGCAATTCAACATTAGATATCTTAACATTTTGCTATACAGAAAATAATATTTGGTAATTAATTAAAATAAATGGAAAAAGTTTTGAAAATTATGAAACACTGGCGGTGGGCCACATAAAATTGTTTGGTGGGCCGCAACCGGTTTGTTGTTCACCCCTGATCTATCGAAACGGTGCACTGCAGGTGTTCTCAGAGAACATTTACATTGTTAGTCGATCGTGTTAGAGTGAAAAAATTTTGTGTAAATTGAAAGTGTTAAACAAAGACTACTAGTATTTAGAATTTTGCCTTTAAATATAAGAATCAAACAGTAAAACATTCCTTTGAGGATTGCTGCAGTACAACTGTCAACTCATTTGTCATAAAAATGGACCCAAAACTCAGTGTTAATGACAATGCTGCTAAAAAGTCCAGAAATGTGACATCCCTTCAAATAAAACTACACGTGAATGAGTGAAAATGACTTAGTCTAAAATTTCAAGCAAATTGAGGCCTAAAAATTCAGTTTTATATGATGCATGTAACGTCTTTTTGAACGAATTATTGGCCTATGACATTGTTCCTATGGGAAAATCGGTTTTGATTATCGTCGTTTTGCTAAATGTCGGGGATTCCAGGAAACAATTAACGATGGTTATCAAGATCCTATTGCATTGTAATTTGTTAATGACTAATGTTCAGAAATGACATTTCAGTATTATTTTATACCATTTTGGATAACATTTTCAAAATGCTGTAAAAGTATGCTTGACTACATTTCAGTATCCAGTTTGAAATATTTCTAAAAATGGAGCATTTTAACTAAAAATTATAACATTATAATACATTTAATTACTTAAAGTGAAAATCTCTGAAATACTACAGTCTGGACGAAATTACTTTGGTATTGAAACTTTGGGGTAGGGGAGGGGTGGGGCCTTGGCGGGAAAGATTCCCCTCCCTCACAGCCAATCACAGGCGGAGGGAAGGGGAGGGGAGGGAAGTGTTGCTAAGAGCAACCACGGTGCGTGGTGCTATGTACCCTGCAAACAAAATACTTACTCGGGACTGCTTGTGTCTCTCCGCTGTTAGGAGGTGGGGAGAGGTCTTCTGGAGAGAAAACTCAAACTTGGCGTTGCCATATCTACTACAGTGGAATGCACCTTTCGGTGGACTCGCGAAGCAAAAGGCAACACAGCACAGAGAGACTCATAGTTGACATGACGGAGGCCTGAGAGAGAACGAAATTGAGCCCAGTGACGCTCTGCCTCCTTCATTCCTATTGGTTCTCGTTGGTCACGTTTTGGGACGCTTTCTCTTCTCTCTCTCTCTCACTCAGTCGCAAAGATATTTGAAACGTGGTTTTCGGGCGTGTTTGGGGGCATCTGTTATGCACATGCTGGCAACATCACACCTGAGCCGCCTCAACCATCAACCCCAAAGTAATTTCGTCCAGACTGTAATGATAAATTCTTAGACACTGATTATTTGAAGAACATCCTGTACCTCATTATAGTTGTTTCTGGCAACTATTAATAAATGTTTTGGATTTTGCAATTAAAGTTATTTCAGATACCTTTAACATAAAAGTAAGCTGCATTAGTCATAAATGGATACAGGTTAAGACATGCTAAATAATACTGTGAACCCAACTTTTTAGTTGGTAAATTTATATGTATTTTCATAAGTATATTTCAAAATATATATCACACAGAGGCAAAAGACATGGACATGATATTTCCAAAAACAGTAACATTTTGGTCAATTTCTCACGTCATGAGTACAGAGATATTTACATTTTACAGTAAAAAAATACAAAGATTACATTACCATACATCTATAAAAATAAAATTCAAATTTATAACATAACAGGTTTCACGATCAAATGAATACAAAAATATTCATCAACAGTAGTATTAAAACTCAAAATATCACTGGATCATGTAGAAGTATCATTGGAAATGAGCAATTTTTCCCATTATAGAAGTCCAGTTCAGTTTGTTCGTTACTCACAGTTTTTCAATGAGGATTGATGAAGCCCCCCCACCACCATTGCAGATAGATGCAACACCAAATTGACCAGGCTTAAGCGTATGGACTAAGTGCAAGACAATGCGAGCTCCAGACATCCTTTAAAGATAAAGATGAATGTTGTCAACATTCAAGAATTTTACAAAAAGTAATTCTTATCTCCTAAAACCTCATTTTTTTATTCCAAATCCAAGAAAAATCTGGAAACCAACCGATGAAAAAGAAATATAGGGATTTACTGGCCTCCTCTTAGTGAGAGAAGCTCTGAAAGCTAGATCAGAATCTCTAAAAATGTTGTGGAATGAGAAAGCTTTTCCTATACCTATACAATGGACCACATTTCTCAAGGTCTGGGAGCTTATGAGATTAGATGAAATGGGCATCAGAGAAAATAAAAACAATACAACGAATTAGCTCCTAACAGACCTTTTCAACATCTTTGGTGCTTATTGCAGAGAAAATTACACACCTGAAAGTCATTAATTGTTGATGAGCAACTCAGCATTTTGTGGTAGATGCCTTTTTCGAGTTTTTTATGAAATCAAAACCTGCATGAAAATATGTTACCAGATATGGACATCCCTTATACAGTGAATCTGCAAGGTATTTAGAAAAAGAATGGAAAAACCCTGTGAAAAACCAAGGAAAGAAAGTTACGCTTGAACTAAGCTCTTATCTCAGAAAGGACCATGACAATTTTATCACAATTTTGGAGCTAGCTCTAGAGCTCCTATTCAGAGGTGTAAATCTTATAAATATCTAAGAATGTATGTGTGTGTATGTTCTTTATACGTTTTTACATCATTGAAGCTATCGAATTAAATAGTTTCATGGGCCATCCCATGGACCAAAGGAAGAACTTGGTCTAGGTTTGCAGACCGTGGGATCTCTTATACCCCATGGGGTCAACAAAATACTATTTCCATAAGAATTCATGGGAAATGGTGTGGAGAAATCCCAAAATGCCATGCAGCCCTTCACTGATGTGGATATAAATATACCTAAATATTAACTTATGACCACGGGAAATGGCGTATTTTACGCCTGAAAGACTGAATATTTTAATTCTGTTCATGTTTTGTCATATTACATGCTAAATCGCTTGAAATTTTCCTTTAAGAGCAAAATTTATCGGTTTGGATGACCATTTTCCAGGCAGCAACAAAGCTAAATTTCTTAATTTTTGTCCTCTTCAAAGTTAGAGATATCCACGCCACTGTGGCGTGCTGTAGAGGAAGAATAGCTAACTCCAAGATAAAGTGTACAAATGGATTCATGCCTATATAAGGTCTATGAATACTTTTACAGTGAGTCAAATGATTTTTCAGGAATATTAGAACATTGTTATCTTTTAACATTAACATTGAAAGATTTATCGCAATGGCTAATGGTATTGACATAATCCACAATTTTATTGCTGCAGGCATGTGAATATTAAGTAAGACATTAATGCATAAGTATATTAATGATAAAACTTTAAAATACAATACATAAAATAGTAAATGTTAATGTAAGCATCGCTTGCGTAATTAAGAAATGGGGAACGTTTGCCCCGAGCAATAAAAATCATTTGCTACTTAAAAGAAAACTTTCCCGAGCGAATCCGGGCATTTCAGCTAGTAGCCTATATTTTAAGCTGGACCAGTCTAACGATATGTCGCAAGTTTCATAAAAATTCAACCAGCCGTTACTGCATGATGCGGTAACAAACAAAAAACAGACAGACAGACTTTTTCCTAAAATATTTACCCAAATGGTTTTCCTAAAATATTCCTTGTTAGACTTCTTCGATGTAATCAACCGTTAGCTTGAAATCAGCAATTTCTCTTACGGGTGTCCCCCCACAATCCCTTCCCCTTGGTCTGATTTTGCTCATCTACAAACTTGATCTTATACTTGCATTGAAAGTGGCAAATATCAAATTTGAACTTCCTAAGTTAATTTACTTGAGAGTTATCGTCGAAAAAGCAAATCGATGCTCCCCCAAATCCCACTTAATTTTTTTTTAGATACACCACATAGCCTATATTTTAAGCTGGACCAGTCTAAAGATACACTGCAAGTTTCATAAAAATTCGACCAGCTGTTTTTGTGTGATGCAGTAACAAACAAACAAACAGACAGACAACAATTCTGCAAACCGGTTCAAACATCTTCTTGTGTTGCAAAACACACAAAAAAAGTAAAACCTTGACAAAAAAACAAATGTACAGACAGAGGTTACAATTTTATTTATATAGATTTTCTTTGTGACTTAAAACATTTTACATATAAATGTATTACATTACTATAAATTCTCCGTTTCCTATCTATATTTGAAATGATTAAAAGCTCAAATTATTAAAGTTAATGAAATATTATTTAATAGAAATATGTTAAGGTAATGTCAATCTAAGAACTCAAACGTAACTAAATAAAAGTCGGAATATATAGATATCAAAAAAGGTGTTTGTGTGTAAGTATGCACGTATATTTGTATGTATATATGTTACTAAACGCATATTATGCAACTTATTCAAAATTAATTTTTTAAAGATAAATACTTCACTGAAAATGTCACATTATATACGCAGAGGTAATTAAGAAAATATTCTAGATAAATATATACATTTAAAACGTTAAAAAAAGTTTTAAAATTATCTTGACATTTGAACCTCTGAACTTCGTGTTCAACGTCCGATACACTAACCATTACACCAACGTAACCGGAAGTTTAAACTGCGCTGATAGGATTTCCGGTCCTGTTGGTGTAATGGTTAGCGCATTGGACATGGGATGCTAAGTTCCGGGGTTCGAAACCATCACAGAGTTAATAGATTTTTTTTCATTTTAACGATGTGTATTTGTATATAACGTCATGATAACTTATGCTAAATCATCAAAGATGCTTTAATTTAACTCTTTCTTTTTAAATAATACAAAGTATAAAGAAATCATTTAATTTCCATATATAATGGGTTTTCTTTGTGACATAACAAATTTTACATATAAATGTATTACATTACTATAATTTCTCCGTTTCCTATCTATATTTGAAATGATTAAAACCACAAATCGTTAAAAATAATGAAATATTGTTATTTAACTGGCAGAAATTCCCGGCATTGCCCGGGGAAATTTGGTTCAAATCCGATTGGAATTCTAGATTATACATGGTATTTAAGAATTCACTCGGCCGCCGTTTTGAATAAAACAGGCAGAGAGAAACAAAAACCACGTATGAATTATTTCTGGCAGCCATCCACAATTGTACCAAATTTGATTCACATCAATAGTAGAACTTGAGAAAATACACGTAGTTTAATGTTTAAATAGACCGCCATTTTGAATGAAGTGGACTTACAAATACTAATAAACCAAATTTGGTTGGAATCGGTTGATTGTGGACATGCATAAAGGAGCCGACAGATAATGGGTTGCCATTCACATTAGCATACAAAGTTATTTTGCTTTTTGTACAGTTACCTATATAAAACATTTGGGATTAAAAAGCAGTGTACGGCCTTTCTATTTGTGAAGAAAGTATCTGCTGAAAGTTTGATTACTCTAACTTTAACGGTGTGGAAATGTATAATGCACAAATAAACAAACAAACAAACTTTTATAAATATATAGGAGATAGGTGTTAAATCCATAAATGTTAAATGTAAATGATGCCTTGAAGCAATATTGCATAATTTTCAGGATAGCTCAGCAATTACAATAATTGAGGGGTGTGAGGCAAAAAGATGATAACCCACAAACTTATCTATTTGTAATTAGGTTGCGTACAGAAAAGAAAAAACAATTATTATTTTGGAAATTTATTTATCATTTGTTGTAGTTCATATTTTGTAACTTGCGTTTATTTATGATTTCTCTTACGGGTGCCCTCCCCCCCACAATTCCCCCTTCCCTTGGTCTGATTTTGCTCATCTACAAACTTGATCTTATACTTGAATTGAAAGTGACAAAGATCAAATTTGAACTTCCTAAGTTAATTTACTTGAGAGTTATCGTCGAAAAACCAAATTGATGCCCCCCTCCCCCAAACCCACACTTAAATTTTTTTTGAGACACACCACATAGCCTATATTTTAAGCTGGACCAGTCTAAAGATACGCTGCAAGTTTCATAAAAATTCGACAAGCCGTTTTTGTGTGATGCGGTAACAAACAAACAGACAGACAAACAACAATTCTGCAAACTGGTTCAAACATCTTCTTGTGATGCAAAACACACAAAAAAAGTAAAACCCCGACAAAAAAACAAATGTACAAACAGAGGTTACAACTTTATTTATATAGATTATACTAGGGGCTCCGCCCCTACTCGAAATTTGCGCTCAAACACGCCAAAATGAATGAGGATTCTTACCGTCGAATACTCAATCTCATTCGAATTTGCTGATATTTGAATTTATAGTTGAGTTTTGGTAAATTTTATAACATTTCAATAATAAGATTCCATGGTTACTGGTATTGTTGTCCTAGGTAATTTCCATGCATATGCATTTAAATAAAGGCTTAAAGATCGAAAATAAGATTAAAACTTGCTCCAAATTTGCTGATGACACATAAGGAAAACAACAAATCTTGAAACGATGTATCTTAAAGATTTCCTGTAATTAAACATAGCTGTTTTTTAATTTTAAATGAGTATTGAAGGATTTAATGCAGCCATAAACAAGTAGTGTCTAATGCAGGGCTTGACAAATCCTGGGTGCCAGGTCGCTGTGGCACTTAGAAATTTTGTCGTGGAACATAGAATTTCAGAACCAGTTATTATAAATTAGCTCTGTTTTTGCTAGTTTGAAAATCCCGGTTCAATAATCACTACGTTACCAAATTGCTCATTGCTACCAGTGAATAGTTTGACTACCATAATGCACAAAGAGTTTACCTGGGACAAACGACGCTATGCTGTATTCTCATTTATAATGTGTGGTATTGTCCATTAGTGTGTTTAAATTCCTAGGCTCAGTATTCTGTTTCACTTAAAATAGTCTGTTTTTGCAGTTTTTTCCTGTTTGTTAGATACCCTAAGAATGAAATGTATGAGGAAAACAGAGACAAGAAAACTCAAAGCACGACTAACAAACAAAACAAAAGCCTAAATAAGGAATAGTGGAAATAAGTGGTCTAGCTTATTTGTTATTTTACATCAGAATATTATTTTGTATAACATAAATGTGCATGCTACTTCATACCCACAATAGTGAAAGGTTTAAGTTTGTTGTTAGTCGTTGCAATATAAATCCCCAGAAGGCAAAAAATTTGTTTGGTTCCTAAATTTTTGAGCTGGCTCCTAAATCCAACCAAAATTTGTCATGCCCTGGTATAATGGGTACATAGGACAATATATTTTCCATTTTCTGAAGACTTTCCACAGTCCTAACAGTTGATCATCACTGAATGAACTCTTTAATAACTTTGAACTTTTACAATAATATAATGAGAGATTTCATTTAATTTTAATAATAGTGCTATAAAAGTCCATCAAAATTTAAATTTTAAACTAGAAATTTACAAACATATCTATAGATATCTATAAAGAAAAGTGTTTGTATGTATGTATGTAGGTACAGGTGACTCCCGAGATTCGACCGTTCAAGATTCGACCAACTCGAGAATTCGACCGGTCGAATCAACCCAGCTGATCGATCGGTCGAATTAGAAACTAGTTTACGCGAAGTAATTTTTGGCCCGCCCGACCACGAGAGATTTAGTTTCAGTCTAGACATCGTTATTTCTGCTCTAATTGTTTGAATTTGTGTTGATTCAACATTCGACGGTTCGAGATTCGACCATGTTTTCAAGAACGCATCCCTATCGAATCTCGAGAGACACTATATATGTATGTATATACGAGGTGTGATTGAAAAGTTCGTACAGTAGCGCAATAATTAGGAAGGGGGTACTTACACGCTATTCGAATTTGTCCCCTTCAAAGTAGCCCCCCTGAGACTGCACACACTGACTCCAGTGATTTTTCCGCTTTTGGAAATATTCTTGGAAATTTTCTTCTTTCAGTGTTTGTAGGACGTTTTCCAAATTTTCCTGAATGACTTCGATAGTATCAAATTGTTTTCCTTTTAGCTGCAATTTTAGTTTTGGGAAAAGGTAGAAGTCGCATGGGGCTAAATCCGGCAAATAGGGGGGTTGCAGGAGTACAGGAATTTGAAATTTTGCCAGAAACTCGGTTACAGAGAGTGCGCAGTGGGCCAGACACGCGTCGCATTTCCAATTCTTCGGTTAAAATCATTTGAACCGTGTAAAAGGTCAAATTTAGTTCACTAGCCATCTCTCTGATTGTCAATCAACAATCACTGCACACGAGATTTCGAACCCAGACGACACTGTCATCGGTTATGGAGGTCGATGGATGACCTGAAAGAGGATCGTCTTCGATTGATTCTCGGCCATCTTTAAATTTGGCATACCATTTAAAATTCACTCTCTCGCCAAGAGAATTGTCCCCGAAAGCCAATTTCAGCAGTTCAACGGTCTCCGTAGCTGATTTGCCTGTTTTGGGGCAAAATTTGATGCAAACTCTTTGTTCCAATTTTTCATCCACGAGTTAAAATTCGGTGAAGCGTGCAAACACATGCTCACTCAATCGGTTACAGCTTGTCTGCTTTACAAAGGCAGTGCGCAGTACGACATATGCAGGCATGATGAGTTCATACTCGAAATGGGACCGCTTGTAGGTGAGGCCGTGTTTAGGCCCAGGGAGGCCCTTAACGTTGGAGGGGAAGAAGGAAAGGGAGGGAGGAGCTTATCAGTTGCAGCTGTCCCGCCCGCCCTTACTTACAGGCTAGCAGGACCGC
This sequence comes from Uropetala carovei, assembly GCA_036926305.1. Classification (NCBI taxonomy): domain Eukaryota; kingdom Metazoa; phylum Arthropoda; class Insecta; order Odonata; family Petaluridae; genus Uropetala; species Uropetala carovei. The sequence continues at coordinate 5,762,212 of JAXCHB010000141.1, forward strand.
CATCCTGGACTTCGCGCAACAGTGAAAATAGATTTTAAAATTAGTGGCAAAATAATGAAGATGGAATTAAAAAGTACCAAAATACAATTGATAATTATTATTAAATTAATGAATTTCGTTTGTTCCTTTGTTCATCCATTTTCTGTTGATTATTGTGTTCTTGCTGGTTTTACTTACAATGTTTGTTTTGAAGATATCGTCACGAAACTTCACATAGGTATATAATTTTAACCTGCGGGTAACATAGGCTATATAGCAATAAAACATTTGGTGGGAGGGAGAGCTTAATTCAATAATTATTTTCTTCCTTCATTCATCTAAATAGGAAAATGCAGAGCAGTTTTCTTCATTTTTGCTTTATTCGATGGGTATAACTGTGTACTATCTTATTCTTGCGATGCTTACATGTTACACGGTCAAAGTTTTAGATTCACTTAATCCGTTGAAATTCAACGGGCACTTCTGCTAGTTTTCTATAAAATTATCACACTAACCTAGATAAAATTTACTTTAAAGAGATACTTACCCAATTGGGTGGCCTAGGCTAACTGCACCACCATGGACATTCACTTTACTAGGATCAATTTCCAACATTTTCTGGTTAGCAAGGACAACCACACTAAAAGCTTCATTTATCTCCCAAAGAGCAACATCCTCTTTACGTACACCACAGCGTTCAAGTAGCTGTAACAAAAAAAAAGGATGAAAGTTTTACTCCTTCAATCGAGCAGCGCATTTTTACGTATGTAACATAACTTAACCATTGGTTTAAATTCATTTTTATCCTACGAAAATACAAACTTTCTAATAATGGTGCATTATAATTACCATGTGCCAAGCTCAATCTGTAAATTGATATACTGTAAGATGAGGTTAACATCTAGCAAATACGCAGTTAAAATGATACATATAGCAAATAAGCAGTTGAAATGATACATCTTGCATGGTTTTCATGGTTATCGTTTTATACACAAAACATTTTGATGTACTATAGTTTTTTGAATATTTTAATGAAAAGTTTTTAAATAAGGCATATATTTAAATATAAACTCATCTACAATTTAAAATTATCTGAAGCATCCCTGTTACTAATAAAACTGGATAACCAAGATTTTACTCCATACTTTATAAAGAAAGAAATAGAAACACTCACTTTTGGCACAGCAAATGCTGGAGCAATAGGGAAATCAATTGGTTCAGTAGCAGCATCTTGGAAACCAACAATTCGTGCCAATGGTTTAGCTCCAAGTCTCTCTGCAGCAGAAGCAGTGGTAAGGACACATGCAGCAGCACCATCATTTAGAGTTGAAGCATTTCCTGCAGTAACAGTGCCACCATCTTTCTATAAGATACCAGAGAGATAATATACCATCAGCAAGTAACTAGGTAACCCCTTCACTAAAGTAATATGGCATGCAAGCAACCTGACACAATCAGCACATTAGTAATATACATTTCTCAATCCCTAGATTGGTCTGACTGACTCAAGAATATACACAAATGGTGTGATGGTTTCCTGTTGCTTTCCACACCAGACACACAAAGGGAAGAGGGAAACCTTGTGCTGGCATTAGCCTACTCTTGCAAAGAGCACAAAGGGGACCAAGTGCTTAACATCCCTTCTGAAGGACAGAGTGCTGATTTGTGTTCTCATTTTCGTTTCCTCATTGTCTTAGTTCTTACACAAATAGGCAGCCAGGCAAACTCAGAAAAAATCCTACTTTTGCAGAATTTGTGCCCACTGCTGCTTAGAGCAGCGGGCAAGTAGTAGGCCAGCACCCTAACCACTACACAAGTGTTTCTCAACTGGTGTGCTGTCAGACATGAACTGGTGCTCTGCAGAATTTTGGGAGAACTACAGTGAAAAATAAAAGGCAGTGCACAACCACTTTTTTTTATTAGAGTATGTCGTAGAATTAAAAGTTTGAGAAACACTCCACTACACCACTGACTTTTTTAAATCATTCAACTGTCAAAAACATCTTTGCTTGATGAAGATGCCACAGATGTAACTGACTGGTTGAAATTAATTATAGGGTCAAAAATAAATGTGGACACTGGGTTTATCCATACAAGTATGTAAATGACGGTGCAGTAAAACCCTGTTATTTCAATCCCGGATAATTCAAAGTACAGTGTAATTCGAAGCTAAGATCAGTCCCCAGCCAACACCATAGGATTTCGTGTACTTATTGGTACAGATTATTCAAAATACGCCTATGATGACTCCGGTGACTCACGAAAAGTTTGTTTAATTCAAAATCTCGATAAGTGTAAGGTAAGGTGTAAGTGTAAGTGGAAGGTAGGCGCACATGCCATCATATCACGTTTTTGTTCCCCATTTCTCACACACGAAATACATATAGCGCCCCAAACAGGTGACTCCCTTTGACTTGTTTAATAGTAGGATGACCAAACGTCCCATTTTCACCAGGACAGTCCCATTTTTTTTATCTAAAAAGCCATTTTGTACCGTTTTGAAGCCCACTGCAAATAAAATTTAGATTATCTGATAGTACAGCTCGTTCGAGCCGTTTTTAAAAAAAATCAAATTATTGTAAAAGTTGTCTAGAATAAAGTAGCCTTATATTCATTTTTTGAGAAATATGAACTATTTGGTATTATTGAAGACATAAACTCAAGTAACTGTACGAAATTTGATCAAGATCGTTAGAGCCGTTTTTGAAAAAATCATATGGTTGTTAAAAATGCGTAGAATAAACTTCCCTTAATTATTGAGTAATGTAAACCATTTCTTCAAATACTCTGCTCTGTATGATAAAATGTCTAAGTACGAGATTTCATTCATTTTTGCTCTACCGTTTAGGCTCTAGAGCTAGTAACAGTCAAACAGACGGCATTGCGAAAACCACTTTTTTGGATTCAGTGACACCTTAAACGTATATTTCTGTAAAAGTCTCGAGGTCGAATTTTTTCATGATAACAATACTTTCTCAATATATGTACTTCGTATATGAGAAAGTAAAAAAGTATGTATTAAGGAAATTTGGTTAAGGGTGGCAAATTTAACAATCGGCTCATCACTGGTTTTTACCATAATGTCATACAAGAAGAACACAATGCAATACATATGCAGCAGTATGGAGTATAGATGAGAGATAATCTTTCGGCACACGGTTGATTGTGTTTTCTTCGCGGCACCAAGGAGTAACTTTGAATGTACTGGGAAATTTGGGATATTCGCTGGAACCTTTTTTCATACGTGGTGGTCTTTGTGATTCGCAAACTAACATAAGTGTTCACTTCAGCTCTGTTCAAATTTGCCATGTATACTAACTTGTAAGGCCAATTCATTTGTAGAATGGATAGATAAGATTCTGTATTGCGGTTTTGCTGCCCAAATAGCTGATCGTAAAAAAGTTCGATTTTTATGAAAGTTCGTTTTTTTCGAACCCGGATATTTCTAAGTCGTAATTATTTGGTCCCTTGAACTTCGAATTAACGAGGTTTTACTATATTATGTCTGATGAAGCTCAAGATGTGCTGAGGGTGCAGTTCACAGAGTCAATTAAAGCAAAAGGGGTCCTAAAAAGCACAAGGCTTTCTCAAAAAAAGGTGTCACACAAAGAAATATTTTCCCGCTGCATAACTTCAACTCCCTTTCCATATATAAGCAATTTATTTTTATATTTTAATAATTTATTTTCAAAGCTACTTTTTATTCATGGAAAAATTTGATATTTTTCAACTTATGTATGTTAACAAGGAATCAAAACTCTATCTGGCATTCATCAAAATTAGAGCATGCTCTAATATGTGATTATAAATACTTAGTTAGCAACAGTGAAGGGACTCATACTGAAATTGTATCTTGTGTAGAGATGATTCAAATATTATATTATTATCATATTATTATAACTAGTACTTCTAGATTAAACACTCTCAACCTATATCGTATAGAATTAAAATCCAACTTGCAGGTGCTGGTGGATGGAGTTTTACAAGAACATTTAAATAAAACTATGCAGCCATTTATATTTTTTTCATCATTATCCCTCATACTATCATGGATAAAAATTTTAATCTAAAACTAGCTACATTTTATTTCATAAATCATCTTATACACCTACCCTTGTAAATTATATGACATTTAATGGTAAAACTATTAATATGGTCATTTGTGTAAAATATCTTGGCCTTCATTTAGACTCCACGTTGTCTTGGGTGTCTCATGTTGAAAAAATAATTGATAAAATTGTTCCTGTAATTGGTGTTTTAAAAAGATTGAAGTACAGTGCACCCAAATATTTGTTAAAATCTATCTACTATGCTTTAATTCAGCAGTTCCCAAACTATGGTATGCGTACCACTAGTGGTACGTGAAGCTTTTGCCAGTGGTAAGCGAGCAGAGTGAAAAGCAGCAGAATACCTGCTTCGAATAGGAAGAAGCATGGACAGATCAATTGTGGTAAGTGAGTTTGGTGCCACATTCACTACTACATTCATACTTACTAGTACTATGTGGTACGAGGAAATTTTGTCATGTTTTTGGCGGTACGCAAAAAAAAAAGTTTGGGAACTGCTGCTTTAATTGATTGTCACCTCAGGTATATGCTTAACATATGGGGATGGTGCAGTAATTACATCCTGCACAGGCTAGTAATTTTGCAGAACAGAGCTATAAAAATTCTGTTTAACTTAGATTACTTTACTTCCACCACCATAATTTATCCATCAAGCCATATTCTTCCTGTTAAATCTTATATAATCTTATTGTCAGTAATTCACATACATAAACTTAAAAATAATATGATACACTCAAATTCAACTGCGTCGCTTAATTGTCAACTTAATGCCTATTCAACAAGAGGTTACAATAAAATTTATTTATCTAATGTTAATTCTGCAAAATATGGCAGACTCTCAATTTGGTTTCAGTCTGTTAAGGCCTATAATAATCTTCCTAGTGCTCTGAGGGATGTGAGATCCCTACATGTGTTTAAGAAGAAAGCAAAAATCTATATCTGGAACAATATTGTTTTTTAATGTTTTTTAAATGTGTTTTATGACTGTAATATATTTGTTTTACTTTTCCTTTTATTTCTGTTCTTTTAATGGGCATTGAAATTTGAAATGTTATGTGATCTTAATTTAGGTATTTTTGATTACTCTTCATTTTATGAGCTTTTAGCTCTCTGGAATATTAAATAAATTTAAAAAAAGCATCTTAAAAAACACAAAATGATGATTTTAGTTGTATATACAATTTCCATTTAACTTTTTTTTTTCTTTAAAACGTAAAAATATTTTAATTCTAGAAAATAATACAGTAAACTTGATTATCCGGCACTCTATTTAGCGGCACACTTGCTCTAACGGCACATTTTCGAAGCGCTCATTACAAATCACCCCTTGTGTAACATCATATTCTCGCCAACATTCATCATTTCTGAGTTCACAAACAGTCTCCAAAGAGAGTTTTATATCACCATCAACTTCTAGATCTAATATTGCTGATCTACCAAAGGAAGAAGTTCATGCCTGTAGTAAACAGAAATTGCTTATGTTGTTATGTTTCAATTTTCTTTGTGTTAATAAAAGTATGACTGTATACAGGCAACCCCCTACTTTCTTACACATACGTTCCTGAAAACGTGTACGAAAGTCGAACATAGATTTACATGTTATAGGGGGGTTCCGTTCCCAGAGAGCCAAAAAATATTATAAAATCTCTAATTATGGTATAAATGTTTAGTTTTTTGAGCAGGGGCCTTTTAGACACAATCGTCGATTTTATAATATAGATCAGGGGTTCTGAAACTTTTGCGAGCCCTGCACCCCCACAGCGATCCATGGTAATCCTGCATCCCACCAAAATATTTTCAATGGTTATTAATTTTAATTTTTTTTAAGTTTAACTAATTATTAAATATATAGTATTTAAAATTAAATATATTTATTAAAAACTACATTTTAAACTCAATCTTTCCTCAATTCAAGACACAATAAGATTGTAATACAGGTGAGGCGACAGTTAGGCGCCTCACAAAAGTGGCTCCAGCATTTTATTACAATGGAATCCTATCCAACAATTCCATAATAGTTTTCAAGATTGTTTCTTTTTAAACAATTTTTAATGCTGTATTCATCTTGAACTTCAAAATAATCTCTCTCAGCCTTCACACGTAAAGTAGGACCGAGAGAATGACTTTGTTATAAACGTAATTAAAGGCAGAAAAATTAGCGACAGTATATCTGGGCATGGCAGTTTCAATCGCTTTGTAAACAGACCTCGAATAGTGATTATGGTTTGTTATTTCAAGGAAACAAATGTTCTTCAGTATCTCGCTATATATCTAATAAGAAACTTGGACGCATGAATATACACACTAGGACGGCAGCTGGCTAGTATGGGTGGTTCAAAATGCCTTAGCTAAAAAAATAAATAAATAAAAAAGTCAAATTGCAAGATGTTCCCATTGCACACGCTGGACCGCACTTCCCACACCCCCGGTTAAGAACCTCTGATATAGAGATAGGGCAAAATGCAATAACATATTTAAATAATTGCACAAATAAACACTGCTGCGCAGACCAAGATGCCGACGCGGCAGAAACTGGTGGCTGGCAGCCAGCACCACCACCACTCAAAATGTTCATTCGTCATTTCGCTGATGCACAAAAGTCCGAATTCGGCATACAGAAGGCGGTTTAGGGGTGTCAACGTATAATGTATGAAAGTGCAAGTTTTTTCATTAAATCAATTTGCTATTTTCAAGGTTTTTTTGTAATATTGACTAATCATGGCCCCAAAGAGAGTGATGATTGAAATGAAAGAAAAGTCGGTAAAAAGGGCGAAAAAAGTGATGAGTTTGGAGAAGAAAATTTAAGTTTTAGACAGGTTTCATCAGTTGGTAAATTACTTGGTGTGACTGAGTCCACAATAAAATCGATAAGGAAAGTTAAGAAGCGATTAGAGCTAGTGTTGCAAGTGGTATTTCAACGAGTACAAAAGTCTTTTGTACCTAGGAATCCATATGTAGAGAAGACTTTAAACCTGTGAATCGATACCCAAACTCGTAAGAAAATCTTGCTGAGTTCACTTGTCATTCGCAAGAAAGCCAAGCTACTGCACAATCATTATCTCTCAAATTGTTTTGCGGTCTTCTAACGGATATCGCCAGTGTTATCGAAGCGTGTGTAGATCGGTTCCTTGCTCTTTAAAAAAATGTGGCATTTATTCAGAACGCCACAGTACGTATTGTATTATTATATTTGTTCTTCTCCTTCACAACTGAACACACACTCGACCAGCTTAAGTCCAACGAGCATCCAACTGAAGCTAAAGATTCGCTGCTTTCAGCATGCCTAATTATTTCCATCTTTGTCTCAATCGTGTTCACTTTATGAGCCCTATGTTTCTTTCCACTTGTATTACCACTTTCAGTTTTCAGTTTCTCACTCATGTTTATAAAATAATAGATGTAAAATTACTCTTTTGAATTTTATTATATTTATGCATTTTGCTTCATTTGGTAATTTATTAAAGTGTTAGCTTGGCTGACAGAGAGCGCCACTATGAGATAGCTAGAAATGTTTGATCGTCAGCTGACGTACGAAAGTCCGAATTCAGCGTACGAAAGGTGGTTTAGGGGTGAGAATGTATAATGTATGAAAGAGCGAGTTGTACGAATGTCAAATGTACAAAAGTAGGGGGTTGCCTGTACTATGTATGGAGAAAGTAAAAACAGAAAAACGACAAGAATAAACCACTTCAAGTTGAGCGGTTTCAGTCAAAACCTAGACAGATCATTTTGTAATAAAAATCTTAATTATAAAGTTTTGTGACAATCTGGTTATTAGTTTTTGAGTTAGAGCACCCACAAAATTCCAATCACATACACACACACAGACATCTTCGCAAAAATAGACAAAATGTACTCAGGGGACCTCAACGTGTATTTCCATTGAAATTTCGAATTAAATTTTTTTCACGAATACAATACTTTTCCCTATACTACGTATGAAGAAAGTAAAAATGGATGCATAAACTGCATAAAACTTACCTGAAAAACAGTGGACAACTTTCCAAACTTGTTGAAGTCAACTCGTTTGTATTCTTCATCTTCATTCACAACAAGATCAGGTTTACCTATGATAATATAAAAATCAAAGTAAAAGATTGTAAAACTGGATGTCAATAAATTGCTAGGGACATTTTTAACACAAGTACAATAGGTGCAACACACTAACAAGCCCCAAGTAATGCAAAGTAATTCCCAGATGGTGTGACCTGCATGTTTATTCTCGCTCAGAAGCTTGCTTTTGTAATCATAACCATCAGAATAACTGTCAATAAATAACTCTTCCTCTATTTGCACATTCAGCATTTTACGTTCAATTAAAATTTACAAATTTAGAGAATGAAAATTATAGCTAATCAGTACAAGAAAATTGCAGAGTAGTTTTAAATCTTAAAAACTCGCCTGTAAATTACACCAATATTTTTAACCCTTTACGGTCTATTACCCATAGCATGATGCTGCCTCTACAGATCCAAATTAGTTTTTGTGTTAAAACAGAAGGAGAGGATAGCTCTTAAAATATTTCTTTCATTTTACTCCGATTACCCTGCAGAATCACTAAGAATTACAAAAAAAATGAAAGATCACGGTGCACTGGGTGTGCCAGCGGATCGCATGAGGGAACACCCCAATGGTGAACCTGGTGCATCCAAGGACCAGAAAGGGTTAAAGGAATGGGTCATGACTCAAGATTATGGCGGAACATAATAAGTAGGATTGTAATGACCATGACAATAATGCAAACACTGACTGCATATTGGTTGAAAGATTAAAAATCAGCCAAGGAATGAATGACTATTATTCCCATCTATTCCCTTATGATCAAGGATAATGAAAACTATTTTCTTTTTTCGGGGTTCACAGAGTTCAGTTGTCTTCCAATGAACACATTACAAATAGAAATAATTTGAATTACCTTTTCTCTGAGGTATCTTTACTTCCAGCAACTCTGACTTGAATACACCATCAACATATCCTTTAGCACTCCTCTTGTAGCTACCGACTGCAAATTCATCTTGTTCAGCACGACTGATTCCTAACTTTTTGGCTGTATTTTCAGCACAATTACCCATATGTATCTTGTTATATACATCAGTTAGGCCATCAAAAACAATGCCATCCTAAAAAGAATTCAACCAAGATATGATATTCTAGGCTGTAAATATAATCTTCTCAAACCATAAACTATAACAATGGATTTACATTCCCATTCACATTGATAAATTAAATCCTTTATTATTTTAATGGTACATGGAAAGTATAGTTATGGCTTCTTTTTTATAATAACAAAATGCTCTTCCTGTAATGTTAATGATATTGGTTGATTTCAAAGTTAACATAAAAATGTTTACTATTAGCAAAAAACCATTAAATCTTTATGAATAGTTAATTAATAAACTAAAATTAAGCTGAAATATATCATTTAAAGAAAGTATGGTAATATCTTTTCAGCATTTCTGGGATAGGGACAGAAATTAATCTATTATTTTGTTTTAACTCTAAAAATGTAATTTATCTTAATGCTGTAACTTTTTCTTGAATTACTATTCAACAAAACTTACATAAATAATCATTCTTGTGGGAATAAATCAAGAGATACATAAAATAATCTTTTCCTTTAAAAATAATATTTCCATACCATTAAATTAACACCACCATAGGTTGTTGCTCCACGTTTCATATAAAATGGAACATTAGACATTGATTCCATTCCCCCAGCAATCATAACATCAGTTTGACCACACATGAGGTTTTGGGCTGCAAGCATTATTGCCTTCATACCTGATGCACACACCTTGTTAACGGTTGTGCATGGTATTGACTTTGAAAGACCTGTACCAGAAATAACCAAGACTGTTAAAGTATTAAAAATAAAAGATTTAACAGTAACATTTTCATTTCAAAGAATGATGAATTGAAAACAACTAAAGCAATAAAAAAACATCTAATATAAGATTCTCACTACCAAGATTCCTTTGGTATAAAACAAATCTTGTTTACTTGACATCTACTAAATTTTCTGATGCCCAGATAAGTGAAATCCGGGTAAAAGGTTCTATACTGTATATATCTAATAGAGTATTTATTTTATCCACATTTTGTAGAAAGTCGCTATCACTCATAGCATTGTTTGCTCTAAAAGTAAGGCATACTTGGAAGCCTGCATGCACTTATAAGGGCATTATGTTGCACATTTTATTATTTTTGTCATGTTGTGCCAATGGCACAAAACTGTCATGGGTATTAATATTCAAAATATGAACACGGTTATAAGATGAAATTACATGTGAGATTTTGTTCGTGTCCATTCCAGAGGTGGCTGAAGAAAGTAGGAAACTATGGTTGTAGAAACTGTGGTAAAATCATTGACGTCATGCTTCTGGAATGTCCTCTGCCCAAACTCCTGATTCCAGCTCAAATACGGCATATCTGTAAGCGGTTGCTGAACTAAGAGCGCCAAATATTGCCCGTTTGGCAATGAGCAAACACGTTTGATTGAACAATTGTTCTCTTCAACTTGTAAAGGTTAATTTGCAATACTATATTAACTGGATGTAGTGGCACAGTTGTGTCTGGACTGGAAGCATTATGTGTAAGGAGTATATCAAATGGATCGAAGATCCAAATCATGACATGACAACAGGACAAATGAAACAGCCCTTGGATTTCATGTGTTTGTGAGCAGGTGAAAAATCCTAGGCAGTTGGTAAATTACAGGGCCTGTGTCAGGCATATGCAAAATAAGCAAAACTTACAGGTACCACTACAGAGGGATGGCAAAATCAATATTTTGAATTTTGAAAAATTCCTTGTTCTATAGGTTTATTTTTACAGAACATGAAAATATCATAAGCAAACAATATATGATCCCATGTTATATCAGTTATATATTTTTTAAATGCCTATCTCTGCCTCCATTCAGGTATGGTTCCCTGTAAATGGTGTAGGCCACGAAAATGCAGAATAGACAATCAGAAGCTTTGTTTAATTCCACCAATGACAACGTGTATTCAGTTTTCTCTATGGCTGCCTGCAAGATGTCAGTGGTGTGTACTTGGACAAATAAAAATGGCAATAGAAACTGGCAGAATGTCTTTTATATAAAAACAACAGGAAATTCCACTGAGGTGTTACTCACACTGGAATGAAGCACTCATGAGGCTAATCAAGTGATTTGTGCAGAAAGAAAGTCTGAAAATAAATTTTAATTAGGCATTTGTGACAAGCAAATTTTTAAATTGACAATATAACAATTTCTTTTTCTGTAATTAAGTTAATCATTTACCAAACTATAGTTATTTAATGATTTGTTATAAGTTATTGTGTTTAGTTTAATAAGTAGCATTTATTATTAGGGTAAACTTAATATATGTTCTATAATTATCTTTTCTTTATTGAGAAATATATCATTATTATTATTATTATGTGCCTTAATTATTTTATTTGCAGCAATTTTTCAGCTCAATTATATATACCGTAATTTTCCAATTATAATACGCACTCTATATAATATGCACCCATGTTTTTACAAGTGAAATGTGAAAATTGTATTATCACCATGTATAATATATGCAACCCATTTTTTATAAAAAGATCACTGTAATTTTTCACTTGGTTATTAGCAGTATTGAGACAGTTCTCTCGCCTTGCTGCCAAGTGAGATATGTATGAGTGTGTTTACGAAAACTTCACGTCTATGTAGTTTTGACTTTCACTTTAAAGATCGATACAATGTATAAAAACATGTCTCAATGTCGCATTGTGTAATAATCTGATCAGTTGATGTGCTATCATTGAGTGTAATCTTTCTAATGATGGGGTTTTCTGATGGAGATAATAGACTTATTTTCTCATTACTTTCTTAGAATAAATAGCGAAAAATCTTACACAAAGAAATCGATAATATCTAAAAGAGATTTAGAGACGTAAATAAATACATAGTTAGGAATTGATTGAGATCGCGTTTGAAGAAATAAAGCAAATCATTTTTAGCCGCATCAACCAGTGGAGTAGATGTCGTTGTAGCAGAGGGAAATTAGTTTTTCCTAACCAAAACATTTTTTTTAAATATCCTATTGAACTTTTTCTTAAGACAAAACCTTTCTCTTCAATAATGTGAAAACCAATCGAATAAAAATTAAAAACTTATTAGAATATAGGGAATTAAAACTAGCACGGCATGGGTCCGTACCATGCACAGAGGCCAGCGATACAGTGAGAAATCAAATGTCCGTACTATGCACAGAGGCTGGCACTGAAGGGTTAAAGGAGATGGGATTTGAGTGGAAAGTGTATACAGGACAGACACTTTTGGTGGAGCGACCAGACATATGTTCATGGAGATGCCGGTATTTGAGAAGTGTTCGAAACATCGTTTTTGAAGATATTATTTGGGTCGATGAGACATGGGTAAACACTGTTCATACTGTCAAAAAAGGCTGGACAGATGGTACAACGAAAGGCAATTACCAACACCCACAGGCAAGGAAGGAAGACTCATAATTTGCCATGCTGGAACATCTCAGGGTTTCATTGAAAATGGATTGCTGATTTTTCATTAAAAAAACGTGGGATTACCATGAACAAATGAACCATGAAAAGTTCAAGTTATGGTTTGAAGAACAATTGATTCCAAACCAGCAAACATCTTCCACAATAGTTATGGATAACGCCCCGTACCATTCAGTACAAATAGATAGGCCTCCAAGGAAGTCAGATTTATAACTTGGCTGAATAACCATGGAATAGAGGTCACAGTTGACATGAGGAAAGTAGAACTCATGGATCTTGTGGAAATGAATAAACCGCGTTTCCCACGATACGCCATTGATGAGCTAGCAATGAAACATGGTCATAGAGTGATTCGCTTACTACCGTATCATTGCCACTTCAATCCTATTGAACTGATATAGGTGCAAATTAAAAATTATGTTGTGGAAAATAATAAGAATTTCACCATTTCGGAAGTCCAGAGTGTGATGATGGAGGCCATTGAGAAGGTTACCGAAGAAAACTGGGCTCATAAAAAACTTATCACTGAGAATGTTTGGAAAAAAGAAGGGCAGATTGAGGAGTGCATAAAAGAAATTATTATTTCTTTAAGTTCAAGTTCGTTCATCAAGCAGTTCTGATGAAAACTTCTCCACCGAAGTGGGATCCAGTGAAATGAAAATGTATGAGGATAATAGTGTGTTTCTATTAGAGTACCTAATTAAAAGAATATGTTAGGTTACTGCTGTTCTATGTATAGCCAATAACATAGTATGTGTGTCTTATCGTGAATTAATTTTTTCCATTTTAAAACAGTATATAATGGGATAAACTTCTAATTTTTATTTTGTAATTTGCTACATGGTTTAATTGCTATCGCAGAAATAAAAAATTAGCATAGCATTCATTAAGATTCAAATAATACACTTTGGAACTGTTTTCTTTTTGGTCAAGAAATTAAAATTAAAATCATGTTCTACTTCTACCCTTATTTCTTCCAAATGCTTGATAATGAAAGATTCCTTTTATTTCAATTGAGTAAAATACTTTTTACTGATGTATGCATGTTAAACTATCAGGTGCTCCAAATTGTTATAATAATAATAATTTATTTAGTACAAACAGGTTTCCCCAATTACTTATACTATAATAAAAGGATGCCACAGCCGTAAAACAATGGTAATAACAATTACATTAAAATAAACACTAAGCAAACGGTATTAAAATAATATAACAGCGAAGTGTTATCGTCTATTGAAAAATTTCATATGCTTTCTTTTTTAAAGTATACAATGTGTCGTTAAAAAAGTCGATGTATCAAGTAAGTTCATTGGCAACTTTGATTACTCTAGGAATGGTCGAATATTTGTGAATATTTTATTTTTGGAAAAAGGCACAGCCAGAAGAGGCATATGCCGAGTTCTGCAGGAAGGAACCACAAGGCCAAGCAGTCCAACTAAAAATCTCGAGTCAATGACACCATTTAACACATTGTGAACAAAGGAGACATCATAAACTTTTCGTCTTAGCCACAAGGATGAATTCCAAACAGTTTGCATAAGTCAGTGTAGCCATCCCTGTTGTAAACAACATTTTCCTTGTAGCACAGCCACTAAATAAACTGTTTTTGCACTCCTTCAACAACATCGATTTTGGTTTTGTGCACTGGGTTCCAAATAACACTTGCATATTCTAAGGTCGGATGAACTAAGGTTGTGTAAAACCATATTATGGTAGAATGGGAGAAATTGTTAAATGAGTTAAGTTTGATGAAACCCAGAAGTCTAAATGCTCGGGAGCATCTCCCTGAGGTGGACATTAAAGTTTAATTTAGAGTCTAGTGTTATACCAAGATCTTTAATAGTGTCAACTCTTTTGAGTGGAGTCCCATTAATGCTGTAAGGGTGCAAAATAATTGTTTTCTTGAGAGAGAACGAGATCGCTTTACAACTCTAAATCTGACTGAAATAACATTCTTACGTGTTATAGTTTAGTTTAGTTTAGTGTTTGAATACCCAAGAAAACAAATCTTCATTAAACTTTATATCATTTGCTTTATAAATTTCTATTATACTTGGATAAATACAAATAAACTGCGTTTATTCCTGGAAGAGGTTCTTTTGAAAACGACTGTTTTATGGTGGCATCTTCGTTTGATGTTTACTTCGCATCGGAACTTCAAAACGTGTGGTTTGACAATGCTGCTCCCCTATTACGCACCAGTCCATAAACGCCTCAGGGACGTATTGTATCTCACGTACTATAGCTTTCGATTGCCAATCGAGCGAATTGTTCAGCTTTATCACTCTTAAAAGCATATCAAAGAAGGGGCAACCTTTTAAATGAATGGCAAAAACAAAGATACAAATATCTTAATGGGAAGGCACCCCTGACTAGTTGGCGCCCGGATGCTGTGAACCCCTTGCATCCTGGGTTGGTACAGCCCTATTCTTCAGGTCCCATCTCCGTTTCTACAATATTGCAATATATTCACCTAGGTTATAACATATTAACGCACTCGGTTATAGTGACTGTGGCATTTTTCCCAGCCCTCGGGACTTTGTCCGAATCCTGAGGGACTTAGTCCAGAATCCCGTGGTGTGTCGATCGACAAAGGCTGGCGAGAGAAACCAAGGCCAAACAAATCACCCCTCCCCTGGACTCCGCTCCGCTGAGATGCCGCAGACTTTTCTGGACGTCTAAATTTATACGCCAAAAAGTGTGTCCTCCCTTCAGTCCCCTTCCAGTTCAATGAACTTCAAGTCAAGAACTGCAAATCAAGAAACTCCTGTTTAAATGTCCACCAATCGCGACTCACCACCTGGAAATTCCAGAGTGACCTGTGAAACCCTTCCCTCTTCTCTGGGAACTCTGTCGAGGCAGTGAGGCGGCTTTTGCTTTCTCTCACTCTCTGGCCAACTGTAGCAGCTAAATCTCGCCAGGTAGCTTCGACATCAGCTGAGCTAACCACACCTGAACTCTCTAGCGAAGTCCACAGTGCACAAACCGTACAGTAATTTGGTGAATTCTAAGTAGTTATTTTGTTATTTTATTTTTATATGGTTAATAAATTAACTATTAACCAAAAGTTATTTTCGTGTAAATTGTAATCTATGTCGCATACCCAATTGGTATCGCTTCATGACAATGGAAGTTAGTAGTAACAAATATTTGTATGCATATGAACAGGGTCGGCACAACATATTTTTGTATGTGGGGGTGAGAAGAAGAGAACTAATATCATATAAATGTCACTAAATGATTTTATTATTAATTTTTGCTGATCACCAAAACGTTGAAGTACCAAAGTCAACCTCTTGATCGCACGGGTGGGGAGGAATCCAACGGTGGAAACACTTTACTCAGTGTGGTTTGCACGAGCCGTTTTCTAAACTAAGTCAGTAGACATCAATTTTAATGAAACAACACTAACAGTATGGTTAGCAGATATCAATTCATATGCAGAAATTGACCATGATGTTATAACAGCAGAAGCTCAAACGGACCTGGACATCATGAGAGGTCATGGAAAGGCAGTATGGAAAGTGTCGCAAAGAAGAAGATGAAGAAATGGTAGAGGATCAAGACAAACCAGGTCCCACGATTAACAAATCTATGCAAGCAATAAAAGTAATATCATGGTTTTTATGAATTGAAAGAGACTTATAAAAAGACATTTAGTATTATTCACTGCATTGAGGAGGACCTCGAAAAACATTTCAAGTTGGCAATACAACAGAAAAAATACGATTATTTTACTAATCATCAAAAATATTTTTATTATATCATAATATAATGTACTTTGTATTGTCATAATGTAATATAATGTTTTAAGGTACTTATTAGATCATAATATATTTAGAATTTGGAAACTAATTCTGTTCCCATGCACCTTGGTTATAAAGACAAATTTCCAAAACGCCACATGCACATATTTTGAGTTACAGCTAACCATTAATAATACTAACATACAGTCTAGGCAGTGGTGTTTAATCCTTGGATAACTGTATATGAAAATTACATAATGTGTCACACAGTGCTTCTAAAGCATTGCGACTAATTGGAGAAACAATTTCAAATTTCAAAATAAATATGAAAGCATGTTACCGGCAAACAGAGTTGCTTGCCTTGCTGGTGCTTGTCCTAGTCCTGCTTGGCATACATTTCCCATATATACTTCTTTAATTTCATCTTTTGGGATTCCAGCCCTTTCAACTGCCGCCTATTTAAATGAATCAGCATTATGCGTAAAAAATGTCTTGCATTACTTTCATACATGTCTATTAATACAAACCTGAACTGCAAGTGCTCCTAACTTAGTAGCTGACAAAGGGGAGAGAGCACTACAAAATGATCCCATTGGAGTTCGTACGGCTGATAGTATAACAACATCATTAAGTGATGATTTTGAAGAAAAGAAGCGTTTGTTCGGAATGAATACCTGTAATTACAAATGATGATTTAACTATTGTACTTAAAATATAAATATTAATATAATATTTTACAAATTATTCTACTATAATTAAATATGAATGGAAGAAAATTAAAACAACGCACCGATTTTTTCAACCCAAAACGAATTGTAGCCATGTCTATTCGTAACAGTATGCAAGAACTCCTCAATAATCACAAAATTTCCAATAACTTCGATACGACAACCCTTGAGCAGTTCCCGACAAGACTATATTAATCTCCGTTATCGCAATGGATCATGGTCGGACATATGAAAATTTAAAACGAAATAATGGAATGATGATTTACAAATAATCGTGCATGAGCTCACAATTTTTAAAAAATATTTCTTCATCATGTGAAATAATACAAATAGTTTATTTATAAGCTAAAATTAATAATACTAATTTTAAGAAATGATAAAACGTTATTTCTCCACCGCGTTATTTGAATGCTCTCTGATTTAAAAAATTAAGCATCGATAAGTGAAATGGAGGGGGGCACTCCTATAATCACTTCTGAAATTGTTTCAAAGGTTGTTACATATATTTTAATTGTATGTATGGTTATAAAAATCTATTTCATGCAATTTACTTCATTTAATAGGTTGAAAGTGATAACCCAGATGTTCCGTCGCATTTGAAAAGACCGAAACGCTCAAAGTTTAACGATCTTTCAAGGTTCAAGTATTTATTACTTAATTTATAAAATTTGAAGCAATCAAT
Source organism: Uropetala carovei (assembly GCA_036926305.1). Taxonomy (NCBI): domain Eukaryota; kingdom Metazoa; phylum Arthropoda; class Insecta; order Odonata; family Petaluridae; genus Uropetala; species Uropetala carovei. The sequence goes on from JAXCHB010000141.1 coordinate 5,779,925, forward strand.
CCGCTTTTAATTATAACTCAAAGTATTTAAATTACAGGAAAGCATATATAAATGTTCACGATACTATTCATAGCCACGGAATGTGGTCTCATATTGGACCATCTGATTTTTCGGATGACGAAGAAAATGGCACATCGTGTACACAAACAAAAAATATGGTTTCTATTGGTACTAATATTTTCTAATTAATGAGATTTATTGCGTCAGAAAGCAACAACTTATATATGTCGTTTTCTTTAGCTCGAATATTTTATGCCAGAATACAGAAAGAAACTGAAGAGTTTATTCAACACATCGAGAACCAGTCGCGATCTCAGGAAGCTTTAAGTTCAGTTAACGCACGGCAAAATTTTAGGTTTGTTTGAAGAAGGCTCAATTTATTAGTAACCTAACATTGCATCAACTTAAGGTGTTTGCTGTTTATTTCAGTGCTGAAGATGATAATGCTCTACTCAAGATGAAATATCTTTTGATGATTCATACTGCTTGTTCAAACATAACTAATTTGTTAATGCATCCTCCATGACTGAGAAATTAATTTTAATTATTAATGGTTATATATTCTAAAATAGTTATTTTTATTTCATTGTAACTATCGTTAGCTGTATTGCAGCTTTATTTGTCATCAAAATATATAGTTTAAAGTTGGGATGTCTTTCTTTCATTTATCCTTTTCGCAGTCAGCTGAAAAAATGTCAAGTGTATGATGAGCTTGGATCTGTTAGACCTAAAGTCATGCTCTAATTACATATAGGTTTATTAAGTTTCAATTTGTTGGATCCAAACAACTATGCTCTATTTAAATGTTTTATACAAAGATTTTTATTTGAAAATTTGCTTCATGTTATTTATAGATTTCAGAATAACTGCTGCATACATCAGAATAAATAGAAAAGAATCCATTGTATAAATTTGTATCTAGTATGTGGTAGCAGGGTTAACAAATTTGGCATTTTTGTATCAATTTTTATTTTTGTTAAATGCAGTATCTGTAAATCATGTAACTGTATTTTAGTCACAAGAAACTGTTACATGTATGGTGAAAATATTTTTTTAAATTCAATGAAAAGAAGAAGAATACTTCTGGTTTTGACAAAGAATCATAATCTGGTCAGTTGGATGCTCTACCATTGATATCAACTCAAACAGATAATCCAATATAATACCATCTTGATGAACATTTTATTTTAATGTCTTGGCCAAAAGTAATTCAACAACCATATTCAATTTCTTTCATCATATAGTAATTGTATTTCTAATAATTATGGAATTGCATCATATTGGCATACATATTTTTATCAAAACTAACTTCCTCAATTTTATTAAACATTTTAAAATAATTTTAAATTACCTATTTTAAGCATGTGCAATGTAAATATTGTAATGAAATGGATATTGATTTTTGTTACTATCCTGTTATCTCCCCTCAAAGGGTATTTCAATGTTATAATGACTTGGTTGACATTGTTATAATGCTATAATTTCCCAAATAATGAAGATGCAGTAGCTTTCCTAACCCATGACTGATTGGCTGGTCTCGACATTTACACACCCATTCACCCGGACAATGGGGAGGGATATTTGGTTCCGGGTGAGGCAGCACCCGGAGATGACTACCCATTAAAATAAAGCGAGCCGAAGACTCGTCAATATATCCTTCCATTTGCGGCGCAACAGTCAAGAGGATATAACATTGAAAGGATATATTGATGAGCCTTCAGCTCACTTTGTTTTAATGGATAGATGTCTCCAGGCACTACTGCACCTTTCGCCTCGCACGGAACCAAAGTATCCCTCCCCGTTGTCCGGTGATTGGGTTTGTAAATGTCAAAACCGGCCAATCAGTCATTGGAAGGATATTTAACGTTTCCTTAGTGACCTTAAAAATTAATAATTTTTTTGGGAGAGATAACAGGATAGTACCAAGTTCTGAGATAGAATCATGACAGGACATTATTAAAAAATCTGATGTGGCCAACGCATGACTTTCTCCATATTTGGGGTATAGATATTTAAATTATTATGAATAGCATTATAAGACAAAATTATTATTTTATATTTTAAAAGAATATAGTTGTCCTTATTGCTGTAAATTAGGTATATTTTGAATGTTTACAGATTTCACTGCTACATGGTGGTGGCGCTGTATACTGGAAATTTACAAATAAGCAAAATATCTCCAAAATGGATGGTTCTACAAAATTTGTTTCAAACATAACCTGGAAGAAATATTATTCTCTACAACTTTGGTCCTTACGGAGATTACGAATAACGATGTTTTTAAGATATTTGACGGAAACCGAAAAAACCGATTATTTATAAATAATTCCTAAACAATAACTACTATGGAAAATTGTTTCAAATGAAAGTTGCAGGAAATTATATTATTTATAACATTTGTATAGAATTGTATATATTATAAAGATGTTTTAACGGAGAAATATCGCAAAAACCGAATCAAGTTTCGAATAAACCTCGACTTCTGGTTAACCGTTATTGTCCAAAAACTAATCAGTTCTTTGTGCTCATGCTAAAATGTTATATATGAAGTTTGGTAATGATATGACAAGTACTTTTTGAGTTAGAGCACCCACAATCACATACATCCATTTATCCACACACACACACACATCATTCCGAAAAGTCTAAACGTGTTCTAGGGACCTCAAAACGTGCATTTGCGTTGAAACCTCGAAGTCGATTTTTTTCGTGATCACAATACTTTCCCTATACTATCTATGGAGAAAGTAAAAATCTGATGTGGCCAACACATGACTTTCTCCATATTTGGGGTATAGCTATTTAAATTATTATGAATAGCATTATAAGACAAAATCATTATTTCATATCTTAAAAGAATACAGTCGTCCTTATTGCCATAAATTATATTTTGAATATGTTGACAGAATTCATCACCAGATGGTGGCGCTGTATACTGGAAATTTATGAAAAATTAACTATCTACTAAATGGAAGGTTCTGCAAAAAATTGTTTCAAACAAAACTTGGAAGAAATATTATTCTCTATAACTTTGGTCCTCACAAAGATTACCAATAACGACGTTTTTAAGGCTATATTTGACGGAAACCGAAAAAACCGATTATTTATAAATAATTCCTAAACAGTAACTGCTATGGAAAATTGTTTCAAATAAAAGTTGTGGGAAATTACATTCTCTATAACCTTTGTATCAGATTATATATACATTAATGACGTTTTAACGGAGATATTTTGCCATAATAGCCATAATTTCATTCCCACTCAATTTCAGTACCAGCAATTTCACTCCCACTGACTTCATTCTTTTTGTAAATAAGCAGTAAATGTAATATTTATTTTAAAATAGTTTATGATAAGCATTAATACTAATAAACGCCTTTAATATGAATGTGTTGAAAGCAATTATTATCTATCTATATATCTATCTATCTATAGTTCACCCTGCAAGCCACCGCAATGGTGTGTGGCAGGGGGTGCAATAGCACCAAGGTAAAGCGCATAATAATGTATAGTATCACTCTACGTCGGCTGATTTCCTTTCGTAACTTCTGTTCTGCTCAGCTATCGTTCTAGGGAAAAACGAGCCTTTATACCTCTCAGTCCTACAGGCTATCTCTCTTATTTTACGAGGATGGTCCGTTCTACCAATATAAGTTGGCGCTCTTATTATTTCTTCGACATCGCTGGAGAATATATGCGTTCTAAATCTTTCGAGAAGTTTTAACCTACAGTGTGATCGGCGCTCAGCTAGTGATTCCCATCCTAAGTCCTGTATCAAGGCTGTAACACTATTGTTTCTATCGTAACAATTTTTGACGAATCTAGCGGCTTTTCGCTGCACTCTTTCTAACTCTGAGATTGATCTTTTCACGTACGGATCCCATATGCTCGACGCGTACTCTAATAGCGGTCTTACTAACGAGAAGTAACATGTCTCTTTGACTTTTTCCTCACTTTTACCTACTATGCGTTTGATGAATCCTAGTTTCTGTTTAGCCTTCCCGCATATATTTCGTATGTGCATATCCCACGAGAGGTTGCTTGTTAAAGTAACGCCTAAGTATTTGACGGAATCGGCTAGTTTTAGCTGGACGCCTTCAACTGTGTAATTCGTCGTGTCAATGTTTTTGTTTCCCCAGAATCTCATAAAGGAACACTTTCCTAAGTTCAATTCTAACTGCCACTCTTTACACCACTCGAGTCATCGTCAGAAAGTAATAATTGATCATTAGGACTGTTAATCTCTCGATCCTTTTAACATTAATAACCTGATTTTTCACATAGAAATTTAGTGAAATGTTCAGAAGAAATACGTTTCATTAAGGATGTTGCAATCATTGAATAATAAATACACCTGTGCAAAATTATGATTGATTTTGGGTAAGCTTCTAATTATAAGAACCCGATTTTTTGCATCGAAATTTAGTAGAGCATTGAAAACTCATAACTACGGAAGACAAACTAATGAAACACAGTCTACATTGGTATCGATCATTTTAGAATTTTATAACAATTACAAATATGCAGCAAAAGAATGAAAATGGAGGGGGGGGGGGGGAAGGGGGGAGAGAAAAGGGGGTCTGGTGGAAGATAAACTAATGAAACACTGTCGACATTGGTATTGATCAACTAAGCATTTTATAACAATTACAAATATGCAGCAAAAGAATGAAAATGGAGAGGATTATGGAATGATAAATACGCTAATCATTTTAATAACTATATTTATTCAAGGATGTACTAATAGCAGAATGTTGAAAATGCTGAACATTTAAAAGAAAATGTATTTATTTAAGGAAGTTTCAATAATTGAAAGATAAATACATATAAGAAAAGACATTATGAATGATCGAAAAATAGAATGATAAAAAGAGTAACTATGTTTAAAAAATACAATTATTTTTGGATGTAGCAAACACTGAATGTGATATTTATATCAGGAATTTACAATCACTGTACATTAAATTTACTAAGCAGATTTAGACATTTGATTTAAGGAACTATTAAAATTGATGCAAATTATATGCATTCCCTTTTAAAAAGTCCATTTTGTTATTCAATTAACGATTTTAGCCATTTGTTCACATCCTTACATTTTTTTCTTTCCTGTCACATCACCCTGTAAAAATTACATTTTTTGAGCTGAGCCAAACTTTCTTCTTTCTTTAATGTTGAAATTAATTTCCAAATATTTAGATGCATGTAGGATAAGAACTTTGGAGCGCGTTGTGGTAACCCTCAACATTGTTATTCATGCATGGCATATCTCCTTCAGTTCGTGCATGAACGTTCCAAGTTTCTACTGGAAAAGTAGGAGTTATTCTTCTATCACCTCTACCCCTTTCGCATCCAATGTACGTCATTTCGAAATATGTCACCAATTCTTGAGGAAGTTCGTCATCAACGAGCTTCTCAAATCCATCAATGACATCTTGAATCGGTAGAAATGCTAGGGAAATGAAGCATCTAACCTTTCGACTAAAATCTGTATCTTGGTGGTATCTTTCTTTCAAACCTATAGCAACCACTTTCGATAAATATTCTGGGCAAGGTGAAATAGGCAACAAGACAGAAGCGGTCGGAAAGGTTGAGGAAAATCCATTTATATGGGATTTTTCAAAGTCCATTGCCAAACTTTCAGAATTCACCCCTGGATACCTTTCTGAAGAGTCGAGTGTAGATCTCTTCTGTCTTGTTTGGAAGAAGTGCAAATAGTCTTGGGATGCTGAATGATCCAACCTGAACATGAAGAACGTACAACTGATAAAAGATATTTGGACAGCATTTAAAAGTTCCGCAGCCCACCCAATTTTTTATTCGTTCTAAATCATCCAACCTCTTCTCTGTTGCAAACACGAGAAATCTATTTTCATCATTCTCACCACTGTCAAATTATAAGAAGAGTTCCCCAGTACTTAAACATTTGAACTCGTCAGGAATTTTGTAGCCAGTCCTATTCTGAGGAATTGGAGGGGCTCATATTGCTGCTTTACGCTAATTTCTTATGTTCCGATATAATGGCGAGGTAGACGGTAGCTCTGACATTTCGTCTTCCTCCAGGTTCTCAATAGCTGCAGCAATTAATGACCGAGACGTTACGTGGGAAGAGATTGAGGCAACCTTCAAGTCATCTAAAGTTTTTAGAATTTTTGGTTTAGCAGCAGAGGAGCTATGATGGTGTTCACCAATCCATTTTATAATAGTGTATTTCTCATCATTCGTCCAAGTGTGCACTTGAGCCTTACAAGAAAATTGGAAAAGTATCCATAATCACCAAATCAGGAATAATTCCGAGTGGCTAAATACATAAAAGAGATAAAAATCATAATAAGGCTGGGTGCTGCAACATCCTCAAAAAACAGTAATCTGCCAATTTCCATGAAAGCATAGCACAATTTTAAAACATACCAACTTTGAACAAGAAGTAAGGAAAAGCGTCTGTAATCACCAAATCAGGAGGATGTTTCTCATACAACTGCTCAAGCAAGACTGACAATATTCTTACCAATAATCTGGAGTAGGGGTGGATATTAGTACAGCATTTTCCTCTAGTGAAAGGTTATTCCATTCATATACATAGTACAGTGGGTTCTGCTTATTAGAATCAAGTCAGGAAACCATTATTTGATTCAATTAACAGGTTGATTCGATTATGCGGAGGTTGAGTACTTTAGGTGTGTTAAATGAGAAAATGCTAAAATAGAATTTATACATATGAACTTTAATTAAATTTAAACACTTACTTTATCCAATATATATATTATGTTGTTTTAAAATAATTTTCCAATGTCTTTTGAAACAAATTGTCATTACAGTGGGTTCCACTTATAGAATCACTGGTTAATTGAATCAGCCACTTTATTGAATCAAAATAGGAAAACCCGAAATTGATGCTTAAGTCATTATCTCACCAATTTAACAGCATAAAATAATTTAAATTTGGTTGCAAAAAAGGGTGAATAGTGCAGCATATTTGTAATTGTTATAAAATTCTTAGTTGATCGATACCAATGTCGACAGTGTTTCATTAGTTTATCCTCCACCAGACCCCCTTTTCTCTCCCCCCCCCCCTCCATTTTCATTCTTTTGCTGCATATTTGTAATTGTTATAAAATTCTAAAATGATCGATACCAATGTAGACTGTGTTTCATTAGTTTGTCTTCCGTAGTTATGAGTTTTTAATGCTCTACTAAATTTCGATGCGAAAAATCGGGTTCTTAAAATTAGAAGCTTACCCAAAATCAATCATAATTTTGTACAGGTGTATTTATTATTCAATGATTGCAACATCCTTAATGAAACGTATTTCTTGAGTTGTTAAGCCTTCTGAACATTTCACTAAATTTCTATGTGAAAAATCAGGTTATTAATGTTAAAAGGATCGATAATAATTGCTTTCAACACATTCATATTAAAGGCGTTTATAAGTATTAATGCTTAACATAAACTATTTTAAAATAAATATTACATTTACTGCTTATTTACAAAAAGAATGAAGTCAGTGGGAGTGAAATTGCTGGTACTGAAATTGAGTGGCAATGAAATTACTGGTACTCATTTTACCGTACGGAAATTACTGGTACTTAAATTAGTAACACCTGCTCTGCTTCCACTTTTAAAATAGGTGTTACATGGACTGATTTCCATTTAATAAGAAAATGACTACAGTGAAACCTCGATTTTACACTATTGAATGGACAACCTAAAATAAATGTAAAACCGAGGGAAGTGTAAAATCGGGGAAATGAAAATTATGTAATATATAAAAAAAATGTGGCTTGCTTTATATCATAACTTTGGCAAGCCATCTAAAATACATGTTTAAACTCAATAACAGTGTAAATGCAAATAAGCTAACCTACATAGCATTTCATATCTTTAACCAGTCAAACAGAGTCAGTTTGAAACGTGTTTCAACATGCGCATCAACTTGAGCTAAAATACTACCACTTATCGTAAATACTTTCCGTTTTGCTTTATTCATTTTTCAGGCCAAAGAAATTAATTAAGTAATGGATTTCGATGTTTATAAACAATGCCAAGCGACGTGTAGATGTCGTCAACTTCCTACTAAAATGACTGCGATTGACCTATACATAAATGGAATACCGCATTTATATACAAGGCCTAGCATCATGTTGATATCAACTTCCTACTAAAACAAATGATTGCAGCTACCCAAGCGGAACAGTGAGCACACTAGTGTGTTCGTGTCTTTGGATTGCCACATGAGGTTGCAAAACTTTCACATGCAAAGATATGCATATTTTAACATATTTAAATAAATAAAATAAACTTTGTAACTTTTGACGCATGTATTTTACAAGCACGACCGATTTGGTCCTGTTAGAGACATCGTCAGTCATTGTAATGTCATGACGTCTTTAATGGGACAAAATCGGTCATGCTTTTTAAACATGAGTGAGTTTAACAAAGTTAAGACTAAAACTATTGAATATAGCCTATTTTAATCTTGTGTACAAACGGAACACTGCAGGTGATTCTTTAGATTTTCCAAATTAGAAAACTGTAAATGTAAAATCAGGTGATTTTCCGTTGTCAGGACTCAAAAAATAATGTGCAAATTCGGGGAAAATGTAAATTAGAGGAAAAGTAAAATTGGTTAAAATTTTACATTGTTCTTATGAGCATTTGGCTGGGACCAGACAAAAAATGCATACAATCGGGAAAACATAGAATCCGAGAGTGCAAAATTGAGGTTTCACTGTATTTAAAAGGCACTTGTTAAAGATGATTGTTAATGGTTAACATAGAGCCTCCAATGTATTCTTTAAAAAGACAGAACTAAATCAATCAGAGCCAGATTTATTTTTATCCAGGGATACAAGTAAATATCTGATCTTAGAGAAAGATGTAAAAATAGTGGGTAAGGAGTTCAAGGATATTGATGCAATAGAAGGAAGAAAAACATAAGAAGTACATAGAGGTAAATTGGAGGAGAAATTATCATTTAAAATTCAAGGATGATGATTACCCTGAACAACAATATTTTGATATTTCCCAAAATTGGGTAACTGTGATATTCGCTGCCTAAAGTTTAAAGGTGTCTAAAAACATTTACAGTACGATTAAACTTCATCCTTAATGATTTCTACATAGTTTTTATAATATCTTCTTAATAAAAATTTGCAGTGTCCCCTTAAACAGTTGGATCTCCAAACTCTGGCAATCCGTAATCGGACAGTTCCCAAGTTCGGCATGATTCTCATGAACCTCGTTTGTATATTACCATTGATCATCAAATTTGATGCAGTGCATTGTAATTTACATCACCCTCTCAATCAAGATTCAAATATGATTTACTCCACGATTTCAACACTACAGAATCCAAAGTGTGTTATTTTAATAAACTCTTGAAAAATAAATATCTGAAAAATGAGCAATAGTTAACACTGTTGGTTATCTATAATAAAAAAGTATAGCTGCTTCTTACATAGGAGGATATAAATCATAAGGCACTTCCAGATTAGCTAGAAACTTGAAATTTGGCAAGATTATAGATTTTTGTTCACAACTGAAGGAAAAATTTGAAATTGTTAAAACTCCCATTTTTAGGTGTTGTTTGTGTCCCATTATTGCCCCAAAAGAAATGCACGTAAACCAGTGCATATATTTGCTTTAAAAATTATATTCTGTCAACATTTGAACTGTTGGAGTTGTAGTTTTTTATTTTTGAAGACAGAATTAAAAACCGGATGTGTAAATTTATAATTTTTATTGGGAAAAAGTGGGAATTTTTTGGTCTCAGCAACAGATTAACATGGCAACAAGCTCAATGCTTTTATATGGGTAATAATGGGTATCAGAGGGCTACATTATAATGCCATTAATAGAAAACTATGACCAATGGAAAAAATCTGAAATTGTTAAAATTCCAATTTTTGGGGTTGTTTTTACCCCAGTATTGCCCCATACGAGATTAATAATTACAAGGTACTTCCAAATGAGCTAGAGATTTGAAATTTGGCAAGATTATAGGTTTTGGGTTACAACCAATGGGTAAAATCAGAAATTGTTCAAGTTCCAACTTTTAACATTGTTTTTATCCTATTATTCAGAATAGGCTGAAATGCTTGCAGAATGCAAGCACCACCTACTACTACATATATATCTCTACAGAAGATGAAGAATCACCTACTTGCCTGAAACATTCAAAGTGCAGCATGACTGTTTGGGATGTTTGAATACCGCAGATGTGCACAGATGTAAATTATTCATGACTGCCAAAAGTTTACATCTGAGAGTTTTTAAGAGCATAAATTTTTTGTTTTAATATTGTAACTATACAGTTCACTTCCTTATTTTCACATCTAGTATGCTACAACATTTAATATTATGATGAGACAGGCTCTGCTTAACTTAAGGTCATGTAACTCCCAAAATCTGGCAAATTCTCTAATCCAGCTCTGGTCAGGTCCCAAGATTGCCACATTAGGAAGGTTTGACTGTATTGTTAAAATATGTTTTGTTACATTGGTTCAAATTGCTCTTATACAGAGCCCAACACACGCCTTTGATTCTCAGAGAAAGTGCTGCTTCCCCTGACCTCCATGGAAGTCTTTTCTAGGATATTTTCTTGGAAGGAACACAATCAGGAATGACTGCTTTGGTAGCATCATAGAACATGACAACAATAGTAGTAGTAGTAGTATATATTTTTGTAAGGTGCTTCGACGTAAAAGGTCATTTTGCACCATCAATGTTTAATTTTAAGCCTTAGAAGATAAATACCGTAATTTTCCAATTATAATACACATTTTTCTCCACGAAAAATTGACAAAAAATTAGGCTGTGTATTATATGTGGTAACAAACACAACTTTTTTCAGTAAGGAAATAATTTATATTTTCGGACATATTTTTACCAATACATTGTACATTTAAATGCATTTCAATAACCTTCCTTTAAATATCGTTATTCAAAACAAAAATAATAATAATTATTTATTTACTTTTATCTGTTCGAATCACTAAAGCTTCTGAATTCATTATCATTAGTGTCCTCAAATAGTTCGTCGGCGATTTTGTGTTCTCTCTCATCGTCTACGTCAATGGCATCGCCGAGAACGTTGTCTTCATCCTCACTATCCCCTTTGGTAAAATCATCATCCCATATGATGTCGTCTTCAGAACCATTCATGGCATTTGTGAGGCAACACTTTTTAAAGCCATGCTTAGTCAGCGATGGATCAACTGCATCCCAGGACTCTTTGATCCATTGAGTAATAAGTAATAGGTCAGGTTTCTTTCGGTTGTTAGAAGGTGTAAAGGAATGTGCACCAGCATAAAGCCACTCGTTCCACTTCTGACGCATCTGCACTTTAAATGGTCGGTTGCAACTGACATCCATCACTTGTAACTGGCTCGTCATTTCCCCAGGAATGATGGCAAGATCAGTGTGATGATCATTTAATATATCCTTATTATTTTACATACCTCGACCGGCTTGTATGAAGGCAGAGTCAGGACTAGACGTGATATTCACGTAAACTATCTCACTTGGCGACAAGGCGAGAACTGTTATTCCAACTGATCAGATTATTACACAATGTGACATTGAGACGTTTTTATACATTGTATTGGTCTATAAAGTGAGAGTCAAAACTGTACAGACATAAAGTTTTCGTAAACACTGTCGCACATATCTCACTAGGCAGCAAGGCGAGAACTGTCTCGATACTGCTAATAACTAAGTGAAATATTACAGTGATTTAAAAAAAAGAGATGCATATTATACATGGTGATAAGACAATTTTCACATTTCACTCGTAAAACATGGGTGCGTATTATAATCGGAAAATTATGGTAAGTTAAAATAAATAAGTTAAATAAATAATAATAAAAGTAATAAAATAAGATAAAGTAAAAATTAAAATATTTTCTTACACAGCATTTAAACGTTTAATTTTCCTTAGAAATGTTAAAACAATACAAATCTTTTGAGGATCATCTGCTAAAATTTTAGAGATATTGCCCCTATTATTTGTAATTTGACGAGTACCTCTGTATTTGGTGCATTCTATCAAGAGGTGGCTTACAGATATAGGGCTTCCATGGATCTTCAGGAGGATGGAAAGGGTATGGTTAATGATCTTGCAGTTATCCTTCTTCCACACTCTTAACTTTGAAATATGAAATTTCTCTCAAATTTGTTGATGATATTTTAAAACAAATGATGTTTCTCAAGATGACATACCTGTGAAGAGTTTTCAGACTGAACTTTACAAAAACATTTTAAAATGGCATATAATCTCTGAAATATCTTATAAATATTTTAGAGTGTGTGTATGTTCTTTATATGTTTTTACACCGTTGAAGCTATCAAATTAAAAAGTTTCATGGGCTATGCTATGGACCAAAGGAAGAACTTGGTATAGGTTTGCAGACTGTGGAGTCTCTTATACCCCATGGGGTCAACAAAATGATATTTCCATAAGAATGCATGGGAAATGGTGTAGAGAAACCCCAAAATGCCATGTAGCCCTTCACTGATGTGGATATAAATATATCTAAATATTAACTTACGATCACGGGAAATGGCTTATTTTACGCATGAAAGACAATATTTTAATTCTGTTCATGTTTTGCCATATTACATGCTAAATCGCTTGAAATTTTCCTTTAAGCGCAAAATTTATCGGTTTAGATGACCATTTTCCAGGTGGCAACAAAGCTAAATTTCTTGTTGTCCTCTTCAAAGGGAGATAGCCACGTAAAGATTAATGCAAGGAAAATCCAGGCTGTTGCATGCCGTAGAGGAAGAATAGCTAATGCCAAGATAAAGGGTACAAATGGATTCATCCCTAAATATAGTCTATGAGTACTTTTAAAGTATAAAGCAATAAAAATCATTTGCTACTTTAAAGAAAACTCTTTCCTGAGCAAAGCCGGGCATTTCAGCTATTGTGTACATATTAGAATTGAACACAAAAAGTGAGCATAACTGATCATATAATACATTTTAGGGTAATTGCAAGGGCAATATCTAATTTGCTTGATTCAACAATTTAGCCACTGTTTATGCTAATTATATTGTAAATTGCTCATGAGGTATTGTTTCATATTTATCATACTTCCATGGTTAATATCCAATTATGAACATGTCTTTTGTTATTATTAATATGACTAAGAAAGGAACTTTGATAAAATCATTTTCATTGAAAGTATCATGCTGCTACCTTAAGAGAATAATATGGAATTTTCTCCTACCTATATATTCATTTATAGGATGGCCACGAAAAACTTATTGTAGTTAAGGTGAGCTGCAGATGATTTTGTTTAGCTTAGGTGGGCCATATTATCAAAAAGGTTGAGAAATGCTGCCATAGGCAATGGCTTTGTTGGACTATGCAAAAAAACGGCCCTCAGTACTAGGTATGTACTGACCAAGAAATATGCATGGATTCACAGATATGAATCACTTGATTACAACTAAAACTCTTTTGTCAATTATATTTTTTAAATGCTTAAATATTTCCTTTTCTTAGAAAATATATATGTACTACTGTTCTAAATTGATATTATATTTAGGCTTGAGTGAAAATGGCTAAAGTAAATTAACTTTAAGACATTATGGCTGCCAGTATGCTTTAGGACTATGAAAAGATAAAAGAGGGAATTTAATTTCTTACAGAGTTGATCTATATGGGGGGTCCACCTCAACTGAGAATCAATGCAGACACCCAGAAACTTAAATGACATAGAAAGAACAATGTTCTTTTCTTCTAAGAGATTAGAAACCTTGCCCTTCCTTAGACTGGGACTAAAAACCATCAGTTGGGTTTTATCATTGTTCATGGTTTGCTTATTTAGTAAGCACCATTCAGCAATAGTTTCTTGCAACAAAGCTTGATTCGACTAAGGTATTGTCCTGTTTATTTGATAGCAGGACACTGATATCATCAGCAAAAAGTATGACTTTGTTGTCACCACAACAGGTAAAGTTATTTGGTAGGTCATTCATAAAGATAAGGAGCAATGTGGGACCAAGAATTGACCCTTGGGAAACACCAGAGAGAACAGGTCTTGGTTCAGAGAATTTGATTCCTTCCTTGCGTATTGAAACTATTTGCTTTCTATTGGCAAGGTAACTTGCTAACCAGTTGTTGGCAGATCCCCTAATGCCTATAAGTGAACATTTGGCAAGTAGCTTTTCATGATCCATAGTATCAAAGGCTTTGCTAAGATCAAAGAACACACCTAGGGTTTTACTATTATTGATTTTGTCAGTGATAAATTCTATTGCATTGAACAGTGCCAATTCTGTAGATTTGTTAGCACGGAAACCAAATTGAGAAATTGATAAATATTATATTTCTGAAGAAAGTCCAATACTCTTGTTAAATACTTTTGAGAGTTGAGGGAGCAAAGAGATTGGTCTATAATTTTGTGGTAGGTCTCTATTACCTTTATTTTTAAAAACTGGAATGACCTTTGATGTTTTCAGAATTTCAGGGAAGACACCCAGGTTTAGAGACTGATTGATGAGATATATTAGCGGGGTTTTTATTGCATTTCCACATTCCTTGAAAAGTTTCCAGGGTACTTCATCGAGACCAGTGGTATCCTTCTTTCCTATCTTAGATAGATAGTAAAGCAGTTCCTTTTAACAACAGGGTTGTAAATAGATTGACTTTGGAAAGTGCGAATTGTTGGGAATCAAGGAAGAAATGTTAGGTGAAATAGGGATTTGATTTAGGAAAAAAGTATTCAGTGCATTTGCTATTTTTACAGGATCCATTACCTCATCACGGAACTCATCTCTTTTAACAGGGAGAGATTCCCTCCTCCTGGGACCGATGCTATTATTTATTATCTCCCAAGCTTCTTTGGATTTATTAGATGAATTTAGGATTCTGAAATCATTGTAGGTTTTCTTGACGTTTCTAATAAGAAACCCAATGCCGGCCCTCGAAAATGCGGGGCCCAATTAGAAAACTTTTGGCGGGGCCCCTACATCTAAAAGGTGTTGTTTGAAAAAAAATATTTGGGAGGGGCAGAGCAAGCGAGGTCCAAAGGACCGAAGCAACGAGACCTAAAAGGCCGAGCCAGGGGGTGGGGATCCGGGGTGGATCCCAGGCCGCCAACGCAATTCATGCATTCTGAGAGCATCAGATGGCCTCTCATGAGACCACTTGGGTATGGATGGGACTATGGATAAATCTAAAAAGAAAGAAAAGAACCTAGAGGCGATATAGAGCGATTTTCTAAAAACGAAATTTGACGGACGAAAAGGAAGGAAGATGGCGATAACGTCTTATTCGTCTACTAGGGCATTCGATACCAGACTAAAAAACTGTCTTTTAATGTAGTTTGCAGTTTCCATGTCCACAAGCTGTTCCCCTCCCCAAAAGATATAGAGCAAGGTGCGGGGCCCGATTGTTTCCAATAGGTACAATTGGCCTAAGGCCGGCCCTGAAGAAACCCGTTTTTTAAGATCAGTGAACTGCTGTTGGAATTTTGGGTTGCCATTGTACTTGTTGATATTATCTAGCTCTTTAATTTTCTGAGACAGTGCACGTATTTCAGGGGTAATCCACTTTTTGTTAGCTTTTTATTTAGGCTCGGATGGAACACAGATACTGATATAATATGGCGTCATTACTACTGAAATATAACTTGTTTCAAAATGAGCCTTTTTAGCAGGTTTCAATGAAATATTTTCGAAAATATATCATCTATATATTAAGTAAGGCTAATCTATATCTTAAATTACCGCTTCCACATGTATCATCGGACACTATGGGTAGTTTCGGTAGCATCATGTGCTATCATGGTAGTATGACGTAAAGACAAAAGAGTGACGCACTCCGGAAAGGTATTTTTTGGTAAAAATTCTACCAGGAAATGGAGCGGTCAATATTATAGCTCTAAAAGGTTTTTTTGTTTTCTATATTTATCGTATGTGACATAAATTTTCAGTAATGAAAATTTTACGCAGTCGAAGGTGTACACTTTATACGATGGCATGGTTTTATTGTCTTAATACGTAAGCTGTATATTTTTCGATTTCGAGTTTAAATGCTAAGTGTTTGTCATTCATTCGTTATAGTTATCAAGCTTTTTATTTTACATGTTTTTTTCTTCATATTCAAATTTACCATGCATAATACAATTATGAATGAAAGTAGGGGTTAGTTAAACGTTTTTGTCAGGTGTATTTACATCTATTATCTGTAATCCAGGAAGTGATTTTTCAGCTATTACTCTGTTACATTTTGTGACATCTCGTACCGCAGATATTATGCTTGAAAGTAAAACTAGACATCTTGATTTGGACAGAGGTGTTAAAAAATTAACCTTAGTTGCCATTGTGTTTATGATAATTTTAGAAGCTACTGAGTATTTTCATCACAATATTTAACATTATAGGCGGTTGAAGCCAATTAAAACCAATGTGGAGGATATGATATGGATATCATAATCACGTCATGGCGAGTCAAGATGGACAGAGACCTACTTCTCTTCAGTTTCGTACGGATGGAATGAATGCTGAGGAGCAGAGGCTTCAGACTTTCAAAGGGTGGCCAGTATCTTCTGTAATTGATTCTGCTCGTATTGCCAAAGCTGGTTTCTTTCGTACTGGACGTGGATTAGAAGTTGAATGTTTTGCTTGTGGTGGACGCATATCGGAATGGAGCTACGGAGATATTGCCATGGCTCGCCATAAGGAGCTTAACCCGAACTGCCCGTTTGTTCGGAACCCTACAGGCTCGAGCAATATTCCTATAGCCATCCCGTCATCCTCTTCACCCGTTCAACAAGATCCAAAGGTAAATCTTAATCATATTTATTTGGATGGCTTAGTATTATCAATTGATTTAAATTAATCAACATTACAATTAATTTTTGAATCACTCGAATTGTCTTCGAGATATTATCCGTTATTTACATCCCTAACATAAAAATGATTTGATCCCCAAAAATGTGACGGTTGGGTAAGACTAAATTGCTTGTATTTACAAAATACTAAAATAAATCATTAGTACTGTATGCATTTTTACATGTTGTTATAACACTTCATTTTATATTTGAGCTTTATATATACAGTAGACGGCCCTTTATCCAGCATGCTTGGGTCCAAACATTTGATGGAATTGGGGATTTTCCAGATTTTGAGCCCTTAGCTTAGTATGTAATTCTCATATATTGAAGAATCCTTAAAAGTAAGGAATGAATGGGTTTTATTTGTTTCACAAATCAATGTAAACTTTTATATTTACAAATTACGGTGTACTTATTTGCTTAAAACTGAAATCACAATTCTTTATTCTCTTCTCAAAATCTGCCATATATGATTTCATTTTATATTGAATTGTGATTATTGCAATGGATTTAGACAGGCAAAATAAAATTCAACGAGTTCCAATGAAAACCTCAGGATGTATGTAAAAAATGCACCTCAGTTGATAAAAATAAGCAAAACGTTTTTAACACAATTCCTCTGCCATCAAAGTAGATGCAAATTGAAGTCTTGGTATTTTTTGATTTGTTCTGTCTAGATACGTAGCAATAATCAGAAATTCCATTAGCCTTTGGCACCATGATTATGTATTTTTGCAGCAATTTTTTGTACCTTGGTTTGTTAGTACTCCAAAATTAAAAAAATCGGGAGCAGACATCCAAATACCTTCCATTGTAAGAAAATTTTAGATTTACTATATAATACAGATGAAATGTATGTATGGAAAATACAGTGTGCTAATACCACGAGGAAAAAGTAATGCTACAAAAACAAAGTTGACTTACCATGTTAATTTTAACCCTTGAGTGCTCTCTTTAAAAATTATCACGTACTCATGCTGGGTGGAAATTAGTGATGAAATAATACCGACAATTTCTAATACCAGTATTGGGACAGTTTTTTGCTGATACCGGTATTGTGCCGAGAACAAAATATATATTAGTAAAAATAGTTCGCATATCATGACTCTGTCACATTAACCATAAGATCAAATCTCACTCTAAATACTTAAAACACTGTTGGGATGGTTATAAAAAATATGGTATACGACCAGACAGAAAAAAGTTAAAACATATTGATAGATAATAAAAAACACAAAATATTTAATAGGAATAAAAATATTGACATCAGCTTTAATTTTAATTCCATTTTACATAGTAATTTTGAAGCAATGGACAGAACATTTAACTAATACTTAAAGTCACAAACATATTCATAGAAAGAAGTGACATTCATAACAAGTATGTAAACTGGTGTTTGAATCATAAACATAAATGTTTTATACCTCTCTGAAATGAAAATAAAATAGAATGAAGGAAATCAATGTCATTACATATTTTATTTGCATCTCTTAAGATACAGAAAACTGGGAGGTGGTATGTACAATCCATTCCCAGGCATGGGATATTGAACAGCATATTTCTTCTGGTATTTAAGTAGATACATAAAAATTTACTAATTCTTTAATTTTAACATGAAAAAGAAAAATATTTTCCAAAATTTAATAACAAAACATCAGATAATCCCAAATATCTATTTCTTATTTTGGTTTTTGAAGAAACATTTCAGAAAACAGAGAGCATCTAATGATTGTTCGGATAAATTAGATCGTTGTTTTGTGAGAAATAAGCCAGCAGCAGAAAAGGCTCTTTCTGCTTCTGCAGAAGTAGGTTTAATTAAAAGCAATGCCCTGTACAACTTTTCTAAATTCTTACTTCTTTGCAGAGAAACTTCCAAACTCTTGAATTCATTGGTAACATCGAAGCTAGTTGAATTGTTTTTCAATGGGCTCTTTTCTAATTTCTTCATTTCTGGCATATGTTCACACAATGATGGATCATCTACTACAATCTTTTCTTCGGTACCATTTTCTGAGTAGTTACTCGTAGATGCCTATAAGTTCTGTTTTTCCTCGAAACATACTTCACTTCCATCTTCATTAGGAAAAAGCTTATTAAAGGTCCTTTCTGCAGTCCTCTTGAGCACTAGTTTCGATGGAATGGAAATAGCTCCTCTTCTTGAACTTTTAAAACTTCGGGATTGTGAAGATATTTAATTAAACCTACAATATTATTTTGTCTCCTTGAGGAATAGTAATTTCTGAGACAATTTTCCAACTCTAATGCTACAGGACTGTTTTTCTCTTCAAGTTTTTTAAAAAGAAATTTGATGGACGTTTCAGCCATTAGGAGAGATGCATCCCTTGAACAGAGGCCTTTGAGAATTATTTCAACAGGATGAAGTGTATCATACAGAGTGTCCAAAATTTCCCACTCTCTTGAACAAATGGTTTCAGTTGAACGAATGACTCTTAAAGCTTTTGGGATACATTTCTTCAATCTAAGGAATCGTTCTATCATACTTAAGAGACTATTCCATCTTATTTTGCAATCTAAAATGAGTTTCAATTCCTTTCCGTTAAATTCATCCTTGACAAAGTCTTGTAGTTTTTCATTTTTTAATGGTGATTTACGAAAAATACGACAAATTCTTCTTACTTTTTGTATTACATCATGATACTTGTCTCGCAGACGTGGAATATTGATATCATCATCTATTCCTCGTCCAATTAAATGGTTGAAGGGGTCTGTTTTCTCTTTATCATCATCAGTATCATCAGCAGGAATGTCATTCTCTTCATATTTGTCCTCTTCCTCTCCTTCATCATCTAGCATTTCATTATCTTCTTCCTCTCCCCCATCATCTAGCATTTCATTATCTTTTTCCTTTCTATATTTGTCAATATGGAATTCACTTCTTTTGTACATAACAGAGGAAACAGCAAGATGAATGCCGTGAGCAACACATAGCTGATGTTCAAGTGCAATCTCTTTTCCAAATTTCACCATAACTGATGCACCATCTGTCGTGCATCCTATTATATGTTGTTCTATATTAAGGCCATAATCATTCAACTTTTTTCTTACAATTTCCACTGCTCTGGCAGCGTTAAGGCTTCCAACGATTTTGGTTAATTTCAAGGACCAATATTGGTCTTCTTGATGAACATTAATATTCATATATCATTTATTCTGAATTGAAGTATTTTCATCAAGAGTTATAGAAAATCGAACTCCTTGGCTTATTAATTTCCCAAATTGATCTATCAATTCAGCCTTCTTTTTTTCGTGAAATCGAACTACCATATTTTTTACACCCGAATGAAAGGTAGGGTAAGGTATATCGTATTTATTTTTCGTGAAAGTCTCTTGGATGAATTCACTTGTGGCAATAGAACTGAATGTAATTCCATCAACACATGCAAGTTTAGAAATTTCTTCTTCAATAGATTTCTTAAAAAAGAACCCTTCCAAAGTTTTTTGTTTTTTATTTGGCTGGTTTTCTGCTATCTTAATTTCAGCATTATTTATATTATGGATTGTTTTTAAATGAACATATAATCCAGTAGTCGACCCTCCACAGCATTTTATAACTTTAGCACACATAGAACATTCGGCTGTGTCACTGTTTTTCTTCGTAAAATAATTCCACACAATTGATTTTTTTGACATTTCTGTAAAAAAATTATATGGGTTAGAATATTTAAAACCAATCATAGCACTTTCACAAATTACTAGACAGTTTATTATGCACAACAAAATTTAAAAACTTGGGATGTCGGTCAAAGCAAAGCAAATTAGTATAGTATGATATGATACTAGTTAATGACAAATGAACTGTAATAGTTGTACATAAAAATAGTTGTTCAGAATATGTGCGTATCATTAAGTTTTTCTACAGAATTTGTTTTTTAGTGTAAAAATTAGAATAGCATTTTGCGAGTTCTTTAACGCCCAACAAAAACACCCACTGGTTGGCGCTGTTGCCCACATTGAAGACCACTGTTTTACAACAATTGGTTTTTCGGCAAGGGTACTTTTGAAATTGACATTTGTAGCCTGGAAGTAAAAATAGTAATAATTCTCCACTTACTCTTGTAATATCCTTAGTAATTCTCTGTGATTTTCTTCCGAAGACTTCTGGTCAAGTCACAGTACTTTGAATTGAGTGTCCAATGGTAGACTGAAACACATTTTTAGTGATTAGTTAAAATTCGGCATGCTTCCATGGAAAAAATGAGGAAATAAGTTTTAGGAAAGAGAACCCTATGCTACCTTTCAAGATGATAATTTTCCCACTATCCTGTTGAAATTGCTTGATTAAATAAAACACAACTGTAGCACATTTGATTCAGAGTGAATGATGAAGAGGCAACTTCTAGTTATGTCTGTGCGAGAAACATAAAACCGAAGTGAATTACATTCTTGCAACGCTGGTTGACAGTGACAGTCATGTCAATCTTCTCGAAGTAGAAAAAGATTACAATGTTGAGTGGCGGAAGCAATTAAATTTCATCATTGTAACTAACATGAAACAGATGGTGGTTTATCTACCCATTTCAATAGGCTATCCCAATAAAAGTAGGCTCTTTACTGACACCACTAATTTAATTTCCTGTAATGTAAAGCAAGCATTTATGCTGGCTTCCACGTAGATAAACGCCTTTGGAATTGAAGTAGCGAAAGCACAGCAAACAAATAATTAAAAACAATGATATAAACTTAACTTACATAAATAAACGAAACCACTCTTGATTTCAAAATAAGGTTATAACTAGATAGTTGCCCCTATACAGGGTGTTTTTACCACTCTTCAAAACGGTGACACCCATTCAAAAGAGGGGTATTTTTCAACCCCAGGATAAAAAACATTTTTTTTCCAAAAATAAAACTCTTCATACTCCACAAACAATAATGGAAAAGTAAGTAGAAAGGATAACACTACACAACATACATTTATAAGCCAAATTATATGTTTGATATGAAAGTAATAAGTCAATTTCTGGACCTGAGATTAAAAAATAATGCATCGGGACCGAAGGGTTCAGGAATGCATTTCAGGAGAACATAACTATTTCCAATCGTTTTCTGTCATCAAACTAGGTAATATTATAAAACTCTCATACCGAACCGTAAAAACTCACTTTTTGGAAGAATCCTCCACTTCATTGCTACATACTAACACCGGCAAGAAATACATTATTGGTAACTTGCCCCTGTTCCCACAATGTACACTTTTCAATACCGAAAACTCAATATTGTAAATCACGATATCGTTATTAGGTGTCTAATTAAATACCGGTATTAATACCAGTATTACAATATCGGTATTCATCCCTAGTGGAAATGACCCAATATATTTTTAAGCTCAAAAGAATAATTAGACTTCCAGAATATTTTTTAAATTATTAATGTTAAAAATATCTCAATAGAGAAAAAACAAACAATTTAAAATAATTTACTGAGGATTTTAAATGCAAAGAATCACAGGAAAAAGTCATTTAATGTGAATCTGTATTATTTGAACCTTGTTTCGGATAGTGAAAGGTGGGTTGCACATTTAATAAGACAACATGTTTTAGCCTCTTAAGAACACTTTTCCAGGAAATCAGACCAAAGAGGGTGATGGGTTGTCCTGTTGTATAGGAATTTCCTATGCACAGATAACAGACATATCTAAGCATATAAACAGTCACATATCTTTCTCACTCAGCTATCAGGAATAACAAATCCAAAGACAGACAAATTGTATTAATATGTTATCTGAATTTTTGTTATTAAAAACATTTTGTTATAGCAAATCCGTGTTATAAGAACTTTTGTAATAGGAAGACCAAGTGTATTATTTGTTATTTGGAATTTGTTTTTGCATGCCTTTTCATAAACAAAAATATTAATTTAACTTTGTCATAGAATACATTTTCACAACAAGTAATGGTGTAAAAAAATTTTAAAAATAAAATTTATATTATGGAAATCTCTGATAGAATTCAACCTCAACTGACTTAAGCTATGTTCACATTGTTGCTCTGTTTCACTGGACAAACATACATTTTTTATAATGATACCATATATACTCATGTATAACTCGCACTTTTTGTCAAAAAATCCTGAATTTTTCTTATACCCCATGTATAACGTGCACCCTTGATTTTTGTGAGGTATAAGAACAAAATTATATCATCATATTAAGTATTAACTAGAGTACCATAATTAAACACATTAAAGCATTAAATTATCGCCAGTTAAAAATTTTAAAATGCTTGGATTTGCCCATAAGTATCATGTTCAGTGTGCTTCACATTACGTCTTACAAGGAGAGGCTATGGAGTGTAACTCTCAGATTTGATTCATCTTCTACCAGTGGAAAGTTTAGGTCAAAAAAAAATACCATTTCGGAATTAGGGGCCAACACCTTTTAGTTTAACCCCTCTACAACGGAGGAGTTTTTATGAATTCCCTCCTCAGCGGACGAAGGAGTTTTTTGAAAATCCAGGAAAAAGTTGCGAAAAATTTTAAAAAATCATAACTTTCGATTTTTTCAATGTTTTTTGATGAAATTTTTTATGTAGTTACATAAAAGATGAAATTTTTAAAAAGTATCACTTAAAAAACCATACATCACACACAAACATTGCTACATGCATTTGCAATGAAATTTTCATTTTTGCTCTGAAAAATCGGTGCGCCACCACATTTTATTGCCTATTGATGCAAGGGATATTCGTAAATCTTAATAACCTATATATATTTTGAAAGAGGAAGCTTTGACCTTTCTAGTAATGCATATCTTATAATTTTAATATAGTTTCTATAATCTACATGAAAGTTTGCAATGAAATTTTCATTTTTGCCCTGAAAAATCGGTGCGCCACCACCTTTTATTGCCTAATGACGCAGGGCGTATTTGTAAATCTTAATAACCTTTATATATTTTGAAAGAGGAAGCTTTGACCTTTCTAGTAATGCATATCTTATAATTTTAATATAGTTTTTATAATCTACGTGAAAGTTTGCAATGAAATTTTCATTTTTGCCCCAAAAAATCGCAAATTACGCAAGGGAGATTCGTCAATCTGAATAAGATATATGTATTTTGGTAGAGGACGCTTTGGCCTCTTCAGTAATGTCCGTCCTGTAATTTTACTATTCTTACTGTATTTTATAATCTAGGTGAAAGTTTGCGTTGAAATTTTCCTTTTTGCCCTGAAAATTCAGTGCACCAACACATTCTTTTGTCTAATTATGCAAGACATATTGGTACATCTGAATAAGCTATACGCACTTTGATAGAGGAAGCTTTGGCCTCTTCGGTAACGCATGACTTGTAATTTTACTATTGTTCTAACATTTTATAATCAACGTGAAAGTTTGCATTGAAATTTTCCTTTTTGCCCCAAAAATTCGGTGCACCAACACATTCTTTTGTCTAATTACGCAAGGCATATTCGTCCATCTGAATAAGCTATACGCACTTTGATAGAGGGAGCTTTGGCCTCTTCGTTAAAGCACGACTTGTAATTTTACTATTGTTCTAACATTTTATAATCAACGTGAAAGTTTGCGGTGAACTTTTCGTTTCTGCGCTGAAAATTTGGAGCGCAACCACAAACTTTTGTCTAAATAGGCAAGGCGTATTCGTCCATCTGAATAATCTATTCGAACTTTGATAGAGGAAGCTTTGGCCTCTTCAGTAATACACGACCTGTAATTTTGCTATTGTTCTAACATTTTATAATCAACGTGAAAGTTTGCGATGAAATTCTCATATTCCCACAAAATTACGTTTTGTCTGCCTTGTGAGAAATGTGTTTGCCTGCTTGAGTTATGAAAGAAATATGTCTCCTATATGCTATGTGCACACAGTCTACTTGAGATGCTTCTAAAAATCGCTTTTCAATTCTCCAAAAATGCTCTTCTGCGATCCTTCAATGACTGATATCACCTTTTGTTCCTCGCAGCCAAAGAAAGCACCTTTCGATTTCCACACAGTGCTTGGACTTTTCCTTCTCCACAGTTAAAAAAAACCATCCTCTTACCAAAATCGGCATCCATTCTCGCAAAACTGTAGAGAAGATTTTCGAATACTTTGAGCAAGAAAAAATAAAGGTGGCCCTCTCCCTCCCTCCCTTCCAGCCTCTCCTTCCCTTCTCCCTCCCCACAAGATTGAGGTGTAACAATACAACTGGTAGCCAAGACAACATCCCATTAAAATGACAAGATTTCCACAAAATATGTAAAATAAACGTTTAACATGTACGGTTTCGAACTGTAGGCGGAAGAAGATGAACAGAATAAGAAAGACAAAAAACTGTGTATTATTATTATTATAGATTGTCCATAAATTGTGTTTATTATTATTGTAATCAATAAAAAATGTATATTTATGTCAAAAATTGATTTTAATGCGCTGTTTTATTTAGTTTTCCTTAATGTTAAATATCGATAAAACACTCATTGATTCACTAAAATATCAGTAATGTTACGGTTTTGAGTTAGCGTTTCATTTTAACGCGTTGCTTCGTGCTTCTGGGGGACAGAAGGACTTATTAGGTAAACATTGAAAAAAATAAAAAAAGCAGACCAAGCCCCTTCATTTCGTCTTCGCGTGGCCTCGGTACTGCTTGGTAGCGGCCTCGCCCTCTCTCCACACTCTGCCATAGGACTTATTTCTGAGGTTCGAGCGTAATATTCTTGAGAGGTGCCTATCAGCTACTAGGAGGTGGGGGAACGTCTTCTGGGAAGGGAATTGAAACTCGTGAAGTCAAATGCAGCCAGGCACAGAAAGAGCCGATTTTGGTAAGAGGATGGTTTTTTTTAACTCTGGAGAAGAAGGAAAAGTCCAAGCGCTGTGTGGAAATCGAAAGGTGCTTTCTTTGGCTGCGAGAACAAAGGCTGATATCGGTCGTTGAAGGATCGCCGAAGAGCATTCTTGGTGAATTGAAAAGCGATTTTTAGAAGCATCTCAAGTAGATTGTGTGTACATAGCATATAGGAGACATATTTCTTTTATAACTCAAGCAGGCGAACACCTTTCTCACAAGGCAGAGAAAATATAATTTTGTGGGATTGATTATAAAATGTTAGAACAATAGTAAAATTACAAGTCGTGCTTTACCGAAGAGGCCAAAGCTCCCTCTATCAAAGTGCGTATAGCTTATTCAGATGGACGAATATGCCTTGCGTAATTAGACAAAAGAATGTGTTGGTGCACCGAATTTTTGGGGCAAAAAGGAAAATTTCAATGCAAACTTTCACGTTGATTATAAAATGTTAGAACAATAGTAAAATTACAAGTCGTGCGTTACCGAAGAGGCCAAAGCTTCCTCTATCAAAGTGCGTATAGCTTATTCAGATGTACCAATATGTCTTGCATAATTAGACAAAAGAATGTGTTGGTGCACTGAATTTTCAGGGCAAAAAGGAAAATTTCAACGCAAACTTTCACCTAGATTATAAAATACAGTAAGAATAGTAAAATTACAGGACGGACATTACTGAAGAGGCCAAAGCGTCCTCTACCAAAATACATATATCTTATTCAGATTGACGAATCTCCCTTGCGTAATTTGCGATTTTTTGGGGCAAAAATGAAAATTTCATTGCAAACTTTCACGTAGATTATAAAAACTATATTAAAATTATAAGATATGCATTACTAGAAAGGTCAAAGCTTCCTCTTTCAAAATATATAAAGGTTATTAAGATTTACGAATACGCCCTGCGTCATTAGGCAATAAAAGGTGGTGGTGCTCCGATTTTTCAGGGCAAAAATGAAAATTTCATTGCAAACTTTCACGTAGATTATAGAAACTATATTAAAATTATAAGATATGCATTACTAGAAAGGTCAAAGCTTCCTCTTTCAAAATATATAAAGGTTATTAAGATTAATGAATATCCCTTGCATCAATAGAAAATTAAAGGTGATGCTCCGTATTTTCTGCACAAAAATGAAAATTTCATCACAAATTTTGACGTAGTTTATAAAATATAGAAACAATAGTAAAATTATTTGACCTGCATTACAGGAAATCCCGAAGTTTCCTCTTTCAAAATATATTATGCTTTTATAGATGTATGATATATTAAGTGAGTTAAACAGTAAAGAAAGCAAGTACTACCTCGGACGTGCAGGGCACGTCGCTCGGCGACATACGAAGTTCTTGTTGGACGTACAGGACACGTCGCTCGGTGTTGAGGGGTTAAGAGAAATAATTAATTAAAAAGTACAAAAATGGGCCAATTTTAATAAATCCTAGTAACTTTGCTATTACGTTCATTAGCGACCGTAGCCTAGGGGATAACGAGTAGGGCTTTTGATGAATGGTCTCGGGGTTCGACACCAGCATTGTTCGACTTTTTTCTCGTGTAAAATTTCATTTTTTGTGGTAGTTTTTCTCCAGCTTTCCGAAAAATACTTATTCACCGAATTTTTATTTTTTTCACGCAGGATAATTGTTTTTAATCACTAGACCACTATTTTCCCCCATTTTTCAGAAAATATTTATACACCGCTATTTGCCTATTTTATTCCCAACTTACACCCTCAAGAAAATTAGCTGTGTCTGTCCATCACGACATTGACACTCTCCGTAGACATTGGCATATTCTTTAAGCGTGATATTCTGCCGTAATTGCACTTCCACCCTTTACATCTAGTATGTGTTTCCCGTGCATTCCTTTGGATGGTAATTGTCGAAAAAAACGATAATATAAATATTCATCGCAATAGGGACAGCATATAAATAGTTGCGAGCGGCGTGAATTATTTCTTAATGTAAATGAAGTTTCATTCACAGACAAAATTAAAATAAATCACTGCAACTGTGGCAAGCGGTCATTTATATGTTGCTCCTGGTGCCATGAATATTTATGTTTTCCGTGTTTCTTCGAAGATTATCATCCAAAGGAATGCGCTGGAAATTCATACTAATTTTGAAAGGTGGAGGGTGTCAACCAGCGATGGACAGATGCAGAGCGAGGAGCTCGCAGAAATTACCTATTCTTGGTGATCATACCTTCCGATGCTATATGCCTGTACCAATAATAACTGATAAGATGGGTTACACTTTATTATTATCCGCAAATATATTCTTTATCTTGAGCTCTCGCAATAATCTTCACGCAGGAAAAATGATTAAAACTTACGATAATAAATTCACGAGATTTTTGAGGGTATAAGTTGGGAATAAAATATGCAAATAGCGGTGTATAAATATCTTCTGAAAAATGGGAGAAAAAATTGGTCTAGTGATTAAAAACAATTATCCTACGTGAAGAAAAATAAAAATTGTGGTGAATAAGTATTTTTCAAAAAACTAGCATGAAAAATGAAATTTTACACGAGAAAAAAGTCAAACAACGCTGGTCTCGAACCCCGAGACCATTCATCGAAAGCCCTACTCGTTATCCCCTAGGCTACGGTCGCTAATGGACGTAATAGCGAAGTAACTAGGATTTATTAAAATTGGCCCATTTTTGTACTTTTTAATTAATTATTTCTCTTAAACTAAAAGGCGTTGGCCCCTAACTCCGAAATGGTATTTTTTTTTGACCTCAACTTTCCACTGGTAGAAGATGAATCAAATCTGAGAGTTACACTCCGTAGCCTCTCCTTGTTAGACAGACACCATCAGTAATGAAAGCGATTGAGTTGAGATGGCCCCCATGATTATCTCACATTTTTGTATTTTCTGATATTTTCATTTCATATTAGCAGCATCCTCGTTCTGGATACAAAAAAATTAAAATAAATGTGACTAATATGCAAACTGAATTTGATACATTTTCAAAATTATTCAACCAATAGATGTTTTACAACCAGTGATTAACTTACATTATGTTTTTTTAAACCCCTGATGAATCTTATGTCCTTAACTAAACATCTGCCTTTATGAGTAAAAGATTTTTAAATTAAAAAAGCCTTATTTTTAGGGGAAGATATTATACACCAAAATAGGGTAATCTCTTTATATAATGAGCTAAGAAATCCGGTCAGACTGTATGGAGTTAGATGGGAGAATAAGGAAACCGCCAATAACTAAAAAGATTTACAATCTTTTTCTATTAAACTTTCAGGAATCACTTGGCTATTCAAATTTACCATTTGAAACTACTAACCATGGATAAGGTCCTTTATATTTATGTAACAAAATTATTATAGAATTATTTATTGTTTCACATATAAATATTCATTAACATCTTTGTCAAAAACTTTTATATGCCCATGACTATTATTACTTTCTGGAACATTCGATTATGTTGATTATATATTTATTTTTTATGTTTTAGTACACATAAAAGTTGCTGTCATTAATTTTTATTTTATTTTAATGTAATACTTAATTCACACATACCGTCATATTTGATGGGCAATTACATTAGCATTACAATAAAAGAAGCAAAGAAAATTATAAATATAAATATATAAGCTTAAGTAAAAGGAAAGGTAGTTATA
This sequence comes from Uropetala carovei, assembly GCA_036926305.1. NCBI lineage: Eukaryota > Metazoa > Arthropoda > Insecta > Odonata > Petaluridae > Uropetala > Uropetala carovei. The sequence goes on from JAXCHB010000141.1 coordinate 5,809,209, forward strand.
AAGGTGGCAACAAGGTGATGCAAGGAGTTTGAGGATAGGCAGGGAGGGGAATGATCAATAAGGCTAGCAGAGATTGAGACCGTGGAGGGAGAAAGAGTCAAGTAAGTGTATATGGGCAAGTTCCCACTGTTGAAGTAGGGGGAGTGGGGGTGTCATCCGGTAGGGCATGGATAATGCTTACATTAAAGCAATTATTAAAAGTCACCTTGTGTAAATTAGCGTGAGAGGCCACTGGAAGGGGATGTTTGAGATTTATGCTATTCTGGTGTCCATTCATTCTTATGTTAAGAGGGTTGGTAGTTAGGCCAATGTAGAAAGCAGGACAGAGGGTGCAGGTGAGGAGGTAAATGACATTCCTTGTGGTGCAATTACTTCTGGAGGTGATGTGGTAGGGGATGTTGGTGGAGGGGCTGGATAAGGAAAATGAGGGTGGGTGGATGGGGCATGTGAGGCAGTGGGGTTTGCTGCAGGGTTGAGATCCTGCAGCAGATGGAGGAGTGGGACTGGGTAGTTCTTTCTTCCACAGGATATTTCCCAAATTGGGAGGCCGGCAGAAGGAAGGCATGGGGGAATTGGTGAAGGGGGATTAGTGAGAGGTAGAAGTAAGAATTGGGTGAGCAGCATGGAGGATTTCCTTGAGGACTTCGTGGAACCCATGGTGGAAGAGGGTAGTAAGGGTGAGTGAAGGGTTAAAAATCAGGAATAGGGGGTGTGAGACTGGCATCTATTGGTTGCTGGTGTGATTGCCCTCCAGATCTCCTCATGGATCAGGCCTGGTGGGTAACCACATTTTAGAAGGGCATCTTCGAGGATGGAATAATATATTGAAAGAGACCTCCTATCTGATTGTGAGCAAATCCTCCATCCTCAGTGGGCATATGGAATGGGGTTTTAGTGTGTAGGGGATGGCAGCTTTCAAAGTGAAGGTATTGAAGGCTATTGGTGGGTTTAATGTGTATGCCGGTGCGGATTTTTCCGTCTTGGATAGGAAGGTCAACATCCAGAAAGGTAATACTAGAGGTGGAAGAATTGTGGATGAAGGAAACCTTGGGGTGAGAGGAGAGACATGACAAAAAGGATTGGAGGGAGTCAGGTCCATTGGTTCAGATGAAAAAGATATCATCAATATATCTCAGCCACAGCAGTGGTCTGAGAGATATGTTAAGGAAGTGAGTCCCATTCTCCTAGGTAGCAGTTGGCATAAGAGGGTGCCATTCGGGTGCCCATTGCTGTACCCTTGGTTTGGAGGTAGTAGCCACAACATGAAAACTTTAAATAGTTTACTTCAAAACCAACTACATGAGAATCATATTTGACCATTGTATTAAATAATTATCCTCATAGTGGTCACTATGTTTATTTATCAACAAAGAGTTTAAAAAATATTTCTTACAGGAATAAAATCTAATTTATTTCATCTGCTTGTTTTATTTGTTAGAAAAGTTTTTAAATTAATTATTTTATTTTTGTAGGCTCATTTGAGAAACAAAACTTCACCAGTTAATAATCAAGTTGGACCAGATTACCGCAAGGAGGAAGTTCGCTTAGCATCTTTTTGTCAGAGAGACGGAAAAAGATGGCCTAAATCTGACAAGGTTTCCCCATCTGCTCTTGCCAAGGCAGGATTTTTTTGGAATCCAAGCAATTTGCATGGCTCAGACGAACAACTCAGTGATCGTGTGACATGTGCTTTTTGTGAGGGGTCACTTGGTGGTTGGGAAAGTGGCGATGATCCTCTTAGTGAGCATCGCCGTTGCTCAAACACATGTCCTTTCATAATGGGTGCCCCTGTAGGAAATGTACCTATCCCCAGGTATCCATCTGGACAGCAGACTTCAGTTATGGAGGAGGGCAACGCACCATCTCATCCCAGATGTGCTCCTGATCAAGGGATTGGGGGGAGTGAGTATGAACCTTTGTTAGCAGACCAAATTTGAAGAAAAATTGGTTGTGATAGGTTAGTGACTAACACAAATAAAGCTGTCAGAGGAATACTCCATGGCACTTATGTGGCAAGGTTTGTTAATTGTATTGTTAGATTGCCCTGCATCCATCTGATTTTTGTGAATGTATCCTTAAGTACCTACTAACAAATCAGATAATATTCTTTAGTGAATCATTGCTAATAATGTTTCTATATTTTAGTTGCTATCAATTTTTTAAAATGACAATCTAGAAAACTTGAGAAATTTTTCTTAACCTACTACATGCCACATTCTTAATTTCGCATATTCATTAAACAAGTTAGAAAAGTGTACAGCTATCACAAATAGGCACGTTTTGTGCAATGGCGTATTTGAAAGAAATGATGTAACATGTACTTAAGGGAAATAGAGTTTAAAGTTCATTTCTTTGACATAAATACTCCAGTTTCTTCCTATTTAAAAATATTGTATGCACAAGTAAGGAATTAAATGTATTTTTGTGAGATTGTTTATGTTAGCAATAATGCAAGAAATTTTATAAGTTCAACTTTAATTCGGACATTCTTGTTTAATTTCTTGAAAATGGTGTCTCCTACAATAAAAAATATAGGAAAAGAAATACTTTAATAGTTCTACAAGTTTTATTTGAAAACTATTTTCGTATGACCAATACTTGACGAGATATAACGGAAAGTTCATTTTTTGTCACTAGTAAAGTGGTACCCCTGATTGGCTTATGTGATTCATTTATGTGACTTTCTTATTGCCTTTGACTGTAAGTCCTTAATATCAAATTTCATGTAAATCCATTTGGTAGAATTCGAGAACGAACATACGAACGGACGAACAGATCAATGCTGATAGGTGCTCACGCTGGAAGTGAAACATGTGTAAAAAGGAGGAAATAATGTATTATTTGATGAAATAAAAATTAACTTCTGGGGATATGACAGCCAGCTGGCCTTGGTATAAAATGCCAGTTCTATAGTATTTTTTGACATTCACACATTTTATGCAGAAAGAGAATACTGTAAATGGCCAGATGTATGTGAATATCTTGAATACAAAACTCTGAAGAGCAGTACGTGAAAAACTTAGGGACAAAATATGGCTATTGCATCACAGTAATGCACAACCACATATTGCAGATATCGTTTGTACCATTATCCAGAAAATCAAAGAGGAAGTTTTGCCTCAACCACCATATTCACCTGATCTAGCTCTGTGTGACCTTTGGATGCTCCCAAAGACAAATTCTGAATCCCTGAATCATTGTTTTGGGTCTTATGAGGATGTTCAAACAGTTTTAACAACCACTCTGGAACTAAAACTAGAGATGGATGTACAGAGGAATTCACTGCTTTAGTGAAGCGCTGGCACAAATGTATTACATTACAAGGAGAGTATTTTGAAAACAGGCTTCAGAAAAACAATGATTAACTCTACACCAGATGTATGAATCAGGAATTAAATGAACAACTGTCATACAAATTCCTCTTTATTAAAAGAAAGACAGAGCTAGTTTCATGTTTAGAGCATCATATGTTTGGGATACATTTCCGGAACCAAAAACTTTGTGGAGGCTGTACAGTAAATGTGATAATCGTAATTTAGGTTAATTCATCCAATTATATGGAAAATGATAGATGGCCCTCATAAAGTGCAGCTTAGGTGCGATATTTATTAATAACCATTAGTTTCACAAAAGTCAAAATATATGATATCGTGATTCAGATGATAGTATATTCAAAGTTGCTATTGATTACAAAAGCAGGTACATGACGTATCTTCATGGTTTAGCTCACAACTATAAAATGGACTAATAATACCATATTTGCATGAATATAATGTTAACTTTTTTCACCTCCAATTACTTTTCAAAAATACATTTCAAGTTATATTTCCAAATTTTTAACTTTTTCATTTGCTGTTATTGTCATAAAAATTAACATAAGAGAGAGAGATATAAATTGAAGTTGTAAAACACTTTTGTTAATGTTCTAAAATTAATATGTTAATAAATGAGTCCAAGCTTATTAAATGCAATTTATCTAGCTTATAAAAATTTCTCTTGAATTAAGCCTTCCAGCATGTTTTGCAGGTTATATTTAGGCAAATGTGGTATTTATCAATGAAATGCATGATGTTTAACATTAATTTAACAAATGTTAAAAATTGGAATATATTTCATCTTTATATATACATCTTTTATTTCAAATGCTATGATAGTAAGTACATATGTGGCATAATAAGTCATGAACACTAGCTATTACTTTATATCTTAAATTAATTCACTGTTATTAGTCTGTATGTGTGCAATTTTCCTGTTACGTGGAAACTCTTTAAAAATCAATTACTGATGAAATTCTTTGCATTCACACATTCTGCTTATTCCTAACTTGTCTATATTTCATAATGTTTTCAACATCTTTTGTGGGATAATGCTTCCTTTATAAATACAGTCAAACCTTATTGACTCACATTTCTATAAATCAAATTTATGTTTACTCCCATCCCTAATGCATTAAATTGAAGCACTATTATTCAAAATATCTATAAAGTTGAATTTCATTTACTGCTGACAGTAAGTCCAATTTTCCATTCTCAAATTGGGGTATTTATGTTGAGGAAGGGCTAACTAAGTGGTAAACCTTAACAACACTATATGTCCTCACTGAAGCACAGGGGAAAACTCTCCCACTTTATCTTAAGTAAGTGAGGTATCCATCATATAATAAGATGGAAAGTTAGGAAATGAAGCTTTTATGTGTCAGTGTATAAAACTAATCACTTATGTGATTGTTCTCATGCCCTCATACTTGAAAGTTACATTTCCTTGCTTTCCATCTTGTTAACATCCTTCATCTCATTTATGCAGGTGTATTGGATTTTTTGGCGAGGGTCTTTATTTGATATTCTCAAGATCATATTGGTGAAAAGTTCAATAATGACAAATTGGGAACATTAATTCTCAGTGGCGCACACATGGGGTCCACCGGGTCCAGACCTCTCCTTGGAAAATTGTGATTTTTCTAAACTGTGGAAACATACATCGTTATTTTAAATCTGGGTTCATGGGTGCCATCAGAGAGGAATAGGTGACAGTTTTCTCCCTTTGTTTTTAACTTAATAATAATGACTAATGTAATATGCCACATTGATATAACTTGCATACAACTTTTGTGCTTGTCAAATATTTTAGACCCTCCCCTTTGTGAGAATCCTGTGTGCACTACTGTTAATTCTTAGGTATCAGTCAACATTAAGAGACAGAAAACATTTAATTGCTGGAATTTTTGTTAAAAGAAGAAAATTAGTGACTCCAGTTTGAATGGATTTTACTTTTTCTAAAACTGTTTTGGTTTTACTATTTTGATTTAAAAATCAGAAATGGAAATTAACTTAAAGGGTATGAATTATTAATGAACTATTGTTGCTTAATATAATCTTGGTTGGAATAAAATGTGAGACTATAGATATGCTGTCAACTCTAGAGGTTATACCAGCAATTAAACAATCCCATTGCAACTCAATGGTAGAATGGCATAGCACTGAAGTGGTAGCAGGGAGGCAGCTATGTATAAGGATAAATTTCTGTTAATCCCGTATTTTTATCCCTTGTGATTAGAGCTATTGGTGTTTGACTGTATCTTAATATGCTGCCATAATTTTTACCCTTAACTAAACATGTTTGTGTTATATTTTGCATTATTGCTTTTGTTTCAGGTATATTTGAAGTTATGTGAGATTTATTCTTTTGGATTCAATATTTTTGACAGATCGATTCGGCAATGAAAAGCTGGTAGAATTGGTATCTAGTAGCAACGGATCTAGAGTCTCTGGAAATCAAGGGGTGGAGATGCTAGGAGTTCACCGTCATAGAGGACCAGTCAATGTAAGGTATTCTACTGTGGAAGCAAGACTTGCATCTTTCTGTGTTAGAGGGGAGAGCGGTAGCACCTTTACACTAGGCACCTTTAGATATGCTAAAGATGGATCTACTGGCTGGCCAATATCTAATGTTAAGCAGTCTCCTAAGTCTCTTGCTGATGCTGGATTTTTTTATACTGGTAGGTTTAGCCAAGTATGATAGATATAAATGTAGAGCTAAGGTTTGGAATACAGTAGTCACCATATTTCTGCCCAGCTACATAGGAGTATCAATTTCTGCATTGTTTCCATATTTTGGAATGTTTTTTGTCTTTGGCTTACATTCTCCTTTATTTTACTGTAATTCACTTATAATCTTATCTCAGTTTAAATGACTAATTTAACTAACTATTTACCCTAGGGAATCCCAAGTCAAATTACAATGAAGTATTTCCCTTGATGATCAATTGGTCAGATGCAGTTAGCTTCAGTCTATTATTTTTCCACTTTTGATCTTCTTCTATAGCTATTATTTCCAAGAAAGGATGGATGAAGGATGTCTTGGTCTTCCATACTCTCATTGAGAACCTTAATCAAACCCTCTGGGACTTCCATTTTCAGTTTAGACTCCATTTGCCTTTCCCGTTCCATTAATCTTTTCACTGAAAGGAAGGGAATAATGGGAAATAAGTTGTTTAGAACATGTTCCTATTACCTCATATGGATAATTACAAATGTTGCATCTTTATTACAGTTGGATCTATAGTAACATCTCATAAATATGTTCCATTGTCATATATATTATTCCTGTAGTGTGTATAAATGTTAACCTTTTGTGCCCGAATCACTGAACCGATTCCCAAAAATTTGACATCCCTGGAGACGTGAGATGATCCCACCCCCCATCTGCGACAGCACCAAATTTTTGGAAAATTCCAGAAAATTCTAGAACTGTGTAGAATGTTCTAGAAAATTCTCTGTCGACTTATAGACTTTCTAGAATATTTTATACCATTCTAGAATGTAGTAGTGGGGCTATTGTAGTGAGAGTGGTTGTGTAGCTATAAATACCAGGACGCTGATAGCCTCACACCAGTTGAAAACATTTTTTAATGAAAAGGTGCAGTGAAATTGTGTTGAGTGTAACTAATATAACTTGTGGTCATCTTAAACAACCGCGTCTGTCCATCACTACATTGACACTCTCCGTAGACATTGGCATATTCTTTAAGCGTGATATTCTGCCGTAATTGCACTTCCACCCTTTACATCTAGTTTGTGTTTCCCGTGCATTCCTTTGGATGGTAATTGTCGAAAAAACGATAATATAAATATTCATCGCAATAGGGGCAGCATATAAATAGCTGAGAGCGGCGCGAATTATTTCTTAATGTAAATGAAGTTTCGTTCACAGACGAAATTAAAATAAATCGCTGCAACTGTGGCAAGCGTTCATTTATATGTTGCTCCTGTTGCCATGAATATTTATGTTTTCCTTGTTTCTTCGAAGATTATCATCCAAAGGAATGCGCTGGAAATTCATACTAATTTTGAAAGGTGGAGGGTGTCAACTCAGCGATGGGCAGATGCAGAGCGAGGAGCTCGCAGAAATTACCTATTCTTGGTGATCATACCTTCCGATGCTATATGCCTGTACCAATAATAACTAATAAGATGGGTTACTTTATTATTATCCGCAAATATATTCTTTATCTTTAGCTCTCGCAATAACCTTCTTCATGCAGGAAAAGTGATTAAAACTTACGATAATAAATTCACGGGATTTTTGAGGGTATAAGTTGGGAATAAAATATGCAAATAGCGGTGTATAAATATCTTCTGAAAAATGGGAGAAAAAATTGGTCTAGTGATTAAAAACAATTATCCTACGTGAAGAAAAATAAAAATTGCGGTGAATAAGTATTTTCCAAAAAATTGGAGAAAAACTAGTACGAAAAATGAAATTTTACACGAGAAAAAAAGTTGAACAATGCTGGACTCGAACCCCAAGACCATGCATCGAAAGCCCTACTCATTATCCCCTAGGCTAAGGTCGCTAATGAACGAAAGAGCAAAGTTACTAGGATTTATTAAGATTGGCCAATTTTTGTACTTTTTAATTAATTATTTCTCTTAAACTAAAAGGCGTTGGCCCCTAATTCCGAAATGGTATTTTTTTTGACCTAAACTTTCCACTGGTAGAAGATGAATCAAATCTGAGAGTTACACTCCGTAGCCTCTCCTTGTGAGAATAATAATCGTATTTACAATGAAACAATACGTAAATATTAATGTGTTCTACCGGAAAACTATCGCATAATTTTATTTGCCAAAGACGTCTGGCATAACCCGGGCATTGCCGGGTACTTTCAGCTAGTGTGTGTATGTGTGTATATATATATATAATTTTGTAATCCATAGCAGCAAATATCAATTTTTTTATTTTTGTTTATGAATATGTATGTACAGTCGAACCTCCCAGATCCAGCAATCCATTTTTGGCTATGTTAGAAAATTGGACGAATCCTGCAAACCACCCAAGAATCAGAAAATTTCTGTCTGACTTAAAAACATATGCAAACACAGTGTCGTTGAATAATGGGATATTTATTTATATTTGTTACCGTCGTATACTATACCAAGGGACAATTTAAACTCAAAAATAGGGTGAAAATATCAGTGATGCATGGATAGATATGACCAAAATTAATAATCCCATCCAATCACTCGTAATCAGACAAAACTGGCAACAATGCAAATCACCTCAACAATGAAAGATTTTCTTATAAAAATACGTCAGATTTTTTAGGCCATATTCAAAAATCGATGGCAGAAAAATGAAATTGTTTTTTTTTACCTTCTTTGATTCAAGTTCTGAGTTTGTATGATGATGCAGATGATTAATATGCTACGCTCATATCACAGTGAAATGGATTTCCAAAGTAAGTATCTATAATATGAGCACCCAAAATCTGGCAATGCTCAGGTCCCAAGGTAGCCAGATTTGGGAGGCTTGATTTTATGTGAAAAGTGATTCAATGTATACAGGCATTCCCTGGGTTACATAAGTAATGTGTACCGGCATCCATTACGTAACTTGAAATTTGTGTAAGTCAAAAATTACTATGGAAAGTACAGCAGAGGTAGGGAAACTATGGCCCTCGGGCTGGATCCAGCCCCCGAAGGCATTTTATTCGGCAAGCAAAGCTATTTCAAAAAAGCGATATCTGAAAATTAAAGTACGTATAATTTACTGCATCAGTATGGTACAAGTAATCAGTTAAAATAGAGGCATGTTAATGCAGTGGCAACACTTAGGTTAATTTGCGTGAAAGCGGACCACATTAAGAGATCAAGCATCCGCATCAACAATTGGAAAAAAACTGAAGGGATTAGGAGAGAAACCACAGTAGCACACAGAAAGGTAACAACAATGTAATCTATTACTGTATTCATATGAGTGCAGATGTACGCCACAATTATAGCCAGTCGCTAGAATTAGGTAGATTGTTACATCAATTCGCGAGATTAGTAGGTAGTTGCTGTGGCCTTTTTCAGGTGCAATTCGAACCCAAAGTCACTAGATATAGCTAAAACGTCACTAGATATAGCTAAAACTTCGCTAGAATGGCAACATTGGCTGGGTAGCATAGCGAGGATTTCGCATTACAACCCACGCCTTGCATTCTTTCTCCGTGAACATACATATAGATTTAGTTCATGCTCGCTAACGAAAACCGCTAACATAAGCATAATGAAATTTTTTTCGTACATAATTTATGGGGCTGCTTACGTAAGTGCGGGTTTACGTAAGTCGAGGCTTACGTAACACGGGGAGTGCCTGTATTACATTTTGAAAATTATTCTGTGTTTAAAAAGTTTTCTAGACTAATTGCTGATGGATGCTGTTGTTGAGAGCAACTTGTAAGAACCATTGCAGTCATATTCATTATGGAGAAAGTCATGTGCTGGCACATTAGATTTTTTAATGTCAACCATGCTGTAATTGTCTTAGTTGCTGATAACAAATTAGATACTAAATAGTTGGCCATTACATTCTGAACTAGCTCCAAATTATAATCAAATTAGATTGTTTTATTACTATGACAAATTTTAACACAACAGTACTTGTATTAAATAGTGGTTATAGATCTTTATTTTCTCTAAACATTATTGACAGGATGAGTGTCTTGCTCTTATTAAATTCTTATTTTGGATTATTTTATGAGAATTATTGTTGTGCACAAAAAACAGTAAAAGAATTGATAGTGATTGCCTAGGTTACAACTAAAGTGTATAGTTCTTATCATGTTGTGGGTATAAGTCTTTGTACATTTCATTGTTATTATGAACATGTTCCAATTAGTTTTGTTTTTTTTATGAGGCAGTAATAAAAATCTAATTATTCTATTCGGTACTTATGTATCAACTACAGGACCTGTCAATTCGGACCTAGTTCATTTCACACCTGAGCAACAAATGCACACAGTGCCACTTAATGGCCAAAATAGGAAGTTCTTGGGAAGCACAACGGCGCACATAAGAAGTGCCATCTAGTGGCTAAACATTGAACTAGGTCCGAATTGACAGGTCCTGTAGTTGATACGTAAGTACCTTCTATTCTTTATAATTCACCATTTATCAGTAGGTATATTTTGTCTACTTTGGCCAATTGCATGAAAGACAATCAGAAATCAAAATTGAGTCCAATTATTTTGGCAGATAAGTGAAATTTATATTTCTCATAATTAACTGGTTCTTCTTACAGGGCAAAGTGATCAAGTACGTTGTTTTCATTGTGATGGTGGGTTGCGAGATTGGAGGGAAGATGATGATCCATGGATAGAGCATGCCAGATGGTTTCCAAACTGTGCTTATGTTATGCTTGTGAAAGGGGAGGACTTTATTGAGACAGCAAAAAACTTGCGCCCTCCAAATTATTCCTCCCATAATTCATCCTCAAATCCCATTTCTGCTAATATATCTAGCAGCTCCAATATACTTTCGTCAGAGGTGAGTAATGTTTATGAAAGAGTTTCACAAATGTGTTGTTTTAATCAATAGAAACTTTTATACGATGCCATTTTCCTAAAATTTTCTCATTTGGTAGGCTCTTCAAATCTTGTTTGTTTATTATTATCGGATTAACAGCCAAAGGTAATTTTCAATTTTTTATCTCAGGACAGCAAGTATTTGGGGGGTGTATTTACCACTAATACATGGTAAAATAGCTCAATTTGCAAATTATTGATATTTGTTTAAAATAACATGTTGTAGAGGGGATACTGGTGTCTGCCATAGCGCAGTGCAGTCATTACCATCCCTAAGCTTAGCAGTTATGGTTGGGTAGACGTATCCTGAGTGGAGAGGAAGTTGTTCTGTTCCTCAGAATTATTAATAACTTTTTTATCTATCGCAAATTCCTTTTGCTGAAGAAAGTATGTAAATACCCATGTCTATGACATGTTTTCAAAATTTTAGGGGTCAAAAATGGGATGCGTCCATTATGGGGGTACAAAATTATTCACAAAAGAGTGGTGGCTTCCATTGAGAGGAAAAGGAATAATAAGAGGAGCATGCTATAAAGTCATGTTATCCCCACGCATGCCAAGGACACAGCTCAGCAATCATCAGTTTTGAAGTATGAAACAACCACTCCTGCCAATTAGGTGGAGCAGCAAATATTTTACCAGCTGCTTTGATTGTCAGCCATCTTTGTTCCTTGAGCATCCTTAAAGACCAATAGCCACAGGCCCATCTCATATGGCTGGCTGCATTCATGTATTTCTGTAATGAAGTAATAAAAGTAACCCCATTTGAGTGGATAAACCATGCACATGTAGAGTGGTAGTTTCCCATTACATTCCTGCAATGCATAGAATGACTTATTGTACAGATTACAGTAATTTTCTGTATATAATATGCATTTTTTCCACGAAAAATTGACAGAAAGAAAGGGGTGCATATTATACATGGTAACATACTCATGCAACTTTTTTCACTCCGTAAATAATTGATGTTTTCAGAAAATTTTTTATTAATAATTGTACTTGTCATTGCATTACAATAACATTGCTTTAAAATATATCTTAACCAAAAATGATAATAATCATTTATTAACCTCCAGTTGTCATCATCACTAAAGCTTCTGAATTCTTTATAACTGTCCTCAAATTGTTTGTCAGTTATCCTGTGTTCTTTCTCATCCTCTGTGTAAATGGGTCACCATGTATGTCATCTTCATCTATTTTGGTTAAATCATCATCCCATATGATGTCATCTTCAGCACTATCCATGGCATTTGTAAGGCAACACTTTTAAAAGTCACGTTTATATAGTAAGCTGTCTCGCACATATCTCGCTTCGTGGCAATACGAGAACTGCCTTGATATTGCTAATAATTAAGTTTCATCAACATTGATGTTTTTACAAAAACTTAAGTGTGTATATATGGTGTTAAGAGAATTTTCACTCATGAAAACATGGCTGTGTATTATATTATAATCAGAAAATTACGATAATTAAAAATATAAAAGTTATATTGCTTTTGTAGATAAAGATTAACGATTATTTCTGTAGCATCTTCATACCAATTCACGCATTAGTTGGGGATTGCCTGTATACATTTGTACAAGTTTAATAACAGGTTTCTGGCATGCAACAGTTTCCTTTATGTCTGCAAGTGGTTTAATTTGTTATACTAGAGCAGGGATGGGCAAACTTTTCAACTTGGGGGCTGCATGTGCATTCAAGATAGGAAGCGTGGGCCGCATATAAATTTCCAGATTCATTAAGAGTATAAGTAGATAATTTATCAATTGAAGCATATATTTACAATACAATTTAATAGATAAGTAATATAGTAGAACCTCATAAATCCGGCATCCTTGGGGCATAGCATGTACCAGATTTTTTAAAATTCCAGTATTTTGAAAGTTATGCACATGGCCTAAGTATCTAGAGACAAATCCTATTATTCTGTACTCACATAAGTCAGTTATGCCCAAACTGGGGGGATGATCCTTGATCCTGGTGCCTACCAAATTTCAAAGAAATCTGTCTCCTGGTCATGAGACCTTTCCTTGTCAGACAAGCTCCAGTGAGTCAGTAGCATAATTTGATGCAGTCATGTGATAAGAGACAAAATTTCAAATTACCAATGTGAATTCGGGAATAAAAATTTTTTTAATTGTCTAATTAATCTCAAAATGTTATCAGAAATCACACAAATAGTTTTATTAGATAATACAGTAAAACCTCTATCTTACGAACTCCCTTAGAACAAAGAACTCCATATAACGAAAATTATCACAGGTCCTGAAAAATTCACTAATAACGCTATATAGAAAACCCACTATATTATGAACCTCCAATAATTATGAAACTTCCCAATTACGAAATAAAATCGCACCTGTTCCATTAAAAACAAACCTCCACATAGCGAAATTTATAAAAAGAATATTGTATGCACTGTTGTAAAACATCTATGCAGGTGTCAATGCTGTTATTACGACCTCACCTGAATGATTCGAAGCATAGTATTTGTTGCAATTTCGATTGATAAGGTAGACAGGTAGACCTCATCTTTGTGGCTTTATCTTTTGCGTATTTCAATCTTTCGTGGTTCCGCATTTGTGACCAGTTTTGTCTCATGTTTCACTCTTTCGTGGAGAAAAATCACGGAAAATGCAACGCAAAATTTTTTATATGTGGAATGAATTGCATTTTCCTTACGTTTTCGCTCATAGTCAGGCGGGAAAAATATTGTTGCGTTATTCTAATATGTAAAAATATTTACATAAGTGCATTAATGTAATATACAGTAGTCTCCCTCTATTCGCAAGGGTTAAGTTCCTGAAAACCCTCGCGAATAGCAAATGGTAAATAATGGGGTATGTGGAAAAAATAGGATTAGGTTCTTAGTCCCTATTCCACTATGTAACTTGCATTTTAACTCTTAAAAATATAATAGTACAGTATGCACATTCATAAAATAGTAATAGAAGCAGATGCACTACGCGCAAGCCTATCTAAAACTTCAATTTTCTTCTCCAAATTCCTCACTTTTTTGCCCTTTTTACCGACTTTCCTTTCATTTAACTCATCACTCTCTTTGTGGCCATGATTAAGCAATATTACTAATAAAAAACTATGAAAATGGCACACTAAATTCATGAAGTAGGCGAGGAACTGCGACAATCCTTTTTTGTCTGCACAGAATTTGCTGCACGGTTATACCGGTTGCCATTCCGGGGGAGCTTCTGCTGCCCTTTTCGGCATTATTAACTTTACAAACTGTGTGTCTTTGTCCAAATTAATTTGTTTGGAACCATATACCTAGAAGGTGTAATGGTGAAAGAAAAAGAGCAACACTAGAGTGAGCACTACTTTAGTGACTGATGGCGCTGCACGGTGTTTGGAGGAAATTAGTGGAGAATTTTTGAAAAAAATGTCGTAGAGTGACCGGTACTTAAGCGATCATATGCGGGTATGCGAATTTCAGCCTCACAAATGAAAAAACAGGTGCTTGAAATGAAAATCGCGGATATGCAAATTTTGCGAATGGCGAGGGATTACTGTATATGCTTACCTAATTTTAAAAAATAGATACACGTGTCTTATGTATACACTTTTAAATATTTTTGGAATGCAATCCTCCCACACTTTTGTACCTCTTGTGAAAAGTTGCAAAAATATAAACTGGTATCACCGTTCAGGAGCTTTCTTTCTTTTTGTCGACAGGGAAGTCCTGAGAGGAAAAACTCAACTCTTGAGCCTTCCTATTCAGGATCATTGGGGTATTTGCTCAGGTTTGACGTAGTTCAAACGCTTAAGCTTTGTGTTTTACGCATCATTTATTATTGATGGAGTTTCACAAAGTTTTTCAGGAATGTACATCTCGAGAAAGACAAGGTCTGCCATATTTGGAAATTAGCTCCTGCAAGTTAGGCAACCACCGTTCACTTTTCTCAATTCTGCTATGGAACCAGGGGTGCCGTGCCTCACGGCCGCCTGTGTGGAAGTCTGTCATTTGCCGCCTGTGTGCAAGTCTCTCATTTGCCGCCCTTTTTAGATGTTCTTTACAAAAATAAAAAAAATGCATTATGGTATGATAAATTTCTGTACCCAATAAATATGTAAGAATATACGGCATATTATAATATAATTACTATTAAAAATACTGTACATGTCTGATGATAAATCGGCTGCCCCCATTGTTTGGCCGCCCGTGTGCGTTGCACACATCGCACATATGGATGGAACTTAAACAAGGTTTTATTTTCTGATACTTTTTTCATGTTCTTTTATCTTGTTTAAGTCTCTCTTTCATTGAAATACAATTTTCTGTCTCTTTCTCTATTTTTCTGTTTTCACTAATACAGAGGACAAATGATCCACTTTTGCTGGGATGGGAACCAAACCTTGTATTTCCCTTTGCCTTAATTACTTCTCTTCTTGTGTCCTTATCACAAAAATAAAGCATTTATATACAGAAATTAAATAATGTAGAATATTAAGTAAATCATAACAGATGCTCCCTCCTGCCCCTCAGAGCGATAACCCCAACATTATACCAATATGTGAATCCATATTGAATGTCTCACAAAATGAATGATTTTATGAGTTGCAAATAGTAACAATGACATGCAATCTAGCATATATGAGAAATCCAGGAAAAATTGATTGGAAAATTATTTCTTGAACATTCTGGAACACCTGCTAAGCTTTCAGTAAGTCCAGCCAACCTACCTATTTCCCCTATGCCCCTGTACGGTTGACTACCCGTGGAAAATTTTGATTTTTGATAATTCCAGTTTTTTTAATGCCAGATTTATGAGATTCTACTGTATATTCATAAGTTACAATAATAATTAATAAGATAAACAATGACACAAAGCAGTTAATGATAAATAATAAGTTATTCTCCCAGATAAACTTATATTTTCAAAATTTGATTTTTGATCTGGACACTTTATTTCAGCCACGTCAACCATACATTTTCTTAACATATTCACTGCCCGAAGACGGTTTACTGAACTTCACAATATTATATGCCACATAAAAACTTGCACGAGTCGCAGCTTCTTGAAAAGTATCCTGTATTGTGAAGACACTTGTTTTCTCAACTGTGATAATAAATCAGTAGCCTTTTTGGCTATTGCATCCTATGATATGTTAGTAAGAATCCCCTCATTTAGAGGTAAAAGTCATTTAGATTGTATTGTTTAAATATGGCAACTGTTTCATGACAAATGAGGCACAATGCTTTTTAGTTCAACTGTACAAAAAGGTATTTCTCCGTCCATTCCTTGTTAAAAACTCTACCCTTGTTTCCTACTCTTCTTCTTGTCTGAGTATTCACTTTGCAAGGATAAAACGCTCACATGATAAACTTTATGAAAACACATGTATGATACAAGCATGTCAACTAATTTGATATTCACGTCTTGAATGTGCTTTGAATTAGCCACGTAGCATGGCTCCCATTTCTAACAGCGGATCCATTACATTGTAATAAAGTAGCTCAGTCCTGCAGTGAGTGATGCTTTTATGCTCCATAAGAAAAGTAAACAACATAGATTTAAAGGTTGCCAACCCCTGCTTGAGGGATATTTACATGCTTATTGATGTGAGCAAGTTACAGTGTTTCAAAAAAGTGATTTCAACTCTAATGAGCACATACAACGGGCTTCTTTTCATTCAGCTTGCAAAAATTTATATTTGTCTAATACAGTGGTCTTCAAGGTGGGCGATTTTGGATTTTTGTGGGTGTTAAAGAACTCACCAAATGCTATTCTAATTTTTACACTGAAAAATAAAATTCTATAAAAAAGCACACATATTCTGTACAACTATTTTAAACACTGTTATTACCACTGAGACCGTATTTGGTAATCTCATCTAACGACAATCCCACTAGTATTAAGGTTACCTTACCTCCGTAAATCGCTTTGCTACTGGGGGCGCAAGATTATTCTTTGCCCCGGGTGCCAGAAACCCTCACTACGCCACTGGGTGGGTGGTGAACTTATTTCAAAGGACAACATATGCTAAAAGTGGGCGGTGACTCAAAAAAGGTTGAAGACCACTGGTCTAATACATTGTTCATTTGCACTTCCTGAGGTGTTATGAATGTGAGCGACCGATCACAGGATTTTTGTACAGTACTATATTCCTATCTGTGCTACACTACGTAGTTCAACGTTTCCTCACTAGATGGCACTACTTATGTGCACCAAGCTGCCTTCTATGAACTTCCTATTTTGGTCATTACATGGCACTGTGTGCATTACTTGATATGTCTGCAATGTTTCTACATTTGCATTCCTGGCAGAATGGGATTTCCTCGAGTCCATTGTTTGCCACAATTACTTCGAAACCCTTGCATGCGACAATGGTGCCGTCACAATAACGTCTGGTGTTAAAGTTATAATGGGTACCTTAAATGGAACCTATCCCTCAGTCCCGGTTTACAAGCTAAATTGGCTTGCAAGTTCTTTGATAACAATTACGTTTTGTGAAAAAGTTGTAACGGGTGCCTGGAATGGAACCTATCCCTCAGTTCCAGTTTGCAATCTAAATTGGCTTGCAAGCTTTTTTATAACAAATACATTCTGCAGAAATGTTATAATGGTGGACTAAAATGGAACCTATCCCTCAGTCCGGGCTTGCAAGCTAAATTAGCTCCATTTGCAGTGCAACAGTCAGGCGAGATATTTTGCACCTTAGTAACCAATTCTCCTTTGCAAATAACAAAAGAGTAGCAAAAAACGCAGTGTCGCCTGAACTCAGGGAAATCCCATTCAGCTGGGAATGAGAACGTAGAAACATCACAGACATATCGAGTAATGCACACAGTGCCACGTAATGGCCAAAATAGGAAGTTCTTAGAAAGGAGATTAGCACGCAAAAGTAGTGCCATCTAGTGGGAAAACATTGAACTACGTAGTGTGGTCCGGATAGGAATACAGTACCTTTTGTACATTTTGCATATTGCAATGGAGGAAAATAACCTTTCAACAAAAACTTTTTAATTTGTCCAATGATAGACCTGTAAATTTGACATGAATTATACCTGATTAAATATCAGACGAGTATCATAAAAGAAAAATTATTTTACTTTTCATAAGATTTTTATGCTTAGTATAAAGGTTGATGTCACAAAAGCCTTGCGGGCCAAATAAAATGCTCTCCCGAGCTGCATTTGGTCCACGGGCCATGGTTTACCCACCCCTGTACTAGAGGCTTTGCCCCTGGCCACTCTGCGGCCCAACCCTGGAGGTTTGGCAGCGAAGCTGCCAAATATAGGCAGCTGCGCTGCCTTGCATTGTAGCTGTGCTTATAAAAAGAAGATAAATGTAGTTTTGTAGTGGGACAGTGATATAAGGACATCCTCAAAATTCCACAGAAAGTATTGAAACAAATAATTGATGTTTATTTTGACATCTATGCGCTGTAATTTTCTAGAAGTGCGAGAATGCACTGGAAGTGTGAGAATTGTGTTCAAAGGCAACAAAAGATCTTATTCAATGTTGATGGAATTAATAGAACATAAAATAATGTTTACATTGTTGCTCCATTGTGACGTAATCGATTGTTAGTTTTTGATCAGCATTTCTATTAATGCCAGCAGACAGCATTAGGATGTTATCGCTTGCCCAACCCCACAAGATTTACAAATTAGCGGATTATTGAGTAGGAGGATTATTGTATAGGATTTTAGGATTTATAGATTTTTGAACATTGAATAAACGAAAAATAATAGTCATACTTAAAATTGCATTCTTTATTGAAGCACTTCATTATACATTACATTTCATATAGTCCTATCCTTTCCAAAAGCAGCAACAATACAAATCACCTTGACGACTATTAACGGTAGCAGTGGCAATGCTAGGGTAATATTATAAGGATTTAGTTATGTGTATGCATTTGTGTTAGCATCTAATAGGTCTGTTTTGATAAAAAATTCACTGACATTTAGATGCTAATGACTATTTTATGGTTCAGGCACTTGGTGTGGAATTGTTTCCCATAAACCTGAGCAATTCTTTTTTTATTTTCTTTTGTTTTCGTGCTTTCCTTTTTTCATACCTTCCTTTTTCTCTCATGATTTTCCTATTTCTTTTTGATGAATTTCTCCCGATATTACTTTTCATGGATCAGGAAGAATTCTGTCATAATAAAGCTTTTCAGTAGCTGCCAAAATTTATTATTAATGCTCTCCATTAACCTAAATCTAGGAAATAATCATTGTAATTAATATTTTCATTGCTAATGAAATTTATATCCAAGTTTATACCAATTAACTACTTTTAGTTTCATATTATATAATAACTGGTGTATGTTAAAAATACAGGTACTCCCTGAGTCATGCAGGCCTGACCTGCACTTACGTAAGCAGCCACATAAATCACTAAAAATATTTTTGTTATACGGAAAGTTTACATTAGCGGTTTGTGTAAGCGAGTGGGAACTACTTACATGCACTGAGGAAGAACACAAGGAATAGGTTGTAATGCAGTGTTTTCAGTGTGTTCTACCATGTTTTCTTGATCTCTTAACATGTGTTTTGCTTTGGTGCAAAATAACGTAAGTGTTGCCCATGCACTCATGGATGATAAGCATCGCAGTGAGAGTAAAAGTGCTAGTGCTGCTAAGTGATGACATACCATTACTTTAGAGGAAAAAATGGATATTGTGAAGAGATATGAAAATGGCCAGTCGCTTTCGTACGTCTCAAGTGCTCTCGGTATGGCATTGTCGACCACAAACACACAATATCTTAAGTAGACCAACTCATAAAAAGGCCATGTTCACTTTTGCAACAGTGGAATTGAGACTATGCTGTGAGTGTTATAACAGAATAAGAATAAATGCCAGTAAAAAAATCGTTATGGACAATAGATTGAAGTTATAACAGTTTTCTTATAGTAAATTAGCAAAGTAATGAAGTGCAAGCAAAAATCGATATTAAATTGAGTTATGGAACCTAAGTGCCCTATACTGTACTGTACCATATACTATCTGTAGCAATTTTCGACTTATGCAAATTTCGAGTTGCAGAATGGGTGCTGGAATGCATTCCTTACATAACTCGGGAAGTGCCTGTATATTTAGATTTTAGAAAAAATGTAGATATTTATTAGTGCTTCTTGAAAGCTCAAAAATGTGTCAGTTCAGGAGCTCATCCTCATGATTCTATTTTCCCTTCCAATTTCAATAGTCACCAGGATCTTCAGAATTAATGGGAAGGAGTCAAGGCTTGAGGCGAACCAGAGTACGGAATGTGACAAGTGAAGAAATGGACGATCTGATGTTTTCTGCTCCTGTTTTGGTAATTTTAATATTTAACATATTCACTTTATAAATACAAAGTAGTTTCAGAGGCATTGAATTAATTTTTTAAATGTTTGATTTCCCTCTGGAGACCATACTATAATAGACTCACAATCTTAACCCTTTCCTTGACAATTTCATTTTCTGCCTACTTTGGGTAATGTTATCGTTTTATTTTCGTCTAATTGATTCAACAAAAACTGTAATAACTAATAGATACATTGATAGTAGATACTTATATCGTACAACCATGATACCTTTTTCTATTCTTGCAGTGGAGAATTTAAATTGTCACCATACTAGGCAAATACAGACGACGTTCGAGATTCGACAGGGATGCGTTCCTGAAAATGCAGTAGAATCTCGAACAGTTGAATGTTGAGCGCCGTTTTCCCATGAAAGTACGTTATTTTTGGGAGATGCATTCCAGCATCTCGGAAGAAAATTATTGTTCCATCTCATATAACATAAAGTTAAAATAACATTACTAAAGTACTAAGTGCTAAATCATTAAAAAGCATAAAAAACTTAAGACTAAAGAAAAACGACTTATAGAAAAATATTTTTATACCTGAAATATTTTTCAACCGTGCTGTGATTTATATTAGTTTATTAATTGAGAATTTGTAAAATTTTTGTTGGAAGAAGAGGAGCTGTTGGCTTGGGGAATTGATAAAATAGTCTCAACCCTTCAGATCCATTAATATATTTTTTTGTAGAAAAGGTAATAAGGGAAAACCAGAAATTCTGAACCACAGTGATGCCTGCTGTGCTGGTTGACACGAGCACATCCGATAGTTACGTCTTCCCTTTCACTGTCACTGAATTCATGAACTATCACGAATTTCTCTTTTGCTCGAAATAACTTTTTGAAATGTCTTTCTTACCGGAAATTTTCTTTCAATTTCTTTTAAATAAATTTGAAAGCAAAAAACTCAAAATTTCTTTGAAAAAATCGGCTTAGAGAGAGAGAGAGTATTCAACTCCAACCCCAACTGAATGCAAAGGTACTTCCCAAAGATTTCATTCGTCCTTCTGTTTGTAAACAAGAAAGATGCTCTGACAGCAAAATAAATCTAATACGCAGAGACTCTAGAGATAACTTATTGGTCTGCTAGTAGGTAAAGATTTGGGAGTTAGCTGATGGACATAACCCAAACATTAGAAGTGACCTCATTGAAAATTTATTGGTAGATGTCTTTATAAGTACATCCTAAAAATATTCCTTTTTTTTGTGGAAAATTATATTGATTCTTTGAACGGAATCACAGAAACTTATGTAATTATATGTAGTTCCAAATTCGACTGATCGGCTCGGTCGAATAGGCAAGCTTCGACTGGTCGAAATTCGAGATGGGGTTATAATGTATAACGGTCGAATTCTCAAATTAGTCAAATGTCGAACGGTCGAATCTCGGGCGTCACCTGTATTCAGTATTTCAAATCAGTTAGTAGATCAGATTTTTTTATTTTATCAATTTGCAATGAACCAGGGGTTTCCAACTTGTTCATTGTGGTGAGCACCAAGTCATTTTCTATAATGCCAAGGAAGCACCAATGTGCTTTTGCAAAATAAAAATGATAGGTAATTAACATGATACCAACATTAAACTTATTGCTTGTTTTTCAATACATTTAGAAAAAAAATGAACAAATGAATTAAATTGCTGGTGCAGATAAAAAGGATTTTAAGCATCATATAAGGGAACATTCAGACTGCCAAAGAGCACAGAGGTGCTGGTGCACACCAGGTTAGGAATCTTTGCAGTAGGATCTCAGTGTTTGTAAAGATTACCTTCCTAAATATCAATGCAAATGTTAAAGCAAAAAGCTAGGAAGGAGGCTATGGGAAAACTATGGAAATCTGAGTAAAGGTTCATGGCCAGTAAGAACAAATGTATAACAAGTGCAAGTTGTATGTTAGTTATGAAAAAGATATTTTATTTTAGAGCAGTTAATTGAGATCATTTTAAGAAATGGTAATAAGATAAGAAAACTGTATTGACTCACTTTATAAAACTATGTATGTGTACTGGGGAGATGGGGCTAACTCTTGCTATGCAAAATTCAGTCATCCAGCAAGTTCATGGATGTGAAAAAAAAGAGTAACCCAGAAGTATACCCGGCTGCATGGCAATCCAAATAAGCACTTGCCCAGGCAATATCAGAACTAAATATAGAGGTTTCATTTTTTGAAGTTCATTGTTTTGTTTGTTCATTAAAATTATTAAACTCAAGAAAGTCCATCTCACTGATATTCAAACGTAATTACAACAAGTGAAGGAAGAAAAAGCATATCAATGCTTTGCAATAATATTTTTCCTATTTAAAAGCATTGTACTCATTGCTATGACAGTTTTCTTTCCCATTGTTAAAAATCAGAAAAGTTTCCCTCTTTTTTGGTTTAAATAAATTTGAATTCTATTTTTAAAAAATATAAACCTCAGTCTTCTCAGTGTTTTAACTATGTTCCAAGCTCCTATCTTAATTTTAGCTCATTTTAAAATGCAAATTTATAATTCCCTGCACTGATTTCATGCTTTTCTTATAAAGGGGATAGAAATGAAACAAGGGGTGAAAAAAGAATTTGATTATTCCTCAGCAGGTGATACAATATCAACCATATCTGAACCATGTCTAGCCTGCATGTAGGTAGCCCTAGCATAACAATTTGGCTTCTCCAAGTAGCAGGATTACGGAGATATTGCCTGAATGAATGCACAGACAGACAAACTGAATAAATTAGCAATTTAAAAAGTGCTTAAATGTATGTATATTTACATGATTTTTGGATTATCTGCAGTTTTCGTTTTTCCTCATTGCTGCTCCCTATTATTACTGTGGATAACCTGGAGTTGCCTGTAGATGAAATAATTTGTCAAGTGCTCGCATGATGTACAAATGGTGGATTACTTGTCAATGAAAATATTTTAGTGAATTGTACATCTTTTAACTTAAAACCAGCTTCATATCTCATCCTTTTGCAGGCGGAGTCATGATGAGGGTACGTACTTTAAGTCAGTAATACAGCGTGATGAAATACATGACACTAATAATAATAATAATTTATTGAACACAAACAGGATAACCCTAATTATATGTGTTACAATAAAAAGGATTACCCACACAATTCTCCTTTAACACATAATTGAGATGTTTACATTGGTGTTTTATTTAAATCTTTTATCACATGGGACTTGGATTTTGTTTGAAAAATTATTTTTAAAAGATACTTATAATTCAAAAAAAGGTCGACCTATACAGTGAATCTATGCCTAAACACATTTTCAAGCCCAAAAATTGAGGTCCTTTTATATGATGAGTTGTCTTATAAAGCACAAGACCATAGATTTATGCAACACTAATATTATACAGATGTACAGAGAATTCACTTCCCACAAATTATCTTAACTGCCAATATTAACCTTTAAATGCCATACATGCCCATATGAGCACAAATGTGATCGCTCATAGATGAACATACCATATATCTTCCTCTTATTTCTAAGATCACTTACAGCAAGGATCGGCAGCCTTTCACAAGTGACCTGCAAAATTCACGTTAATGTAGGATCCCGTGTGTCAGTAATAAATTTTAAAATTCTAAATGTTTAAGCATGAAGCTTCCATACTGTTACTGCAAATGCTACTTTCTTCAAGCAGTTAAATTTTACTGGCAGGGACATCCAAGGCCCTTGAAAGCTTCAATATCAATCCGGAAATCTCAAAACTTTGATACCTACTTGATTATTTTAACTGCATTTTGAAGTCTTCAACACCCATCCAATGAAACAAAGACAAATCCAAATCGCTCTCTTTGAAGTTTTCAACATTTTAATCAGAAAATAAAACAATGGCCCAAATCATTGGAAATCTTG
Organism: Uropetala carovei; assembly: GCA_036926305.1. Classification (NCBI taxonomy): domain Eukaryota; kingdom Metazoa; phylum Arthropoda; class Insecta; order Odonata; family Petaluridae; genus Uropetala; species Uropetala carovei. The sequence goes on from JAXCHB010000141.1 coordinate 5,833,222, forward strand.
AAATGTGCTAGTAAGTCATTGACACTGACCGCAATATTGAAAGTAATGGAAAGCTGATGTATGAATATCCTGTGAAAAAACTTAATTTTGCAACAGATACCTTCCAGAACAAAACACCTGATGTTAGGAAACCAGCCATCTATGTTTGGTGAAAATTACAGTAAGGCTTGCATTATTATATGTAATACCTTCTAGGTTTCATAGAGGTCAAGTACTTTTTTCCAGAGCCTTGGAGATGTAGGTTGATTTCATTTAGGTGGATGGTGATGTCATGTAGAAGTATGAGTTTCAACGACCGTTTGTTATCAACCAGCTCGGGGTAATTTTGGTCTAAAGAAAGAACTTGATTATATAGAAACAGTTCACAAACTGTACTAAAACCTTGTATTTTTAACTGTTTCTAAATTTCCATACTTTGTTTTCATTATTCACCAAAATTGCAAGAGAGAGAGAGAGAAAGTATTTTACACATGTTAACACAAAGTTCTGTTATGACCCACATTTTTACGCTAGAACATTTATAAAAATGTTATGCATATGTGATGTAATCAGAAATGCATAATATTTTTATAATTCACAATTGTGTTCTTCAGTGTACAACACTTATGGGATTACCAATATCATTCTTTCATTATTAACTTTTTATTATAAGTAAAATAAAAATAAAATTATTATATAAAATAAAGGCATTCAAGTATTGTAATATCGCTCTTTTTATTTAATCATAGCCTTCTTTCTTATGAACATTTAATTCAGATGGCATTAGAAGTGGGGTTGGATGCTGGAAGAGTGAGAAACATTTTGCAGCGCAAAATAGAAGAAACTGGTACACCTTTTTCTTCTCCTAATGCTCTTGTCCTGGAAGTCCTTAACAGTCAAAGAGAAGAAAGAGGGAACATAGTGAGTGAAGAGGAGTCTGAAGATTCTGAAGAAGAAGGTAGACATTCATCTCGGTAAGTCTTACTGTATTGCAATACAATAGTCCCTTGTGCAACATTGGGGTTATGTTCTTGGAAAATGGTGTGTTAGACAAAACCACATTGTGCAAATTCAAAACCTTACGGAAAAAATGGTACATTCATATAGTCTGCAAGCTTTCTAACATTACAGGCAAATGTAGAGTACAGTGCATGCAATTCAGGGCCGCCTATAATTAAATTTTATGCATGTTGAATATTTTCTTTTATTTTAAACCATATGTCAACCCTTTCACTGCTGCACTCAAGTATACTTTAGCAACTGGACATGGTCTCTCCTTGCTGTGTTCGAGTATACTTAAGTTTGACTTTGTATTGTCATTTCTACCATCAGTCTTTTTTAATTTCAATTTAAATACTTGTTTTTATGTTTAAGTAGATCTTGCCTTGGTCATCTTATTTTTCAGATATTTTAAAGCTAAAAGTATTGTTTTTCATGTCTTTTTTATATCCATTTCAACCAAAATGTAAATTAATACCCAGTGTTTGCAAATCAAATTATTATAATTAAAATATATTATTTAATATCTCAAATGAATGAATTACAAATGTTTATAAAAAGATAAATACATTTATAAGTAAAAATATAACAAATAAAAATATAATATTTAATAAATTGGTGAGTGAATTTAAAAACAAGTTTTACATGAAAGAGGGCAAGTTAAATGCAAGTATAAGCATATCTTTACATATTATAAGAACGTAGTGGTCATCATCATCGTGTGTAACCCCATGCATCATAAATATTGCACAGTTATGGAAGTGCCACAGTTTTTGTATGTAGCAAAAGGACTTTTAATTGGTGTAACACAGAGTGAGAAAATGTAAAATGCTAGTTATACTTTGAGCAAAATATTGGAGGGGTTTGCTGAGTAAACTGTGCTTTACTACATTGTGCATAGGAGGTAAATTAAATTTTTATCAGCTGACTGGCTAAACAAGTTGCTCTAAAAGTGCAAAAATTTTTATTTTTGTTAGGTACAGAAATTTATTGTACTTCATTAGAGCTTTTTAGGCGCATTTCGCTTCCAGCGTGCGTGCCTATTATTGTCAGTCTGTCCATCCGTCTGCATTTTCATTCTCAGCCTCTACCAAATGGATTTTCATGAAATTTGATATTAAGGACTTACAATCAAAGATAATAAGAAAATTGCAAAAATGAATCACATACGCCAATCAGGGGTACCACTTTACTGGTGACAATAAATGAAATTTTCGTCATATCTCTTGAAGTATTAGTCATATCAAAATATCTTTCAAATAAAAGTTGTAGAACTAGTAAAGAAGAGTATTTCCTTTCCTATACATTTTTATTGTAGGAGTAGCCGTTATCAAGAAAATCAAACAAGAATGTCTTAATTTGAGTTGAACTTAGAAATTTTCTTGCATGGTTACTTCTTCATTGTTGCTAACATAAACAATCTCGCAAACAAACGTTTAATTTCCTTACGTGTGCATGCAGTATTTTTAAATAGGAAGAAAATGGATTATTTATGATGAAGAAAAAACTTTAAAATGCTATTTCCCTTACATACAGGTATACCATTTCTTTCTATTACTCCATTGCATGAAACGTGCCCATTTGTGATACGTTGTACACTTTCCTAACTTGTTTAATAAAAAAAGAGCTTATGTAGTTGGTTCATCTGTCTGTCCGTGTACAAAATAACTCAAACATTACATAAGCTACAAACACCAAATTTTCAGGATATATAGTTCTACATTCGGACTAGATATGGAAAAAATTTGGGGACCGTCCGTTTGCCTTTTAATAGTATATTAGAAACCCCCATTATGAACTATCTATACAGGTCCATTATGGCTTTCGTATTGTTGGCCATATTTACAGCAATGGATGTAAATAAACATTAATGCTATTAAGCTAAAGTAAGTGAAATTACACAGTTCTAAAATTTTATTCTGTGAAATATTTTGACGTTGTTATTATCTATGCAGGCCCATTATGGCTTTCGTATTTGTTGGCTGTATTCACAGCAGCGAATGTAAATAAACAAGTATGCTATTAAGCGAAAGTAAGTGACATTACACAGTTCTAAAATTTTATTCTGTGAAATATTTTGTCGTTGTTATTTAATGCAAACTTGGGACTCCTTCCCTGGCGCCCAACCCCCATGCCACGCTCCATGCGGCGACTTCTCTTTAGTTAAACTTAAAAAAATAATTGCTTCTATCCTCTCTTTCTCACCCTCTTGTATGTATATGTTATATTTGTAATGTACTTACCGAGTTCTAGATACTTTGACGCAATAAAATATATTTTTCTAACCGATATGATTCTTTAAATACGCCTTCGTCATCAATATAAACAAACAGAAAACAACGTAATTATTAGCGATTGTGTATTAGTTCAAGTTTCTTTCATGACCTCGAAGTGGCACTGCATACTGCTCCGCACGGCGAGTTATCTAAAGTTAAAATTAAAATTGTTGCTTCTCTCCACCTCACTTTCTCTCCTGCCCTTCCTCTTCCTCCCTCCCTCTCCGTGGTTTTTTACTGGGTTGGCCATGCCTGGCTCTACCTGGGTTTTTACCACAAATATCATATCTTTCTTAGAAACCTCTGTAATGTGTAATGTGATATTTATTGTTCTGTTCTTGTTGTATTTATCTGACGCACCTTTTATTGCTCTAGTTCTGTTTGTATATATATTTATGCATGTTATTATTTTGTAATCAATAACGTAGGGTTAAATGGAAGAGGGGACCTTATGGTCTCAATTTCGCCCTGAAAATAAAGCCACTTATCTATCTTATCTATCTATCTCCCTCACTTCCTCTCCCTTCCTTCCTCTCCAGCCCTCCCCCTCTCTTGTATTAAAAGCATTCGAAGATCTCTTATTTCCATAAAGATTGAAATAGCAATGGGATCTTGAGGTATAACAATGTATTTGGTAGGCAAGGCAACATCCCATTAAAATAGGAAGCTATCCGGAAAATATGTGAATTAAACGTTTAACATGAGCGATTTTGAATTGTAGACGAAAAAAGATGAACAGAATAAGAAACTTTGTGATTTCTTCTTCAAAATGGTTCATATCCGAAGATCATAGGTTAATTCTTTCTGATTTTAATCTCAATAAGAATAAAAGCCTCCATGTCGAAAGGTTGATTTTTACGTGTTACCTTATGGGAAATAGAAATGTCTACCTTGGAGTCGAACCCAGGACTTTTTCTGAGATTTTTTCGTCATCACCTTAAAAATGTGAGTAAAGTATTCATGCCAAATTTAGAGTTTCTATCTCAACTCTTTATCGAGTTATTCGCATTTGTAATTGATCAAGGTGGCTTCACAGCATCACCATTAGCAAATTAATATATTAGATTGTTTTTGAAGAAATGTTTATGTGATATGCTGCTTAATAGGGGTTAACATTTCCCGGGTTTTTTTCAATCCTGGGATCCTGAGATTGATTCACTCGAATCCTGGGATCCTGGGAATTTCCCAGGATTCAGTTTTCGTAAACATACTAACAAGAAAAGTAGGAATAAATTAAATATTTGTTAACATTTATTATAAACTTGGCATAACACACAAACCGAATAAAAATGCTTACAAGAAATGAATAATAAGTATATAATAAAATTTTTCTTATAGAATTTCAAAAAGTAAAAACCCTTTACAAAGTATAGAAACACGGTAATTTTATGGAAAAAATATTAATGTATTTAAAACAATATCTCATACCCATAAATTATTCTTTATTATTAATAAAATAATTTTTAAAAACAAATTATTTACGCTAGAATCACAATTAGATTTATGCGTAATTTTGTAATAAAGAGACCTGCTGCAGAAAATGCACGTTCTGCTTCAATAGAAGTTGATGGAATGGTTAAGAGAGCTTCAAACAGATCATTTAGCCTAGTTGTACGCTTTCCGGTTAATTCATAGATATCTATTTCTGTAGTAATGCTTCTTGTGTCATAAGAAGAGCTAACGTTCAATTTTCCAGTGCTTACAGCATTTTCAATGGCAGCATCCAATTTATTTATAAGTGACGATGGACTGGCCGATGAAGAGCAGGCTTTTGAGTCTGAGGGCATGACATGAGGTTTAGATTCAATGACACCACCTGAATTGTTGCCAGCATCTTCAGGCTTACGGATAAAAAGCCTGCAAATCAACTTAACAGCGTCAGTTTTCAGTTCCAATTTTGAAGGGAACATAAAGTTCGTATTTTGTTGATAATTTTGGGGATTGTTTAATTACTTCAACAAACTGACTGGATTCTTGTTTCTACGTTCTTCTAGCCTTGTCTGTATGGATTTTTTCATTTGAGCAGAAAAATCAATATTCTGTTCAGTCAATTCATCAAGTATGAATTTAAATATGCCTTCCGCTGAAATCGATGTTGAATCTCTTTTACCAAGCCGTTCAATTGCTATCTTGATCAGATGCAGTAATGATACAATGGCATTATTTATACTAAATTCTTATTCTGAAATATTTAAAGTTTTCTTCATATCAATCATTGCTTTAAGAATGCATTCCTTCACCGTTAAAAATCTCTCCAACATATCTAGCAAGTTATTCCATCTGGTTTTCGAATCAAGTATGAGTTGAATTTCCTTATTTTTGTGTTCAGGTTTTACATATGTTTGTAATATCTCATTTTTCACTGGCGATTTATGAAATAATCGTACAGTACTCCGCACTTTTTCAATAATAATGGCTATGTTGAACTCCTTTTCACTCAATAAAATCGGTATCATTGTTACACATTTCCATGGCAGTTGCGAATTCAATATATTTTAAATCCTCTTCATCATCACTGTCATTGTCACCGGAACTTTTTTCAACAGATTCAGTTTCAGAATCCCTGTTTCTTGATTTTAAATAATTTTTCTTTTAAAGAACATCACAGACAGCTAAATGAAGGTCATGCGTCCTATATTCAAGTGCTCAACACCATCATTTGGATATCAAATAAATAATAATATATATAGGTTACAGATGGAAAATTATGTAGCGTATTTTAATATGTATTGTGCACAATTTCAATTCAATGTAATGCACAATATTTCGTCGCTACTAATGCCATTAGTTATTTTCCTGTCTAGATGTGTTTCCAAAATATATCATATTTATCGTATAGTAAACCGGGAATTTCCCAGGAAATTCCCGGGTACATTTTAGTACGGGATCCCGGGAAACCGGGATTCTGGGATCCCGCTTGAGAAACCGTACTGCTTAACATTGTAATGGTAAAATACATTGCTGTGAGATTGGTTAATTAATTTTTGGAAACAAAAGTGAAAATGTATTTAATAATGTATTGAATATTATTAAAGATGCAATATTTTCCAGATAGGTTTATCTGCAGGAGAATGTTTTTTAAATTTTATTATTCTTAAAAAAGTGCCTTATGTAATGTGCTCTGCAATTATTCCCTCACTTGTTTTAAAGGTTTAATCTGAGTGCAATCTTCAAGTAAATGATTATCGCAACTCATTTAGTTAATGTGAAAGGTTAAAAATAAAAATCCCTTTTCCTATGTCAGTACACTAGGGCCCCAATTTGCGTTGGGGTTAGGGTGACCACATATGGTTGACAATTTTAAGGGACAGACCCATCAAAAAACGAGACTGAAAAACTTTACAGAACTTTTTTAACTTTGAAATTAAGTAATTAAAAAACTATTCTTTGAAGTAATATAAGAAAAAAATATTTTTTACAAACATACCTACACAAAATAAATGCCTAGAAAATAAAAAAAAACAACAATTATTCTTGAGAAATAAAACTAAATTGCACCCAATACTAAGAACATATTCACAAAGAATAGTTTTTGTCACTGTAAGAAATAAACTATTCTCATCAGATTTTGTGCACTTCAGAAGATCTTCATTGGTAAGAACATAATTATAAAAGTCTTTACAAGATAGATATGTAGTTGCTTTTCACCTGCAGCTCTACTTTTACTTCATTTATGTCAAATCTTTTTCTAGTGCCATTCCATGTATTATGATATAAAGAAAATATTCATTCTTCAAGAGCATTAGAACCTGGTACCGACTTAATTAATTGCATCAGCTTACAACATTATTTTTTGCAAGATTTGAATATCTCATTCCATGTATCTAGGCAAGGTGAAATCTCATTTGTAACTTTTTGTAAATGTGGGTTCATTTCTGTAAACCCTTCATACCTTACATATATTCAGTGCTTGAAATGGAAAATATTAGGAAACGGAATGCTCAGGAGGAAAATATTATAATTCAGAACTAATCGCCGATAAATTCAATACATGTGCGGTCTGGGTTCATTCCGGCTCATTCCGAGCACTACATTTATTACATTAAAATACAGGACATGTGGTTACCCTAATTGCATCTGAAATCAGTATACAGTAAGTCCTCGGTTTACGCGATAGATGCGTTCCTAAAAACCTATAGCGTATATTGAAATTACGTAAATCGAATCCCATTTTCCCATATACCTAACATATTATAGAGGGGATACATTCTTAACTAACGAATTTTGGAAACAAATATAAACATGAAGAACTTTAAATGCCCCAAATTAAACCTGGCCGAGTGGGGCTTAAGGATACATGTTTTTGTGCCTGATCTTCAATCCAAACACCCAACAACCTCTCCATATTATCCATCACTTTATCTCTACTTTTATTTATTCTACTAGCACTTAATGGTGTTACATTTTGAGCATATTCACGAATTTTCTTTTCATTAATTTTAATTGGTCTTACTGTTGAATCAGCTAAACTGAGGAGTCTTGCACAGGGCCAGCTTGAAGGCAGTGCCAATGGTGCCCAGCACCGGGCCCTGCGCCTAGCAATGCCATTGTTTAAAATTATTGTTATGTATTAATATTAATTATTGTAAGAGTATAGAAAAGTCGACCGTATGGTTGTTGTGTGATTGTAGTATGATTGAGAGAGAAAGCGAGGAAGAACAAAAGAATGTGCAAGAACTTAGACAGTTCGCGAAGAAACAATCGAATGGCAATTGGGTGATGACCGCAAACCAATGGGTGCGAACATGATCGTGCAACTCAGTAGTGGGAGAAGTAGTTTAATGTTACACCGCCTGTCACTCACAGAGGACACCACTGTCACATCAAGCACACGCGTTTAATATGTCAGGTTTTTATTCCTCGTAAAATGCTTAGGTAATATAAATGATCGCAAAATTGTAAATATAAATATGAAATCGAAAAAATACAGTTATTGTAGGTTATTGATATTGCTTTATTTAAGATTCATCAGATGTACTCATAACAAGTAAATGCCGTATTTTTAAGTGAAAAACAACCGTAGGATGTAAGCAGATTGCAAACTTGTTTTTGTGAAAATATCACAAATTATATGCCTAAATTCACTCAGCATGATGGCAGTTACATTACAAAGTAGTACCAGATAAAAACAAACAATTGCCAAATCTCATTTCAAACATTAGCATTTCAACAGAGGTCACACTTGGAAAAATAAAAAATAGATGGAAATGAGCCATCAACTGATATTACACAAACATAAAAACAGTGATACACTAAGTATCCCCCCTAAAGGCAACTCCTTCTGAATCACTTGCTCATAACTTTTTGGGGGCAATACGATCTTCTGTTTTGGAACAGCAAACATTGGGAATGGAGAAACCCGAGTAGAAAACAACATAACTTTGAGTTTCAGTGACGCAAAACAGATTTTTGCCATTAATATCTGAACAATGCAACTGCGAAACAACTCAAATCGAGTCGATGCAAATCGGGGCCCTAGTGTATTGCTGATGGTGTCCATGATGATCATTATGATATTATCCAATTACATATTGTATTTCACAGCTGTATGATTTATGTATATAATAATCATAAAGTTGAAAATTTAGTTCATGAAATACAGTCAGAAAAACTAGCATTAAACTAAACCATTAAATTAAAGAAAATATAAACTTCCTATGTTGAGTATACTTGCAAAAAATGTGTGTGAACTTTATGATTCTTCAGGTTTGCTTTGTTGGTAGTTTGTTCATCAGTCAGATAAGAAGCTCAAATTCTCTCAACCTGACTTCGATATTATTCCATTTTTATGGCTAAGCCCAGATATCTTTAGATGCTTTCATTTATTTTTGACGTTTCTGTAATACATTTCATTTTTTCAGGATCTTTAGAAGTTCTAGAATTGCGAATCCAGGAAATTTTAGAAGAAGATCGTTCAACAATCCAGAGTATTATTCTGGCTCTGATAGTGATAATGAAGTAGTGGGCAATGCTGCAGATGATGATGAAACAAGTGAAGATGAAGATGTAGAAGAGGGGGAATTGGAAAATGGTGAAATGATAGCCAGGCTGTTAAGGTAAGGGTAACATTTAGTTTTAAACCTAAAGGTTCACAATATAATTTGTTTTTCCATGTAAATGTAAGATATACTGAATTCTTAGCCTGTAGGCCTGAACTAAACAAATTGCTTAAAAATATTCATATTTGTGAATAGCCAAATAAATTCATTTGTTGGCTTTCATTTTATAGTAATCACCATATTTGCTTGTTGACTTTTATCTTAAACTGTATCTTGCTAGTTCATTACACTCAATTTTTTATTTAATGCTCTAGTTATATTTATGTGATTGTTCAGTTGACATTTTATCAACAAGTCATACTAGAATCATCATCCTAATTAGGTTTTGTCTCTGTTTCTTAGTTCATTTATTGTTCTTTCTGTTTTTGGTGTTAATGTATGATTATCTAAAAAAACAATTGAGCAAGCAGTTCTGTGCATGTTTAACCTGCAATGGGATAAAGAATTAAATGTATTTTAATGAAAGCTTGAGGTTGTAAATTAATAACAGGAATGATTAGGTTCTTCAAGAAGATGAATTGGATATAATAAAAGGCAGTTCTTATTGTATCACTGCATGTATGTATGTGTTACGCTGATATCACAAGTTTTACAAGTTAACCACAATTTAAGATACTTTTTGAATGGCTAGGAGAATGAAATTTGGCAGGAATGCTTTAATCATGCATTAGGAGTGAATGATAAAAAAAATTCGAAAAAAGTCCTGGGTTCGACTCCAGGGGATGATTTCCATTCCTCATATGATTTACACGGAAAGGATAAGGTGGGACTTCCTCAAATTTTTATCTCGGAAAATATGAATCGTGCTCTCGTAGACATATTTATAGTAAATGTTGTCCTCTATTCGAATAAATTTTAAATCGATACCTTACAGATCATATAAGGACTAAAGAAAGCAAAATATGGTTTTTCAATTGTTACTTCTTTGAGTCCTTAATATCAATTGCATTCATAGAAACAGGTGTAAACAAATTTGCTATTATTAAGAAATATTTGAGCATTTCAAAATAAGAAGTTTTGAGTACAAAATATGGATATACTTAACTAATTTACAATAAATAATAACATTAATTTACCTTTTGCAGAATCCAGAACTCAAAATATCAAGTATTTGTTCATTTTCATTACTGAGGTGTTGTTTATCATAAATGTGTATGAACAAATGTTCGATTTTTTGAGTTATTTTCATTACCAAAGTGTTGTTTATCGTAAATTTGTATCTGTGTATGAACAAATATTCGATATTTTGAGTTCTGGATTCTGCCAAAGGTAAATTAAATTTATTATCTACTGTAAATTAGTTAAGTATTCATAGTTTTAGAAGCATTGAATTGAATTTCAATAAATCACAGGGACGGTCATTTGATCATGTTGGCATATTTTTACCCGAAACAGTCTTTGCACATGGACACTTATATTTGGCGTTGATGAGGACTAGGTGAGAGAAGAATATCGGAATTTTTATAGCTGAAAATAAGAACCAAGGGCATTCACAAAATGATAACAGTATTCACTAGAAATGCTATATATAACGAAATATTTTCTGTAAAAGTGAGATATTATTATCATAAATATAAATGTTATAAATAAATAATGATAAAAGACAGTTCTCAGTGTTTCTGTGTATGTATCAGTGTATATGTCAATGTGTGTCTTTCTGTATGGGTAATGCTGATGGTGCATGGAAATTAACCACAAAAAACATGCGTGTAGTGCATTATTGAAACGTCATCATAACTCTGAATGTCAAAATAACACAAAAATTAGTGTGTCTATAATTTAGAAATTATTAAGTTGATGGGGTGAGGTAAATAAATATTCATTGAATATTGTGTTAAAGCTGTTATTTTTTTTTAAAGGCTTAAGAGTACATTTCCTGTGGAACCTGGGTGGCCATCTAATCTTTGACTGAAACAGAAAGATTAAATTCATATAATTATATTTTTTAAACACATTTTGTGCACAGTAGGAAGTACAAAATATAAAATTTACAAAATTATATGTTACAGGAAGTAAAAATAGTTTTGGGCATATTAAGGTTGTATAGCATAATTTATGATAAATAAATCTTCATTGATATTTCTTTTCAATATAAATTTTACATTACTAAAACTATTTTTCCTTCCTGGAACATTCAACTATGTGAACTTTATATTCATTGGTTATTTTTTTAGAGCATATAAAAGTTGGTTTCTATATTTTTTTATTTAAAGTTTACTTTAACTGAATACTTAATCCATGCACATCCATCATTTTTGATGGGCAATTACCTTAGTCTTATTATATAATGAGCAGTTTTTGTCTTTCTCACATGCTCTTAACTAGCAAATAAACTGTAAAAGGCCAAATCATTCTTTCGGTGCATGGTCGGCCTTATGCCTAAAAGAAAATTTGCGCAATCCCAGGGTCATTTCCTTCCTCCATTTGATTAGCGTTGGAATTTTTGATTTACATTTTAAGATCTGTTGTAATTGTTCTAAAACTCGGGATCATTGTGAGAAATATGCATACATATATGAAAAAGTTTGTGTAATATAAATTCCATCGATATTTTTCCTCGCACATAAGCCAAATGCTCATTTTGGAGACAAAAAAATCACTGCTTATATGTGAGTAAATATGGTTTATGCAGTGATTTATACATTGATATAGTGATATTTTGGAAAATTGAAAGATAGATATCGTATTTATTTGGGGAGAGATTGAGATTAGGAAGTCCCATCTTCCACCTAATCCCCCCTAAAGCATAGTATGTGAATGGTCTTGGGCCTTTGGACTGATCTGGTGGTTTTGGGTTGTCCAGTCATGAAAGGATTAAACTCATTTTAAATATACTATTTATCTGTTATGCCATTCAAGTATCAATAACAATCATATAAATTCTCAACAGAACTGCAGAAATTTTGTATCATACATTTTTTAAATCAGGCTTTCACATTTCATATTATTCTTTTTAGGGGACTTAGCAGACCTTTTAATGAATCTATCGAAGTTGAATCAAGAAACGAAACTGGAAATGTAAGAATCTCAGAAAATGAACCTTTTGGATCAGAGGTAGCCAGTGAACAAGAAACAAATTCTGGAGATGCTATGGTAACCAGAGTTGGTAATGGAGTGGAAAATGGATCAAATCCTATAAATTCATCGGGGAATCTCGCCAGCCAAATTTCTGATGAAGTAGAAGGAGCAGAATGTGTTGTGACATTTGGTAATGAGCTTGGGATTAGTAGTGATGAGACAAAATTAGGAAGTGAGAAGAATTGTGCTGGAATAACAATTTCTGATGAGAAAGATGAGAAATTAATGTCACCTACCTCTGCACCTTCTCTCGCAGCTCTAGAAGAAGAAAATCGTAGATATCGTGAATCTCGTTTATGCAAAGTATGCTTAGATGAAGAGGTGGGTGTTGTGTTTCTTCCCTGTGGGCACCTTGTTTCCTGTGTCCACTGTGCTCCTAGTCTTAAAGACTGCCCAGTGTGTCGCAGGCCCATTGGAGCTACTGTGCGTACCTATCTCTCTTAAAAGAATCTCTTCCCTTTCCCTTCTTTTTTAATTTATTGTCTTTCCAATCAAAAACGTTCCCTTAATGGTATATACTTCCATTAATTTTTTCCAAGTATGTCAATGAGCCTTAATTCTAGTAAAACACTTTCAGTTAATCTGGTTTGTTGCAGGGTTTGACATGGCATGTGCAGTTTAGTACAGAACGTCTATTTTAATACCCATGCTTGAGATTGAAAATGTTTATTTTACTTTTTTTTAAAAAGTTTTTTGATTGGCTCTTAAATGTCTTGGCTGTGAATTCATTTACTTTGTTAGAAATGAAATGTAAAAATCTCATTGTAAAGACTTATTAATTACTATAGATATATTTGTAAAAAAAACTTGATTTTCCTATATACTATATAATATAGACTTCATTGTTGTAATGATGCAGTGATAATTACTTTTTAAAATTGTATTAATTATTGTAAGATATTTTATAAAAGTAACCCACTACATTGAGTTTAACTATAAGTTCTGTGCTAACTTTTCAAATCAATATAGACAATTAAATGTTGCTGTCACAGAGGATAAAAATCATGCTTTCTAGGCATATTTTTAATCTGTCATGTTTGACTTATTCCTAAATCTCTAAATCTGCCAAAAAATATCATTACTGTAGTTTGAGAGGATGTTTATAGTGACTAGTAGCTGCATCCCTGTGTGGTCCATTATCATTGTGTATTTTAGTTCTAAAACAATATGACTAGCTTAATTGCAGCACTTGGTGTTGTTGAACTTATCCCACAGTTTACCAGAGAGCCATAAAGATATAATTTAGACATGAATATTGTAATATATTATTTATGAATTAACAGTTTTTGTAATTGTAAATTAGTACAAAAACAAATGTTTTTATTGTTATCAGCGTTAGAAGAGCCTTTGAAATGTATTTGAAAAATGAGCAGAAATAAATCTCAAGAATAATTAATGTGTGCCATATATTAAATAACTTTTTGTCTGATCTATTGTGCATCATTGTAGTTTTCATGTTAGAAGTTCTTTCTTCTTATCAAAGAATATTCTTTGTAAGATAAAGGTTAATGTATCTATCGATATTGTTGAGTGAATTATTCAAGAAAGAATTAAACCTACCTTATCACTGAAATAAAATTGATTAACTATGTTACTATATAAATTGATGGAACGAATGATCCGAAGATCCTTATGTGACAGGCATCAGCTGTAATGATGGGAAATATGGAAACAGGTGAAAAAATCTGCTATGACCGGGAATTGAACCCAGGTCTTCCACTTCCTGGGCAGATATTTTACCACTGGACTACTATGACAGACTAATCTCCTGTTTCAGAATGGGAATATTTTCTTAGGTTGGGACCAAGCTAGCTATGCTAGTATCAATCAGACCCAATGGATGTCCTCAAAGAGATACATAAAAAAACCCCTACCCACTCAAATAGTGAGAATGCTATGATATAAATTGATGGAAAGGATGATCTGAAGATCCTTACGCGACAGGCATAAGCTGAAATGGTGGAAAATATGAAAACGGGTGAAAAAATCTGCCATGACCAGGAATTGAACCCAGGTCTTCCGCTTGCCGGGCGGATATTCTACCACTGAACTACCGTGGCAGACTAATTCTCCTGTTTCAGAACAAATATTTTCTTAGTTCAGTGGTAGAATATCCGCCCAGCAAGTGGAAGACCCAGGTTCGATTCCCAGTCATAGCAGATTTTTTCACCTGTTTCCACATTTCCCATCATTACAGCTTATGCCTGTTGCATAAGGATCTTTGGATCATTCATTTCATCAATTTATAACATAGGCATTCTCACCGTTTGAGAGTGTAGGGGTTTATTTTAATGTATCTCATTGAGTATATGCATTGCTAGCCCGGTTCCAACCTAAGAAAATATCACCGTTCTGAAGCAGGAGAATTAGTCTGCTATGGTAGTTCAGTGGTAAAATATCTGCCCGGCAAGTGGAAGACCTGGGTTTGATTCCTGGTCATAGCAGATTTTTCACCTGTTTCCATATTTCCCTATGTTACTATAATTCCCTTAAACAATTTTAAAAAACCAAAAGTGCTTTTTTTAGCTCCAAATCATTGGTGTTTCGTAGCCAAAATATATTCAAAGGATTTATATGACTATCAGGGAAACATGGATAAATTATGTTTTTACTCGTAAAATGTCAAAACTTCCAGAATTTTATTTCTTCCTCGAGTAGAGTACTCAATTTTGGACCATGATACTGATTTAATTAATCCAGAGAAATTTTTTGGGATTCTTCCTAATTGGTCATCATTTGTTGCAGTGTCCCTAAACTGACCACCAATAGCACATCACGACACGTACTTGAAATTGAGCGATGATGCAATTAGGGCAATCCTTAGGGCATGGCGAGTTGGGGCAACTCCCCAGGCACCACAATTTCAGAGGCCTCACGATTCTATATTACCGCAAGGAAAGTCTAAATTTTTATTTGGTGGTTAATGATAACAGGGCCCCGCATAGGTCAATTTGCCCTGGGCCCCGCACCTCTGTTGGGGCGGCCTAGATACGATATAGATAGGCCAGAAAGAAAGCAGTAAATACACCCCTGCTAGATGGCACTATTATTGCATCATTACTATACTCCAAATTTGGTCCATCTCTGTCATGAACATTTTCAATAAAAGGGTACAATTGTAGAGATAAACCCCTTTTAGTGGATGAATGAAGAGAAATATTTTGGTTGATCACATCCATTTTCACACACAGGTGCTAAAACTTTCAAAAGGCAAGTTGACTTGCATCAGCTATTAAGTATGTTTCATGACTGATAAAGGCTACACAGCTTTCCAATTATGCGTATACTAGGGGTTCTGCCCCTACTCGCTTCGCTTGCCTCCACGCGTTTTGCACGCTATGTCTTCTTGCCGGCTTTGCAGGGTCATTAGCAGACTCGTGTGTGTCGAGAGAAAGGTGTGAAGAGGAGAAAAGACATAAAAAATCAAATTCATTCACTCTTGATTGTAGTGCTTCTTTGAACACGATATTTGAAATCATGTTCTCTTGTCCAATGCGCTTTGTGCCGGCCAGGTAGATCGAGCTTGAGATAGGGCCACGTACAGTTCACCGTGGCTGAACAGAGACTTATCCTGATTGATGTAAAGACCGACTCTCGAGAAGCCTTGACCCTGTGCCTTATTGATGTACACTGCGAACGCAAGCTGCACACAGTGGCGGATTTAGATATTCTGAGTCCACTGGCGCTATAGTATTGGGGCCCCTGGTGCAAAATTATTGGGGCCCTGCAATTGTAGTATATACTGAAACCTCATCTAATGACTACCCCTTTATTTGACTCCCCCTTTCAATAAATTAAGTATCACAGTGCAAAAAATAAAATTTTTGTTCATGGCTTTTAAAGTGAGATATTTAATATTCTGAGATTATACATAAATTTTTTTTTGGGCCTTTTACTGCAAGGGATCCCTGGTGCACACCATGTGCGACCCCCATTAAATCCACCACTGGCTGTACAGGGAATTGCATCCTGCGCAGGACAAACAGCAGTTCATTGTCATCGAGAGTTTGATACGGGGTATGGCTGCAATCTCGCCTCGGCAATCACCCGTCATTTCCTTGCTGAACAGTATCTTCCATTCGATTTTGTGAACAACTTCACCTCCATGAAGCTTCCTAAGGACTGCGGTTGGGGATAGGGTTTCAAGAGCGAGCAAATATTGGTGGTGGTGCGTGGAGTGGGGGAAATCAGTGATGTACTGTTTTCAAGGCCAAGAATCTGACACGATGGCCACCACAACCTTTTTATTAGTATAGAGAAAACCCGTAGTGATCCTACTGAGGACCCCCTTCGACCCTGATTTGTGACTTTAGGTCGGGAACCACTGATTTGATGTATTAAATACACTTTTGTGATTTGATGAATCATCATGATTCACATAGTTGCCAGTAGTAACCTCATCCAAAAGAATCCATCTTAACAAAACTTGGAATAATTGTGAACTGAATTAAGGAAATGAAGAAACTAATGAATTTTTCATTGATTATTGGTTCAGTGGTGGTTAGTATGCCTGGCTCCCAATGCAAGGGTTGCAGGTTCAAATCCTGTCATATGTGCTTGTCATCATCATAAAACTAATATAAAAGACAGTATCACTTTGTCATGTAATGCTTTTTGAAGCTTAATATCTCTCAAACGACTGAACCGAATTTGATGAAATTTTCAGGATAGCATTATGATATAATAACAAAACGTTTTAATGTATCTAACTCGAGATCAAAGACCTGGGTTCGACTCCAGGGGATAATTTTCATTTCCAATAAGTTAACACGTAAAATCGGCTTTACAACGTGCAGGCTTTCATTCTTTTTTTAGATTAAAATTAAAAAGATTTGGCCTACAATCTTCAGATATGAACCATTTTTAAGAAAACAGTATAGTTTCGTTTTCTGTTCATCTTTTTCTGCCTACAGTTCGAAATTTGTCAATGTAAACGTTTAATTCACACAGTTTGAGGAAATCTTGTCATTTTAACAGGATGTTGCCTTGCCTACCAATTCCATTGTTAGACCTCTATATCATATTGTTAATTCAATCCCTATGGGTATAAACGTGCTTTGAATGCTTTTCATACAAGAGAGAGGTAGAGGGGGGAGTGAGAGAGAGGGGGAGAGGGATGGAAAGAGAGTAAACTATTTCAAGTTTAACTAAAGATAGCCCCTCAACAACAGAATATTCACTAGAAATGTATATGACAAAATATTTCATATGTAAAAGTGTGATATTATTTTAAATGAAAATAATAATAATAATCTATCTTTCTATCTATAATTCTTCTGTTGATATTTCAATGGGCATTACACTAGTTGAATATATTATAACACACGCAACCCAGTGAACAATTACCAAAAGGAGAGCTGCTAAGGTGTCGGAGAGACACATTCATACACGTAGATGGAGCTTTCAGGATGATCCGTTCCCCAGCACAAGAGAGACAACTGCTTAATTCTTTCATTTGAATAACATGGGAATTGGTGCAGTATATATTTGATTTGCACTTTAAAATTATTGAAAATAATGGGACTTGAACCAAAGAATGCCAAAAAGAATAAAAATTCATTTTCCTACTTTCAACTTGATCCATACGTTTGCTTTAAACATGAAATTTTTTTATGTGAAAATCTTTCATTGTTAATAAAAACCCAGTTGTTGCTGATTTATCAGAATTAGATGCATTGCATCAGTTTATATGGAAAACAAGAAATATTTCATGACTTTACACTTGTGACCATCGATAGTAAGGTTTCACTGAAAAAGTATGAATATATAACTAAAGTGCTTTGGCAGAACTAGAAAGACAGCTTCACCTAAGTTCAACATAAATACTATAACGTAAGTTAATATTAATAAAATTAAGTTAATGCATATTAACCCTAGAACTACCAAGTGATTTTCACTACCATGGACTACCAAGGGGGAGGCCTCAGAGGCCCACCATCTAAAATACTATAAAAAGCCATAGTAATGTTTTGAATCAATTTTTATATACCGTATATACTCGTGTATATGCCGACTCCATGTATAGTACGACCCCTGATTTTTTGGTGAACAAACCTGATTTTTTCATATATCTCGTTTATAGTACGACCCCAGCTTTCCACCAGGGTCGTTATATTTCGTTTCGATAGCTCGATGGTTACGAACGAGATATATCGAACGACCTTGATTTTCCACACCACCATAGAATAGACCGTAAATGTCGTAAATAGTGTTTCTTGCGGGTACACTAAAGTTCGGATAAGTTAAGTATCTTACCCCTAAAACATTTAATAAAAAGTGATATGAATCATGATTGCACAAGATGAAATAAAATCGTTTCAATTCTAGTACGTCTGGATTACGTTCTGTGTACGTAATCCAACTACTTAATAGGTAGGGATAACGGATAAAAAGAAATTCCATAGTCTTTATTGTTTCTTCAATCACACACCGACCGGTTTCCACTACAAAATCATTCTAATGGTGTTACCAACCGACGTAACACCTTTAGAATGACTTTGTAGTGGAAACCGATCGGTGTGTGATTGAAGAAACAATAAAGACTGTTGAATATTACAAAGTAATTTCTTTTTTCCAAGATGTCGAAATTCCATAAAGTTACGCCATCAACGATACTTTTAGTCCAACTCGTTCCAATCCATCCCTTGTAAAAAGATGCAAACAAAGATGTACATACATAAAATTCAAGAAAGGAAGTGCCCGTAAATCTTCACTCATATCAAGTATTTGTGAATTTGAAGCTGTATATATGAAAAAGATTCTACTCTTCACGAAGCAACATAACAACGATAAAGGAGCCTACCATTAGAATGCGTGCGGGTGGCATAACTTCACTGAAAATGCCCGTGGAGATACATGAATTTTAAATCCTCAAATGCATTACTCGTGTATAGTACGATCCCCAATTTTTGCAATAAAAATTTGGTCGTAAAAACTCGTACTATACACGAGTATATACGGTATTTAAAAACATCATAGGAATAAAGTTCTGTAATTTTAGTAAAGTATTTGAAATTATATGTATGTACGTTATCTACTATAAAGATAGAAATATTTGCATAAAAACAATTTTTTACATTTTTTCTCATTATGTTTTAAAGATCACATTAATTTTGTAGTAAGATTGTATTTACAGAAATAATAACAAATTTATCAGAATAACAATCTGCTACATCAGACACAACAATTTAAACAAATAACATGCTTCATACTGTGCTTTCCACACATGGTGTTTGCACTATGAGCATGTCATGGTGGATTTTCCAAGGTTACTATATTTTTTGGAAAGGGATTCGTTGCAACACATATAACATCTCCCGTGAATGAGTTGTTGAGGTTGAGGTGGCAAGTCTGTTACTAATTTTCTATAACGAATAGTCTCCATAGCTATTGTAATTGGTCTCTGGAACCTTGTCATATTTTTTTCTCACTCCTCAACTTAGGATTTTATCAGTTCTATTCCCAATTCTTTTAGAAATATGTGGCACCATTTATTTTTATTCTCACACCAGTCTCGGAAGTTAAGAATAAAAATAGTATATGAATTGATCCCTACTATGTCAATAAAAGTTTGGAACATCGAAAGCGGCTATCTCTTCGTGCCTCTCTTTGTGGTATATGTACATACTTCCTTGCCATCTGATCTATAGTATTGACCCCTCCTTTCATGGAATTATAGTAAATATTTATCTCTGATTTATTGGTATCACATGGCATCTTCTGGCTTGCGACGAATTTTTTTTTAATGAAAAAATTACAAATGCAGTATGTTATCATGTCGTAAAATGCACTATTTTTACCCCCCAAGGTCTGTGCCCTGGCTTGGGCCACTATTCGTTTGGGAAGGGTCTTTCCTTTCCTGGCTCCCCGAACCTGAGGTTTTACAAGACCGCGGGTTTGACCGCCCCTTCTTTTCGCTGTCATACTGTCATAAAACGACCATGATGCCATCTGGCTTATCAGTACGGACCTAACAAATGTCACATTCATAATGAAAAAATCAAAACGAAAATCCTCTCATATCCTTGCTTGCATGTAAGGTTTTTCATGCTGATACATTGCTCTATGAGAAAACAAATGAACTGCTAATAAGGAGGGTGTAGAAAAGAATGAAATGCAACATAATCTAATACAGTGTCCTAAACTTACACTGTTAATTCGTTCTGAAGGTCGCCGTGTAAGTTGAAAACCGTGTAAGTCCAACAATGCTTAAATACGATATAATTTTTGACATATACGTTCGTTTCAATGGATAGTTAAAGCTAAAAAAGTAGTGCTTATAAAAACAAAATGTTAAGAAAATGAAAATATATTCAGTACATTACCTATATAAAAACATAATAGTAAGAAAACTAATACATACATATTTACTATTCAATAATTTTTTGCTCCAAACTGCTCGCAAGGCGAAAACTCGTAAAACGAATATTAATTTCTCAATACATCCCATGTTATAAATTTTATAAACAGTAGTTACATCATTAAAGTTGGGATGCCATGACATTCTTTGCATTCGAGAAGATTCGGGAACCGACGAAAGCCGAGAATAGGTGCCAGGAAAAACGATCGGTTTGCGAGAGGAAGGAGATTGTATATGTGAAAATTGGCTCGTAAATTGAAAAACAGGTATTAATTTGTGCATCTCGTATAAGCGAAAACACGTGAACCGATTGCTCGTATACCGAGGGATTACTGTACTGGTAACACCATCTATTGAGCAGCAGTTGAACTAACAAGTGCGCTGCTACGTTACTTCATGTATCCGTGTATCTACGGATCCGTGTAAGTCGGGGACTTACTGTATATAAAAATGACTGTGTGTATGTGTGTGTATCATAATTTTAAAACTCGAAAACTACAGATCGTAGAAGCAAGAGAAAGGTATCATTTTAACCGGAATAATAAGTACAGTGGTATAGTAAAGTTTTTTTATTGATTTGATTGACCTGTCTAATTTTAAAAAACATGTTATTTTCTCCATTTGAATAACATAGGGGCGCGTGCAGCTTATTTTTCATTTGAATTTTAAAATTACTTAGAAACATGGTACGAACTTGAGACTTGAATGGTTCTACGAAGAAAATAACAAAGTTTATTTTTATTGAACACAGAATCCAAATCCTTATCGAATTAGCATAAAAACGCATTTAGAATCAATAAAATACATGATTTTATCAGTTTTATGACAATACCCATTATAAGCTACCATGACAACTCCCATTGTCGCCGAAATTGAGAGTTCTATGCATTTATATGGGAGAGAGGGAGAAGGATGGAGAGAGGGGAGGGAGAGAGAAGGGGAGGGTGGAAGAGAGGGGAGGGAGTTTATATATTATTTTCGTAAGATTTTCTTCCTTCATTCATCTAAATAGGAAAATGCAGAGCAGTTTTCTTCATTTTTGCTTTATTCGATGGGTATAACTGTGTACTATCTTATTCTTGCGATGCTTACATGTTACAAAGTCGAAGTTTTAGATTCACTAAATCCATTGAAATTCAATGGTCACTCCTGCTAGTTTGACTATAAATGGCGGGAGTTGCAAGAATAAAATTGATCAATCAGAAGGCACTCTATAATTTAGGCCACCTGCTTGTCAAGGCATGCAGCTAATGACGAAATAATTTGCAGAAAATTGAATAATAATAATAATAAAGTTTATTGTAGTAACCCCTATTGGGGTACTACATTGTCAGTGGTTACAGAAAATATAAAACTTAAAGTATAGTTACAAAATGATTGGTACTAACACACAAATTGGTGAGTACCTGATTACAATTACAGGAACGATGCCTGTGGCAATACATACCAGCAATAAAGGTTTTAACATAAAATAAACATCTTATATACAAGTTTACATGAGTAATTAAATTTTTAGGAATTGGAATTACATTCATCAAGATTACTTTTAAAAAATTCCCTTATATCATAATATTCTCCCTTTAGCAATATTTCTTTAACAGAACTTTTAAATTGTTTAGTAGACTTTGATTTTAATTTAACTGGAAGGAAATTATACAATTTTTTACTCATGTACTCATACTTATATTGACTAGTAGCAAGTCGACAGAATTTAACACTGATGTCATTTCTTAACCTAGTTATAATTATGAATATCCCGGTTTTTGATGTTTTTGTATTTACGTGTACATGTGTTACAGCTTCGAGAATATAGACACCTGATAATGTAAGAATTCTATTTACTTGAAATGCATTTTTGCAGTGGGCATTGAATTTAAGATTATTTATATTCTGTATTGTTTTTTTCTGCATAATAAATACCCTTTTACTTGCATTCGTTGCCCTCCATAACAAGACTCCATATGACATTACACTATGGAAGAGACCCATGTAAGCACATCTTAATACCTTGAAATTTACCTCATATTTGTCTAAGGAGTAAATAATTTATACCTGCCAATTTACTTTCTAGATATTGAATATGTTTTGTCCATGATAATCCTGGATCAAGAAATACACCCAACAATTTTCCTTGTTCATCCCTACGATCAAATCTATTAGAAGAGTTGAAGTACATATGTTGGTTCTATTCTACATTTAATTTCTATTTATTACGTGCGAACCATTCCTTTAATTCATTCATAGAGGTAACTATTCTGATTTTGTTATTCTCTGGAGTCATATTATTAATGAAGAAACTTGTGTCATCTGCAAACTGGAGTGTGAAAGCCGTGACATTTCCAGGACAGTCATTTACATACAACAAAAATAGAAGTGGGCCTAATATAGACCCTTGTGGCACACCATGGTTAAGAATGAATTCTTTAGATTTTGAGTGCCTTGCAATAACCACCTGTAACCTGTTCCACAAAAACGATTTGATCAGGTCAAGAACTATTCCCCGAATCCCATAAAAATTTAGTTTTTCCAGTAGAATTTCATGAAATATGCAATCAAATGCTTTCGACAGATCACAGAAGATGCCTTCAACAATTTCATTACCCTCTAATCCATTTGCAATGTAATTAATTATTATTTTCAGAAGATCAGTTGTGCCTCTGCCCTGTCGAAAACCATACTGCCTTTCATTCAGAATATTATGTTTTTCAGTAAAGGTAATGTCTATTCTTTAAACCCACCATATATTTTAGATATTATTGGGCTTATTGATATAAGCCTATAATTTTTGTTCCCTTTCTTATAAACAGGAATAACTTTGGTCCTTTTTAGTGGTGAGAGAAATATTCCTGTTGTGTTGTGTTTATTAATATAATTAGAGGTTTTATAATGCAGTCTTTGACAGATTTTATTATTTTTGAACTCAACCCATAAATATCTGCAGTACATGAATTTTTTAAATTTATTATAATGTTATTTACCTCAGCTTCTGTCACTGGTAGTAGGAAGAAAGATCCTCCTAATCTGTAACATCCCTATTTTAAAATATGCATACATTGATGGTAAACTTCAAGTAATTGTTATGTATTAGTCTCTGCATAATGTAATTAAATATCAAGACGTTACTTTTATTTTTAATAGAGATACAGACGAAAACAAAATTTGTGGGCCTCGGAGGCCCCCTCTCCTTTGGTAGTTCTAGGGTTAAGGTATTATTTATATTAAAGTTATTTATCAAAATTAATTTTTATATTGTCAGTTGTTTGTAGAATCATTTTCTAAAAACCTTTCAGTGTGTTCTACTTATTCAATTTGTCTGTTACTTCCAAGTACATACTATTCTTGTATATCATGCGCTAGTCTTCTTTAATGCCTAGGCATTGATTGGATATTATTTACTATGCTTTTCTAGACCAATTTCATTTTTTTTCAGTTAATTTATTACTATACTATAGGTCCATTTTAAAAAAATATTTCTCTGAGTAAGTTCAATGGAAATTTCGATGTGTTAATTATTAGGAATTCAAGAAGAAAACATTCTAAAAGTAAATGAAGAAACCTTCATCTTACAAAACAAATATTAGCACTATTTCGATTTTATAAATGCCAAGTCATTCTCATGTATGATGTATTTATCATTTTATTAGTAGTTTTTTCTCTAATTTTAAAGTTTCTATCAATGCTATTAATCCTGGAATCATGCCATTTAATATATAATAGTCAACTGCTTTAGTTATGTGAATATACATGCAACATCTTAGAACTTATCTCGAAATAAACAAGTGATTAGATAAGAATTTTATCAGAGGCCTCTTGTACATTTGCCATATTAGTTTCCTGTCTGCTCAGTGTTCAGCTGCTTATTGATTGAATTCCATGGCTACTCTACAAATAAGAAATAATTTCTCCTGTCTAGCATTAAATTAGATAAAACAAGGATAAATTATTTCTTATTTGTAGAGTTTAATTCACTCATTATTCAGAGCTGTATTTATAGGAAGGAATAGAAAGAAAATTCACGGAAGTTATTTGGAGTTTTTTTATGAAGGTAAGTGACTGCTGATGCAATTATGTTACACATATTACTACTTTGAAAAGTTTTATTAGGTTTTCTGAGGTTAAGGAAAACTAAAAAGTAAAATGAAAATTTAGTTGCGACTAATTGTAAAATATTTGTTTTCCATAGAACCCAATTACGTAAACCCCAAGGAAGACTAAAATAAATTGGCATCTATTAAAGCATAATAAAGTGGCTATATTCTAAACTGCAAGTATTAATAGCTATTCCTTGTTTTCAGTTTTACCTTTGATAAATATTATTACTTATTTATTTGTGGGTATTTTTCTTGTAAACGTTTTCTGATGACCTCATTATAAATACCATATTTACCCGGCTATAAGATGACTCCCCTTTACAGAAGATGATTTTGAGGAAAATAAATTCAAGGATTTTAGAGTTATTTTTATTTAAATATCTACAAATTGTTATCACAGTGTGCAGTCCAAATATAAATGTCATCTAAACCTGGCTGGACTAGTCATAATCACCATTTTTTATATACTTATTTCACTGTTCGTCAATATAAGACAACCCTAATCTTTCATTGAAAAAAAAATAGAAAAAATCTCATCTTATGGTTAGTTACATACATATGTACCTAATTTGTGGTCAGCTTCTGCTCCTGCCGTTTAATTTAAAACGGTGCAAAAACTTCCCTATCCCAATGCATGAGGGTAACATGTCTTGCATTTCCTCTAAATCTTCAATAGGAAGCATCAGGTTATCGGCGCTAAATTAAGTATTGAACATCAAAGCGTACGCATCTTAAGATATACATTTTGAAGACTAGAATTAACCTACTCTAATATATACAATTTCAAAATAATTTTAATTTATCTTAAAAAACAACTCAATTTAGTTTTGGATATTTAGGATCTTATCTTTAAACACCATAAGATATGAAGACGTGTGAAGGCTTTATAGCTCGCCCATATCTGTAAATAGCACAGCATGTTCTCTGTAAAAGCATGTTTCCACTTTATTTCTTATTTTGCGTTTCTAATAACTTGATAGAAATTGATTTAAAAAATTAGTCTGAAGATCATTCAAGAGTACTTTTCTTAAAACAACAAACGGATGAATTTTTGTGTATACTGTTGAAACCAGAGCTGGGACAAGGGCTATGTGAGCAGAGCAACCGCCTACGGCACAGTGCGCTTAGGGTTGCAAAAATGACTGAAACGTTTAATTTTATAAAATACTGCATATTATAGATATTGTATTATTGGAAATAAATTGGCTTTGAGGATGTCATTTTTCAAACCTTGCCTGGGGCGAAAAATGTCGTCCTGGCTCTGGTTGAAACTAATCACTTTCGGCTCAACTTCGTTAAATTACCCCACATTAGCTGTGAAAAGTAAACAAATTACTTAGAAATATATTTCACTTTTAACAGAATCTGATACAGTATACAGGTGTTGCGAACGACGGAATTATAATCTCTGACTGAGATTGTTATTTTTAAGAAATATTACTTTATGAAAACTTTATGTAAAACACATTGGAGTATTTATATCGTTAGCTCACATTGATGAGAGACGTTAGGACACGTGATAAGCGAATGTGTGCTCTTAATCACGAGGTCATTTAGTAGGAAATGTCTGAGAATTCGAGAAATTATGTCGCAGAGATAATACCAAGTACTGGCTAGATGCCGTCATTCTCTATAGTATATAACATTGATCTCTATAAAATTTCCAGTTTTGTAAACGTCATTACGATGACTCAGTCCGGTTGCGTAAATTCCCGGAATATTTTGTTTACATAATTAAATTGAAGATATGGCAACATGGTATACAGTTTAAATGTATAACTCGGAAATGCGAAGCAACCCGTTAGGAGTGAATTTCTATAGTAATATGACTTTAATTTATTAGTCTCATTATACAAATATTAATAATTTTATTATGGTTGCTTAATAAAGATAGTGAGGGTAAATTGGGTGGGACGGGTGGGACGCTTAGCTGCAGAGTAGGTCGTATAAGGTGGTATAAGGCAACGCTGTTTGGTATAAGTAAAGGCGTACACAACGATGGGAAAATCAGTTGTTGTTATTTGGTATTCTAAGGTTAGTATTAGTATTTGTATATAGTTGTTTACGTTAAAAATAATAATATATAATTGTTTCAATTACAATTAGCTTACGTGCAGTGCGTTAGAAGATAATTGAATAATCCTGCCAGTTGGGGCATATTCTCGTAGTTATTCAGGGTAAAATATCGCACGAATTATGGTTAATTGTCGTGGAATTTCATTTAAAGTTACAATTTATATCGGAAGTATAGCTGAAAGTAGACTCAAGTAATGTCTTGGTTTACTCATTTTTGTTTTGGCCTTGGATCTCTCAAAGTCAATATGGCCGACATATTGCAACAAATTTTTGTCTGACGGACGTGGCACATAAACTACTTAGTGCTTAGTATTTTCTAATCGAAAGTGTGCTCGCAACTACTTTTCAGTTTCTAAGTGTTTTTGGAAGCTGTCACAAATCTTTTCATACTAGTCTCGAATCGGATTTTTCCGTGAGTATAATCACTTAAAAAATAAGAGGTATTCACCGTTTTAGTTTTCTGAATTGTCTTTTAAATTTACATAGAAATCCCGTGTTCCCACGTAGTTATTTGTAATAATATTTAGAAGTAATACTTGAGACTTTATACAGTCAAGTAAATGCAGGATTTCGGGCATTCCATTTAAAGCTATGAGCGTATTTCACTCGGAACTTAATTTTTACTAGCTACCGTTTACTTTTAAATACGATAATAAAACACTCGTAAATAGGTATACCAGCGTATCGTCCCCGAGCGTACGGCACTATATATGGGTTAATTTAATTTAAAAATTAGCTGCTAACTTTGTCGTGAGGATGTTTTCCCTGATGCGTAGCTTTTGTACTGATAAAAAATGATAAATGAAATCAGAATTTCTCGTTATCTCTGTCTCAGATATGTAGGACGACGAAATAAAACCCAAGGTACTTCTAAAAGGGCTCTGAAATGTTGCATATGGTCGGTCATTGGGTACAGTCGACGGGAGAAGTCAAAAATTTTCATTACTAATTTTTTTTAGTGGTTCATTTTCGATCCCATTGTTTCATTCGTACTCGCAATGACGATAGCATAGGATTCGGTGCAAATATAAACTCGGGACATGAACAGTTCTGCTTAAATAATGAGTAATTTTTTTCGAAAAATTTCATTTCTTTACCGAATTAGCCCAAAAAATTTTTAAAAATCAGATGGGAGAACATTTTCCCGTTTTTAACAATGAAAACTTCCAAGGTAACGACGTAAACATAAAACACGATACATCGTATTTATTTAAAAACATTAAATTCATGTTAATTTAGGTTTAAAATAGAAGGCGAGTCGGGGTTGGATCTAGTAAGGAGCCAGGGGCAGAGTCCCTAGTAATGTTAAGGCGAATTGCACAAATTTCACAATAATTATTCCGAACCGGAACAAGAAAAGTTCGCGAAACTAAAAATGTTCGCGGAATCTTTGTTTGTGTTTATGCAATATGTAGATAATGATAAAACAATAAGTTACGGACTTGGTAGTGGGATTACGAATTTAAAAAAAAATAGATGCTATGGACAAACCATTGAAATTACATGACGTATGAGAAGCAGCAGCTAAGCCAAACATATATAAATTAGCACACCCCTACTACTAACAGGAATAATTTTAATTGGATTTAAACTGTGAAAGTGTTGCTTCCGTGCTATATGTTAGATCAGGGCATAATTTTGGAGTGTGCGGTGCGGTGGCGTAGTAGCTAGTGTGTTGGCCTTCCACGCAGCGGTTTCCGTCACATTCTATGTTATTTATAACAATTGTTTTTATTAAAAGAATTTTTTTCGAAATATATGAGTTGATATTTTATCCGAGTTAGCTGATCTATTCGGTAGAAGTTTACGTTAAGAATATGAATTGAGAATTTTTTCCGTGATTGCAACGTTAATCGTAATTTAAATTCGTAAATTTAATGTGTGAAATTTACTAATGTAGTTTCATTTTCATTTTATGATTTAACAACAAGAAGCGATTTTGCTATTTATAAGTACTAATTTCGAAAAATGAATCACCGTGGCCTTTGAGTTACCACCTTTCCATGAGCTCTGACCCTGAGATTTTGGACCCAAACCCGGAGATTTATAAACCTAAACCAAGAATTAATTTTTTTGGACGTGAATTTTAAAACGAGATTTAGCATGATTATGAGGTGATACATATAAGAAATTTCTATATAATAAATTCTTGAGGAACTGAGGAGAAAAAAATCTTTAAAATAAGTATTTTGAGAGATTATATATATTTTTATTTTTTAGTTTCCAAAGACATTAAAATGAGCTATTATAAAATATAAAAAGATTTTTGCACCAGTAATATTCCCACTTGAACTTATTTTAATTTCCAATTGTATTTTTCATTTCTTACTGCTCTTCTGAGTAATTCAACTTGCTCAGGCTCACTAATGAAGCTGTAAAATTCCAGGCAGGTCACTCCAAAATTCACTTTAGTGCAAATTTCTGCATTAACAAGGTCTACCCTCATTCTGTTCCTCCTATCACTCCATGTATTTCCCATTATGGAAAAAATTCTTTCTACCTGGTCATTACTTGTTGGAATAGATAAAATTTTGGCTACAAGTTTTGGCAATTCATTAAACTCATTACATCTGGAGAAAATTTCAACCCACTTTTTGTCAATTGACACATCAAGTACTTGTATTTGTGGTAGAAGTTTGTTCAATAATTAAATCTCATTGTGTAAATTATTTTCATCTAAATTAACCTTCACATGTTTTGATGAATTCAAAAAATCTTCATATTCAAGGTTCTCATTCTTTAAGTTAATAACTGAAAAATATTCAAATGGATTATTTTCAAAATTGTACCACTTCTTGAGATAGTCAACTGCCCTGTAGTAAACTTGAGTTGTTTCTTTTAAGAACTTCTGTCTCCTGAATCAAGATAACTCAAACTGGAATTTACTTTATACCCAAAAAACTTATCCTTCAGTCTGCATTCAAGCTTTCCTTTTAACCACTTGTCTGGCGAATGCTATTTTCAAAAAGTGCATTCTATTTGGGGAGTAACGTAATGAAAATAGTAGATTTTTATTTTTAGATAATAAGTAAATTCTTGATGCACAGTTAAAGGAAAACATTTATTATAAGAAAATATTATTAAAAGTCAATTATACAATAGTAAATGTTAATATATTCATTTACAAAAAAGTTCAAAAATACAATTTTTTTAAAAATTCAACTTTGGTATGATAATTTTTAAAACATATTGTGGGACATAATGCCACTTTACAATCAGGACAGCAGAATCTTGTTTCTTTCCGCAGTCCTGACTTGTAGCAAACTCTACACACCTTATTGTAGGGAAGGGTTTTTTTGAGTGGGAGGAATTGAGCCAACGAAGTGCCTCTCAGTCAGCTGAGTAGGACATGGCGTCTGCGACAGAACTTTTCTTCCTTCAACCTGAGGTTTCCCATATTTGGAAATCAATGTTTCTGCCAAAGTTATTAGAAAGTTTTTCCTAATTAATTTTCTACCTTTTTTTATAAATGACGAATTGAGACACGCCATATCAAGTGCCTGAATATCTTCATATAAAATTTTGAGTGTCGACTTCTTGCAGTTTTGTAAATGTTCATCATTCCATCACTCCTATCGACACCGCCCATATTCCGATTCCTCACTTCCTTCAGATTCACTGGAACTCACATCGGTGTTTATATAAATCTCATCACTGAAATCACTTTCGCAACTTTTCTCCTAAAGATCGCGAATAGTATCCTCAGATGTCAGAGCGTATTTTCCTCTTTTACTACTAGATGCCATTATTGTTGGGAAATTAAATGAAAATTATAATAACCACAAATAAATGGAAAAACTTGATATCTTGAACACTATTTCATGATACTGCTACTTCGATGTTCGAAAGAAAACTGACCTTTACAAAGAAAAGATTCCCAAACGCTCTATTTTAAGAAAGGAGAAAGGGAAATGTTTATTGCTTTAAAGAAAGGAAGGGACCACCAAGCTTGCCGGAGATCGCAAAAGGGTATGAAAAAAGGTTTTATGGCACCTTCGAAATAGGGTCAAAAAGAGGGGGGGTATGCAACCCCTACCAACAGATGCAGGATTTTACGAAAATGCATCTTCCTTACGACTGCTTGGGTGTAACTGCCATCTGCTGGCTGAAAAGTGTACTCGAAGGACCAAGGAAGATGCGTAAGAAACTCCTTGCGAGATATCTCGTCACACCCAAACGAAATAGCCCAAAAATTAACTTGACGAGATATCTCGTCTCTTCCAAATTAATTGCAAATTCTGCATGACGAGATATCTCGTCTTCCCCAGTCAAGTGGTTAACTATCTCATGTACTTCTGAATTCATAACTTTCACATTCTAGTAACAAAATAGCTTTGGTCATAATGGACATAAAAAAGATGTGCAAAGTAAATATAACACAGGCAGAGTCATCTGAGTTTTGCTGTCATCCTGAAGCTCATCTTTCTGATCCTGCACAATACTCCAAATTACTTTAGCTGTTTCTTCTTCTCCTTGCTGTATAAAATAAATTTTTATTGCTGGCCAAGAACTTAAAATGCGTTCCAGAGCTCTGAACCGTGATAGCCACCTTGTTGGTACATGCCTCAGAACATCCTCATTCCTTCCCCAAAAAATCAAACCATTTTTTAATTTTTCTGACTTTTTTGGATTATTTGAAAATTCAGAAAATATTTTTAGGATTAAATTTATGCTAAGGTGGATGGTTTCTCCTTTTAGATTTTACCCGTTTATTTATTTATCCAAATTTAACAAGGTTTTAAAAATTTATGAAATTTTATTTCCCAAGAAAAATTAAGAAATCTAGCTATCTCTATTGCATATTATGAACGAATGGCGGCATACGAAATGTTCTTCTATATAGCGTACTGTGTAAGCAGGATGCTTTTGAAAGGTTAATAACGCAACGAAAAGTATTCGTGTACTTTGTTAATTTTTCTTTTAAAATGTATAAGTAATGTAATACAAAAATTGTGGAATACCAGATTAAAAAATTTTCGTGTTAACCCGGAGAACTTTGCTGTTGACCCAGAGACTGTCGAAACCCAGAGACTCTGGGTCAAATCCGGAGAGGTGGCAACTCAAGTGACCTTGACTCAGCAGTAGTTCTCAATCTTTTGCATCTTGTGTCCCACCAACCATGTTGTCAAAAAACCCGAGTTCCCACTATGATAAAACCATAACTCCACTTTCCCCAGGAGTCTTATGTTAGTATTATTAGTGGAAATTCTTAAGTATATTAAATAGTGTATTAATATTTCTGAGAAAAGGTTTTATAATAATAATTTTTGAAACTTCGAGTTCCACCTAGATGACTTTCACATTCCACTAGTTGAAAAACACTGCTACATCCAGTCACCACAAAGGTGTTTGGTAAATGAGAGCTCATTTTAGATACCATATTGCAGTTTTATGACTACAGGAGTTTCTTAGATCAATTATTAGAGAGATTGAAATTAGATCAATTTAATGTAAATTTTGCTGTATTATTTTTATTGATATAAATTACATAATTATGGTAATGTGCAATCTCAATTTAAGGTAAATATCTCCTGCTGAGAAAAGATTTGAGTCTTTCCCGGCGAATGATATGGAGAAAGTTTTCTCCCGAGAAAACTTTCTCCATATCATTCCGGGTGGTGTGGAATAATGCTTCCGATGTTTCGGCAACTCTCTCTGCTGCCATCTTCAAGGAGAAGTGTCGAGTTAAGTTTTTGGTCCGGTATTTATAAGGGCTGGCCATAACGGCTCGGCCTCTGATTGGCTGTTAGAGGTAGGCCAATGAGCGCCTCGTTTATCGGCTAGGCAGGAGAGCATCGGGTTCCACGTCTTGCTGAGGATGAAACCCGTGTCTCGGTTGAAAGTTTGCCGTTCTAACCGGATCTCGATGGCTTCCTTGACCAAACAGTCCCAGAAGCCATAGGCCCGGTTTATCATTCTTGTCTCGGCGAACTTTATTCTGTGGTCCGAGGATATGGAGTGTTCGGCCACTGCAGATTTCTCCTGGTAGTTCAGCCTGATGCACCGGGCATGTTCTTTTAGACGGGTCTTGATAGTACGACCCGTTTGCCCGATGTACGCTTTTCCGCACTCGCATGGGATCTTGTATGCTCCAGAGGTCTTGAGGCCTAGATCATCTACCTAGATCATCTACCTGAATGATCTAAGCCACCACCATCCATCCCAAAGGAGTTCATTACTGGCGACATTAGCCCATCGTGCCTTTGCCATCTCAGATGCTGAAAGCCTTCCATTAGAGCTCCAACATCTACGAACGACTCTCCAACAAAATGGATACAAACTTCGGAACATCAACATGACCCTGAAAAGGGCCTCTCGCAAATCCTCCACCAAACCGGCCAAAACTGAGAAACCACCTTCCTCAGCTTACCTGCTGTACATCTCATCTGTGTCGGGGAAAATTGCCAGGATTCTCTCGAGGCATAATATCAAATCCATCCACAAGCCTCCCCATAAGATAAGGAGCTTCCTCCGCCCAGTGAAAGATGATCTAGGCCTCAAGACCTCTGGAGTATACAAGATCCCATGCGAATGAGGAAAAGCATACATCGGGCAAACGGGTCGTACTATCGAGACCCGTCTAAAAGAACATGCCCAGTGCATCAGGCTGAACTACCCGGAGAAATCTGCAGTGGCCGAACACTCCATATCCTCGGACCACAGAATAAAGTTCGCCGAGACAAGAATGATAAACCGGGCCTATGGCTTCTGGGACTGTTTGGTCAAGGAAGCCATCGAGATCCGGTTAGAACGGCAAACTTTCAACCGAGACACGGGTTTCATCCTCAGCAAGACGTGGAACCCGATGCTCTCCTGCCTAGCCGATAAACGAGGCGCTCATTGGCCTACCTCTAACAGCCAATCAGAGGCCGAGCCGTTATGGCCAGCCCTTATAAATACCGGACCAAAAACTTAACTCGACACTTCTCCTTGAAGATGGCAGCAGAGAGAGTTGCCAAAACGTCGGAAGCATTATTCCCCACCACCCAGCTGGAAACCCGAGAAAACTTTCTCCATCTCCTGCTGACATTTTTATTTCTTTTTGTTTTCAGTTTTAAAGCACTTCAAGGACCCTGCTTTTGAGGTTCACTAACCTCAAGAGAAGCTTAGAATTTTGGAACTTTGCAACTACACAATTCAATGGCTCCAATAACAGAAACTGATGGCACATGCATAATTACACATAAGTCTCCCAAATTAAACGTGTCACATGGAGGGAATTCTGGGGATCTTGAGTGTCAATGCTTGCCGGCTGTGCTCTTTTCAAATAACACAGATATTTCTAAGTCACCTAAGTCAAATTCAGTTGTTGTGCTCCAACCTTTGATGTCATCGTCTGGGTCAGATGAGAGAGATGGAGGAAACAATGGAACACAAGGAAATCAAGAAAGTGGTCAAAGTAATCAAGGAAGCAGTTCTGGTTCTTCTGGGAGAGAAGAAAAAAGAAACAAGCCTCCAGGGATTAGTAGAACTTCTCTAACATATAATGAAGAAGACATGAGATTGGAATCAAAACGCATAAAAACTTTTGGTAAAAGTTGGCCTCATCCATTCTTACCCCCAAAAGACTTGGCAGAAGCAGGATTTTATTTTATTAAAGCTGATTTAGTGCGGTGTGCCTTCTGTAAAATTGAGGTATGTATACTCTATTCTTCATTCTTTGAAAGAATGGTTAACTTTGACAAACTTTTTTATTGTTAAATGTGTGACATTGAATATAAACTAAGTTGAAAATGATAGAAGTAAAATAATTTGCTATTCTTATTAATTATTTTAAAAATAATTGGAGCTAATTTGGCTTATGCTGGCAGTGCTCATCTCCTTCTCTGGTTAACATGCTCACCTCTTCTACACAGTAATCAAACTTTTGGGATTGCTTTTTGCTTAACAGATTTACTGACTGAAGGTCAAAATCATTCACAAAACCGGTCAGAAAAAAGTGATTGGATAATCTAAACTTTTTTGTTTGACTGCCAAATCACAGGTAGCCTTGATTTTACAATTCCCTTTAGTGCTCTAGGGTTTCTGAATGGTAGATGATAAGAGATTTCGACTTAAAGTCCTCAGCTGCATTGCCTCCAACTAATAGAGTTAGCCTGTCTATAGCTGGTTTATGACCTGGCAGTTATTTTTCTCTAGCAGAGTAAGTCCTGATGGGCATCTTCCAATATAATGCAATCTCATCTGCATTAAAAATTTGTACTATAATCTTGCTTCTCAGTCATTTCAAGAAAGTTTCTTGGGTATTTCCTGGCAGCTTCACCCTGTATAGTCATCCCATGTGTACCAGTCCTAGCCTTAACATCTCCCACCACCCCTTACTAGCAATGAAATCAATCTTACAATCACTAGCTTTACTTTACTTCTTACAAGGGGACATTGTCAAGTCGATGTCAAGGATCCGGTTGAAACTTCTTGAGGTGAAACTAGAGACAAAATAAGCAGACACGTGTCCCGGCTTTCTTCCCCATAGGCTCGGGTTCGAGAAAAAATGGGCAAAATAGATTTGCACGTAAAACGTATACCGGTATTTAACTCGGCCATTTCATAGAGTGCTGTGGCTGCGGTCGCTAAGGCATTGGCATAGTTAAACATAAGGTCGGTGGTTCAAATCCCACCGGCTGCGAACTTCTTTTTCGATTTTATTTCTGTCTATTTTTTCAAATACCAAGCTGAATACATTTCTCAATTTCGTTATTTGTGATTAAATGTTTTTTTATAGTAATAAAATAATTTTTCATATTTTAATCTTTCATTTTTTATTTGCCAGCGGTAAAAAGAGGTGGTCCTCTCACTATTCACCATTCAACTGAATATTTTTAAGGCAAAGGCTTGGATGGTATTTATCGTAAAAACAAGGTAAGCACAGATATTCCTTGCACCACGCGCATCTTACGAAACTTATTGCGAAACATATGCACTTCCGCTTGCGTAAGTCTTGGGGAAAACAATTCTCCCGAACGTTCATGAAAACACTTCTGGTGTCCGCTAATTTCGATGCATACCATGCATTCTGGAGCATTTCTCAGAATGCGGGTGAAGACAGCCACAAGATGCCATATTAATGTAAATTGCTTACCCATAAAAAAACGAACAGCCCCCATTATATCTTGTTTATCGTGATTATCTGATAAAAACGAAGCATTGACGACGTCTTCATCGTCCGGTGCAAAGCTACTTCCGGAGGGTCCGGCAACTGGATCGATCTCTCCATCGATAAAGCAAAATGGTTCATGAAGGCAAAAGTCGAAATCAGGGAGGTAATCAAGACTCGTAAAATATTACGATAATCGTAAAAAAACGAAAAATCGCAATACTGAACGATCAAACAGCTAAATCGTAATCCAAAAAGAGCGCAGAGGTCGTTAACAGTAGAGTATGTGATCCGGGAGAGCAGAGGTCGATATCAAAAAAGCAAATCAAAGGAGTAAAGCGAGAGGAGCACGTAGCAAAAGCAGCGAAGTGCAATAACTGAATTGGTGATGATCTGCGGCCTTTAATTGTAAGAGCGATCCACAATAGCACGTGTATTGCAACATTGCGGGGAAATATGTAGAGTTTTAGCATGCGCGTCACCCCGCTTGGCATCACGGGCACCGTGAGAAACGCTCATTTAACGGCGTGGTGTGGCTATCTTTGCATTGCACGTTGTTTTTTCTTCATAGAAAAGCAAGGTCGGCTTCGTTTTTCAAGCTTCGACGATGTGTTACTTCTAATTTTGGTAAACCCGAAGAATAGTTCCTAGTTTACCAAAAATTATTTTATTTAACTCGTAAATACTATAAAAAAAACATTTTATCACAAATAACGAAGTTGAGAAACGTACCCAGCTTGGTATTTGAAAAAATAGACTGAAATAAAATCGAAAAAGAAGTTCGCAGCCGGTGGGATTTGAACCACCGACCTTATGTTTAACAATGCTAACGCCTTAGCGACCACAGCCACGGCACTCTATGAAATGGCCGAGTTAAATACCGGTATACGTTTTACGTGCAAATCTATTTTGCCCATTTTTTCTTACTTCACATACTTTCATTATTCATGGCCTGCTACCAACCATGCAGATTTGAAGAAAATCAGCGATATGAATGTCGTGGACTCCCCTTGTTATTATGCCTTTTTCTCACTATTTTAATTGTTCCTGCCACTGCTAGCTTGATGCTATCTTTGTATTTCTTCTACAAACATCCTTAAAGTTGTAGCAGGAATGCCACAAGCTCTGCCTATACCTGCAGCCCTCTTTTTTAGTAAATGGTTTTTTATGTTAAAAAACATGGGGTTACAAAGAATACTAGGATGTGTATTTTATCATATTATAATGTAATTATTTGCAATTAAATAATTAAAATTCATATAATATTTTTTAATGTCAAGTTGCTTGTAAAGGTTGAGTTTTTTAAAAGCTTTGGTTTTTCATAATCAGGTGGGACGTTGGGAGGAGGGAGACATTCCAAGAAAGGAACACAAAAGATGGTCAGGAAACTGCCCTTTTATGAGAGGAGTTCCATGTGGAAATGTGCCATTGAGTGGCAGTGATGCAGGTTCCAGCTCAAGTGATAGTGATGTTTACAGTGAAGACTTCTCAGTCGCCTATGACACCTGTGGAATACATGAAGAAATGAGACCATTTTCATTTTGTGATAATGGTAAACATACATTTAATTTCCTATGGTTTCATGGGCTAGAAGTTAAATAAAAGTTAATATTTTTCTGGAAGAGGTGCTGATTTTTAGAAACTGCAAAAGTTTCAATTACTTAGAATAAATGTGGGATTTGGGAGAGTTCAGTTTTTTTGAGAAAGATAAGATATAGTGGGATATACATTTTGTTGCCGTTCTAGACACTACTTTCAAGGTAATGAACATAAATTTTTAGGCCTTTGTCTACTATAATATATTTTGAAGCGTGTGTTTATGTATTTGTGTGTTTGTTCATGGATCTCCTCCTAAACGATAAAAGCTTGAATAACCAAATTTGGTACGATTCTTCCTTACATCCTGAATGGTCAAGGTTTGGTCAACCGGGATTAATCAGTGCTGCCAATATAGGGGATTAACATTTTTCCATAAAATAACACGTATGAATCCATTTCTTGACTTGCAAGGTATTCTTCCTTCAAGCATAAAAATACGTAAATATGGACCGTTTTTTTTTTCATTTTTGCTTCATTCGACGAATAAAACTTTACACTATCTTATTCCTGCAAAGTTTACATGTTACACGGTCCAAGTTTTCAGAAATATGGAATTTGTTTTGAAATTTTGTGGATTTTTCGTACTCTTTCCGGGCATTGCCAAGGCGGCCGTCATTGTTATCTCTGATTCAATTAGCTTCAATGAAGCTTACAAATAGACGAAAGTTTAGCGTTATTCGCTTCGCACTTTTGTTTAAGCAATGAAACGATCGATGTTTATGGATAGCAACGTAAATGGATACTGATTATTATTCAGGAAGCGTTTATTGATGAAAGTAATAAAATACTGGAATCTTACATTTTTTGTAAGTAAAATAATTATATTGTACATTATACATGATATGCAATAACATTAGTTTTTATTTGATAAATTTATCATTAAAATAAATAAAAGTTATATTTTTTTGAAGATTAGAGTGTTTTTTACAATTACTGAAAATATTAATAATTTATCTTAAGAAATAATTTCACAATGATAATTTTTCTAAGGTGATACAAACTTCAGGAATTGCCCTTGGCACTTCTGGCTCTATCCCCCAAAATTTGCGTGGGACTCTACATTTTGTTGTCTATACAAACAGCTAAAAAATTCATTTTTTTAAATAAAGACTATTGAAAATGTTTTTAAATTATTCACAAGTGTAATTGCTGATAATTATTCATGAGGGCACATATCGAGAGCAATCATATTCATTGCTCTGTATGGAGAAAGTCATGTGCTGAACACATCAGATTTTTTTTCTGCTATTACAGAGGCACCAAGAGCATCTGCCAGTAATAGCAGTGTAGCCTGTGTCAAATCTAAATTTGTTGGAAGTGATAATGGAGGAGCTGAGGGAGAGCTACCAAAATCATCTTTGGAGAAACTTGGTGTTAGAGACATCCGTGCTCCTGCTCACCCTGAGTATTGTGCTGAAGCAGCTCGACTGGCTACATATAATCTTTGGCCTTTAGCTATTCAGCAGAGGCCCAAGGATCTTTCAGAGGCTGGGTTTTATTATACAGGTGAGTTATTTTCCATTTGTGAGAACCTAGTATCGTCTTGTTTAATTTCAATAATTGTAGAATTGGTTTTTCTCCCAGCTAAATTTAGTCTCATACAGTCTTTTGTTATTGCTCATAAACCAGTGAAGGATACAAGAATTAAGATTGGTAAATGAATAAAAACAAATTTGGCTCAATTTTTACCTTTTCCATACATAGTGGTATAAGAGAAAGTATTGTACAGGCGACTCCCAAGATTCGACCAGTCGAATCGACCCAGCTAATCAATCGGTTGAATTAGAAACTAATTTACGCAAAGTAATTTTTGGCCCACCTGACCACAAAAGGTTTAGTTTCAGTCTAGACATCGTTATTTCTGCTCAAATTGTTTGAATTTGTGCTGATTCAACATTCGACGGTTCAAGATTCTACCACGTTTTCAGGAACGCATCCTTGTCGAATCTCAGGAGTTGCCTGTATTTGTGAAAAAAATCGAATTTGAGATTTCAAAAGAAATATACATTTTGTGTCTCCTGAGTAGGTTTTGTCTGTTTACACGATACCTGTGCATGTGTGTACATGCATGCAGGTATATATGTGACAGAATTTTGTGGGCACTCTTAATCCCTCAATGCCGGCATACATACTGGCTATGTCTGTCGGAGTCCACCACATGATGCCGTCATATGTAGTCACTGTCCGAGAGATTGCTTTTTATTTATATTGTTTTGACCCAATGAATTTTCTTAAATCTGAAAAAAATCTTTATATATTTCGAAAGAAGAACCTTTGGCCTACCTAGTTATTACAGTTGCCAACTTTTAGATCTTCATGAACCGGAAAAGTTGTTACGGGTTGTCTACTATAGGATATTCATGAACCGGAGTATGCTTGAAACCTGGACACTTTAGAAGAAACCCAAGAGGAATTAAATGTAATGATAAATATATTCAATACTAGCATAAGTGCCCGTTGAATTTCAACGGGTTTAATGAATCTAAATTTTCGTCAATGCAACGTAAAAATCACAAGAATAAAATTGTGCACTGTTTTAACCATGGAATATTTCTATATTATAAGTCTGTTTTAATTAATTAACTAAAATCTCACAGAAATTCCTTGTGAATAAAATAGTACCTTTCTTTCTACAAAAATAGCCATTGTTATTAGTTTTAAATTGAATATAGCATTAGGATTTCAATTTCATTAAATAAGCAGAATTCCAGTTCCAAAAAATTGGTTCAATCTTCAATTGCCTCTGATAATACTTTAAATAGATTTTTGAATATAATGTACCTCAATATCGTTTATCATCTGCTCAGCACTCTTGCCTTCTCATTTTCCGAAACCTCTTTCACCAGTTTTAAATGGATTTCAAACTTGATTCAATTCAGTTAAAATAACCACATAACAAACTTCTTATTCCAAAGAAAATCCTTTTAAAATATGCAATGTTAACCTAGAATTCATTCATTCTGAAAAGTGAATAAAAGTACCATGTACATATATTTCTTTCAACTAAAATAGCCACTCTTAACAGATTTTAATGGATTAATGCATTAGCATTTCAATTTCATGAAATAATTAGAATTCCGGTAACAAAAAAATTTATTCAATCTTTAATTGCCTCTGATAATACTTTAAATAGATTTTGGAATAAAATGTACCTTAATATCGTTTAGCGTCCGCTCACCACTCTGGACTTCTCAATTTCCGAAACAACAACTTTCAATAGTTTTAAATTGATTTTTGCTTTGAAATATACTTGAGTCAATGCAGTACAACTTCCACTTTACATACTGTAAATTCCAAAGTAACTCCTTTTATAATAGGCAATGCTAGCCTAAAATTAATTCATTCTGTAAAGTGAATAAAGAAAGTTCTTTCTTTAAACTAAAATAGCCACTGTTATTAGATTTAAATGGATTATAAGCCTTAGAACTTACTCTGTATTAAATAAGCACCAAAATTCCTTTTATAAAAACAAATCAATTCATTAAAAGATCCACTGTTGTTTCTTCGAAAATTGCCTGTTAACAGTTTTAAATGTCCTTTTAATTTTAATTTATATTCGTTTCCAAACTTTGGCCATTGTTACGAAATCAATTCAAGGAATAGCAATATAAATTCGTAAGCTCGTATGGTTTACAAAGAATTTAATTTAAGAATGCTTTTTATTTCCAATTTTTCTAAAATGACACTGTTGATACTTAAAATTTTTTATATTTACGTTAATATACTTATTTTCCACAAAACATGCCAATCTCTCCTCTTCCTTCCTCTCTCTCTCTCTCGTATTGAAGCACTCAAGGCACGCTTATTCCCAAAAGGATGTATACAATAATAGTAATTGGAGGTGTAACAATAATAATGGTTGACATAGCAACATCACGTTAAAATGGCTAGATTTCCACAAAATATGGAAATTAAACGTTTAACATGGATTATTTCGAACTGTGGGCGAAAAAAGACGAACGGAATAAGAAACTTTATAAATTTTTCTTCAGAATGGTTCAAATCCGAAGGTCGTTTGTTAATTTCTTCTAATTTTAATTTCCAAACGAATAAAAGCCTGCACGTCGAAAAATCGCGTTTTACATGTTAAGTAATGGGAAATGGAAATGCCTCTCTAGGAGGCGAACCAAGGAATTTTTTCTCGATTTAAATTCGTCATTCTCTGAATAAGTGTTAATCAAACATCCCTACCAAATTTCGAGTTTCTATCATTATTATTTCTCGAGTTATTAGCGTTTGCATAGCGTGACCAACCAACCAAATAACAGACAACGGCTATTATTATATAAAATTTTGAAAGGCACTCATGATTTTAGGACATATGATTAAAAACCGTTGTTTACTTTTTTAAATATCGCTAGTTAGCGAAATTGTAAGAGCGTCGTCAATTTAAGTTTTTTGTATAAAACAAAATACAATGGAAATTAAAGTGCAAACTATCTTAATTTGAGTCACATAAAAAAAATGCAAAAAAGTCATAAAAATCCCTGCAATCGAAATTGAACCGAAGATTCGTGCTACTCACCTGGAGACCAGAGATTATGGCGATGACCCGGAGATCTCTGGCTCAAAAGTCGGAGGTTGGCAACCCTACTAGTTATGCATATTCTGTAATTTTTATAGTGTTTTTGTAACCTTTAATCTATGTTTAATTTTGCAGTGAAATTTTCATTTTCACTACGAAATTACGGTGTGTCAACACTAGTTTTCATTGTCTTTTGATGCAAGGGACTTTCTTAAATCTAAATAACCTTTATATAATTTGAAAGAGGAAGCTTTGGTCTTCCTATTTATGCTTATCATGTAATTTTTATAGTGTTTTTCATGTTTTATAATCTTCATTACATTTTGCGGTAGATTTTTCATTTTTTGCCACAAAATTGCAGCATTTCTGCTTCTAAAAATCACTTTTCAATGCACTAAGAATACTTTCCTTTGTGTTTGAAGTGAGGTAAAGGAACTGTTTATCTTCTCGAAGAAGAAGACAAATCTTCTTCTTGCCTCGTCTGTTTTTACTTTCTCCATATACGTAGTATAGAGAAAGTATTGTTTTCATGAAAAAATCAACTTTGAGATTTCAATGGAAATACATATTTTGAGGTCTATAGAACATGTTTAGACTATTTTCGGAATGTCTGTGTGTGTTGATTGTGGGCACTGTAACTCGACAAGTAGTTGCCATATTATTACTAAATTTCATATATAACACTTTGGTATGAGCACGAAGAGCTGATTAATTTTTTGGACAATACCGGTTAACTGGAAGTCGAGGTTTATTCGAAACTCGATTCAGTTTTGGGAAAATATCTCTGTTAAAACATCATTATTGTATATACAATTTGATACAAAGGTTATAGGAAATGTAATTTCCTACAACTTTCATTTGAAACAATTTTCCATAGCAGTTATTGTTAGGAATTATTTATAAATAATCTGTTTTTTCGGTTTCCGTCAAATATCTCCTTAAAAACGTCGTTATTGGTAATCTTCGTGAGGACCGAAGTTGTAGGGAATAATATTTCTTCCAAGCTTTGTTTGAAACAAATTTTTGTAGAACCTTCCATTTAGTAGATAA
Organism: Uropetala carovei; assembly: GCA_036926305.1. Classification (NCBI taxonomy): domain Eukaryota; kingdom Metazoa; phylum Arthropoda; class Insecta; order Odonata; family Petaluridae; genus Uropetala; species Uropetala carovei. The sequence continues at coordinate 5,876,407 of JAXCHB010000141.1, forward strand.
TTAATTTTTTCATAAATTTCCAGTATACAACACCACCATCTAGCGGTGAATTCTGTAAACATATTGAAAATATAATTTACGTCAATATTATTTTGCGATACGAAATAATAATTTTGCCTTATAATGCTTTTCATAATAATTTAAATATTTATACCCCAAATATGGAGAAAGTCATGTGTTGGCCATATCAGATTTTTTCCTTGTGAAGCCTTGCGAGAATGGTCTTCGCCTGCATGAGTCATGAAAGGAGGAGGTCTCGTATCTGTTTACACACAGCTTACTAGAGATGTTTCCGATGCAGTCCATGACATATGGAACTAATTTGAGTAAAAGCATGTCAGGACACATTCGCTTCCATGACCGCATGACCCTTCCACGATCGTTCTTACCCTTTGTACCTCGTCGACAAGGAAAGCATCTAATCTCTTTCCTTGGATCTTCTTCACAGTGGGTGGGTTTACCAAATTTTCATGCATATCCAAAGCAATTGAGTTGAGAAGGAGCCTATGGTCTTGACCCAAAGAGCTAATAACCTACAAAGAATGGGCATTCAAAAGAAGATATAGGGTATGTTTACCTCCTCACAGAAGGGCTTCCTTTGTTGTGCTATATTGTGGCTCCATGTACGGCACCAGCACTTGGGTGCGAGAGGACAAGAAAAGGTCATGTCTGCATGATTCATTAAAAGAAAGCATCTGATATCTTTTTACACATCAGCTTACTAGATATGTTTATAATTCTACAGTAAAACCTCTACCTTACGAACTCCCTTAGAACGAAAAACTCGTATAATGAAAATTATCATCGGTCCCGAAAAATTCACTAATAAAACTATATGGAAAACCTCTATATTACGAACCTCCGATAATTACGAAACCTCCCAATTACGCAATAAAAATTGTACCCGTTCCACTAAAAACAAACCTCCATATAGCGAAATTAAAAAAAAGAATATTGTACGCGCTGTTGTAAAGCAGAAATCAATGTATCTCTGCGGATGTGAACGCTGTTATTACAACCACGCCTGAATGACTCGAAACGTAGTAGGTATTTGTTATAATTTCAAGCATTTCGAATGATAAGGTAGACAGAACTTGTCTTTATCTATCGCATATTTCAATCTTTCACGGTTCCACATTTGCGACCAGTTTTGTCTTTCGCGGTCTTACGTTTTGCTCTTTCGCGGAGAAATATCATGGAAATTGCTATGCGAAATTTTTTATATGTGGAATGAATCTCATTTCCTCGTGTTTTCTCTCATAGTCAGGCCTGAAACAATATTGTTGCGTTATTCTACTTTGAAAAAATATTAACGTAAGTGCATTATGTATGTAGTGAAGGTGCGTGCGTCCGTCCGTCCGTCCACATGTATGAAGCCTCGCGTAATTATATCCGCGTATTTCTCGAGAACCGTTGTTCGTAAAGATATGCGGTAAACGGCGTTTTGTTTCTACATGCTATTAGGTCCCAGGAAAAATATTTTCGTTTGCTAAAGTGCCCCAGGTTCGAATCCAGGAGACAGTTATATTTCCCATAAGTTTACACAGGATTTTCGATTTTTCAGAGTACAAGGTTTTATCCTTCTTTCATTAAAATACATAAATATGGACCGATTTTCTTCTTTTTTGCTTTATTCGACGGCTAAAGCTCTATACTATTTTATTCTGTCTTATGTTTTTGACGGCAGGGAAGTCTCGAGGGGAAAAAAACAACCCTCAACTCTTGACCCTTCCTATTCAGGATCATTGGGGTATTTGCTCAGGTTTGGCATAGCTCACACGTTTAAGCTTTGGGTTTTATGCATCATTTATTATTAGTGGAGTTTCGCGGAGTTTTTTAGGGCTGTAACATCCCAAAAAAGAAGTCTGTCGTATTTGGAAATTAGTTCCTGCAAGTTAGGCAACCTCCGTTCACTTTTCTCGATTCTACTACGGAGCTTAAATAAGATTTTATTTTCTTATACTTTTTCATCTTCTTTTATATTGTTTAAGTCTCTTTCATTGAAGTTCATTTTTCTGTCTCTTTCTGTATTTCTTTGCGGTCACCAATATAGAGGACAAATGATCCGTTCTTGCTGGGATTAGAACTAAACCCTGTATTTCCCATTGCCTTAATTACTTCTCTTTCGTCTTTCGTGGTGCTTTCAGGAACGTAACCCCCGCGAAAGACGAGGTCGGCCGGTAACTATAATTAAGTATGAAAATTTATTATAAACACGTAATAAAATATGAATTCTTTCTCATGAATAAATTTTTCTCTAGATAGGTTCTCGTTAGTAGCTCTTTGTGGTCATCGTTTAAAACCAACTGAATACGTAACTTTTATTTAAATAAAGGACTTAAAAATATTTTTTCATTAATATTTTTTGTGCTACATTTTCATTTACTTTTATTTTTCTGTTTGTTGATATACTATCGTCTCTAATGTACACAGTGTTAAAAATAGCAAAATTGGCCATTTAAATATTCTGAATACTGAAAAAGTAAATTTAGTATAAAGTAATCCAAGTCTTGATAAATAATAATGATAAAGCTCAGTAGCTCTACATCAGAAATTGCCACATTGTATAGATTGTTTTTACTATGAAAATTGATCTATGTTACAGGAATTAAAAAATAATATATTGCTTTTTATCATAAAGTGACTATTTTGGAAACGTTCTTTAACTAAAACATTCGTGTTGAACTAAATTATAACCAACAATAATACGCTAATATGTATATACAATGAATCTGAAAAAACCTCCATACAAAGAACCTCCTTATAACAAAGTGCCAAAAATTGTGTCCCTTCAATTTCGTTATAAAGAGGTTTTACTGTATAACGTAAATTTCATGCTGAAATGTACATTTTCTAAAAAAATTGGGAAAGGGCTCATGAGCTAATATGTAACTTTTAAAAGTTTTCCGTATTCTGCATCGAAACTCATTTATGATATATACAACATCATATCTCCGCTTCTAATATACTAAATGTAACCATTTTTTCTATGTGACTTCTGTAATGACTAAGAATAATGACTGCATAACTAAAACATATTATTAATGAAACAACTTTTAAAAAATCAGAAATACAACATTTAGTTAAAAATTTCCAGTGAAGACATGGAAAAAATTGACGTGACAAACTTTTCACCTAATTGGTTTAGAGGGGTACATTCAGCGAATGAAATGTTTAGTAATATTTAAATGTTTTTTGAATAAGATTTCATATTAATACATTTCATAGTTCTCGTGATGCTGAAAGTTATATATAAACCACGAACTCGCATCGTAAAATTAAGCGATTGGTGTGCATTCGCTTCTACTACAGCAATGTTTGTGTGTGACATATGATATTTAAAATGATACTGTTTAAAAATTTCATGTTTTATGTAACTCCACAAAAAATTTCATCAAAATAAAAAGAAAACATCAAAAGTTATGAATTTTTAAAAAATTTCGCACATTGATCGTGTATTTTTAAAAACCTCATCCTACTGTACAGGTGGGATTTATTTTAATCTCCTTCTGGCTTGAGGGGTTAACTCATAAACTAATAATCGGATAATCACATTTAACAAGCTATCTGTTATTAAACCAATAGTAAATCAGTATTATATTTTTTATTACATACAAAATGAATATATGTATTCGTTTTTATTAAAATATCCATATTATATATATTTTATACTTCAAGTTTAGGCAAAATATAACCCTGTACTTATAAGTACCGTCAGTACGCTAAGGCATTTCAAAGCTATTCGCTACAGCAAAGGTTGGTATTTCATATTTCTATATCTATGTCACTAATTAAATACTGCATCGTTATTCTTAATAATTTGTAAATCTCTCGATATTATAAAATCGTAATAGTCATCATGATGCATAACGCTCCAATTTTGTGAATAACTCGATTAGAAATAAACTTAGAAGCCTGAAATTTCTCAGAATTTCAGTCCTGATGAATCTTTACGTTATGACTAAAAAATTTTGAAAAAGGTCTCAGGTTCAACTGCAGAGGGTTCTCTTTTCTCATAACACATAATAATCATCTTTTTGGTTTGAAGGCTTTCATTCTTTTACTCTTTAAAATATCAAAATTAAGTTATCCACACGAAATTTGCACTAAACACATGCCATAATGGATGAGGATTCTTATTCTTACCGTCGAATACTCAGTCTCATTCTAATTCGCTCATATTTTGAATTTATATTAGAGTTTGGTAAATTTTTTAACATTTCAATAATAAGATTCCATGGTTACCGGTATTGTTGTCCTTGGTAATTTCTGTACACATGCACTTAAATAAAGGTTTAAAGATCGAAAATAAGATAAGATTAACTTACTCGAAATGACCGAAGATATGAATTTAATGCAAATAAATCAAACGCATTATGTTATTTATATTTTTTATCTATATTACTAAAATCCTATTTCTGGTTCTCTCTCTCCCTCTTTAATGCTGTATACCTCTGGGAATTTCAGCCCTCTTAAGTTTATTTTTTATTGAGTTATTCAATTAATTTTCTTAATTTGTTATTAAAAACCAAACCCCTTATAAAATATATTCATTAAATGCATATTCAAAACATATTCCCATTAAACTAAATCCAATAGGTACATGGCAGGAATGAAGAAACCGAGCAAATGGGGGAGGGGAGGTGGCAAACAACAGCGAGCAGGGGGCTTGCCCCCTAGTATTTATAAATGTATGTTTGCTAGAATGTTATTACACTTTTTTCTTCAGAAAAAAGGCTCCTAAATCAGTGATTCTCAGGCAGATCTACAATGCATCCACCTCCATGCGGATGTTCGGTCGCCATGATTTTTAAGAAGTAATAAAAATATAAAAAACTTAAATTTATACATTTTTTTATAGTGTACTGAAAAGTATAAAATAAATTTAGGGTTCAAGAAAATATCTGGATCTTAAGGAAAATTTTTATTATATAAAATCTTAAATCAAATAAGAAATTAGAAAAAATAAATTGTTAAAAAGAAATTAGTTCTACAAAGATTCAGATATAGTCATGAATTAAGTTACAGATGAGAAATGTGAATACTAAGAAAATGAGCGAAGCTAATATAATTCGCCGCATTAATTATTTTTTACTTTAAAATTATATTTCTTATTTTAAATATAAGTATATTAAAATTAAGAAATGCATTATTTTGAAGATTACATTCCTCAATAAAACAAAATAGACTTATAACCTATAAATTAAAATTGAAGACTTGATAGAATGAGGAAAAAATAAGTTGGTGTAGCGAAGACTGCTCGCAACCCTCCCAAAATTGTCTTGCGACCCTACGTTTGAGAACCACTGCCATAAATAATTGTTAGATGAGGAAATTCTGTTGATATTGAATGATATATCATCACATATAGACACTCTGGTAGAAGACAGCTCTGATGAGGAAGAGGCACAAGTTTCACAGATGGCAGTCAATCATATACCATCCAAAGAAGAGGACGATGACAACATTCAAGAGAATGAGGCTCCAAATGTGAACAGTTTGGAATAAGAAAAGGGTGAAGTATTCTAAACCTCCTTTTACATTGCAAAAAGGTGTAGTTCAATCTTATTTTATGAATAAGATTACTCCAACAGATATTTTTTAGAGTTTTTAGATATAAGTATTGTTGACAATATATTGTTCCAAACAAATTTATATATTACACAAAAGCAAAGGAATATCAGGCCTGTAACAACAGAGGAATTCTATGGGTCTTTGGGCCTGCAGTTTTTGTTTGGTTACCATTGCTTGCCTGAAATTAAAAATTAGTGGTCCAGTGATGCAGATATAGCTGTACATATTGTCCCACAAACTATGACTAGGGATAGGTTTTATCAAATTGCATGCAACCTGCATGTAAATGATAACTTTTCATTCTGTCAGGCAATACTGACCGTTTGCATAAGATAAGGCCTTCCATTGATGCTTTGAATAAGAATTCCGGTTACTCATGTTACCGGATGTGTACCAAAATATCGATGAAAGTATGCTTTTGTTCAAAGGGAGATCCCCTATAAAACAATCCCATGAAACCAATCAAGAGAGGGTACAAACTGTTGTGTAGGGCAGCTATGTCAGGGTATATTTCTGAATTTGAGGTGTACCAGGGAAAATCTTAAAAGAGTGAGGGCTTCAAAAGTCAGTTTGGACTGGGCGGTAGTGTTGTAGAAAAACTTTCTAGATCCCTGAAAGGAAAAAAACGTAGTTGTTGTGGACAATTTTTTTCCCTCAGTTTGAGTTGTTGGAGCATTTGAAATCTCAGGGTGTATGCACATGTACCACTTGCATGTGGTACTGTGAGGTCTAACAGCAAAGGTTTACCTACTCTTGCAAATGATAATGCTTTAACCCATGGAAATTTTGACCATAGAATCACAGAAGAAGGAATACATTTTTTCAGGTGGAGGGATAATCGCTGTGTTTACCTTTTGTCCAGCTGTCATGAGACGGAAATATCTATTGTTGGAAGGACTGAGAAGGATGGATCAAAACTACAAGTTAGAGCACCTAAAATAGTATCTGATTACAATAAACAAATGGGAAGAGTGGACAAGGCAGATATGTTAAGATCACTTTATGATTGTGGCAAAAATGCAAAAAAATGGTGGCACAGACTTTTATGCCATTATTGAAATGACTGGTCAACTCCTATATTGCCAACTATATGAGAAAATTGTATTATTAGAATACAAAAGAAGGGTAGCAGAGGGACTTAGCACGAAGTCAAAAGTTCAATCCAAAGAAAGAGGTAGGCCTAACTCTGTTTCTATAATTAAATCTCCAAACATTAGGAAAAAACAAAAGTTTACCGTATCCAATGATGTTCGGCTACAAAATTAAGTAGCTCACTGGCCTGAATTTGTAGAAGCAAGGGGGCGATGTGAATTGTGTGAATTCAATAAAATACAGTCACACCCACATTCGAAGTGCAAGATTTGTCAAGTTTTTCTGTGTAAAGGAAAAAAAATTGTTTTTATGATTAGCATCATATGTAATGTATATAATAATAAAACTTTTAAAGTATTTACTTAACAAAATATTTATATACTACATGTATGGAATGTACAAAATGTATAATTTATGTGTATCAAATTTTATAATTATTGATATTGTGTATATTTTATTGTTTTTACTAAAAATAAGAAATTATGTATGTAATGGACCAAATGTTTTTATTTTATATACTGGATTTACCAAATGAAGCACTTGAAGAATGCTGTTCAAAATGTATTTCAATGCGTAGGCTCCTGATGGTACTTTAAAGTACGAGCTACAACTTTGTTATATAAAAACATTATAAAATTATTTTTTACATAACTTGCCTCAGTTTTTATTTCAAAATAGCATCCTGAACATGAAAAAATATTAACATAATATTCATAAAGAGAAAAAAATTCAGGAGTGAAAGGGATAAAATTATATCTATATAAATACATTAGGACCTCATAAACCCAGCAATCTCGGGACCTAGCATTTGCCGGGTTTTTGAAAATTTATAAAAAATCTTTAAGTAATGTATATTTTTGGTAACATTATATAATTCAAATGATGACTTAACAATTAAAAGGGAACCCATTATCAATAAAGACTGCTTATACATGCACTAAAACAAGGAATTATATAAGAACCATTAAAAAGTAAATAACGAAATACGCATTTACATTATTTTCATCACACATTATTCTGAGAATTTTTTTTTTAACAGATCAGGCAAACTAGCTTGCTTCATGCATTTTGATTTTTCTTTCAAAGTTTATCTTGTATTCGATACAAACACGTAATCTTTTGAAAATCAATGAAAGAGAGTTGTTCTAAAGCAGATATTGTATCTGTGATGTAATCTCTTGAAAATAACTATCTCTTGATCATGGTCACTTTCATTTTCTTCATCATTTTCATGCTCATGTTTCAAAACCATGTCCACTATTTCACATCAGCTGAAGTACGACAGGTGCATCATTGTCAATATCAACCCAGTTTTCAATGTCATCTTCTACCACTCTTTTTGCTATTGTGAAAAATTTTCGCTTGTTTTATCAGCATTAGGCCTGAAATAGGTACAGTACACCTTCACTTCTTCGCTGACGAAACCACTCAAACAATACCTTATCAACAATATTTACCCGGGACGTGTAGTGTTTTACGGCTACACATTGCTTTAGGTGTATCTCGCTCTGCATAAAATTTCAATATTTTCGGTTTTTTCTTCTTTAAGTCGTATGCAGTGGAACAACCAATGCTATATTCTTCGCAAAGTCTCTTCATTGAAGGAAGTACCTTTTTCAAGTTTTCTTAGTAATTCCACTTTTTTTTCAATCGTGAGATTTTTCTGTTTATGTTTTGTAACACCACTTATGCGTTGTATTCTTTTTTTGAAGTCATGTTAAAATAAAATTTAACAAAAGTACTAATTGCATTAACGAAAAACAAGTGCTATCGCCACGAATCTAAACGTGGTTCTAATAAGGTAAACGAAACAATGAAAATAGGTAAGCGTAGGTACATCATTTAAAGTCATTTCTAATTTTTTTTTACATATACCGTATATTCTGGCATATAAGTCGACCTTTGAAGTCTAAAAAAAATTTCCTAAAACTTATGGTCGACTTATATGCCGAACATAAAAATGTGAACCTTAAATTACAAATGAATAACTTCGATATTTAAGAAGACTGTTGATCTTTCGCTGGAGGTGAACGCTATTTTGAATCAGCTGTTCCAGTATTTACATTTTATGACATTTACCATATTTACTAGTGTACCCCGTGGACATTTTTTCCCGAAACGCCGGGGAAAAAGGGCAGTGCATCTTACATGAGGATTTCTGAATAGGTTATATAAATTGTGAGTATTGATAGTAAATTCTCTGCAATATGCTTGCATCTACGTTTATATTTGTAAAAGATGTCAAATTCTACGAAGTATACACGTATTTGTGCAACCAAGCAAACGTGTAAGTTCCGCCTGCGCTGCAGGCAAAAACTCGCAGAAGAAGGCAGAAAGATTACGGCGATGAACTGATAACTATAGTTCAATGGATACTGAGGGTTTGCCAGCTTGAGAATAGGTAGGTTCATGTTTGGGCCTTTTCCCTCATCCACTTCAAGGAATTCGGAGTGGTGAAATTTTGTTGCGAATGGAAGATTTCATCGTTCGAAAGGAAGGCGGAAATCCAATAACTCAATTGTTTGGACATCCAATAAATTGCGTCAGGTAGAAGGGAGAAAATGCTTAACTTGAGTGGAACTTGTTTCAGAGAGTGGGAATCGGTGACTTATAAAAAAACTTATTCTGACTGATATTAATTTTTTCACTCTGAACCGGCCCATAAATAGAAGTGCACGGGGTACACGAGTGCATGGGTTATATGAGTAAATACGGTAGTTAAGAAGATTTAATTAATAATAATTAATTTTAATACTGTATTTACTCATGTAATCTGCATCCTCGTGTACCATGCGCACCCCTATTTTTGGACCAGTTCGAGGAGAAGAGAAAAAATTTGTACTTTAATAAGTTGGTCTATGGTGGCAGAAAATTATAAAAAATCAAAAAAATGTGGGGATTCCCCGTAGGTGTGTTTTCTCCATGGTTCCCTCTAATTGTAAGCTGTGCAACTGCATGGCCGCGCAGCAGTTTTTGAAGTGCCGTGCACTAAATTTTTCAAGCATGCACGATTGTATTTTAGAATATATCGGAACAGGTCCGCGTCAACCCCGGTGCATATTCGCTCACTATCGTCATGTAGGCACGCATAGCGATATCCATTCCGCCCATGGATGAAAAAAATTAGAAGGAACTATGGTTCTCTTCCGGGTTAAAGCAGCATCAGCGGCTCACGATGAATGTGGTGAATAGAGATACCAGATGCCAACTTATTCCGGCAAAAAGTGTAGGTAGAAACTGATAGTAAATTTTTAATGACAGAACTTTTTCTTGAGTAACAATAATAAATTTAAAACTCAATTGAAAGGTCAGCTTTAATATTACGATATAAAAATATTATGTCATCTCAATGTTGAAGATGCACCAACAGCAGTATAAACCGCATTTAAACCCTAAATGTTTCTTGGTCGTGTAGATAGGCGTAAATTTCGTAGAATTCTTTGTCTTTTGCAAGTATAAACGTAGACGCAAGTGTGTTACAGTAAATTTACTATTGAAACTCATAATTTTTAAAACTTGGTCATAAATCTTCATGTATGACCAACATTTTGGGAAAAAAGGTGAGCGTGGTACACATTTGTGATATTTTATGGAATTTCGCCACCGTAGAGATCAATTGCGATCACTAGGTATAGTTCATTTCGATAGTATCATTAGCAGCTGAAATCAATCGAATTATAGGAAATTTTGTTTAGTGGATCAAGCTCTCCAAAAATAAGTTTCTTAATGGTTGAAATTAAAGCAACTGTTGCATGGAATGCTCAAGAAGAATAGCACGGACTCTAAAGAATATTTATGTATATTTTTATTATTGTTTATTTCTAATTTGTTAAAACTTGGATTGTACAAGACTTTGATTTTGTATGAAAACGGTTTCATGAGAAGTATTGTATTTTTAAGTGAAAAAGTGGGGGTCGACTTATATGGCTAATCATATATTTTTATCCAAAAAAGCGGGGGTCGACTTATACGCCGGAATATACGGTAACTTTAAAAAAAGTGGTTTTTTTTAGAATGCCAGGTTTATGAGATTCTACTCAATTTGTAATTAGCGAAGTTGTAGACTATATAATTTTACACAAGTTTTGTTTGAAACGTTTTCATAAAACCTGTTGTTTAAGTGATATTTTTGATTTTTCAGCTGAATTTATGCTAAGTTCATAGCCAAGTGATACCATTGTTTCCATTGCTATGATAAACTTTCTAATTGTTGATAGTGATGCATACGCTACTAATAGTAATTTTAATTGCACGTCAATATTTTCTTATCCATAGCAACAGCTAACAATTTTGTTTACTTATTGTTTTTTCAATTATGATTATTGAAAATGTTTTTATATTTTATAATTGGCGATAATTATTCTTGAGAACACTTTGTCGAGAGCAATAATATTCATTACTCTGTATGGAGAAAGTCGTGCTGGACACATCAGATTTTTGAAAATGCTACCATTGATTATAGTATTGCCATAATTTGCTAATTTTCAGTCACTCAGTTATTGATTCTTTCCTTACTTGATAAAAATGTAGAACTAACTTTCAAATTTATTGACAGTAAATTATGCTAAATCATTGAATTTTTGTGTCATCTTTAATAAACTTTAAATTAAATCATATGATATCTTGATAGAATGTGGAATATCACATAGAGCTCTCAAAACTTCTCATTTTTCTTATTTTTAGATATGGAGGGTTGGTTTAATTTTACTTAATTATTAATGACAAAACATTTAAGAAACATGCTAATATTTGTATTTTTATTGCCAGGAAATGGTGACCAAACAATTTGTTTTCATTGTGGTGGTGGCTTAAGGGATTGGGAAGAAGGAGATGATCCCTGGGTTGAGCATGCAAAATGGTTTTCCAGATGCTATTTTCTGAATCTAGTCAAAGGTAGTGATTTTGTTTCACAAGTCACAGAAACAAGGCCAGCCTTAATTACTGCTGAGGTAAGTTCACATTAGTGCTTTTTTACTCTCATCTATGAAATATATAGAGAAAGTATTTTGGTTATGAAAAAAATTGAATAAAATATTCTGGTATATTGCAAGTTTTTGTTGCCATGTCCTTGTCTATAACGTCTTCTATGTGCACATGTGGAGACTAAACAGTTTAATAAAATCTGAAGAAATCTATTTATGAATTGTCTCTCCTAAAATAAAACTTTGAAAGGAACTAGCTTGAGCTGTAATCGAGGACAATTTATTCTTGTTGATTTTTACAAAATACAGTGGAATCCCGATTTAAGGTTCTCCCATTAAGGTTTACCCGCATTTAAGGCGGTTTTTTTGCGGCCCTGACCAAAGCTCCATATAAATAATGCGTTGTATCACCAGATTCAGTGTTTCTCGATTTTGTGAATTTCCCGCAATTAAGGGACATCGCCTCGATTTCAGCTGCGTTTACACCGTGACTCGAGAATATTTCATTTGGGGATGTAATATATTAATTCAGTCTAACCATCAATGGCACAACACATACTGGCGTTGTTACTACATTAAATAAACTCAAAAGAATTAATATTTAGTCGTACTGTTTTGTCAATCAGCCTTAAATGTCCTAATCTGTTACATACTTCACGAAAGTTGCGTTGACGTCATCACGTGAACACGGATTTTTTTACGTTTCAGTTCGCAGGCGCTCGCTCACTAACGTGATGCGTTAGCTAGTTAGGCCACTCACGTTTACCACAGCCACATTTACCTTGTTAACCCAAAAGGAAGACACCCCCAAAAAAAAGGGAAGTCTTATTCACAACAATGTTATTATTACATCGAGGCGGCGATGTTATTAAAACTTTGGATGTATGTTCTTACTTGTCAGTCACTGTAGCATTTCCCTACACCGTGCAAGATACCCAATCATATTTGCGAGCCCACTTCGCATAAAGGGCCAAAATGTATCAAATGAGATTAAAAGGACGTTGGACGGTCAGCCGATAACAGGCGTCGAAACGTCTGCCGACGCTCACCACACTGCTTCACTGAGGGATAATTATTTGAAACTCGTAAATACAGTAAAACTCCATTTTTACGCGCCCCACTATACCGTGGATTTGGATATACCGCAGGTCTAGTCATGTCCCCCAAAATGATTCCATTTATTTTCTTCGTAAACATCCTTGTTTAAAATTTTACCGCGATTTATTTTCTTCGTAAACAACTTGGTTCAAATTTTACTGCGATTTATTTTCTTCGTAAACAACTTGGTTCAAATTTTACCATGATGCTAAACTCCCATCACTGTCTATAAGAATGATAAGAAATTGTAGCTGAAGTCCAGAACCGCAGAAAAGTTATCGGAAGATGACAGCGAGAATGAAGAGATGTGTGAGGTTGAGACCCCTTAAATAAGCAAAGTATTGGATAACATCAGTGAAGTGATGAATTGGATGGAGAGACAGAGTGATTGTGATCATCTTTATCTTTTACATTTGCAAAACATTAAGACGTAAGTGACGAAGAAACGCCATCAGCTGTCGCGCCAAAAGAAAATATCGGACTATTTTAAAAACACAGATTAAAGTAAGGTATTCATTTAAATCAAAATACGATATCAGTTTTTATAGTATTTTGCAATTAAATTTGTTATAACGCATATACTTTCACGTTTTTAAAAATTATTTCCCGAAATACCACAGATTGTCGATAACATAGGTGTACATTCTGTCTCCCGAAACCCGTGTTATTACGAGGTTTTACTGTATTATCTTATATAACCCATGCAAGCCCAATTATACCATGTATTCATTATAGCATGCAAACTTAAAAAACTGAAAGGATCTGCACACTTGGTTGATCCCTCCTATATAGGAGCACTTCAATTGTGTTTATTTGCTTAAAAGTTTTAAGAAAGTTTGTCTCGGAAAAATTAAAGCTCGCAAATTCACTGCTAGGAGGTGTAATGAGGGTCACATCCATGAAATGACCACTAATTTTGCAAAAAAAACCATAAGCTAGAAGAATCACCTTCACCGGAGGACTTTACAGTTGGTATTATTCTCAACCTTCTTTGTTCTGTGAAATTTTGCGAATGAAAGAATTGATCGTAATTAATCTATACACTTAATATTTGTGTTTTAACTAATAAAACATATTTGACATTAATGAACTGCCATTTAGTCTTTCAATTTTAGATAACCCCCATTTAATGTATTACTCAATTTAAGGTACAAAAAATTTGTCCCCAACGCAAACGTTAAATGGGGATTCCACTGTATCAATTTAGGCATGGAATTTTCCTTAAACTTTATCTAGATATAGATCTTGATTTCATAAGCAGTAAATTCCCAATATTTTTCAATACAATTTGTTGTCTTTATACCATACTTGATCACAGGAGTCGGCAACCTATAACACGCGATTTAAGATAATTTCCGAGTAGGTATGATTTTGAAATTTGGCAGGAATGCACAAATCACATATTAAAAGGCAAACAAAAAAAAGACCCAGTTTCGATTCCAGGAGAACATTTCTGTTTCCCATAAGAGAACATGTAAAATACTACATTTTGACGTGCAGGCTTTCACTCTTTTGCAAATTAAAATTAGAAAAAATTGACTTTTAAAAAAGAATGTCCAAGGTTTCTTATTATTATCATCAATTTATGCCTTCAGTTCAAAATTACTCACATTTAACAAATATGTGGTAGATTTTGAATAAATATCGCACTTTTATCGATAAGTTTCCTGGACAACGAATGTCATTGTTGAGACTCGAGATTCCTGTTATTTCCTCAATATTCATAGGTCATATGATAGAAATATGAAGCATTTATGTAGATGTATCAAGCGAGAGGGAGGGAATGAGAGGGAGCAGGAGGGAGGGGAGGGACGAATGGGGGAGGAAGAAAGGGAGGGGGATATGGCAGTATAATTTTCTTTCCCATCATATTGACGGGCATTTACGCTAAGTGCTTAAGTATTGTAGATATGAAATTTTAAAAAACTAATATTCGATAAACTTTAGTAAAATCAAAGATTTTTGGAAATTTAGTGAACTAACATTATATTTTATAGTAAGAGTAATTATTCACCTCTAAAGTTTGCTTATTCTTACTCCGTAACACGGTTCTCATACAACTCGTGTCTGCCATCCTGTGTTCTCTCTAGCCGCCTTTGTGACTAATGAACACAAAATTCCGAAATTCAGACTGATAGGTACAAATGCAACCATAAACTGAAGGTGATTAAATAATAAAAAATTGTCATTTAATTAAATTAAAATTTATTACTGGCATGCGGGACCATATGATGGCGTGAATTTGGCATGCCACTTAGGAAAGGTTGCCGACCCCTGCTTTATCATGTACTTTAGGTTATCTGTGGGTAAAATTTAGTTCTTGAAATTTTCAATACCTTTTCTCTTTAAGTGATTTTTATCTGAATATTTCCTGTGTAATTATTTTTATTCAATTTCATTAGCATTTTTGGGTCAGTTATTTAAAGTAAACATGTCTATTTAATCTTTATTTGCCAAACATGCCCATAGATTGCCATGTGATGTGTTAGCTTCCAGACAGATATACCATATTTGGCCCGCTTAGTTCCAAGGTTGCTCAAAGAGATCATATTTGACATTAGTCAGGGGCTTGGGAAGAGAGCACTGCAGAAGAATGATGTAACAGAAGGCAGAGGCAAGAATGCCGAAGTTCAAAGCCTCTGGGAAGGGGAGACCTCAGAAAAACTAAACAGACACTAGATCTAAGCTCAGGCTCTCCGATCCATTTTCATACTTAGAATTCGTGAACATAACCCAGTAGGGAAGCTCCAATCCCATAATCACTCTTATTCACCATGTAGATTACAAAATTTTTCAAATTTTTATTTTAGAAGCTGATAATCATGATTACAATATGAGAAGTTTTTACATTAATAATATACGAGTAGTTTTTGTTTTCCCATATTTATTCAGATAGATGACTGATTATATTAATCAGTGATTCAGTGAAGTGGAATCCACTGTAAAGGTTGCCCCACCAACCACAGGTTCCATAAAGAACCAGTGGTTGGTAAGGCAAAAGACTAATGCAGTAAATTAAGTTGTAATGTCCTTAACTTCAATCACACTGGGTAAAATTTGGGAAGGTTTGTGATAGAAATAAGCTCTCTAAATATGATAAATTTGAATGGGGGAACATTGTAGGAATGCCACAGGAACAGCTATTTCAAATAGCAGGTAGTATGTTGATGTGTGACCATGCAAAACTGTGCTTCCTTAAAACTGCATCATATGGTAGATAACATGATATACAGAAGCATAAATACTAAAAAATCATGGTTGGGAAATGGACAGTTGGCAAGTGAAGCCCTGTATAAAATTATTTGTTTTGACAGTTATTCTACATTTTTACTTAGATTAAGCATTATAAAATAGGTTTATTTGCTTGGTGATTATCCTTATGTTATTTTCATTTAACTTCTGTAGGAAGTCAGAGGTTTGGTGAATCCATGCCCTACTACTGCTGGCCAAGACATAGCAAGGTTTGTAAAATTATACTTAAGTTGATTTTCTGTCTCATTAGTAAAAAGCATTTAAATCAACATTACTGCAGTATATGAATGCTTTATGTTAGAAATTGTATCAAAAAATAATTTGTACTCAATTGAGTCAATAAGGTTATGTGGTATTATAGGTGCTTTTGTTATAAAATCATAATTAGTTTGAATAATTAAGAGCCCATGGAAAACGGAAAAGCAAAAACATGCAAATTATACATAGCTCAGCATAAATTAGAAGTTGTTCAGTTCACAAAAGAAAATGGCAGTCGTGTAGCTGGAAGAAAATTCAATTTAGGCGAAGCTAGTGTAAGAGAATGGTGAAAAGATGAATTGGTTATTAAAAAACTGCATCATGGAAAATGTGCCATGCGTTATAGGACGTTTTTGGCCAGAACTTGAAAAAACTTTATGATTGGGTGATTTTTGAAAGATCGAAAGGAATGAGACTCTCAACAACTCAAGTTTTACTTCAAGCAAAGCACATTGCACGAGAGAAAAACATAGTTGATTTTAAAGCATATCCATCCTGGGGATTCAGGTTCATGAATAATAATGTAGTCGTGACAAGCATTGGCCAGAAACTACCTGTAGATTGGGTGGCCAAGGTGATAAAATTTAGACAGTTTGTAAAATAGAGCATTTCTGGAGTTGAAGAAGTAAATCATTTGATTCTAATTAAGAATTTTTTGTTTAAAGAAATTGTTACTAGTTAAAATTATTTGTAATTCTCTTTGAAACAAGTGACATCTATATTCCTTCTTTTGCTTTTCAAAATTTACTGAATGTAAATACAAAAGAAAATTATGTGAAGACGCATATGCGAGTATAAAGGAGTGTTAATAAAAATAAATATAATATCAAACTTCAGGATGTTTTCTATAATGTGTGTAAGTTGAGTAGTGGAAAATGAAATTGCCATTTGACACGTAAGAGTAATTGTGGCCAAATTGTATTTGGAAAATACCATTCTAATGATAAATATATTTAGAAAACAATGTAATAGTGACATTATTTGTGTTTTTTCTATGAAAGTATTAATCTTAATGGCTAAGGAACAATATAGGAATGATGAAAATTTCTAAATTTAAATTTCTTTTTTTCATAAAATTTTTCTTGTGACGTAAAATCTGATAAACAGAAAAGAGGTTGATTATGTCACTACGTTCATGTTAAGCCTAACAAATGGAGAAGCTGTTTATAATAATTCATGGTTACAAACAGCTTAAGATTACATATTCTATCATTTGAATTTTTGATATTGAATTTTTATTAGCCCAATTTTTGGGTGTCTATTATTTGTTTATGTAGATTAGGCATCTTGAATTGCAATTTGTTTTTTAAATATTTTTAGTTCTGCTAATGCTGCTGCTAGTGAATATGGAAATAGTCCCATGTCTGCAAAAAGTACATCTGTTGAAACTGCAGAAAGAAAGTCTGAAGATACTAAAGGTAAAACATTTTGTGCAACATTTTTCTCATTTATAAGAAGTTGTGTTGTAATATTATTTCTAGCCCTTGTTACTTATCTCATTTGATTGGTAAATATAACTTCAGTATTATTTTTACTAGTTTCAATCATTTTTAGTACATAATTTTCATCTCATTATTATGTTAATTTTCACCTATCTCATCCTGTAACTTGTTGTTACTGTATGAATTACCTGCAGCATATCACAGTATGGTTAATCTTTAGGAATTTGATAATTTGGTACATCTCTATTCAGGATAATACATTCATTGAGGGATTATCAAGATCTTTATTGTTATGTGCTTGTTAATTTATTTCGCAAGCTGTGATCAATATGCATTGCTTCAAATGTAACTATCAGTAAATTTGTGATGGTATTGCACCTTTATTATGTAACATATGCATAGCAAAGAACCCATTTACTTATAAATTCATTTTCTGTCTTAGAAATCAAGGATGAAGGTCGTCTGTGTAAGATTTGCTACTCCGCAGAGTTGGGTGTGGTGTTTCTCCCTTGTGGACATATGGTGGCTTGTATAAGATGTGCTCCATCTCTCTCCGATTGCCCTGTTTGTAGGCAGCCATTCACACACACAGTTCGAGCTTTTCTTTCATGACCATAATTGAGTGACCTTTGTGAATGTTTGTACAGTATGGAAAGAATTGGCACTTAATAGCAAATTCTTTAGAATTATCTGCTTTGCCAAACTCATGAGCCGACAACTTGTTCTATAGAAGGTGATTTGAAAGTCATGTAATTCAGCTTAAGTAAGTTGAGATAGTAATATTGCAACATACAATACCTTTCTTAATTTTACGTAAGAAATGTCTAGCATGAGTATTTTTATAAATCAAGATTCCGATGGCATCAATGCACCAAAATTTTTACTACTATGCATAATTTTTTACATGGCAACATATTCTCTTTGGAAGATGTAAGTGTAAATAAAAATAGTAAATGATCAACAAAGAAAGGAGGTGAAAACTCGAGCCAATATATTCAGTATTTTTGTCAGAGCTTTTCATAAACCTTCATATAGTATTATGCATTGAATGACTTTGATGTTGGCTGTCTCCTGACATGAAGGAATATTTCTTATCATCTGATGTTCATTTGGAATTAGCATCATGCCAGCCTTATCATATCATAATTGGCTCTTCTGATGTAACAATATCTTTTCTTCTTAGCATATTCATTGAAGTATGTCATATTTCATTAATTTTCATCTAAACAATATACCGTTCTACTTATATTTTTTGAAGTATCAAGATAATCTTATAGTGTTAAAATTTTGCTGTTTATAGTGTCTCTGTAATGTTTATTTCAATATGGAGACGAGTGGTTCTTATTTAATCCAATTTTTATTTTTACCTCTTCCATGATTAAGGTGGTACAGTTCAATAGCTAGAAACTTGAATGGAATATCTTCTGGTGTTTAAATATTTTTGGGTTGAAGTTAATGCATATCCACATAGTTCCGCAGAAAGTATTCATAGTGTATAAAACTAAGAGTAAGAAAGTTATAACTGTAAAGTATATTTTAATCATTTCACAATTACATAATATAATGTTTCATAAGTAGTGCTGTATGCTTTGGGATCAGTTGTTCTGTGACAATACAATTTACAATGTTAATTCTTCTTGTCATCAATGATGTATAATTCTCGGACCATCCATTATGCTGAAATGTTTTTTCTCGAAGTTTTAGTGATGAACATGCATACCCTGAAGATGAGTTGAATTAATAATTTGATATCTATCTTAGCAGTCAAATGGTTGGTCTCTGTAGAGTAGAAAGCCATGGGAGATGTCTGGTGACAATAATGGTCACATTTCAGGTCAGCTGGTCCTATCTTGTGATTGAGATACCATTTATTCAATTATTACCTTGTTCTTGGACAAAAGACATTGCTTTTCTTTAACCAATTTGGAAGGTTATATTTGTTCAATAGCTTTGGAAATGATTTTAATTTTCTTTTGATGTTGGTGTGAGTGATATAATCATTTATGAGTTTCTAATGTTTTTGGTATCTCATTTCTAACACCTCGGCATAATTTGTTAGATGCAACCACACAAAGAAGATAAGTGTTGCTATAGTGACTTCAAAGTTACAATTTATGTGATAAATTTTGTTGGGTATTTAGGTCTTGCTGTTGGAGGTGTCTCTTTGTCATCTTAAAAGCTTTAACTTGAATTCCTGGCTTATTGTTACTCTCTACCAAAGTTAGCATTCAGCAAATAAAATACTTTTATCAATCACACAACTTATGGGACTCTGTAAATACACCTAACATGTATAAAAATATTGGTAATTTCTCATGGTATTTTGCTATATAAATATATAAATTTAAAATGATTGTAAATAATTTGTAATGACACTCAAAAGCTATTAAAGTAGAGTATTTTGTAATCATTTTCATATTGTCATTTTTAACAGTATTTCTTTATGCTTTTTATTTTGTAACTTGCAAATTGTGGCATCTTTTTGTATAAAGAATAAAAGTGTGACATCATAGCTTCTGGTGTAGCTTACTATATTTAAAATAAATGATATAATAAATTCTTGATAGTCATATCTTTACATTCAACATTACTACCAATTCAAAATGAAGTTTGAGGATGCCAAGGCATAAAAACTTTCAATATAGATATCTAATTTTACTTTATGTATAACAAATTCCATGATGTGATATTAATATCTTATTTAATTTAGTGAATTTTTACAAGTTCTGCCTTGATTTTGTTGAACTGTATTGGCACAAACAGATTGTCATGTTTGTCATTAGTTTTAATATTTTTATACATCATAGAGAACATTTTCTTTTCCATCAAATGAATTAACTCTTTTTAAGCAAATTTTTTCCACAATTGCAATCCTACCTTTCTCTTATCTTGACTATAGATTTGCTACTTCATTCTTTGCACATCAGTAAAGAATTGTAATGCCACTGTCTTAAATTCTCAAGGATCAGAGAATTTTGCTGAGGTTTGCTCATCATTTTTCAGTTTTTTCCAAATATAGTAAATTCCCAGTTATCTGGCGCTCATGCAACCGGAATTCTCAAGCAACCGGCATCGCCTTCCTCTCAAATTTTTTATTACATCTAGTTTGGAATGTTACCACTAAAATTGGCATTTTTGGCAATTTTGTCAACATTAATTCGGAATTTTATTGCTATAATTAGCATTTTTGGTAGTTGCAATATGCAATTGTGTATGTTCCCTAGACTCAGTGTTAGTGTTAAATAAAATATTTCATACACCCTTTTTAAGTGCCTTCTAAATCCTCAATATGCACTAGAGATGCTCCGAATACTCATTTTGGCCGAATACTGAATGGCCGAATATTAAAATCAGTATTTGGCCGAGGCCGAATATTTCCATTAGCATAAATTAGTGATGCACCGAATATCGGCTTCGGCCTTGGTAATCGGCCAAATATGATTAAAATAACTTTTATCTTTTAAATTCTGAGAGATGGAACTCTTTTGGATCTCAGAAATTAAATTTTCGTTCATTTCCATAACAGTGTAAGAACACAGCTTAAAACGGCGATAAAACTACAAAGAAAACACTGAAATACAAAGTATTTGCCACAACGGCGGTTCTGGTCGCTCGCTTCGAAAACAAGGTGTGTATATATAAAATGCTTCCCTATAATATGGATGAGATTAAAGGTGCAATAAAAGAAAACATTAATACTAGCAGAAGTTTTCCAATGCTGACTTCTTAAATACTCATTGGGAACTAAGTGAGAATGAACGAAGATCAAGTCCAGCAAGAGAGGTGGGTCGGCTGAGTCCAGCACAGAGTGGAAAAATAAACATAGGCATCCTAAAGGGGGGTTCCTTCATCATAATAATAAAACAGATAAGCAGAAGCTTAAGATAACATTCACTGATTCATCCTGATGTTTGGAAGAGTGTTGACTCTAGCCGCCTTCGAGAAATGAGAAAGAGGCAAGCTAAACGTCACAGGAACTTAAGTTCCCTTTAGTCCAATAGGACCCATTTTCTAGCAGGAACTTAAGTTCCCTTTAGGACGATAAAGGTTAAGGAAATGTAACTTCAATGCATTTGAAGGTTTAAAAAATCAAGGCCAGATGCTGCTTAAAGGAAAATTCATGACCCATTTTATAGTCTTCTGATTTGGGTTACTTTTGAGATCGTATCCAAATAATTACATAGTAGGCTTACTCGCTATATATAACTTTTCCCAGTGACACACACGGAGTGGGGTCCACCAGGTCTGGAAAATTGTCCTGAAATTGCTCCATGTGGAAATGAAGGGGTTCAGGTTGGATGCTCTGGAGCAATTGTAAATTTTGAATCAAAATGTTTACTTACTAATGAGTTTCTTTTTCAAAATCCCTCCCCTGTATTGTGTTTACCCAACTTGACTCACTTATAAACACTGTAAATACTTTGTCTTTTTTCGGCCTCTCCCACTTCTCACCCTCTTCCTTTACCTTCCTTCCTTAGCGGTTACCATCCCCACCCCATCCACCAATTACGCCATGGTTTGGTTTTTTTTTCTTCCCACTCCTTTGCCTTCCTCCTCTCCTTCAACCTAGTATATAAAGGATATTTTGAGCACTTTTCTCTCTTGATGATGCTAGTTCTTTAGCAAAACCGGTTGTGAAATAAAAAAATTGTGGAATTTAACAATTATTTTCTTCGGAAATATGAGTATCAGTTACCACAAAGTTCAGCCAAATTCCTTGGTTTTTATTTAAAGCATATCTCCTAAAATGCCTACCCTGAAACATCAAGCCGGCACAACTGTACCTAATAAAATATTATATCTCTTCTAGTTGATATATTTTTAATACTATAACTGAGCCTAAACATAGCTAAAATTTCTACTACAGCTATATCTTTTGTATACTGGATAGAGGTCTTAAACACATCCCTTCTATTATAATGTAAATATAAGGTTCAGTATCTGTGATGTTTTCACGGAACACATCTCTCGCAGGTACTGAGAGAGTAGTGTACTTATTAAAATACTAGTATAAAAGTCTCAATATGATGTGCTATCTTTAGTTAAACATAAAATAGTTGCCTCTCTCCCTCCCCTTCCTCCCTCTTGCTCACTCACCCTCCCTTCCTCCCTCTTGCTCACTCACCCTCCCTTCCCTTCCTCCCTCTTGCTCACTCACCCTCCCTTCCCTTCCTCCCTCTTGCTCACTCACCCTCCCTTCCCTTCCTCCCTCTTGCTCACTCACCCTCCCTTCCCTTCCTCCCTCTTGCTCACTCACCCTCCCTTCCCTTCCTCCCTCTTGCTCACTCACCCTCCCTTCCCTTCCTCCCTCTTGCTCACTCACCCTCCCTTCCCTTCCTCCCTCTTGCTCACTCACCCTCCCTTCCCTTCCTCCCTCTTGCTCACTCACCCTCCCTTCCCTTCCTCCCTCTTGCTCACTCACCCTCCCTTCCCTTCCTCCCTCTTGCTCACTCACCCTCCCTTCCCTTCCTCCCTCTTGCTCACTCACCCTCCCTCCATTTCTTCTCCCTCTATCCCTCACTCCATCCCCCTCGTATTAAAACCATTCAAAGCATGCTTACACTATAGGATTTCAAGGACTAACAATGTAATTGGTAGGCAAGGCAACATCTCGTTAAAATGGCAAGATTTCCCCAAATTATGTGAATAAAACGTTTAACATGAGCGATTTTGAACTGTAGGAGGAAAAAGATGAACAGAATAAGAAACTATAATCTTTTCTTCAAAATGGTTTAGATACAAAGATCATAGATTCTTTCTAATTTTAATCTCAAAAAGAATGAAAGCCTGCATGTCGAAAAGTCAATTTTTTTGGGAAATGGAAATGTCTTCTTTGGAGTTGTACCCAGGACTTTTTCAGAGATTTTTTTTGTTGTCACCTTACAATGTGAATTGAATATTCCTGCCAAATTTAGAGTTTCTATCTCTATTCTTGCTCAAGTTATTTGAGTTAAACCATAATTTGCCATCAGATGCAAAACCAACCAACAGACCAATGCACCAACCAGGGCTGGACATAGGCTATATGGGCTTCAACCCAGGATCCCGCAGTGCTTAGGGCACCATAATTATTTGGTCTCGACAATTCCTTAGACTCTGCTTCTTAGGGCCCTGAAAGTCTCACACCCCTGCTCATTAAAGAAAAAACTTTTTTGATTCGCTTCATTTCTTTTAACTATTGGTGCACCAGAATTTTCTTTTGATGGTCCATTGTCCGTTTGTGTTGATTGCATGGTTACTCAAACGTCACTGAATACAGTAATAATGTACCAGCTCTTTTCTTTATGTATTGTAATTCTTTTGTTGTAATAAAATAATATCAATATTACATTTTGTTTATACAGAGGAATCCCCATTTAATGTTTGCGTCGGGGAGGTTTTTTGTACCTTAAATCGAGTACTACATTAAATGGGGGTTATCCAAAATTGAAAGACTAAACAGCAGTTCATCAATGTCAAATATGTTTTACTAGTTAAAAAACAAATATTAAGTGTATAGATTAATTATGATCAATTTTTTCATTTGTAAAATTTCATAGAACGAAGTTGGTTGAGAATAATACTAACTGTAAGTCCTCCGGCAAAGGTGAGTCTTCTAGCTTATGGTTTTTTGCGAAATTAGTGGTCATTTCGGGGCTGTGACCCTCATTGCACCTCCTAGCAGTGAATTTGCAATCAATTGAAGTGCTCCTATATAGGAGGAATCAACCAAGCGTGCAGATCCTTTCAGTTTTTTAAGTTCGCATGCTATAATGAATACATGATATAATTGGGCTCGTATGGGTTATATTTATTTATTTATTTAGTTTAAAGTTCTCCCAACAAAAATTACAGGAAAAACTTCTCATACAAAAGTAAGAATAATACATCGTGGTTTGATTATAACAAAAATACATAAACGCATAATTTTTACCATGTAGTTCAACTAATACAGTCATAGATAAAGTTGCATAAAGAAAAACAAAAAGAAAATAAAACATTTGATAATTACTAGCATACATTAATGTAAAATTGTCTTAATTTTGTGAACATAAATACTTGTTTTTAAAAAAATATCAACCTTATCACCCATTTTATTAACTTCATCACATATTCTAGTTAGTGGTGAATTGTTACAATTACATGTTCTCACATCGGATTTAAAAAAAGGTACGGTGATGGCGATTTTTAAAGTGCGGTACATAGAAATTCAGCCTATTTAATAACAAGCTCCTTTCCTTTATGTATTAGGTCATGTAAGAATATACAACCAGCAACCTTTCTTCTACTTTGTCAAGTACTGACATTAAAATGAAACTAGCATAAGTGCCCGTTGAATTTCAACGGGTTTAATGAATCTAAATTTTCGTCAATACAACGTAAAAATCACAAGAATAAAATTGTGCACTGTTTTAACCATGGAATATTTCTATATTATAAGTCTTTTAATTAATTAACTAAAATCTCACAGAAATTCCTTGTGAATAAAATAGTACCTTTCTTTCTACTAAAATAGCCATTGTAATTAGTTTTAAATTGAATATAGCATTAGGATTTCAATTTCATTAAATAAGCAGAATTCCAGTTCCAAAAAATTGGTTCAATCTTCAATTGCCTCTGATAATACTTTAAATAGATTTTGGAATATAATGTACCTCAATATTGTTTATCATCTGCTCAGCACTCTTGCCTTCTCATTTTCCGAAACAACCACTTTCACCAGTTTTAAATGGATTTCAAACTTAGAAGAGAACTTGATTCAATTCAGTTGTAATAACCACATAACAAACTCCTTATTCCAAAGAAAATCCCTTTATACTATGCAATGTTAACCTAGAATTCATTCATTCTGAAAAGTGAATAAAAGTACCATGTACATATATTTCTTTCAACTAAAATAGCCACTCTTAACAGATTTTAATGGATTAATGCATTAGCATTTCAATTTCATGAAATAAGCAGAATTCCGGTAACAAAAAAATTTATTCAATCTTCAATTGCCTCTGATAATACTTAAAATAGATTTTGGAATAAAATGTACCTTAATATCGTTTAGCGTCCGCTCACCACTCTGGACTTCTCAATTTCCGAAACAACAACTTTCAATAGTTTTAAATTGGTTTTTGCTTTGAAATATACTTGAGTCAATGCAGTACAACTTCCACTTTACATACTGTAAATTCCAAAGTAACTCCTTTTATAATAGGCAATGCTAGCCTAAAATTAATTCATTCTGTAAAGTGAATAAAGAAAGTTCTTTCTTTAAACTAAAATAGCCACTGTTATTAGATTTAAATGCATTATAAGCCTTAGAACTTACTCTGTATTAAATAAGCACCCAAATTCCTTTTATAAAAACAAATCAATTCATTAAAAGATCCACTGTTGTTTCTTCGAAAATTGCCTGTTAACAGTTTTAAATGTCATTTTAATTTAATTTTAATTTATATTCGTTTCCAAACTTTGGCCATTGTTACGAAATCAATTCGAGGAATAGCAATATAAATTCGTAAGCTCGTATGGTTTACAAAGAATTTAATTTAAGAATGCTTTTTATTTCCAATTTTTCTAAAATGACACTGTTGATACTTAAAATTTTTTATATTTACGTTAATATACTTATTTTCCACAAAACATGCCAATCTCTCCTCTTCCTTCCTCTCTCTCTCTCTCTCTCGTATTGAAGCACTCAAGGCACGCTTATTCCCAAAAGGATGTATACAATAATAGTAATTGGAGGTGTAACAATGATAATGGTCGACATAGCAACATCACGTTAAAATGGCGAGATTTTCACAAAATATGCAAATTAAACGTTTAACATGGAATATTTCAAACTGTGGGCGAAAAAAGACGAACGGAATAAGAAACTATAAACTTTTCTTCAAAATGGTTCAAATCTGAACGTCGTCTGTTATTTCTTCTAATTTTAATTTTCAAATGAATAAAAGCCTGCACGTCAAAAAATCGTGTTTTACATGTTAAGTAAATGCCTCTCTTGGAGACGAACCAAGGAATTTTTTCACGATTTAAATTTGTCATTCTCGGAATAAGTGAATCAAGCATTCCTATGACCTAATCTTTAGCCAGCCTTAGTATATGGGTAGTTAGCATGTCTGACTCCCAATGCTAGGATTGCAATTTTGAATCCTGCAAAGGGCATGGTTGTGTCGAGTTTATTATAGTTATTGCATTCATCACAGTTTGTTTTAATAAATCTTTAGGTAGTGTGAAAGATTAATAACCAGTGCTTGAAATAGTTTTAAGAATATTCATTTCATCAATGAGCAATTAGCATTATATCACCTCGTAATATGTTGGCTATGACCAGGGCCAATCAGAGGGGGGGCCAGGAGGGCCATTTGACCTGGGCCTCGAGCTCAAGGGGGACCAAGTTCAGAGACTTATTTTTTGTAGGTGTGACATCTCAATAAATGGAACAAGATGGGTCTAGTCAGACCCTCCTTATTCGGATCAGAATTAATTTTTATTTGATGATAAAATACATTTTAAAATGGGGCTTATTTAAAACTTTTTTGTGACCAGGGGCCTCAAAATCTGGAAGTGGTCTGGACCTATCTGAATTTCTGAATGGGCGTGGATATGATCACTACATGAAGGTTGTATTAAAAACAAAGGTTTTTAAATTTTATTACATTAAACCCACTCAATTTATCATAAATTTTAAATTAATAGTTTTCACTTAAAAATTTTAATTTGAATTGTATTTAGTTCTGCCTTTACATATTTAATTTACAATTTGTTTTTCCCTAATGTTAATATTTTATTTCAGAAGTTTATTATAAACTATTAGGAATTAAGTCAATTATTCCAGTAGCAGAAAAAGGAATAGAGATGAAGGAGGTAGAGTCCTGCACGGGCCGGGCCTAACCCACGGGCCGATCCTTTGGAGTGACTTATAGGCCCGGGCTGGGCTTTAAAAATCTCATGAGTCACATTGATCTTACATAATGTCTCACAGGCCGAGCCTACAATTTCTGCGACATCGTACAGGCCAGGCTTAGAAAATCAGGACAAAGAATTTTTGCATCTAAGTTAATGTTTCAAAGCTACATCCCCTGACAATCATGCAACTTATTAAAACAAATAATAGCCCATCTGTTGGTGCCAGTGCCGGACACTCAAGTTTTGGGGCCCTGGCCTAATAATTTTTAGGGGCCCCTATAAAGTTATAAAAATACAGCGGAATCCCGATTTAAGGTTCTCCGATTTAAGGTTTACCTGCATTTAAGGTTTTTTTGTGGCCCCGACCAAAGCTCCATAAAATAATGTATTGTATCACCCGATTTAGTGTTTCTTGAATTTGTGAATTGCCTGGAATTAAGGTATAAAATTTTGGTCCCTTGCGGGGCATCGCCTCGATTTCAGCTGCGTTTACACCGTGACTCGAGAATATTTCATTTGGGGATGTAATATATTAATTCAATACAACCATCAATGGCACAACACATACTGGCGTTGTTACTACATTAAATAAATTCAAAAGAATTAATATTTAGTCGTACTGTTTTGTCAATCAACCTTGAATGTCCTAATCTGTTACGTACTTCACGAAAGTTGCGATGACGTCATCACGTGAACACGGATTTTTTTGTTTAGTTTGCAGGCGCTCGCTCACTAACGTGATGCGTTAGCTAGTTAGACCACTCGCGTTTACCACAGCCACATTTACCTTGTTAACCCAAAAGGAAGACAATCCCCAAAAAAAGGGAAGTCTTATTCACATCAATGTTATTATTACATCGAGGCGGCGATGTTATTAAAACTTTGGATGTATGTTCTTACTCGTCAGTCACTGTAGCATTTCCCTACACCGCACAAGACTTCGCATAAAGGGCAGAAATGTAACAAATGAGATTAAAAGGACGTTGGACGGTCAGCCGGTATCAAGCATCGAAACGTCTGCCAACGCTCACCACACTGCTTCACTGAGGGATAATTATTTGAAACTCGTAAATACAGTAAAACTCCGTTATAACGCGCCTCACTATACTGCGGATTCGGATATACCACGGGTCTAGTCATGTCCCCCAAAATGAGTCCATTTATTTTCTTCGTAAACATCCTTGCTTAAAATTTTACCGCGATTTATTTTCTTCCTAAACAACTTGGTTCAAATTTTACTGCGATTTATTTTCTTCGTAAACAACTTGGTTCAAATTTTACCGCGATGCTAAACTCCCATCGGTCTATATAAGAATGATGAAGAAATTGTAGCTGAAGTCCAGAACCGCGGAAGAGCAGAAAAATTATCGGAAGATGACAGCGAGAATGAAGTTGAGTGTGAGGTTGAGACCCCTTAAATAAGCAAAGTATTGGATAACATCAGTGAAGTGATGAATTGGATGGAGAGACAGAGTGATTGTGATCATCTTCATCTTTTACATTTGCAAAAAATTAAGATGTATGTGACGAAGAAACGCCAACAGCTGTCGCGCCAAAAGAAAATATCGGACTACTTTAAAAACACAGATTAAAGTAAGGTATGCATTTAAATCAAAATATGATACTATCAGTTTTTATAGTATTTTGCAATTAAATTTGTTATAACGCATATACTTTCACGTTTTTAAAATTATTTCCCGAAATACCGCAGGTTGCTGTTAACGCGGGTGTACATTCTGTCTCCCGAAACCCGTATTATAACGGAGTTTTACTGTATTATCTTGGGTGTGAGGATGACATTCCTAAAGGTAACAAGTAATGCATGTCTGTAGAAATTTGTTATTAATATCTCATATATGAATACAAAAAAATATAACCTGCATATATACTATCAAAATGTGAGAGAACTGAGAAGTAAGACATGATTTTTCATTGGCAGCATTAGAATCTTTTTATGATGTGATTTTTTTAACAGAAACCTGGTTAAATGACAGCTTTAAAGATGCTGAATTATTTCATGATAATTATGTAGTTTATAGGAGGGATGGAGATATAAAATTAACTGATAAAAAAATGGGAGGTGGTTTTAATAGCATAAAAATTTAATCTTTGGCAATTTCAGATGTTAAGGCATAGTATAAAAATTGAAATTAAACAGGAGTATAATGGTTATTTAAAAGATATTGAAAATAACTTACTGAAAGGAGATACTGATAAATTTTGGAAATTTATCAAAAATAAAAAAGTGATAGATCTAGTCCTTTTATTATGAAATATAATGATAATACTTATAGTAACCCAAGTGATATTGTGTCTGGTTATAGAGAATTTTTTCTGTATATGCTATTGACGCAAGGACTGATTATATCAATGTTTTTGAATATATGGGTCCAACTGTATTAGATGTTAGTTATAATGTTGTTAGTAAAATGGATATTTCTCTTGCTATAAAGAAATTAAAAGCATAAAACACGTACCAGACAATATTCTGTCCTATATAATTAAAGCATGTAGTGATATATTTTTGGAACCTCTATACTTTATATTTAATTTGTCTTTGAAAACGTGTATTTATCCTAATATATGGAAGATTGCTAAAGTATGCCCAATTTTTAAGAGTGGAGTACCGTAAAGACCCGCATATAGGACGCACTTTTTTTTCCAAATTTTCGAAGCTAAAATGTAGGATGCATCCTATACACGGGTACATAATATTTCATGTTTTTCTCTCTACGAATGTTCGATGAAAAATGAAAAATAAACGGTGAAAACTAATATTTATTAAACGTCAAAGTGTTTTAATTAAAATAAAACTTTTTAATATGAAAAAAAGATTGCACTTTTACAAACAAGTGATGTAAGTACAAGATATTTCGGCCACTTATACTCAGATATGGATTTAAAATAATTTTCGTTTTTTCTGTACGAAGTCTTCAGTTAAAATGAAATACAAATATAAAATGAAATTGCTAAAATTTAAATATTGAATGTTTGTCTATTGAAAGAAAATCTTCAATCAAGGAAATAAATCAAACTTTTCAAACAATTTCCCTAAAATCCTATAAACTCGCCATCTGATTCGTCATCGGTAATCTGGAACTCGTTGTAGACTTCGTTTTGGAAGTCTCAGATTCGTCAGCTTCTAATTCTGCGGTCGTCGTGCCGTTGTTTTTATCATCTTCCCATAATCCGTCGTCTTCATTTCCATTATAAAATTATAGTAAATATTAAGGGATGAAACTTTGGAGAAATCTTTATCAATAATTGAAATAAATAGCTTCTTTAAACTCATGATATTTTATTTTTACTGCAAGTTTCACAGACAATCGAAAAAATTTTTACAGAGTTTTTTTATTTCAATTGGATAGGAGTCACGAAAATCTGCTACATTATATCTTCTACATTGCTTTCCATAGTGTTTTACAATATCCCGTAATATGTAGTTTCGATATAGGTAAATCTAGTATTACAAATACTTCGGTAAATTCACTTTTCAGATCATACTCAGCAGAAAGCATACTTATTCGAAGGAACTCATTTAATAGAATGGATATGAATCTTTTATTGCGACATATTGTTTATTCCTAGAATTTTAAGATAAAACTTTCTTGCGCCCTATAGGTACACGGGAACAAAGAAAATTCTCAGAATTTGACGCGGAAAACCACCCTGCGTCCTATACACGGGAACAGAAAATTCTCAAAATTTGACGTCGAAAACCTCCCTGCATCCTATACACGGGTGCGACCTATACCCGGGTCTTTATGGTACGTAATTATAGACATATATCTATATTAAGCCCATTTTCAAAAATTTATGAATCCATTTTGTATACATTTACAATCAAGTTGAAAGAATTTTGCATCGTTCACAATATGGATTCAGAAGTGGAAGATCATCTGTCTAACTTAGTTTATTTTTCTGATTGTGTAAGATGAGGGGAAACAAATTGATGTGATATATACAGACTTTCAAAAAGCTTTCGATAGTGTACAGCATTCGATATTAACAGATAAACTTACAAAATTGGGATTTTCTTTAAATTTATTAAAATTACTTACATCATATTTGAAAGGTAGAATTTACAATTTCATCTGATTTTTATAATGTAACATCTGGTGTTCCCCAAGGTTCCAATCTTGGACCATTACTGTTCTTATTGTTTATTAATGACCTCCCTGACTGCATTTCAAACTCTACGTGTTTAATGTATGCTGATGATGTTAAATCATTTAGAAAAATAACTGGTATTAATGACTGTGAAGCACTTCAGATTGACTTGAACAATATTTTTAAATGGAGTGAAAGGAATGCATTGATATTTAATGTAAAAAAATGTCATGAAATTTACCCATAAAAAGAAACCGTTTGATTTCTGTTACACTATGGGAGGAGCTTTACTTAAGAAAGATACCAATGTTAAAGATCTTGGCGTCGTTTTTGACACACAACTTACATTTTCCTTGCATATCGAAGAGATGGTTTCATCAGCTTTAAAAATCTTTGTTTACATCCTAAGGAACAGTTCTGTCTTTTCTAATAAAAAGGTTATGATTAGTTTGTATTACAGTCTAGTTCGTAGTAAACTAGAATATGCCTCAATAGTATGGTCTCCATTTTTTAAAAAATATGATAATTTAATTGAAAGAGTTCAAAAAAGGTTTCTTAGAATTTTATTTTACAGAGAATATGGTATATATTCTATTTTATATCAGTATATTACTTATGATAACATTATTTTATATAATAATAGCCGTCGTCTGTTGGTTGGTTGGTCACGCTACGCAAACGCTAATAACTTGAGAAATAATAATGATAGAAACTCGAAATTTGGTAAGGATGTTTGATTAACACTTATTCCGAGAATGACAAATTTAAATCGCGAAAAATTCCTTGGTTCGTCTCCAAGAGAGGCATTTCCATTTCCCATTACTTTACATGTAAAACGCGATTTTTTGACGTGCAAAACTTGAGTGTCCGGCACTGGCACCAACAGATGGGCTATTATTTGTTTTAATAAGTTGCATGATTGTCAGGGGATGTAGCTTTGAAACATTAACTTAGATGCAAAAATTCTTTGTCCTGATTTTCTAAGCCTGGCCTGTACGATGTCGCAGAAATTGTAGGCTCGGCCTGTGAGACATTATGTAAGATCAATGTGACTCATGAGATTTTTAAAGCCCAGCCCGGGCCTATAAGTCACTCCAAAGGATCGGCCCGTGGGTTAGGCCCGGCCCGTGCAGGACTCTACCTCCTTCATCTCTATTCCTTTTTCTGCTACTGGAATAATTGACTTAATTCCTAATAGTTTATAATAAACTTCTGAAATAAAATATTAACATTAGGGAAAAACAAATTGTAAATTAAATATGTAAAGGCAGAACTAAATACAATTCAAATTAAAATTTTTAAGTGAAAACTATTAATTTAAAATTTATGATAAATTGAGTGGGTTTAATGTAATAAAATTTAAAAACCTTTGTTTTTAATACAACCTTCATGTAGTGATCATATCCACGCCCATTCAGAAATTCAGATAGGTCCAGACCACTTCCAGATTTTGAGGCCCCTGGTCACAAAAAAGTTTTAAATAAGCCCCATTTTAAAATGTATTTTATCATCAAATAAAAATTAATTCTGATCCGAATAAGGAGGGTCTGACTAGACCCATCTTGTTCCATTTATTGAGATGTCACACCTACAAAAAATAAGTCTCTGAACTTGGTCCCCCTTGAGCTCGAGGCCCAGGTCAAATGGCCCTCCTGGCCCCCCCTCTGATTGGCCATGGTCATAGCCAACATATTACGAGGTGATATAATGCTAATTGCTCATTGATGAAATGAATATTCTTAAAACTATTTCAAGCACTGGTTATTAATCTTTCACACTACCTAAAGATTTATTAAAACAAACTGTGATGAATGCAATAACTATAATAAACTCGACACAACCATGCCCTTTGCAGGATTCAAAATTGCAATCCTAGCATTGGGAGTCAGACATGCTAACTACCCATATACTAAGGCTGGCTAAAGATTAGGTCATAGGAATGCTTGATTCACTTATTCCGAGAATGACAAATTTAAATCGTGAAAAAATTCCTTGGTTCGTCTCCAAGAGAGGCATTTACTTAACATGTAAAACACGATTTTTTGACGTGCAGGCTTTTATTCATTTGAAAATTAAAATTAGAAGAAATAACAGACGACGTTCAGATTTGAACCATTTTGAAGAAAAGTTTATAGTTTCTTATTCCGTTCGTCTTTTTTCGCCCACAGTTTGAAATATTCCATGTTAAACGTTTAATTTGCATATTTTGTGAAAATCTCGCCATTTTAACGTGATGTTGCTATGTCGACCATTATCATTGTTACACCTCCAATTACTATTATTGTATACATCCTTTTGGGAATAAGCGTGCCTTGAGTGCTTCAATACGAGAGAGAGAGAGAGAGGAAGGAAGAGGAGAGATTGGCATGTTTTGTGGAAAATAAGTATATTAACGTAAATATAAAAAATTTTAAGTATCAACAGTGTCATTTTAGAAAAATTGGAAATAAAAAGCATTCTTAAATTAAATTCTTTGTAAACCATACGAGCTTACGAATTTATATTGCTATTCCTCGAATTGATTTCGTAACAATGGCCAAAGTTTGGAAACGAATATAAATTAAAATTAAATTAAAATGACATTTAAAACTGTTAACAGGCAATTTTCGAAGAAACAACAGTGGATCTTTTAATGAATTGATTTGTTTTTATAAAAGGAATTTGGGTGCTTATTTAATACAGAGTAAGTTCTAAGGCTTATAATGCATTTAAATCTAATAACAGTGGCTATTTTAGTTTAAAGAAAGAACTTTCTTTATTCACTTTACAGAATGAATTAATTTTAGGCTAGCATTGCCTATTATAAAAGGAGTTACTTTGGAATTTACAGTATGTAAAGTGGAAGTTGTACTGCATTGACTCAAGTATATTTCAAAGCAAAAACCAATTTAAAACTATTGAAAGTTGTTGTTTCGGAAATTGAGAAGTCCAGAGTGGTGAGCGGACGCTAAACGATATTAAGGTACATTTTATTCCAAAATCTATTTTAAGTATTATCAGAGGCAATTGAAGATTGAATAAATTTTTTTGTTACCGGAATTCTGCTTATTTCATGAAATTGAAATGCTAATGCATTAATCCATTAAAATCTGTTAAGAGTGGCTATTTTAGTTGAAAGAAATATATGTACATGGTACTTTTATTCACTTTTCAGAATGAATGAATTCTAGGTTAACATTGCATAGTATAAAGGGATTTTCTTTGGAAGAAGAAGTTTATTATGTGGTTATTACAACTGAATTGAATCAAGTTCTCTTCTAAGTTTGAAATCCATTTAAAACTGGTGAAAGTGGTTGTTTCGGAAAATGAGAAGGCAAGAGTGCTGAGCAGATGATAAACAATATTGAGGTACATTATATTCCAAAATCTATTTAAAGTATTATCAGAGGCAATTGAAGATTGAACCAATTTTTTGGAACTGGAATTCTGCTTATTTAATGAAATTGAAATCCTAATGCTATATTCAATTTAAAACTAATTACAATGGCTATTTTAGTAGAAAGAAAGGTACTATTTTATTCACAAGGAATTTCTGTGAGATTTTAGTTAATTAATTAAAAGACTTATAATATAGAAATATTCCATGGTTAAAACAGTGCACAATTTTATTCTTGTGATTTTTACATGTTGCATTGATGAAAATTTAGATTCATTAAACCCGTTGAAATTCAACAGGCACTTATGCTAGTTTTTATATAATCTCATTTAACTCAAACTTTGTGAATCACATTTCAATCGATTGTGTTGCAAATAGGAATAACATGGTTCTTCTGACTTTGGTGAAATGTTTTTATAATATTTTAGTAAGAATAATATTTTACGTATGCGTTAATGTTACTAAAAATTATTACTAATTTATTAATAAGCCACATAGAAATTGGTATTTAAATGTCAAGAATTCATGCTCTGATTCCATTGGTATTTTCCTCAGAACTGCTTAAAATTTTAGGAAATGGTATTAATGAGACCAAATTGCATCATTTGTTGGTTTTCAAATTTAACTACAGGTCTTCTCAATTATAATGTTTAACATATCGAAACCCATCAAAGCTCTTGCTTGCCTCATTCTAAAATAGCCCACATTAATAAAATTCGTAGCTTAATGAAAAAGTGGATGATGCACTACAAGTAAGCTTTAAAATGCTTATGATCCCACAGGAAACCTGGAAGTACCTATAATCACTTTTTCTCTAGATTAAACAGTCTGTTCTGGAAATTAGGTGAACAGTGACTCCTGGTCATTTTGTTCTTGTGTAAGTTGCCTGAAATATTAGGCAATGATTTGCCATGTCAAAGTTTCTGTTTTGAGGGATAAATAATCTGGTTCATGTCATTCCCTCATTCAAATGTATGGACAGCAGAGATATCTGGCACTTCACTGGTCAGAAACCCAGTAAATACAGACATTGTTGAAGGTCAAGCATATGGGCTAACTTACCTGGATTTTTTCATAATTATTGATATTCATATAAATTTCATGTTTGATTATTGTTATTACTTTGAATCTTCTTCTACTTGCAGATTGGACTCAAGGTGAATCCCCATTTCCAAGAAGAATTATTAATATGACAGCATTTAGTTACGAGATGACAGGTTTTGCATATATTATTGCAAATCTTTGAATAAATACATATCAAGTGATTTTTAATAAAAATGTTTCTGCAGAATTAATAAGCTTTTCTCACAGGTGAGTGGTTAGTGCCACTCTTGAACCAGGAGTAGATGCTAGGAGACAAGTATAGAACACTTCCAATATGTCACCTGGGGATGTTTTTATATGTACTCCTCAATGAGGGAATTACTCTTAAATCCATATGAGATACTGAATATTTTTTAAATTTACATTTCATTAATTAGTTTTCTGCATCTTATGGATTCAATAGCATTTTTAAAAAGAATTAATTTTTTAAGAAGCTTGCACCCACCACTTATTTTAAGGAAATTACAATTCCACCCAATCTGGTAAAAGTTAATAAGATACAGACTATAGTATATTTGCCTTAAGGCAGAGTTAAGCACTGCCTAAAGATGCAAAGGATTAGAGGGTGCATATTTTTTATTTTACCTATTATTTTGTTTATAATTTGTGTGTAGTCAAAAATGTGATTAAATGCACAGAATTTGTAAATCCATCACTGGGTATAGAGGAAAAGTAATCTTTAGGTTACTGATAAAGTTAGGTCTAAATCTATAAAGCTATATCAAATGTTTCATAAATTTAAATCAACTAATGATAATATTGATAGAGCATCTCTATTTATATAACAAGTACAGTGGAAACCACAACACGAAAATGCTTAAAACGAAATATCGGTTAACACAAAATGTGTGCTCGGTCCATTCCAGCGCCTATACCTTTCAGTATATATGTATTCATTTTCTAACAGAAAATGGTTTGCGTGAAATACCGCTTAATATGAAAATATTTTTCGGTCCCACGAAAATAAATGAATGCAAAATTCTTCGGATTACACAAGATGGCATTACAAAAAAATTAATTATCTACTAAATGGAAGGTTCTACAAGAATTTGTTTCAAACAAAACTTGGAAGGAATATTATTCTCTACAACTTTGGTCCTCAAAAAGATTACCAATAATGACGTTTTTAAGATATTTGATATAAACCGAAAAAAGCAATTATTTATAAATACAGTAAAACTCGTTTATAACGATCATGCCTAAAACGAAATCTTGGCTATAACGAAGAAACGTCTCGGTCCCTTGAACTTCTCCATAAGGGCATTGGTTAAATTTCTCGGATGTAACGAACACGCATTTTACGAATTCTCGGCTGTAACGAACAAATGTTTGGTCCCGTGGCAAAAAATGCCCCACACATAACGAATTTTGGCGAGCAGAGCGATAAGTAATGAATAGTTTCCGCCTGTTTACCGCACACTTGTTCGTAGAGGTCCCCTTCCTCTATCTACCCCTTCCATACGAATTTCTACGCTCCCTTTGTTTTGCAATTGATATTAAAAATGTGAAATTTTTATGTAAATTAATGACCATAATAATAATGTTAATTGACCATTTAAAAAATCGTATATAATAGCAGTCGAACATTTTACATGCCGCGAAGTTGATAAGCATCTCTTTGCATATGTAAGTACGGTATTGAAGTCGACTCACTGTCAAAGCTGTGTTATTCGGCTATCCTGGGGATTGTGGAAAGCCGATTAGGAGAAATATCCGGTTAGGTGAGCGTTTTTCAATTTTGACATCGCAAATTTAGCAATAACCAAACAAAATTGGGCTTATCGTACTCCCCAAACATAACTACATGGAGTTTCCATTTTCCATTTTAATTCTTCCACACGTAGTTAGATATAGATACTATTTACCCATTCTTATTTAATACGTTGCTACAGTTACATGCAAAACAAAAAGACTATTGAAAAGTTTAGGGCTTCCGGGAAGTTTGGGGATTACAGCAGTGAACCTGTTCCCAAAATTGAATTTATTGGATTATATCTTTCTTATTTATCTTTATTTACTCTATTAGAAAAGCACGAAATTATTTAATTCTTCTGAACGTTTCTGTGAAAACCAATCATATAATATTTTATCCAGTTCCTCAATTTTTGGCTTATGAAGCATATGATGTTTATTAATTGATTTACTCGTCTCAGAAGATGACACAAATTTCATTAATTTAGCCTTGTGAGCCTTGATATCGTAGAGCATGGAAGATCCGATGTTGAATTCTTTTCTATGGCTGCTGTATTTTCTCCTTTTTGAATTCGTTTGATCAGCTCCAGCTTTTGTGTTAGCGTTAAACCAACCTTTTCTCCCCTGTTCCTTGCTTTTAGGTATTTATTTTGATGCCCTATTCAATGGATGGGTAATTTTTTAAATAATAGAAAGCGATAAAACTGGAAATTGTAGAAGTACACCAAAACATCTAGACAATGAAAATTTCTTACGTAACCAAAAACGCCATGCTTACTTGGCAGCCAGAGAAGTATACGGAGTAAATACGTAATATATACATCTTATATTTTAAGAAATTTTAAAGTGGAAGTTGTGGTATTACACATATACAATTCACACAAAAATTCATAAAAAAAGAAAAAGAAATACAAAATGAATTGTATTTGTGTAATTGCCGGTATCTAAGGCTGGCTGGTTCTAAATAGCCGGATAGCACAGCTTTTACTGTATGTGTATACGTGTTATATGGGATGTATAGGCCAAAAACCATGTTTCTCGTATATAACGTAGTCACGCTTATAACGAAGCAATGAGTTGGTCCCCTCAAATATGTATTAAACGAGTTTTACTGTAATTCCTAAACAATAACTGCTATGGAAAATTGGTGCAAATGAAAGTTGTAGGAAATTACATTCTCTATAACCTTTGTATTGCATTGTATATAAAATAATGATGTTTTAACAGAGATATTTCGCCAAAACCGAATCGGGTTTCGAATAAACCTTGAGTTCCGGTTAACTGGTATTGTCCAAACACTAATCAGTTCTTTGTGCTCATGCTAAAGTGTTATATATGAAGTTTGGTAATGATATGACAAGTACTTTTAGAGTTAGAGCGCCCACAATCACATACAGACATCATAACGTGTTCTAGGGATCAAAATATCTAATAAACTATCAGTTTTTCAAAAAATTCCTATCACATACACACAGACAACATAGAGAAAATAGTCAAAACGTTTTCTAGAGACCTCAAAATGTGTATTTCCGTTGAAATCTCGAATTCAATTAAGTAAAAATAATATGTGTAAGTAACATGAGGATGGAAACTGAAGTTTCGACACCCTTGTAAGGTACGACTGATTCCAACAATGGAAAAATCAATGAACAAGAAAATCCAAACACCTATGCAGTACACCAAAGACCAGGAAAACAAAGCAAAAGAATAGACCCTATGTAATCAATGCAAGCATTTTTTATGCGGAAGACCAATCAGCACTTTAAGGATAAAAAGAAATAAAAGATGCACAAATGGTTAAGAGAAGAATAGCCCTCTCTCTAGAACCAATGAAGCAAGAAGGTGGTTCACCACTCCAATTATTTTAGAGGCCTTTCATGTCATAAAAATCAGGCTACTGAGACAAGACTCTGAGTCAAAAGGTAATTCTAAAATTAAAAGTCACAAGAAAATGATCAAATTCACTAAAAAAACCTACCAGGAAGCAAGAACACACATTACTGTAGAAGAATATCATAAAAAGACAAGTCTACTGAATGCATTCTATGAGCGTTGGAACCATTCAATATGTTCATTTTTATTTGAACTGCTCGGTGGATGGGGACTAAACTTCTGCTATTGCTTGGCTCGTAAGGATCAACAATGAAGTTCATAACTACAATACCAGAAAAAATACAACTTGTGTATTTTGTCTCATAATATACAGATGTTTAGCTACAGCACTGTTTATGCTAGATCAATGTTTTACAATAAACTTTCAGTTTTCCTGAAAAATTAGGCAAACTATGCAGCCTTCTCAAAGAAGCTGAGAGAATACCTCATAAATAAATGTTTTATACTATTGATTAAGACGTCTTACTGACCAGTAGTTGCATAGCATATTTGGACTTATCTAATATTTGTATATTCAAATTGCTTGAATGAATAATATATTATTATTATTAAACCCCCAAAAAATGCTAGTTGGATCTAACATCCTCCTTCAACTTGATTCCCACAATCCATTCTCCAACAAGGGTAACTACATCCTCAAGTACGACAATTGACAATATTTTCATCACAAACCCTCTCACTAGATACTCAAGTAAAACCTTAGACTTGGGCTTATCAGATCATTTTGGGCAACTCATAGAACTTTCAACAGAAAATAATAAACTGACTAAGATTTATGAGTACAAATTACAATACAGCCCAGAAAATAATTAATATTTTTATACAACGACTTTCAAATACAGATTGGCAGACTGTCTATGAAGAAACTACAGTAGATGAAAAGTTGAATAATTTCTCTGAAATTTTTCTATACCACTTCAATTTCTCATTCCCATTAGTGAAACAAAAAAACATGCTACAATGCAATGCAAAAATGGATCACTCCAGAATTAAAACAAATGGGTAAATATTTATGTGATCTCCATGCCAAAGCAAAACTATCAAGAGATGATACATTAATGACAAACTACAAAATTGTATTAAAATAAAAAAACAAATAACAGCAAAAAAACAATTCAATGATAACCATCTCATTAAAGCCACATGCACTTCGAAAGCTGCTTGGCAGATAAAAAATTCATCTTGTCCAAAAAAATCTTCAATAGAGAACTTCCAATTACTCTTAGACAAAAATATAATAACAAAACCTTTAGAAATAGCTAATACATTCAACAACCTCTAATAAAGTGCCAGGTACGAGTAACTCTGAGCATTTAGATAACAATAATACATCCAACAATATACCTACAACCAGTAGATAAAAAAGAGCTGGAAACAATTTTAAGGAAAATTTGGACTCTCCTACACAATCCCCGACGCCTTTAGTTCTTTCTGCGATTCATCTCATTCGTCACATTCTTCATCGTATCCTTGTACACCAAATGCACAACTGACATCTCCCAATTCGCAAACTGGCTCATCAAATAGGAACATATTTCAAAATTTATCCATTGATACATGCGCCGGTAGCTCAGAGTCAAGAGAGCAGGACACATAAGCAGAAATTCAGGAATTTATTGTATTTAAAGAATTGTAAAAACGTGTATTACATATGTATAAAAATAAAAGTGAATAACTGAAGTTTGTAACTTACCTGAACATGATTTCCTAATGCCTGAATCAAAGCACTGCAAACCTCTGGAACAATTCTTGATATTGTGGCAACCGCTATTTTGAAAATGTACATCAATCTGTGATACGAGTCACCCGTTGCTAGAAATCTTAACGTCAATGCTAATCTGGTAATGCTACAAATGGACTCATATTTGTGTCTTGTTTGCTGATTTTTGGCCCTACCATACTCAGTAAGAGCTCAAAGTCAACTGTTGACATTCTTGTAAAATTCTTAAATAATATATAATCGTACTTCTACTATATATAATTGTACTTCCTTTAAAATGTTAATTTCATTATGTCGCTTTAAAAAGTCACTCATCCAAAACTTTCGTTTTCTTCTCTGCCTTCTAGCAATTATCACAAACGCAGCACACACTGCAGCATACGTTTCCAATGATGCCATTTTTTGGACTAAATTGCATAGACTATTGCACGACGAGTAAACATGAAGTGGCATGCATCATCTGTCTTTCAACGCTTCCTCTTGAGGCATGCAGTGTTGACAGCGACATTTCACGATAAGTATCACCGTCTACGCATGCCTTTATTATTATTCACATTTTCGTTATTCAGCTGTTTATATGCATTGTAAACGTAAATCTGGCGTTTATGAACTCCCGCCAAATCTGCATCACCTGGAAAAGTGGTTGAGCTGATGTAAGTGATGAATAGTGAAACGTAATGGGTACAGTTCGGGAAGCTCAGTTCGTTCGCGAAACTTTATGGTCAACATCCTAATAAGTTTCATTTCTGGCGTTTGCTTGAGCATTTTTTATTTGTGTTGCTTAATAAGAATAAGTGACAATATTGTGCG
Organism: Uropetala carovei; assembly: GCA_036926305.1. Classification (NCBI taxonomy): domain Eukaryota; kingdom Metazoa; phylum Arthropoda; class Insecta; order Odonata; family Petaluridae; genus Uropetala; species Uropetala carovei. Next base: position 5,918,635 of record JAXCHB010000141.1, read on the forward strand.
CAGTTTATTGTTAATTTTTTGAGATTTCAAAATCATTAAATTTCAGTCACTCTTCCTTAGTGTTTGGAGCTTTTATTGGCATTCATGGAAAGGTAGTAGCTCTTTCTATTAAATTAATTTTTTAATATGAGACAATCTTTGCTTTTGTGGCTTCCTTATTTTACTAGATTTACCTAACGATATACAGAATTTAAGTCATTTCAATTTAGGCATATTTAAAGGTTAAGAAACAATCGTTTTTTTTAAGTACTGGAGTATTTATTTTTCTAAAATCCATACTGAATATAATTTAATGTCTTATTGACAAAATACAGATTGCAATTCTGTTAATGCAAAACCCTAATTTTCTCAAAAAATTCGGCTTTAGCAAGAATGAAATTTACTCAGCAACGAAGAAAGAAGTATGGGAATGCGGTGTACGCCTTTTAGTCAAAATGAAAGAACTGAGCAACTTGCGTGGGGATTCTACGCAAATGCACTGTGACTATATACCTTCTGAGCTTTTGACTTCGTTCCAACAATTCAGCTTGAAGAATTTTCATCAAATAAAACCTGATATATCAGTAAGTGCCACCAATTTTCTGCTATAAATATTTGTGTTTAGAGAGTTAAAGATGTGCGTAGTGAATGGAATGCATTAATACGGAATTAAGTTTGAGTTTGCATATTAAGCAGTTGTCCCTTTCGATTATTTCGCGAATATTGTTTCTAATCGTCTCTAGCGGAGCGCGAAGGCATAGTTCATTCCTTATTAGGATGAACAATATAGTTTCCTTGGGAGACGTTAACTCACATATGCTCTCACAGTATTTGTATTTACGGTGTTGCATAGTTTTGCTTGAATTGGTAAACATCTAGCGAATACACAAATCGCACTTTGTCATCTTGTGATGCAGAAATTGCACAAAGCAAGGAAACAAGATTGACTCAAATATCTTGGATAGATTTTGTCAACTATTTCACCCTTAGATGTTGTTAGTAGTAATTATATTTTTTTAGCAAATGCTTAAGTGTCTGAATGATAGTGGTGTATCCAAATGCATGCTCACACAAGACACTTCAAGTATGGCATATTTCAAAAAATTGAATGCAGCTGAACACATTCAAGAATCCAAAAACTCATTTTACATTAATTTTAAATTAATAGCACCTGCAAATTGAAAAGTAAATGCAACTGGGAGCTTGCACATCTTCAAAACTGAAACAACTTCCCTTAATAGCAATCTGGGACCTATCCAACATTCACTGCTATATTTCCTAGCAAAACACACGACACTGATTCCTTAGAAAATTATATTTTAGTTTTAACCCAGGTTACCAACTCCTTTCCCCTTCTCTAGCATTAAACCTACCATTCCCAAAGGTTTGTATACCTTCCCTTTCAAATTTGCATGCATCAGACCCCCTTCCTGATGCACTCCTTCAAGGGACACCAACCCACATATTCCCCCTTTCTTCACACACAAAAACATTTAAAATGCCAACATGTTCTTTTAGAATCTACATTCTTAGACACTGAAACTAAAGAACAGATAAAGCTAAATTGGAAACACTGCATGTTTTAAGAAAATTAATAATATAATGGTAATAAATGAATCGAATGCAAGTGAGATGATGGAATGAGATGTAAGACATGTTCTGCAAATCTTGATGAGATTTTGCAAGGGAATGTCAGAGAAAGGCCTGATATATGTTGCCCTTTAGGTTAGGGTCTCAGGAAAAATTATTCTAAATGGAGGGTTGAGTTTCTTCAGAAAGTTTGATAGCCATTGTTCTATACAGGGCCACACCAAGGGTGTTTGGCGCCCGGGTGCAAAATAATTCTGCGGCACCCCCCTCCCCTCCCCAAAAGTTACTACTAGTCAATCCTAATCCATCAAGAACCAGTTTACGATCGCCTCTAAAGGTTGTGGGAAATGTACGAACAAGATACCGCCACAGACCCTCGCTAAGATGAAGATTGCAATTAAGGCAGTGCCCTATCTCCCCTGCTGACTCCGAGCTCCGATTTTCAGTTGCCTCTAATATGCATCCTTTCCAAGAATAGAACAATGCAAATGCATACTGTGAGTGTGCTATTTCTGCCTTTCCATTTCTGCTCTAAGGGAAAAAAATCTGGAGTGAAAGGGTAAAAATCATTGCACATTCATCGCATTCCAGTAATATATAGATACACATATCTTGCACTCCGGTTCTATACCAGGGATTTTCAACTGGGTGTACATCCAGAGTTATAAAGTAAAGGCTTACACGAAAGTATTAAGGGTAAAATTCTTTTTTCTAACTTCAGGTTTGGTGCATGATTTCAGAATTAAATGTTATTTTAAAAGTATCATTAATGATATAAAACATAGATCTTCAACTTTTGTTGATTATACATCCACTTTTATTATATTTAGCTATTTGAAATGATTAATTTTTTGGTAAAAGCACTGGTTAAAAAGGCATATAAAATTTGATCATGATGTTCCGTTTGAGAATATGTGTGCATGTTATGTGTATCATTGAACTTAGAATAGAAGCTATGAAACTTTATTTTTCAATAATAAAATTTGTGCAATATTTGGTGCGTTCTTTAGCGCCCACCAAAAATCTAAAACTCTCACTGGTTGGTGATATCATCCACGTTTAAAACCACTGATATAAAAGGTACATACAGTTTTACTGACAAATGGGGATTGGGATGGAAAAATTAATTTATTATTTTTGCGCATATCTTAAAATTACCCCAATTAACTATAATTAAATTATTGAGAAGTCAGGATGTCTTTTTTCACAAAAGAGGTTACAACAAACATTAGCAAAAGTACACTATAAACAAATTTATCATTTTTTTATAGTTTACATTTATTAATTTAATACAAGAGTTGTCCATTTTGTCATTGATTTAAAATACTAGTGGGCACAACTATTTAAAAAGTGTTCAAGGGGGTACATCAGCAAACAAGGTTGAAGAACTATAGATTATAAACTGCTTTTGTATTACATTCAGCAAACACAGTCTTAACCAATGACTCAACCACCAAGCTTCAGTGGAGTAGCTACTATACAATGCACCCGAACGGCTGCGGTGGGGCCTGAACGGTTCAAGTTCCTGAAGCCCCAAATAAGTATTGTGTCTAAACTTTTGCAGTTAAATGAATTAGATTTGATAAAAGCGATCAACTCTTTGAACTTAGTCAGAGAAAATATTAAACAGTACCGTACTGAATACGATGCATTAAAAATTGGAGCAATAAATATTGCAAATAAGTGAAACGTTAACCCAATGTTTCAAGAAAAAAGACAGCCTAAACAAAAAAAGAGTACGATGAACGTTGTGATGATTATAGATTTTCTAGTGTAGAACAAAATTTTAAAATTAATATGTACTACAGAATGTTCGACATCATCACTACACAAATAGATTCCAGGTTTGAGACAATGCAGAGGGTATTACAAAAATTTAATTTTTTGAATCTGCAAATTCTCATCAATTTATATGAAGAAGAACCTTTCCAATCAGTGTAGACATTACTTGAATATTATGAAAATGATATATCACCAGAATTTCCTTTAGAAATTGTATCCTCAGTGAAACCTTCCCGAAATGAAATTGCTCTATTGAAAGGTATCAGAGAATTTACTGAATTTTTACTTAAATGAAACAATAGTCTAACATCTAGTTTTTGCAAAATTGTTAGTCCTTTTATTATTTTTGCCACTTCCTGTGACAGCTACTTTGGCAGAAGGGTCATTTTAAAAACTGAAGCTAATAAAGAACTACCTAAGGAATAGCTCCTCTCAGTAACATCTCAATAATTTGTCAATTCTTTCAATAGAAGCTGAAGAATCAGCTGCTATGCCTAAGGAATTATTAATAAGAGACTTTGCCAAGGCTAAATCAAGGAAGAAGAAATTTTTGTGATTAATTTTTTGTTCCTATGTTTCCCAACCTCCTATTTTCAGTATTATAAAATTTGTATTAAAATATATTTCCTTTTTCAGTTTGAAGACTATAAGTACCTACTATTTAGTATATTTTTTTGTTTTTTTTTACAAAAGTCTATCACAGGGGCCCTCAGGGGGGATCCAGAATTCATAGTTATGCCACTGCCAAGCATATGCCAAACCAGAGGTTTTCAAGCTTTTTTTCTTTGCAGCCTAATAATAATAGAAAATATGGTATTTGGATCACCAAAATTATAACTTGTAAAATATTGTCAAGTAATAATTTTTGAGCATGTATTTAAAATGAAAACAGTACAATTTAATAGCCTTTAAATCCCATTAGTTGATTTTAATTATCTTGGCAACAACATAGCCTGAATTTTGTGTCAATATCTTAGCTCGACTCTTCTTTGAGGCTTCACTGAACTGATTTGCAATCCATGGCCCATACTTTGAAAACCTCCTGATCTAAACTAAGGTCCCCAATTAGAAGGTGATGTGGGCACCAACCCACCCCATAAAAAATGCAAGATTTATTACTTATATTGTTTCTAATAAGTGAAGGAAGCAAATGAAGCATGTTTTCGGTAGATTTTGGAAGCAGCCTTCATAACATTTTAAAAACTTTACATAAATTATGATAATATTATACAGGACCTCTCAGAGATACAGATTTTGAGGCCCCTGGTTACAATAAAAATTTATAATAAGCCCCATTTAAAAATTTATTTTTATAATGAAATGAAACCTAATTCTGATTTGTACAAGGACCGTTTAACTAGACCCCTCTTGTCCTGTTTAGTGATGTCATAACTGCCAAAAAATTAAAGTGCCTGAATTTGGCCACACTTGAGCTCAAGGCCCAGGCCAAATGGCCCTCTGATTGGCCGTAATATTATATAGTGAGAAACAAAGTAATGGAAAGTGTTTTTAATCTTTTATTTCAGTGCAGTGGAAATGAAAAGCTGATAACTGGCTTAAATGAGCAGGAAGGGTCTATTTGCTCAAAATGTAGAAAATTAGCTGCAAGAGTTGAAGAGTTAGAGTTAAAGGTTGGTACACTTCAGATATTAATGTCACAACTCAGTGGCCAGCTACATGATGCTCAAGAAAAGGCTGAAGATATATCTTTTATTAAGAATGAAAGTGTTATTTTTTTGGGTGATAAACTAGAAGCTGTGACAGATATGTTGGAAGAAAAAAACAATGCAACAGCTATTGAAGTTAAAAAATGCAAGACTGATGTTGTTAACGATGAGATTATGAAAACGGAAGCATCTACAGAAGTTTCTAGTGATTTAAGTGAAAAATTATATATGGCACAAAGCCGAATATCAAAAATTCGAGAATGTCTTAGAGAAATTAAAGAGGAACAATGAAAAAGGCCATGTGACTGATGTAATTGAAGTGAACTTTGTATGTAGAACAAACATTGTCTTTAATGTTGGGATTGAATTCATCAAAAATAATATGAATGAAAATTTTTATTAAACTTTTAAATTATGCAATTCTTAAACATACAAACCAATTGTTGCTACTAACTGATGTCTTGTGTTAAACTCATTGTTGCATGTAATAGGTATAAGTTTTAAATGAGTTAATTCCTTATCAATATTGAATTTTAATTGACAATAATAATTGATACTTAATTATATTTACAGAAAGAGACAGATTTAGGGAGCATGAGGACACTAGGCAATAGTGGTTTGAGGGGCCAATGACTTCAGATTTGTGAAAACATGGTTAAATTTTATGGAAAAAAACAGGCTATCAAATTCTTTATCATTTCTTTCCATATATATTTACAGTATAGTGGATGTGCTTCTTAAATTGATGTTGATCGCAGCTCAATATTTTCAAATGGAAACCCTTAGAAATAATGATTTAACTCTCCCTTACCCAAGGTATTTTGCATCTTCATAAGCCCAACGGGGGTAGTTGAAATACCCTATGTTAAATTTACCATTCCCTCCAGTTGTAGTCGCAACTCTTGCTGCAAAGGGAAGTCAGTAATCCATGAAACTTTTTTTATGAAAGTAAATTAAAGTGTAATGAAATACTTCATTTAGGCCATCTTTGGATAGCAAAATGTCCATCAACTACAATGTTAGTGCATACGGGACATTCAAAGGCAATGATCTCTTCTTTCAAATCATTCTTCCATCAATTGGTGACAAATATGATAGAAGAAGAGGATGTAATAATTGGTGGACCTGGTATTGTAGTGCAAGTAGACGAAGCAAAACTAGGAAAGAAAATATAATTGCGGACACAAAGTAACAGGTACTTGGATTTTAGTTGGAATTGAAAAAACAGAGAAATGTAAAGGTATGTACACACTGGACAACATCATTTCAACTTGACAACTTTCAACATTGTCCCTCAACATCAAAAGTTGTTGGACTGATGTTGAACAGCTTGTTGCGTATCCACACAGAGGATGATTTCTTTTACAACGTTTCCACTTTTCAGGCCAGTATTCGTCGTGGCCTTTGCGTGGGAGAACGAAAACAGTTGTTGTGAGTGAGTAAAAGGAAAAATGCATAACTGACTCAGACACACGCGCAGCGAGCTTTGGGTGAGGAGGGGGTATGGTATAACCGGTATGATTGACTCAGATGCATTGGGTGGAGGTGGGGTAAGGTCAAAGGGTCAGGAAATCGCCTTGTTTCCCATTTTGAGCAGACAACTTTTCAACAAGGTGATTCCTTTGAAGTTTTGCCGACCGACATTGTTGACGATGTTGCCGAGGTGAATGGGTGTTGAAAGTTGTGGAGTTGAAGCGATGTTGTCCAGTGTGTACATGCCTTAAAGTTTTTGCGGAAGTTATTCCTGATAGATCTGCTAAAACAATTTCAGAAATTCTGAGCAGACATATTGCTGAAGAAAGTGTAGTGCATACAAATTTTGGACAAAATTTTGAAGATGACTGCAAGGCCATTGAAGAATTGCAGCACTTATAAGTAAAATGTTTTTGTGAGAAATGAAATGTATCCTAACCAGATCAAGGAAGCCTGCAGGGTTGTATCGTTTGCCTGTTTCACAAGCCAGTGTTGAGCGATTGTTTTCAGCCTTAAAGTTCATTTGTAATGACCTCAGATCATCAATGAAAAATTATATTCGGAAGCTATCATCTTCGTACATATGAATCAAGAATTTAAAAATATTCAGTTCATTGAATTTTGCTAAATCTTATTCAAAGTATTTCTATTTCATCTTATGTACCACTGACAGTTTTAGTAATTTTATATTTGCAGGTAACACTTGATCCAATTCATATTTCCTGTTTTAGGTTTTATTGTAAATGATGAAAAGAAATTTAATAAAGAAATAAAGCTGAGCTTTTATTTAAAAATCTGGACTCTATTTGATATTTTGTTATGATTAAACCGGAAAAATAGTCATATTAAAATGAAAAATTATTAGTTGAAACTTAAATGTTTGGCTGGAGCAGGAGCTAGGAAATTATCCATAGCCAAGCTCCAAGACCTCGGCTCCAAAGCCCTGTCCTTCCTTCTATAACCACTTACATTATTTTAGACTTTAATTCATGTTATATAAGTATAAAATTGTATGCTTAAAAAAAATTAGAGCATATTTTCTACATTTGTGGGTTTATTATTTTAAATACAAACATCTAGATAAACTCTTCAGAAGAAGTACTTTGTGGAACCATGGGAGTCAAATATGACTCTTGGAAAAATAAAGCCATACATTTACCATCAGATAAAAAGTAAGCTCAAATAGTAAATATTTAAAAACAATGCTTTTCTTTGAAACAATTTTGTAAAATTATTTCTAAGGAAAACCAGGATATAATGTATTCTATAGGAAGAGAAACTTTGACAACTGGGAAAAAATTAGATTTTTATTATTTGTCTTTTATATGTTATATGAACTGATAATGCATACTTTCAATATAATTTTGTTAAAAAGAAGTCAAATTCTTTCACAAAATACAGAAAGAGTATTATCATGGAACAGATCCGCAAATAAATGGGAGAAAATATTTTTTGTTGCGCATAATATAAATAATAAGTGGAGAAATATTTACGAATTTAAATACATAAAGATAATGCCAATGTTTTTCAAATCTGTTTTCTTCCCTTAAAAATTGAAAGTTTTCATTTCACAAAAATGTATGTTAGGCATTATTCATTATATTTAAGCTAAAAACAATGGAGGTAAGCTGTCTCCTATTCCTCTCCGATGGCACTCATGAACCCAGATTAAAATAATGTTTCCACAGTTTAGAAAAATCCACCTCAACCACTGGTGTGGGGGTGTGTGCGCCTGCGTGCGTGTGTGTGGGTGTGTTGATGTGTGTGGGTGTGTGTGCGTGCATGTGTGTGTAGTATAAATATATATATATATATATATAGAAATTAATACAGAAAAATCCAAGGTTATGCGAATATCAAATAAAGAAGAAGAAAATTTGAACATAAGTATTGGAGGAAAGCCATTAGAACAAGTTTCAGATTATAAATACCTTGGAAGCATCATAACAAGAGAAGCAAAATGTACAGATGAAATCAGGACTAGAATAACAAAAGCAAAAGCCGCATTCAGAAGAAAGAAACTCCTGCTAACGGGAAATATAAAGCAGGAAATCCGCAAGAAGTTGACAAAATGCTATGTATGGAGTATAGCTTTGAACGGAGCAGAAACATGGACGCTAAGGAAAAATGATATTAAATACTTGGAAAGCTTCGAAATGTGGACATGGAGAAGAATGCTGAAGATAAAATGGACAGATAGGGTGAAAAATGAGGAATTACTACGAAGAATAGGAGAGAAGCGAACGATTATACAGACTATCAGAAAGAGGAAGGCGAACTGGATTGGGCATTACCTGAGGAGAGAGTGCATGATTAAAGAAGTGCTAGAAGGAAAACTGGATGTAAAAAGAGAAAGAGGTAGGAAAAGGTTTCAGCTAGTAGACGACTTGAAAGGGAAAGAGAGCTATCAAGACATGAAGAAAACTGCAGAAAATAGGAGTATATGGAGAACCAAGTTTAACCTAGAATAATCACGGTCCTGTAAACGGACAGACTACCTATGATGATGATGATACACACATACACTAGCTGAAAGTACCCGGCGATGCCCGGGTTATGCCAGTCGTCTTTGGCGAATAAAATTATGTATTATATGGTAATACACCGCTCCCCAGTTATAACACTTGGTTATAATATCGCAGAATCTGATATACCGCGGGTCTTCCTCCCTATTTCTTGGAAAGAAAGTCCTGTAGTTTTAAAGTAAAAGCGAAATATACTGACGTTTTAAGGAATCAAATAAATTTCTTCTACTCAATGTATATTGTTTTTTATTTGAATTTTGTCGTTTGTAGCAAGTATAGAAATTAAAAAAATGAAAAGCCATGTCCTCGGTTATACCGCGGTTGTCTTATAACACGGGTCACAGCTCCTCCCCGATACCCTGCGTTATAACCGGGGAGCTCTTTGAACAGCTGCCTAGAGATGTTTATGCATTTTTAAAACATCAGGTAAACAACAAGACCAATTTAAGGAAGTCCAAGAGTGTCTGGAAGTTGAGTGTCACAAAATTTTAAGAACATGTTTTACAAGGTGGCTAGCCATGCTGCAGTGTGTTGAATGCCTTCTGGAACAGTGGTCAGCATTGACAGTATATTTTAGCGCAAAAACTGATTTAAAAGCAGGGAGCTTAGAGATTGTTGAATGTATAAAAAAAACCTTCGACTCAAAATCTGCAAAATTGTATTTCAGTTTCCTTCAAGCTCAATATTTAACACTGTTAAGAGGGGAAAGAAACAATGTAACATTTTACATTCAACATTTCATTGTTATACAATATGTACCTACCGTGTTGAGTCTCCTACTCCCGCCTCGTACATCCGAATGACGCTCCCCACCGTCAGTTGGTAGCTCGCGGTTGCAAAGTTAGTGAAAAACATGAAGTTTTGGGAAAAGGAGAATCTTGCTCACTAATATTATACTGCAAAGACGATAATTTAACCTAATCTCATCTAGAAATAATTGGTAAATATAGTTATGATATATGCTTTTGAATTTTAACTATGAATTCCTTCCGCTTTCTTTTTTGTAGTTTATTAACAATTTTTGAGAATTTCATTTCATTTTTTATTTTAAATAAGATCATGGCAAAGAGGAAAAGAACGTATTTCTTCAGCTCCGACTGGGAGGAGCAATTTTTCTTCGTAGATATAAACGGCAAGTCTGTGTGCTTATTGTGCTCTGGGAGTGTGGCAGTACCAAAGAAAAGTAATATTGAAAGACATTTTTTAGCGTTCATACAAATTTCAATAATAAATTTCCTGTTAATTTATCAGTTCGAAAGAAAAAAATTACAAGAATTGAAACAATTTATCCGTACAACAAGCTCTTCTCGTAAAACCTTGTGCAGAGTCTAAAAATATAACTATTGCGTCATTCAAAATTGCCCATGTGTTAGCTAAACGAAAGAAGCCATTCCAAGATGGCGAAATAGTCAAAGAAGCAAAGCTTTTCAATCAGTTTAAGAACACAAGTGAAATAACTGCATCCATCAGCAAAATCTCCCTTTCGAGCTCAACTATTTTGAGGAGAGTAGAAAACGTTACCAGAAATTTAGAATCGCTGTTGATTCAGGATTTAGAACTATGTGAATGTTTTTCCCTGCAACTAGATTTATCCACTGATGTTACTGATATTGATCAGTTGGCAATTGTAAAAATGGCTTTTGAGGATTTCACCGTAAAGGAAGAATTCCTGAAAATACACCTTCTTCCTGGGCAAATGAGAGAAGATATTTTCGGTGTTTTTAATGGTTACATTCAGAAAAATAATATCTCTGTTCAAAAGTTAGTGGCAATTACAACTGATGGAGCTGCCTCAATGGTTGAATGTAACAACAGTTTTCTTGCTTTCTGTCGCAAAGAGAATTCATTCCCGAAGTTTTTGTCGTATCATTCATCAAGAAGCACTGTGTGCAAAAGCGTTGAAATTTCAGCATGTAATTACTACTATAACAAAAATTATAAATTCCGTCAGATCATCGGCTACAAGCCATCATTTATTTAAATCATTTTTAAGTGATAAAGGTGCTGTTTGTTGCACACAGATGTGAGGTGGCTCAGCAGAGGAAAAGTCTTACAACGTTTTCTTGGCCTCATAAGTGAGATTAAGGAATTCTTAGGGCCAAAAAAAGAAATGTATCCTGAATTAGAGAAGAACCTTTGGTTACTAGATCTAGCTTTTTTGACCGATGTAACCGAAAAATTGAATGTGCCAAATTTAGAATTACAGGACAAAAATCGTAAGCTTGTTGAAATGATTAGCTCAGTAAATGGATTTAAAAGTAAATTAAATTTATGGAAAACTCATATAGCTAGAAATTCGTTGGTATATTTCCTCAATTTGAATTTAATCGTAGAAAGTATAAAGAGGAATTTGATACTAGTCCTTTCGTTTGTTATATTTAAAACCTCCTACAAGAATTTAATAATAGATTTAGTGAGTGCTGTGTTTTGGAACCATTCGTTACATTCGTGTTGAATCCATTCATTCCTATTAATGTCACTGAGTTTGCTTTGTCTATCAGTTCAGTATTTAAAAGTGTAAAAATTGAAGAGCTTCAGTTAGAAATCACTGTCTTTCAAAATGATATATCCTTAAAAGCTCATTTTAATAAGGAAAACTTTTGGAATCTTGTTGATAAGGTTAAATATCCAGTGCTACGGAGCATTGTTATAAAAATTTACTCGTTTTGGATCGACGTATTTATGCGAAACAGTGTTTTCTACTGTGAGCCATATTAAATCTAAGCTTCGGTCAGGTTTGACTGATGACCATCTTGACGATTACCTACAAGCAGCCTGTGAGTGGATTCTGATCGCATCCTCACGTGAGCTGATTTCTCGTCTCTCTTGAAGAAGATACATAGAATTTTGTATGTGGGCTATAAACTGTTTCACTTGCCTATAGAAATAATCCACATGGCTGGCATAACGGCATACATTTGGGTGGTATAACCTTTAATTTGCAGGTTGGCACATCATTTTCATCAACGAATTTTTCGTCGTACATGGCTCCATTTGTTTGCCTACCCCAAGAATCTATTATCAGCAAGTTTCTATTCACGATGTAGGGTTTTATTGCTTTATGTAGAAACGATTCGTTCAGGATCGAAGTCCATTTTCCTGATTTGAAACACTAAAACCACTCTTGCAGCCAAGGCATTACCTACCCTCATAATTGTCAAATTAAATTTGAAAATGTTGCTAAATCCACCCTAAAAAGTCGCTAAACTTAAAAGAAAATGTCACTAAAAAGTCGTTAAACAAAATAATGCATAAGTACTTCAAATAATTCTTATTAATCTAATTAGTATACTTATTATCTAGCACACAGCCTACTTTTATGCACATGCACAATGTATTTATATTGATTAGGTGGATATTGTTTTTTTATATTTATGATGCATAAGTCTTTGTTAGTGTTTCAAAATATTTTGCTAGCTATATCTTTCTGCTGTTCGACAATGCTACTGCTTTGAAATTCATTTATAAGTTTAATTAATTGTTAATGAATATGCATTATATATGCAAGAGGAACTGTTTCTCTCATGCGTACGCTTACCGTGTATGAATTGCGTAATTTGTTTTTCTTAAAATAATAATCCAAGGCAATTTTTAGAAAAGAATAAAACTTATGCCAAATAGTATGTACTTCATTGTAAAACATTTAAAAAAATGCCAGCACAAGGATTTGAACCTCAAAACAACAAGCATCACCTTCATTAGCCACTCAACTGCCCTGACAACGTAATAATGAACTCTCTGCTAAGGGGCACAGTAATCTTCAATACACTTTCACCCCTGATTTCTTGCGAACTAGTGTCTATGGAGCCAAAAGCCGAGACACGTCTGTTTATTTTTATCCTTCTATCTACCAGCGAAGTTTGGTCACAGCTTGTGACATCGATGCCTGGTCCTCCCCTTGTCAGAGCAATTCAACATTGAACATCATACCATAAACCACTTACTTTGGTTTAAGGATCCCGTTTCTGGCATTGATATGAACACTGTAGAGGGAACAAGCTATGAAATTAAAATGTCAATCGAAGCAAGAAATTGAACAGAGGAGTCGCTGCCATCTCATTTAACGGAATTTATTTGGCGTAGGAAAAATGAGACATTTACGGAAAGCCTTTTCTGAAGCTTTAAAATGTACTTTATATAAAGAAAATTAAGGGAAAATATTTTTTAGTTTGTACAATTTATAAAAATGTTACAAATCCAAATCAATTATTTTATTGTTATTTTATGGTTATTTAATTATTATTGTGATGTGAAGGGAAAAGTACGTATGTTTCCAGCACAATTGGGGGGTATGGAGATCAAGTCGTGCTGGGCCCCTTCGGCACCCTGACTGGAACCATATCTCCCTCACCATGCCAGCGGAGATATGGTGACCAAAGCAGAGCAAACGTTATAAGGGTTAATAGTTGGGCATCAGGGGGTATGGAGATTGAGTCGTGCTGGGCACCTTCAGCGCCCTGACAGAATTCATATCTCCCTCTCTATGCCAGCAGAGTAACACAACACTGCAGAAAGAGATCCTTACTACATAATTCTAATTCCGACCAATAGGGGCACCACAGGCACATCACGTATTGTATACTGGAGCCAAAATGTTTTTTATTTGAACATTTCATCATTAATAGTTCATGAGATATAATTTATTCAAACATAAACATTGTACTTAAATATCCCAAATTAATCCAACCATGAGACACTACCGCAGCATTTAAATACCATACAGTAAAGGTCAAATTGTGAATTTCAGACTTTATTTGAAAATTCTAGCATTACTTAATATCCAGGAAATGGGCTACTCAGTCACCATTAATGATTTGAAATCTGTTAATTAAATGTGCTAGAACAGCCATGTAAATACCCAGTTGCCCAGAGAGATCAGAAAATTTTTGCGAGCAACTAAACTGTGCAGTCTATTTATTCTATGGTAAAAAAGCAGATCACCAGGACAGTAATATTTCAATATTTATTTGCATGACTGCTTTACAGAACGTAAACATTTTAAAAATCAAACCAAGCCTATGAACAATGATCTCAGCCCAATTCTACGCTCTCTACTACATTTATTGGCCAAACACATGGCGGCAATTACCGTATTTGACCGAATATAGCCCCCCTGTTTTTGGCCAAAAGTGAAGTGCAAAAGTTGAGGGGGGGGTTATTTTCGGGCTCTAAAAATTAGGTGGGTACAAACAAGTGTGCAAAGCTTCAATAATGATGAATTTCATTCGAGTCAGTAAGTGTTTCTATCCATTGTAAGACTAAACTACTCGGGTTGCGAATATTTATTTGCAAGGCTGATTGACGTCACCATATAGGAAGGATTTTTCAATTACCTGATCGCTCTCATTATCGTCAAATTGCAAGTTTTACCGTATTTGCTCATGTAAGCCGCGCCCCCGTGTATCCCACGCACCCCGGTTTTTGGGCCAGCTCTAGGGAAAAAAATTTATTTGATCCGAAAAAGGGTTTTTTAAATCACCAATTCCTATTTCTCAAAAATGCTACGCTCAAGTTAAGCATCTTCACACTCCTACGTGACGAATTTATTGGGTGATCTCTCTATATCGGTACTAGCAGAAATCTCGGTAGTCCTCTTTTATTAAACACTTAACTGTTTTTGTCGTCATATTGGTCATGTGCGGCAGAAATCGCTCCGGTAGCGATCATTCTGCTGTACATAATTTTCCAGCCATATGGTCACTGATCCCTACCGTAGCGGTCGTCATTTTTTTGGCGAACTAAAATTATGATCAGTGATCATTCAATGATCACCACGGTGGCTATGACCTATGACTTTCATAGACGTATCATAGAATAAAGGAAGCATGCCGTATCTGAACATGGTAGGCGTCGTCTGCCGTGAGAACAAAACCCCCACCAACCCAAACTGGTCGCGCATGCGCCTTGGCCTCCATGACGATTGTAGCAGAAAGCCGTCGAGTTTGGGGAGCATCCGTTTAAACTTAAAACTCATTTAAAATTTTTATACAATGAATGAAAATGACTAAATACACCGCAATTTAGAAATAGAATAATAGATGCGGCATGGGTGCTAGCGTAACGTATATTTGTTTACCAACACGACATTTTGGGAAAAAAGGTGAGCGGCAAATAAAAGAATTCGTGTAAGACACGCACCACCTTTTTTCCACCGGCGTTTTGGGAAAAAAGATGCGCAGCTTACACGAGCAAATACGGTAATACCAATAAAATTAACCTTACCCGAGAATGGACTAATTGCCTGGCTTAGCTCGAATTGTTAATTACACAAACGAAAGATAGATTAGCATTGCGCATCGAAATATGAGCAAAGTGCGAATTTATTTTGCTGCATAAATTGGTATGTTATTTCGACTTGCTAATATTGCTGCATTAATTATTACGTTATTTCGACTTTTTAAAGTTTATTTTTACTCCCAAAAAATATATATTTTTGTTCATTTCCTTGTCAAATATCTCCTTCGTTAGTATACCCTCTGAATTCTGAGGTACAAATCTGAAAACCTTAAAATTCGAATTAGCATGGCGTTTTATCACTCGCTAATTGGTACTTTTTTATTAAATGTGTGCAAGTTTGATATTTCTTTAAATTATACAGCATGTTTCATGACATTAATGTCCTAAAAATGATCATGTCCTTTCAGGGTATTAAAATATTTTCTAGATTTGTGTGAGAAAAGATGGGTAGGGGGGCTATATTCGGAGGGGGCTATATTCGGAGGGGGGCTATATTCGGTCAAATACGGTACTTAGATAAATCCTCAGGGTTAACAAAAAGCTACCCCCTCTCCCTTAATAGACCTTCCACTTCTGAAAGTTTAAATATCTTCCCTTTAAAAATTCACAACAGACGCTCTCATTATTGAATTGCCCTTCACAACACTCATCGTCCAGCATACATATGTATATAAATGAAAATATCACCAAGCATTCCATTTTAGAATCTACTTTTAGTGAATCACCACTGAATACAGCTGTTTTGTAGCCTAAATGCAATCTCTTTTTATAACACTGTTATAGCTATTGAAGATACTTAAGGCAATTAATTAATTTTTCAGATTTTGATATTTAAATGCTTTTTATGGAATTCATAGACTTTAGGTTAAGTGAAAATAATTTTAACCGTGGCAATAAATAATGATTTTCAAAATTTTCTGACATGAATAAAGATTGAGCTCTATTGTCAAGAATTTACTTAAATGTTGAAATTATAGAGTAAATAAAAGTGAAAATTCTATGAAGACCTTTATTAAATTTCCATTTTTTGACAGCCACTGCATGATAAATACAGAATGATTTCACATCCACCAAAATTTATTCCACAGAAATTTTATTATAACAAAAATTTAATTTATACTAGCATTTTTAGTTTTATAAATTCATTTCTTAGAAATCAGCGTTTAAGAATTAATAAAATTCTTTTAGTTGCAATGAATTGGATAATTAAAAATCCAAATCTTACCATAAACTTGTAAATGCAGAGTTGTAAAATAAGAATAAATATTAAATTACATGTTAAAGGCATACAGAAAAGCTAAGAAAGAAGCTCTTTTAGTCTTGATCTTTAAATTTGGCTAGAATTGAGTTGTTATGAAGCTTGGAGTGTTAATTTTCAATCAATGGTCCATTGACCTTGCCCTTCCATTCCTCTTGAAGCTCTACTGGGCATCCAAGATCACGAAGAGCTCCCTTTGCATTGGCTTCACAAGGAGCTTTGTAATTTTTAATTGCCTCAAACAATATATCAGCAACCCCAAGTTTCAGAAAGTGTTCACACAGTTCTTTACATCGACTAACCATATTCCGAATTGCTAAGCTGGCCAATCTCTGCAAAAAAGTTCAAGAATTAAAATTTCATATGCAGTAAGTTCTCAGCTAAAGTATACTCCCTGAGATTTTAATTTTACTATTTTTCCTGAAATGGTAGCGGCAAGGAATCTCTTTCTCAAAATTAGAGATGACTTAATTTGATAAATTACAGAATAAATCACAGAAGCAAAGAAAAAAATGACAAATGTCATGAAAAAAATGACAATGTCACAAAAATTACACAAATACAAAATGCTTAAATGACATTGTATGTACTTCACTATTTACTTGGTTTGCAAACACAAGTACAGTAAACTCCCAGTTATCCGGAATGCCTTGGGAAATGGGTTTTCCAGTTACCTAAGTGAATATTCCGGTTGCTTGAGTTTTATTGGATAGGTTTCAATAAAGCATTTGGATTTCAAAATAAGGAACAGACGCAGAATTGTACATTCATCTTGGAATTGCTAACCTGTAGACTAGGTATTCTACTCACAATTGTTCTTAAATAATTCCTTGACATTCAAGGAAGTAATGAAACTCAAATATACAAGTTTTGAACATGTTTAATTGCAATATTTTAATATCTACTAATTGCATTACATCCTACGGAATTCCTCGTATGCTATTAGCTTCTCTTTTGTTCTAATAACAACTGGAGATAAGGATTAACTTAGTCTAACCTTCAGGATTTTCCTACAAAAAAATTGTTTCCTTGTCCGAGAAAAGGAGAGAAATTATCCACACCCAACACAATGCATTAGCTGAAATTCTTGAAGCAAATTGATATTAAACAAAAGAGAAGCAAATAGTGACACGCAATCATGACACCATTACATACAGTGCAGTTAGTAAATATTAAAATAATGCAATTAAACGTGTTGGATATTTATATATTCCTTAACTAATGTTTCAAAGAAGTTGCAAAATTTATCGGCAGCTTCTTGGTTGGCCGATTTTTTATCACCCGAAACATCTAGACGTCTGATCTTAAAACGTGTTAGCCATCCATCTGAAAATGCACATGGTTCACTAATCTCCATTTGTTCATAAAAATTTTTCACCTTTTCAATCAACATT
Organism: Uropetala carovei; assembly: GCA_036926305.1. NCBI lineage: Eukaryota > Metazoa > Arthropoda > Insecta > Odonata > Petaluridae > Uropetala > Uropetala carovei. The sequence continues at coordinate 5,936,540 of JAXCHB010000141.1, forward strand.
CGTACAGAAATAGGGGCTCCCTCGGAATGCTTTATAGAAAACCATTCATAAATAGCAATATCCAATTGGTCAAGTTTCTGCTTATGAAGAGTGCGCCGATATTCAACTATTCTAGGTGTCTCAGAAGACGTAACGAATTTCATTAACTGTGATTTCTGTGCCTTAATGTCATAAATAGTTGAAGAACCGACACTGAACTCTTTCATTAAAACATCGAGGTTCTCACTTTTCTCTAAACGTTTTATTACATCAAGTTTCTGGGTTAAGGTTAGCACAACCAGTTTCCTTTTATTACCTTTAGGACATATTGTAGTTTTAGGAGGTATTTAAAAAGGGTGTGCGAAATATTTTATTTAACACAAACACTGAGTTCAAGAAACATATACAATTGTGTATTGTGACTGCTGAAAATGCAAATTTTAGCGGTAAAATTCCGAATTAGATGTAAACAAAAAATTGCCAAAAACACCAATTTTTATCAGTAACATTCTGAAATAGATGTAATAAAAAATCGAGAGGCAGGAGATGCCGGTTGATTGAGAATTCCAGTTGCATGAATGCCGGATAACCAGCAGTTTACTGTATTAAAGGAAGGATGTTGTGCCACCAAGTGTTTTGGTGAAAATGTGAAGATCAGGATAAAGTTAACATCCAAGCAAGTACATTAATAAATTAGAGATTTAAGATTGTATATAAATCATTAAAAGATATAGGATAAAATGATAGTACATCAAAATCAATATGAAATGAAATACTGCTTCAAACAGTTTCCTTTACTGACATAACCATCAGTTTTCTACTTTTTGGTATATTTTGGGCTTCTCCAATCTAATTCACATCAATATCATTCATCTTCTCATATTCATTTGCCGTATCTAATAATCGTTTTCCCTTTCTACCTCTTTGCCTCCTCCCTTCCATGCCTTCATTCAACAAAACAATGCCTCTCAAAGTTTGACCCACTCACTTCTTGTCTTTGCATTATTACTATAATTAAACTCTTATCTTCCACTACTGTTTAAAACTTCCTAATTCATTTTTAACTCATACTAATTTTCTTCAATCTGCATTGTAACCACATCTCAAAGCCTCTAATCTGCTTGCATCGTTTCTCATAGTCCATTTCTCACATTCATATAATGCTATACTCGATATCAAGGCTTTTAGTGCACTTTATTTTGTATACGTGCTTATGTTTTTGCTCTTTGTGAAATTGATTAAATCAAAATAGCAAGGAAATGGTAAGATATAGAGATCTGAAATTCATTGTGTGAGATCTATGATGTAATTTATTATGCTGTCAAATGATATTTTTGGAGAAATCGGTGGGTGACAAGGAGTGCCTTCAAAAATTTCGAGTTAGATATTTAAAATTTCTAAAATTTGTCATTTGTATCACTAAACTTATAAAGAATTTAAAGTTTAAATTCTAAGTAAATCTCAATAAATAAAATGTGCTTTTTCATATTGCGTCAGCAAACAAAGCTCTCATTTTTCTAACCTCGTTTTAATGTCGCTATTCAAACTGCCTGTCATCAAGCTTATGTCGCAAATGCCCCCTTTTCTCTTCCAATACTAGTTCTGATATCTTTGGTGCTTCTGCCATCCTAAAACAGACTACTATCTAGAAAAGAAAAATATTCCACCTGTTCCAGTCTTTCCCAATCCACTGTTACAGCAACATGTAATTCCTTGCTTAAAAAAAATTATTATTAAAAATATGAAAAAATGCATTTAAAAACACAGATTTTCAAAGGAAAAATACAATGTGCCACTAAATAAGCAGAATACCAATCAATATAATAATAATATATCATGATCAGTAATTTCCTAACTGCAAATAGGAAGCTAATTCTGTATAATATTGAAATGGCATATCAACTTATTCTACAAATAAAATTTTAAGAAAAGCCATTTTCCTTTTGGAAGGCTACTCTCTACAGTTTAATGTTGAATCATAAAAAAGGAGAAAGGGTTAATCTGCATAGCATGAAAATATCTGCAAATAGAGAGGCAAAACCTTCCTAAAACTGTATGCTTCATCTTACTCTCCAACTGGAAGATAATAACTGGCAAATTTAAATGAATGTGTAGTTATCACAATCCACATAAACATGCTACAAAACATTTAATAAACATTATAATTGAGTGATTTTTACCAAATTGTAGCTTTGAAAAAATTATGCTACGATTTAGCAACATACCAAAACATCTGGATTTTTTGAATGCACCTTCATGGTTTGGACAATAATATCTTCTATCCCAGCCTCATGGGCCTTTATGCTATTTGACGGACTACGCAATGTAAGTGCTGCTATGAGAGAGCACCCAGCACCAGCTACTGCAGCAGAAGCCTGAATGCACAGAGAAAAATTTATTTGTCAGGGAAAATGTTAAGACGGCTAATAGAAAAGATTAACATATAATTTTATTCATTGTCTCAAACAAATAAACCACCATGCAGTTTTGTAGAGTTGTCTTTGTTCATCCTCTCAGTTTTGAATTATTCCATCAGTTTCCAATGAACTTAACAGGCATTACGGAGATTCACATGTAGCTATATCAATGATCAATAATCTATTTCAAACCTATAGTTTCCATGACACAAAAATCATTATAATGTTAATATTTGCAAGCTATTCCTCTCCGTATATACAAAATTTTATGAAAATTAATCTTTGAAAACAATTCTCAGAAAAAAGAATTTTCTGCATGGCTTTTTCTGCCATACTGCATGTCTCAAAGTACAGTAAAAATGCTGTTGTAAAGATCTTTACAAAAGCTATACCAGTTAGAGCCATTGAATTCCTTGCTGATGAGACATTGCCTTATAGGAATTCTAGGAAACTCATTAATGCAAGTTACTATATCAATGATGTCAAAGCATATGGAAAGTAAAAACAACAAAATATGTAAATAATATAGCAGTCATAGTTACATATACCAGACAAACATGCAGCAGTTTGTTAATTTCACAATGACACTATTTACTATGAAGGAATCCACCTATAGCATAAAGCCAATTACAGTAGATTTGATCAACAAGGAATTAACACACCATGATAAAAATATGACATAAAACCAACAAAAGAATATAACATAACAATGAACATGGAAATGCAAAATAACAACAAAAACCAAATCAAATATTAACCATTTTGCTGTGTCATTAGATTTCAGTGTCCTAAAAAATCAGTTTTAACCCAACAGTACTTGCGCTGGATGCTGTGGCCACCCCAGCCTATGTTTTATGGCAGAGTTCCTTTCCTATTGTCCTTTATGACCCCTCCTTTTCAGTAGTTGGAATGGCATGTTTTTTTTTGTCTTTTCCAGTAAAAATTCTTAGTTTCTTACTTTTATTTCTTGAGTTCAGAAGTTTTTCTTTGACAGTGCACTGGTATGTTTGTTCCTTCTTTCGTTATTCACATTTTATTGAGAGATTATTACTATTTACAGTCCTAGTGTTGTTTTGCATAATTTGTTATTGCCTTTCAAGTAAAAAAATTTTGTTAATTTTTTATGTTGCAATTTTCATTTATAGTACACCACTCCCCAGTTATAATGCCGTCGGCTATACTGCAGATTTGGATATACTGCAGGTCTTCCTCCCCATTTATTGTAAAGGAAGTCCTGTTGTTTTTTAGTACTAAAGTAAAAACAACAAAAAATTACAGAGGTTTTAAGGAATCAATTAAATCAATTTCTTATACTCACTATATTATTTTTTCTTTGAATTTTGTTGTTTGTAGCAAGTATAGAAATCTAAAAATTGGAAAGTCATGTCCTCAGTTATAGCGTGGTTATCTTATAACCAGAGGGCAGATTTTGCCCTAAATGCCTTTTCTTTTCCCATGCTCAGAAGTTTAGGCTAATGCTATATAAGTCCATTTTAGGTCATTACGATGACAATATGCTAATTTTATAGTGCCTATAATTGCCTTTTTCGTTGGTTAGTGCCTATTTCATGGATAAGAGCCTATAAATGCATTTTTGACCGATATTTCTCTGCTTTCAGAGAAAACACATTTTAAGAACGTATCGGTTTAACTGCTAATAGCGGACATGCAGTTATTTAAGAAATACACATTGCATTAGAAGGCTTTTAGAGTTTGTCTTTCATAAATGTATGCCATGTCAACAGTATAATTTCGTACACGGACAAGATTTATGGAGCTGTGGTAGAGGCATTCCAAACCGGCAAATACAACGGAATTTATTTAATCCTGTGATCACATATCGAATAGCGCAACGAATTTGCAGCAACAATGTTGCATCAAATGCAGTAACATCGCCCCCTAGTGGAATCGATAGGGACAAAAAATCTGGAGCAAGTCCCCGGTGCAGATGGTCAAGCAGTTTTTGCTAAATTGCAGCGGGTATTCCAGCGAAACCCTGGGTGGAAAGTGATATCAGAGGTTGCAGATGTTTTAGAAGGGGGCAGTACAGTCGCAAATGAAGGCAAAATAAGTGCAAGTGGCTCCCCGAAATTTTCCCCAGTTACTTCCTGTGAAGTTGAAAGAAGTTTTTCCCAGTATAAGAACATTTTAACTGACAAAAGAACAACGTTCTGTATCGAAACCCTGGAAAAATATTTGGTAATTAATTGTAACATAAATCCCGACTGTGACTGATTAGCAAAATGGAAATAAAACGATACTTTCACTGCCTATTTTGGTGCCTATTGTAGCTTATTTTGCCTTCTTAAGCACCTATTTTTTCCTATTTTAGTGCCTATTTGCCTGCCTTTTTAAAAGGTTTTTAGTGCCTATGGATCCACCCTTTACTTATAACGCAGGTTGCAGCTCCTCCCCTGATAGCCAGCATTATAACCGGTTAGTGGTGTATAAAATATATTTCTTTTTTAAAAAATATTATCTTTTCAAATATGTTATCAGTAAAATTGAATGAACACTTATTATAATGAGAAAGAAATAAAAAAAAATACTGTATGAAAAGAGAATAAAAAATATCTTTGAGGGGTTAAAGCTGTGCATTTTTTGAAGTGCTGCGCACTAAATTTTCCAAGCATGCACGTCTGTGTTTATCTTAGGATATATCCGAACAGGGCCACGCCAACCCAGGCACAATTCCATGCATTAGTGTCATGTAGGCATGCATAGCAATATTCATTCTGCCCATTGATGAAATAAATTAGGGGGAACTATGGTCAAAAGTATCTAGCGCAAGTGCTAATGTTCTAAAGCGTGCAAGTTTCAGCAATTTCTCATTTGTGCAAAAGTTACTCTCACTCTTTTAGGGAATTCCTGGTTTTATTTGTGGCACTGACATTATTATGAATGTATGTATTCTGAACCTATCAACCGTTACTTCACCTATTGACATCTGAAAGTTTTGTAAAATTATTCTCTAACTCTTTTTCTTTCTTTTCTAATCCTGAACCATCTTGTATTTTGATAAAGTTAGCTTATAAATAAACAAAAAGTAAAAACAACATACCTAATACAAACTTATCAAATACTGACAATAAATCTCTTTTTTAACAAAAATACCAGTAGGGTGTCAGGAACATCCTGCATGAGTACTGATGTTCGAAAAAGTCACGTGAGTACCGCCAGGTTAAAGGAAAAAAATAAAAGTAACATGGCATCACTAATAGTGTTAGGTAGGTTGTGAAGCACTTTAAATGTTATGGTACCACTCAGTGAAAGGAAACATTTTTCTACCTGTTGCATTTTTGAGATTTATGCAGCTAAGGAAAATAAAATGTGCCACATTTTTTATATTTATGCAGCAGAAGGTCTACAATAACATTCTATGATGTGTTATAAATCTGTATTACTTATTATATTTTAAATAATTTTAAAAGTTGAAAGGTAGTATTTTAGCAACAAAATTTATTTGATGCTCAACAATTACATGGATTTTACCAATATGATTAGTATTCCTTACCTCATGCCTTGTCATTGATGATACAATCAAAGGCAGAACACCAGCATCAACAATGTTTTTCTTCACATCATCATTACCTGAGAGTCCTTTTAAAAGCTTCATACACTGGCTTACTAATTTCTATAAATATAAAAAGGAATTATTAATTACTGCAAAAAGATGTTCTTCAAAATTGAAGAAGGCTATGACATTAAGATACAAGATTGAATAAAAGAAATGAGATGGTTGATTTAGGGAACCATCTCTATTCTCTAGTTTTTATCCATTACATGATTATTTTTGTGTTATAGAAGCAACCTGCACAACACACGTTCCAGAGACTGGTTAAACTTTTTTCAATATAAAATATTGAAATAATACGATAATTCCATAGCAGATAACTATGTAATTTTGACCATACAGTCACTATCTATAATTTAGGAATATTTTGCTAGAACTAGAAAATTCTAGACATTTAAATTATGCAACAGCAACATTTTCTGACAAAGCTGAAATTTCTTTATTTTGTTGTTTAAACATGAGTTGCATGTATGATTGTAATAATCTAATTTACAAACTAAAGGTAAATATAAATGGAAGATCACATGGCATGCACTGTGATCAAAGGTTTGCACTTGCAAACGCACACTCTAACGCCTGTTTGACACAGTCGCATATTAGCTAGCATAAATGCTATTCGGGAATGTGGTTGGGTCTAACGAAAATGCCATGACATTTTGACATCATCGCATTTTCCTTCACATTTTTTATTGCATGGAAGGCAAATACAACAGGTCCAATTTTTGCTAACATTTCTTCGCATCACCAATCAGGAGCGACCTCTAATTCCAGCATGGCAAATCGTCTGCTTCTCGATTTCTTCGCTTCACTTGGAAATATTATGCAAAATAATTAAAATACTGTTCATTGGTCTATATATAATTATTAAAAAAACGAAAAAATGTAGCAGAAACTAATTAAAGTTGAATGTTGAAGATAAAACTGCATATTCAATTCAACACATACCCATACAACACTAGCGCTGCAAGCCATTCAGTGTTTGATGATTGTACGGTGTGTGGATAGATTGCCTACTATGTAAATACAAGAAACGATGTATATTTTTATAAATATATAATATAATATTTATAATAATATATAAATATATTTTTATAAATAAAATTGCAATATATATAAGGTGCTCCGGGATAAGTAGAACCTTAAATTCAATTAGTTGAACGTTATCATGAAATTACTCGCTGAATATTGGTTCAAATACTTTCAAATTTTATACAATGAACCAAAAACATATGACATAACCATCATTGATAAATTAAAAAATATATATTTTATGATTTGAACTCAGAAACGCAAAATCTAGTTTATCAGCAGTAGGTTACACTTACCCCATGGTTTGGGGCAAGTGTAACCTTGGTATGGGGTAAGTGTATCCCACAGCTGTTTGTAATGCAGAATCTCAACGGGGTATGTGGAAATGGAACAAGCACACTTCAATTTATGTTTCCACATAGGATATGTTTATTGTGATGTTGAAAAATAGAACTTAGAATGAAGAATGTAATTTGAGAAAAAGGTTTGTAGCAAAAAGTCGAAAAAAATATTCTGGTGGTATATTTCTTGATATTACAATAGGAAATTATTGAAAGAATCAAAAGATACATTAGTAAAATTAAATCTTCCACGTTTGTCTACAACAGGAGGTAGTAACATGAGAAAAACTTCATCAGGCTGAATTATACTTCGAACTTCAACATCAGGCCAAACGAAAGAGGATGTTGATCTTACTCTTCTTGCAAATTTGCCCTCAATAACTTTTCCTTAGCTGTAATTTGAGCTACATACATTTTAACAGTTTTCTTAGTAGTAAATTTAACAATAACCCAGTCATTCACATATAAATTTATCAAATCCTTGTTAATCTCTTCCATAAATTGATCTTCTTCCCTTGTTCTGATATCATCTGTCAGGTCAGATTCATCGGAATGGTTGTCTGCTTCACGGGGCTCATCTTCATCATCACTCTCCTCAATTTGATTTGCTTTCTGCCCTTTCTTTTTGTTCTTCCTGATTCCCACATTTTTTTTACATTCTGCTGCCTCTTTCATTATTTCAATGGCTTCTGCGTTAGGGGCTGGCAGAGATCCTGTAGCTTTGCCTACACGAGAGGCTGACGGCATGGTAGCTTCATCGGCAAAAGACGTAGATAGTGGGTGTTCCTTGCTCTCCTGAAAATAAAGCCATCTTTTGTATGCTTCCGGTGGAAAGTTTTCCTTTGGAACTACACTATCACAAAAGAGGTATATTCCAGCTTTTTGGAAGCCATTTTGTATTATTTTTGGATTCAGGTTTTCCCATATCTTTGATAAAATGGCTGAAAACATGGCTTTTGATAGCTTTGAACCATAGTTTTTTCTTTGCCATTTTATGAGTTCTTCATCCCATTTCAGCTTTAGGGGCCTGAAGACACTTAGGTTCAAAGGCTGAAGGACATGGCTGTGTGGAGGCAACTTTAAAATAACAATGTTTTCTTGTCTTGATTTTATTGAAGCTCTAAAGAAATGTGGGAGCAATGTCCATCATAAATCAGAACAGCAGGTCTTGCAGAGAGATGTTTTTCACAAAATTCTTTGTGAAGTAGTTCCCAAAAGTTTCCACTTTCATCCACCCATTTTTTGTCGCAGCATAAGCTATTCCCGGAAACTCTTGTCCAGGCGGTGCTATCCAAGAATTCCAAACATGCTTTCCTTTAAATAGAATTAACGGAGGTAATTTTTCTCCTGCAGTGTTTACTGCCATTAGCACAGTTATATTTTCTTTGCCATGGCCACTGGTAGCTCTATGGGTTGGCGTATTAGTCTCTCCAACCACTTTTATTCTACTGGGATCCAAACAGAAATTGGTTTCATCCAGATTCCAAATTTGTGTTGGTGGAACACCGTTGGTCACTTCGTTCAACATTTTAAAACAATCATTGATCACAAATGGATCAATGCTCCTTTTCCGGGATGCTTCAACACTTTGTGGTTTCTTCAAACTTAACCTCCATGTCTTTTTAAATCTGATAAAAAAATCATCTCCCGGAACTCCATTCGTAAAAGGTGAAGGAATAGTATTTTCATTTACATATCGTCCAATGGTTTCCAAAAGTTCCTTCTTTGAAAGGCCAAAACTCCACTTCTCCATAACTTTCACAGTTTCTGCAATTGTTTTTTCATCTTTGTAGGAGAGAGCTGTAGGTCGTCCCATTGAATTGCTTTTCACTCCTCTTTGACCTTTAACATGCTTAAATAAAGTGGGTTTGGGAATCTTGTACAGCTTTGCAGCTCCATACACAGTCATTACTCCGCTTTTGACTAAATCCATAGCAGCATTTAAATCTTCTTTTGAATATGGTGGAGGGTCCTTTTTCCGTATGTAAGTACGCACCATGTCTGAAAGAAGAAGAAAAAAGCACCGTTTTGAGAACAAATATCCCCAATAAAATGAATGAACGATGAGAGCAAACTTATTTTACTGGTGCAGTTCTGGGTTAACTGTAACATGTTTCGGGAAAAGTGCAACCCAAACAAGTTTCATAATCAGAACAATATCAATGGCTTCATCTTATTACTGCAACTATTACCACTTATTAGAAGAATCTTACTTCAAAGATGCATGCTGATAGTGAAATTTTCTTGAGTTATGTATTTCGTACGTAGTCTTTTGCAACAGGCATTTATGGAGTAAGCTTAACCTACCCATGGTTACACTTACCCCAACAGTAATATTTTTGGGGAAAGTGTAACCCATACGAAAATTTCTAATCAAAAGATTTCCACTGTTTCGATTTATTACCATATCTACAACTACTCATTAGAGGATATTTACTTCGATAGTAGCAATTCCGACACCAAAATCTTCTTACATTCAGCAAATCTTAAAGGACTCGTGCCTCAACTAGTTCACAAAGATTAAACTGCGCAGAAGATTGACACGTGGCTTCCACTGAAATGATGGCGGTAATCGTTCTCACTACAAAATGCTTACGTTCCTAGATGCAGTAGGAAGAAACAAACAAATTGTCATGGCAGAAAAGATGTGGTGTAGAGATTCTGTCAAGACCTTGATAGAATTGTTCAAAGCACATCCCAACTCTAGAGTGGATCTGCTTGTTGATTTTATTTTGTTTCTCTCTTTAACTCACATTCATGCTTTAAGAAATTCGACCGTGTAAAATGGTCAATTCGACAGAAAATTCGATGGTAGATGTGATGAATTGTAAACGAGATATGCGTGAGAATATGCTTGCAAATATGCGACCGTATCAAACAGGCTTAATAAAGTTATTGAGATGGACTCCATAAACTACAGAACCATCAAAATGGATGGAAAGTTGGAGTTTGCAATCAATATGTATAAAGAAATCTAATAGGACCAACAGAAAAAAGGAAAGGAGATTCCAAGCACTAGTATTATCACAAGGCAGGATTGCCAGTGCCTGTATAGGGCCTCCCTGAATGGTACTCGAGAGAAGCCCTCATATTTTTGACTCCCCTCCAACATAATCTTCATCACTATCATGCTTTCTCTGCTTATCTCTCTGATGAATAATTTGCCTCTACCTCACTCATTGAATGACCTTGTTTATACAGGTATCCTCCGATTTATGTGAATTTCGTGTTAATGCAACTTTAAATGAATTTTTAAAAAATTTATTAAAAATAATAAAATTATTAATAAAAATAATCCACCCAATGGATCAAGGCAGTGGCGTAGATAGGGTCTTTGGTGCCTGGGGGCAAGGCATCTTTTTGGCACCCCTAAGGGAGGGTTATATTCCCAATCTGGCCCATATGACCTTTTTTCTTGCCGCCAAGTTCCAGGGGAGGGGTTTACAGGGTCTTCTGTACTCAATTTAGCATGTTGGCGTCTTTAGGCAATTCCCTGTTTTGCTAACCCATTAAGGTGGCTCTGGGAAACTCAAGCATGAAACAACATATTTGAATGGGAAATTGGTACGTGTAAGGCTAGATACCTCAACTCAATTGCAAATCCCTTGGCCCGCCGGCACAACATTGTTTACAAGTGAGCTCCAGTCTAGGAATATATAGGCAAAACAAGAGTGTAACCAGAAGAATGAGCAACAACCCCAGACTTCGGGTGAGGCATGAAGAGGCGGCAACCAAGGTTGCCACCTAAAATTCGTCAATGACCCGGAGATTTCATAATCTGACTCGGAGATTTCATAATTTGACCTGGAGATTTCCTAATTTAACCCGGATATTCTCATAGGTGAAGAAATTGAAGTACGTTTACTGTTTTTAAATGTTTGATACACAAGAGATAATTAGTTTTCATAGAAATCTGAATGTGAAGAGCCATATTTTGTCGCTCTCTCAGGCAACTTGGTGGCTCCCTCGAACACCAACAAAAGATTGCAGTGGTACCTACTTTATAACAGCACCACCAATCCAATACCACCGAATAAATGTAATCAGAGCTATGAGCCATTCGCTGGGATTCAGAATTTGTCGTTGCCATAGCTATGGTGGTAGCCAGGGGCGGCCAGAGGAATTTTGGCACCCTGGGCAAGATAGCATTCCAGCGTCCCCCTCCATAAATATTTGTTGAGATATTTACAGAATATAGGTTAATTTATTCAACGCTCTGTAAAACTTATTGATAATGAATAAATAAAAGCAATCATGATGATTCTAACCTGTTTCACAATATAAATTGGTGTGCAATATTTATTCACTTGCAAGTAATGCATGGGCAGATGATCGGGATGGCGCCCCCAACAGTTAGGAGCCCCAGGCAACTGCCCGACTCGCCCGTACCTCGGGCCAGCCCTGGTTGTAGCAAATACACCCAAATACGAGTCACCCACAAAGTTTTAGCTGCTGATGCGATAAGATTTTTTCTGTGCATGCTTCACAAATTAGACGTGTTTCTTCTAATTGTAAGATTCTAAAGGCTTCTGTGTTTGTAAACTAAAACTAAATGTGCTGACCGAAGAGAAAATGTAACATCGAGACTGTTTGCTTCATAGAGAGCATTCTGACTTATTTATGCATACATGTGACGATATAGCATGGGTTTGGGATTAGACTTCGGACAAAACCCAAGTGATAGATATGGTCTGTAATAAGCACCATCAATTTTAAGGCCTTCTGAAGCATATTTTCAAAACATCGTAGCTAATCTTGCTGACTTGAATTGTGGAATGTCTATAGTGACCACATATGGTTGACTATTTTAAGAGATAGATCCTTAAAAAAATCGGACTATTAAAAATTTTATGGGACTTTTTTATCTTTGAAATTAAGACAAAAAATATTCTTTGAAAGTATATAAGAAAAAATTATTTTTTACAAACAAACCTACACAATATAAACACCTAGCAAATAAAAAGCACAAAACATTTATTCTTGAATAATAAAACTACATTGCACACAATACTAAGAACATATTCACAAGGAATAGTTTTTGTCACAGTAAGAAATAAACAATATTTCTCGTAAGATTTTTTGCACTTCAGAAGGTTTTCATTAGTAAGAACATAATTATAAAAGCCTTTACAAGAAAGATAGTTGCTGTTCACCTGCAGCTCTGCTTTTGCTGCAATTATGTAAAATCTGTTCCTATTGTCATTCCATTTATTATGACACAAAGAAAATATTCTTTCCACAAGAGCATTAGAACCTGGTACTGACTTAATAATTTGCATCAGCTTACAAAATTATTTTTTCGCAAGATTTTAATATAACATTCTGTTTATCTAGGAGAGATGAAATCTCATTTAACTTTTCGTAAAAGTGGGTTCATTTCTGTAAACTCTTCATACATTACATCACATTAATTAACTACCTGAAATGGAAAATATTACGAAACGGGACGCTCGGGAGGAAAATATTACAATTCGGAACTAATCGCCGATATTTTCGATACATGTGAGGTCTGGGTTCGTTCCGGCTCATTCCGAGCATTGCTTTAATTACATTAAAATACGGGACATGTGATTACCCTAAGTGTATCTGAAATCAATATATCTATTTTCATAAAAAAATACAGGACAAAGTGCGTCCCGTATTGATTTGCCACAGGACGTGGGACATTTGAAGAAAAATTGGCTGAAAAACGCGGCATCCTGTAAAATACGGGACATGTGGTCACTCTGATCCATGTATGCTGTTGACCCAGAGACTAGTCCCAAAACCCGGAGACTCCTGGTCAAATCCGGAGAGGTGGCAACCCAAAGCAGGACTCCACCTATATTTTGTAAATATTTTTCTCTGACCCACTTATGATTGCCATTTCTTAAGGGACCATCTAAACGTAAACAAGCCACGGTACCATTATATCCTAAAGATAAATGAAAGTGTGATTCAATGCATCTTGGGCCAGTTCTCAGAAACATTTTTGATGACTCGCGCCTCTTTTGTTTTAATCCGATAGGATATTACGTTACTCCTTGACCTCCTAGAGGATCTGCTTTCACCAATAAAATTCAGTCCGTGAGTTTGCACTCCTTAAGCCCTGCACCCGGGGGCAACTGCCCCCCTCTACACACCCCTCGCTACACCTCTGGATCAAGGCATAACTGCTACCTTTAAAGCCCTCTACCTTTGATCAGTCTTCTCCAGACTCATAAAAGACACAGATGGAGAAGATAAGCCTATTATTAAGGATTTCTGGTGAAGCTTCAATATTAAAATGGCAATCGATATGGTTGGAAAGTTATGGAATGAGGTCACTCAAAAGTGTATGAATGGACTTTGGTGGAAAATCTGGCCTGAGGCAGTCAACGATTTCAGATAGGAGATGATGTTGCTAATGCAAGATGAAATTGTCAACTTGGCCAGGAATGTCGGCTTCCACAAGGTAGACGAGGATAATATGAGGGAATTGCTTGACTTGCAAACAGTCCAATGAAGATCTTTTACAGCTGAATGAGGAGAATAATAAGGAGGAAGAGGAGTCGATTGCTGAAGTCCAGCCTATTAAAATGCTCTTGGTCAAAACTTTAGTAGAGGAACCATTATTCTATCTTCTACTGGTTATGAGTTATCAATGATTTTATGAAAAAGTCCAATTTTTAACTAATAGTGAACACTGTAGAGGTATAAAATGACATAAGTGAAATAAGCCTATATTTTCATATGATTAAGCGTTATCACTTCACTCGCCATCTATTGATCAAAATGACTACTCTGGTGAAAATTAGTATTTCCTGCTATTGTTGCTATCGTCAGAGACCAACATCAATGTTACGAGTATGAAGTAGCTCAATTTCTTGCTGCTAAACGCAGGGCTGTCAATTCTGGACAATCAATCGAAACACTCCCAGAGCCACCGACACCAAATAGATTTTTGGAAAATTTGAACTTCCACAGTTTAACTTCTAGATGAGATATGAAATTGATTATGGTCTAAGAACCATCTATGAACCATAAGCTTTTCATCAATGCAACATTCATTTCGATCTGATCATTCATTCAAGAGATCTGAGGGAACAAAAAATTGTCTACCCCAAAATATATAAACAAATATATATCGGACAAATGCATATTAAAGATTTTATAAAAAACGAGAAAAAGAAATTTCATCTGATTTTCACTAAAAAATTTTGAAAATACTGTAACTGTGACAAAACTTGCGTCTTCCAGCATAAGCCAAAACACCAGTCTTCTAAGGAAAAGTCCAGGGTCTACAAGACCAAAATAGAGCAAGCTTGTCTAAATCAAAGGTCAAAACCATTCTGATATGCTTTTTGGTATCAAAACGAATTTTATGTTACAAAGTCTCCATGTCAATCAAGCATTCTACCTTCAAGTTTTTAACGTTTACAGCACTGCATTCAAATAAAAAGACTGAATCTTTGGTCAGACAGGTGGTTTCGCATCATAACAATGCACCCTTTCACACAGCTATTTCTGTAAGGTAATTTTTGACCAAAAAACAAAGAATACATCAAAGACTCTTGAATGTTTCCTTAAAATATTTTATTTTGGCATTAGCATGCATTATAAAAAGCCTTTATTTTATAGAAAATTTTTAAATTTAAATACCTGCAAATGTAAATAACTACGACTTCATTCTAGCCAGACAATTTAAAGTACATATATTAAATGGAAAAAAACATTTATGAGCAACAAGCAATATTGCTGGCAAATTATAATATTTACCTCATTCTCTGGAAATGTTACCAACACATCCAACACCAACTGCAGTCCTCCAGCCTTACCAACAGCTTGGCAAAATTCATGCCTCACAATCAACGAGCTCATAGTCCATAGAATTTCAAAAAGAGTAGCACGATCAGTCTTGAAACCTAAAGAAGTTTAAATACCAATTTAAACAGTGAACACCACAATATGATCATACTATATTATAAAACTGCAAGGTAACTTTCCTGCATGTGAAAAACATTTTGTATGATGCTGAATGGTATCACTGATAGATTATATATACAAAGTTGCCTTTCTAACTAGTGAAAATTAATGCATCTACTAAATACATGGCTGTACAAATGGCAAAAAGAATGAATTTTTTCTGGTTTAGATAATTTAAATTAGAAAATAATAAATCCAAAAGTAGCGCAACATTGACAATAAAGGCATTTTTTTGGAATTCAATAGTGATGAATGTAATTTTCATGAAAATTTCAAACACAATAGTAATTTTTGAACCAAATGACTATATTACTGCACTGTTGTATACAGCAGTATATAAGTCCACCTTTCAACCTTAGGATTTATATTAAAATGTTTGATGAGGTGACAAAGACATTATTTCAGTCATCTGATGATGTAGAAAAACATGTAAAATGGAGAAAATCAAAATATATGAACAGTTTAAGCAGCGGTAGGCATATTCAGTATAACATAGAAAAATGCATGTCATGCAGAAATACAATGCATTGAGATTTCACTGTACACCACTTTTTTAGACATGTATTATTTTGAGTTAGCAAATTTGTATTTCATTCCATTTCTATTTATAACCATTACTTCCATTTCATGGCCATTATTTCCCGCCATGTGTTTGTGATGTAAACAAATTTGAACAGCTAATAGTTTGTATTTTGCAGCTCAGTTTGAACTTCGTCACCATACTTGCTGGAATGATTCTAACAGACATTGATTTATATCATTAAAAAACTTGAATATCCTTTAAATAATGGCTCCCAAAAGATCAAAATGTAGTACCAGTGATGGAAGAGACTTAAAGAAAAACTAAGTTCTTTCATTTGAGCAAGAGCTTGATATAATTAAATGTTCTGAAGCTGGGGAAGGCCATACGTATATAGGGTGTGCTTTGGGCCTAATTGTAAGTGAATCTACCATTAGGAGTGTTGTGACAATTAAAGATGACATAAAAATTTTACTAAATCAGAGCCTTTAGTTAGTTCTGTAAGGGTTTTGTAGTTAACAGAAATGAATGTACTATTCATATGGAGAGATTGCTTGCAGACTGGATTAGTGAAAATAATCAGGGCAGAGATAAGGTAGGTGTTTACTTTAACACAATTCAAGAAAAAGCATTGCTTATTTAAGAGAAGATAAATTGCAAATATACCATGCCTAGCACATCCCAGGAAAAGGATCCTAAAAAAGAAAAGACTTTCATTGGCAGTAGAGGATGCTTCAGTAATTTCATGTTTGGGTATAACTTACATTTTATTAAGACAAAAGGTGAGGGGACCTCTGCAGATGTTGAGGTAGCTGAAGCTTTACCTACAGAATTGGAGAAGATTATTGAGTAGGGATCCTACAATGCTTTAGCAAGTGTAGAAAGTGAACAAAACCAGCATTTTTTGGAAAAAAATTGCTCATAGGACTAACATTTCAAGAGATGAAAAAGCTGCTCCTGGATTGAAACCTAAAGACAGGCTCACCCTGTTGTTGGGTGCAAATGCAGCTGGTGATCACAAATTAAATCCTTCACTAGTGTATCAATCAGAAAATCCCCGAGCCTTAAAGGGAGCTTGCATGAAAACACTGGAGTTGTATTTCTGCCGAAAAATACAACATCATTGTTGCAGCTCATGGATCAATGGGTAATTTCAACATTCAAAGCTTATTACCTAAGGTGCACCGTTTGTCAGGCACTCAGGGCAACAGATGAAGAGAACAAGCCTACCCTAAAAGAGTTTTTGAAGGGATACAACATTAAGAATGCAATTGACAACATTGCTGAGAGCTGGAAGGATATAACACAATCCAATGTTAGTGATCTATGGGAGAAGTTGTGCCCCAGTTTAATGAATATTTTCAAGGTTTTGAGCAAAATGTGGCAGATCAAGTGCAAGAGCCAAAAACACCTGAGACCCACGAAGATGAAAACTTCTGACGATTATGGCTAAATCATTCAGCATCACTGAAGAAGCTGTAGCATGGGATGACCCTAACAGAGACATATGCATCTGTATTCAGGAGAGTAAAGGTCGATTCACACTTTCGGTCAAAGATCGGTCCGGTCACGGTCACATCATGGTCCAGTCAAATGTCTTAGCGTTCACACTCTTCCACGGTCAGAAATGTTTGTGGAGGTTTACCACAAACTTGTCTGTGCGAATGAAAAGGAAAAATGTTTTCGATTTCCACTTTAATTAAAATTTCCGTTATCTTGGACGAGGAAGACAAAGTGATGGAAAAATCCAAAATTAAGAGAAGACGTTTCTGGGTACATCGAATGTTGAAAAAGCAAAAAGAAGAGGGCAAGTTCTTCACAATATATCGGGAACTAATAGATGATGAAACCAAATTTTTCCAGTATTTCCGTATGTCCAGTAATGAATTTCAGTACTTACTTAAAAAAATTGAAGGTGATATACAGAAGGAAAATACAACTTTCCGGGAAGCTATTTCACCAATCGAAAAACTATCAGTTTGTCTGAGGCAAGTAATAATATAATATTAATGGATAACTTTCAAATAAACTTTTATTACAAAAAATGTAGAAATTCAGACATCATCTTCAACATATGTATTAAAATACATTGTAATTTAAAAAATTATGCATACATTTTTTTCAAATATTGTGGCATGTATCATCAGGAGAAAAGTTTGCTAAATGAGATGAAGTTGCGGATGAAGGATGAGATTGAATGTGACTTGTATGAGAAATATCTGAATACACAGGAGTTTGGAAACAGTTGTTTTGAGACAGCTGTGGTAGCCTGTGTTGCCACGGAGGAGGTTCTTTTAGACTTTTTGATAGTTCTGTCGTTGTCTGTTGATAATTTTGAGCTACATATTTAGCCTCAATTTCTGAAACTATGTTGAAGATTCTTTTTTTGGCTAAATGTTTGTCGGCATTAGAGAATGTCTTTACTGTGCATTTTATGCTGTCCAAGAAGAAATCCAACACATCTTTTGACTCAGTTTGTTCTGATGTTTTCTTCTCTTGCTCGAGAAGGTATTTCAATAGTGTACTTACGGCTGTTTCTTCTGTGGCTGGTGTTTTTTTTAATTTTTTGCCTGGTTGTCATACCTTTCTCATTAACAGTTCTTTGTTTAGTATCTGTTGTTAGTGTAGTCGATTGTAGCAAACATTCTTTCTTCTGCGATTGCTGATGAGCAATATTATCTTCTTCAGCTGTCTCCTCCTCTTGCGAAAGAATATTTACGTCTTCGGTATCTAATTCCAGAGAAGTCAAACGTTCTTTGTCTTTCATGTGCGGTCGAAGAAAATCAAGCTGGTCCTCGAACTTCCACTTACTTCCTGATCCTGCAGCTTGGCCTGTCGCGGTTTTTTGATTGCGACGAATTTTGCGATACTGAGAACGAAGTGATTCCCAGCGTTGTTTGCATGTCTCTGGATCTGTTAATAATTACACACAATATTACTGTATTTGATATAATGACACTATTCACATGTCACTTAAATAATAAAAGATGTAAGATATTAATTATTAAAACTATTTATTTTGTTTTTAGGTTTCTTGCTACTGGTGATTCATTTCGAACTATCGCATTCAGTTACCGTTTGGGGCATTCAACTGTACACCTGCACCTGCGAACAGCGGTTCTAATTATTTTAACTACAAAAAACCTTTTCTGTTGTACTGCTGGCTTTAGTGGATGCAAATTACAAGTTTATAGCGGTAGATATAGGCTCCTATGGAAAAAACAGCGACGGGGACATTTTTGCGAATTCTACGCTAGGAAGAGCTCTTGAGAACAGAACTTTAGCTATCCCTGAAAATAAAGAATTGTCTGGTACAAGTATTGTAGTACCTTATGTGATTGTAGGGGTCTCGGAATTTCCACTTAAAGCAAACCTTTTGAGACCTTATCCTGAATCTCAAGTTGAACGTAATATTGAAAAAAGAATTTTTAATTATCGTCATTGTCACGCTAGACGAGTTGTGGAAAACGCCTTTGGGATATTGACTCAAAGATTTCGTATATATTTTAGAAAAATAAATTCAAAACCCGGATATGTCGAAAGAATAATTTTAACAACTTGTATTCTACATAATTTTTTGTCTGGTTGCAATGTTTCATACTCACAGTTTATAGAAGATAAACCTTCCAATGAACAGAACAGTATATTAAATGCTCTACCAAATCAAGGCGGTAATGCTCAACAGAAGCATTTAACATGAGAGAAATTTACAACTTTTTTCAATTCTGAGGCTGGGGCGGTGGCTTGGCAAATGAGTAAAATTTGAGGCCGTATTATGCTGTGTATCTAGGGTTGCCAGTCCTCAAGTGACTTGACCCCAGTGGCGTATTGAGGGTATGTCTTGATAGCTCTCTTTCCTTTACAAGTCATCTATCAGCTGAAACTTTTTCCTACCTATTTCTATTTTTCCATCCAACTTTCCTTCTGAATCATGCTCTCACTCCTCAGGTAAAAATGATTTCGACTATTGAAGAATTTATGCGATTGTTGGAGACGAAGTAAATACCGTAAAATTTTTAATTGAAAGTAAAATCATTGAATTGGATTGGGTTGGTGTTTCATCTTTACTCTATACACTTCATAAAAGTTGTTAATTAAATAAGTTGTTTGTTATATATACTTGTTTCAGTCAAAATATTATCGCGTTATTTTAACATCAGTGCTAGCTAAGTTAACGTTATTTACCTTTGTTTTTAGGCACTCGAGTAAAATTTCTATTCGTCAATTAAATTTTAAATGCAACAGGGAGGGGGGGGGGGGGGGTGCAAATCGCACCTCGACCCGACGGGTGCTAATTTGATATTTTTGCGCCCCCCTGAACTCTGCGCCCGGGCAACTGCATTTTTTTAACCATAAAAATGGCGCCCCCCAAATTTGGCACCCAGGACACGTGCCCCACCTGCCTCACCATAGTTACGCCAGAACTATGAACTGGTATTCTGATTGTATCACGACACGACTTTTACTAATGTAATAATAACCTAATCGTATATAATGTATTAATTTTTAAATCAAATTAAAGACAGATGATCTGCCTACAATGAATAGTTAATTCTGTACTCATTAATGTAATATTAACCTAATTGTATATAATATATTAATTTTTAAATGAAATTAAAGGTCGATGATCTGCATACAGTTACCCCTGAATCCACTTTCTGCTTAATGGCATTACTTTGTAATTATCTTTTAATTGATTTTAATTATCTTTTAACTGATCACGCGCTGATGAAAGTATTGTCGATGTGTAGGGGTTCAATAGCAATGTTATGAATTCTGATGTTGCAACGTAGGCTGGGGTCAGGGTGGTATCAAAAGAAAAACCTCAGCAGTTTTGTATGCTAACAAAAGAATTTGATATTACAGTACGTACAGAATTATAAAAGAAAATATCACTCTTAATTTGCCAGATTAAATTTAAAAATAATGATTAAAAATTAATTGACCCGAACATCTGGTCAACACGAACCGAAAACCAAATATGAGGATTCAAAACCGAATTGTTCAGGTCAAAACTGAACACCGGGTAACCCTATATGTATCTCTTAAAATTAAAATGGCAATTAAACATCACAAGTGAGTGTAAATTAATGTACTCAAATATAAATAAGTTAATAATAAATAAATAAATAATTAACAAATACTTGCCTTGTTGTAGTTTTTCTCCTATTTCTTTTCACACTTTATTTTTATGTCCTGTATCTGAGTATTTCCTGCTTGAAAAATCGTACAACTCTTCATTTGCACACACCAGTTCTATCAATTTTTCATCCATTTCGAATGAAAACGAAATTCTTTGCCTCTTCATCATAAATACTTAAAACCACACGGGAGAGGAGACTGTTCTCTGACCGTAGTAGATTCACACTGATCGGTCTTGCCTCAACGCGCCGATCACGGTCCGATCAAATATTGTCTCAAAGAAAGACTGCGGTCATTTGACCGTCTCCTGATTTGACCGTGACCAAAAGTGTGAACGTCGACGTATAGATGTATTTGATTTCTATACAAAATCTCCGCTACGATATTTGACTGGACCGTGACCGGACCGAGCTTTGACCGAAAGTGTGAATCGACCTTAAGGCAACAGTTTGAAGTTTGGACCAAATTTCTTTAAAAATCCATCTTCCAAAAAGCAACAAAGTCCTAAGAAAAACATTGACCTTATTGATAAACATGATGATGAAACTTTAATTTGTCTGCAATTTCCCTCACCTGCTCTGAATGTAACAACTGGAGAGGGTTCAGAGGAAGAGACATGCAGTCTTTAATTTATCCTCACACCAGCCTCAAATAACATCTCCAGTAAAGGTACAGTTATATAAAATTTAAAGAAATGTTATCATTTTGTAATGTTAGGTTTTCATTTGCTATTATATATTTTGTATATATAATGCTAGATAACGTACTGTACTGTATGTAAAATGCTGTGTTTTTATGCCTTTCATAGTTATGAATGTTCTAATGTAGGAGTCTGCAACCTATGGCACATGTGCCAAAAGTGGCACATGAGGTGATTTTGAATGGCATACAAAAGAAAAAATTATACAGAAGAATAATTCATATTTTATATATTTAGTCAAATCAAAGATTTTTGGAAATTTAGTGAACTAACGTTATATTTTATAATAAGAGTAGTTATTCACCTCTAAAGTCTGCTTATTATAATTCCGTAACGCTGTTGTCACATAAGTCATGTGTCTGCCATCCTGTGTTCTCTCTAGCCACCTTTGTGACTAATGAATGCAAAATGCTGAAATTCAGACCGATAGGTACAAATGCAACTGTAAACAGGGGTGATTAAATAATAAAAATCGTCATTTAGTTAAATTGAAATTTAATAATACTGGCACACGGGACCATATACTGACGTGAATTTGGCACGCCAATTATGGAAGGTTGCCGACCCGGTCTAATGTATACTTAATTTCACATATGTATATGTGTAGTATACTGTACCACTGTATTTGCCTTTAAATTCTATTAAACTGTATTCTTTATGGTCAAAAGAGCATTTTTTGGGATGGTCAGGAACCGTACCCTCAATTATAGTATTGCTGCTATGGAAAAATAGGATTTGTACTCCACGTTCATTTTCAGGAACACATTATTCGCAAGGTTCATAAAGGTGCTGTATACCATAAACTGCAATTCAAATTTATTTATAAAACTTGTAAAAATGCTCATATTTTGCAATTGATGTTTCAAAAATTTTAAAATGTCATTTTAAAAATATGATCAAATGCCAATATTTTTGGTAAGAAAAAATGAAAATTTTAGAAAGTAATACTTACGAGATAACAAATTAGTAAGAACATCCAGAATGTTGCAGTCACCTGCAAGTATCCTAGCATGATCATGTGCCTTTCCGTAAGGGACTCTGATGTCATCATCCAACACCATTGCTCGAGAAACTTTGCATGCCTCTTGCACTAAAGTAGCAGGACTGCTTTCATTTGACAATATACAGACCAGGAGGGGTGCAATCCCAGCCTCCATCAAAACTTGTCGATTGTGCTCATGTTTGATGACACACTGCCTAATCCATGCTAAAGTTTGTTGGTGAAAATTTTCATCCTCCTTTCCCAGAAGGGATAACATTAACCAAATTCCATTTTCCTCCAAAAGATCAGGTTGCCCTGTCATTAATGCAGTCAAAGTCTTTAAAACAAGATTTGTTGGATGTGTACCATTCAGTTTTTTTGCCATTGTCACAAGGTTTCCATAAGCATAATGTTTTCCAACAAGTACTCTGTGAGCTATATCAATATCACATTCAGCTTTGATTTCATTTAAGGCAATAATAATTTCTTCAGATCCCCATGACTCTGTTTCATTTCCTTTCTTTATTATTGTAATATAATTCTTGATTCGTTCTGCACCACTATCTTCACCAGGCAGTGTGGTCACTATATTACTTAAATCAACACCCTGCAAAATAAAATATGGATACAAAAATTAACATTCACTTCCTACCCTTCCTATCAACTCCTCTCCTTTAATTTCCCACTTCCCACACGCTCCCTTGAATATAGTACAAACAGACAGATGTTTTTATTTGGGCAAGGTTGAGGTTTGTTAGCCCACTCTTACACCTAAAGTCATTCCTCAATAATTTTACAGTTGCCATAAAGATTATTAATAAATATTTCTAGATAATTTTTAAACAATAAAAAAGAAAAAAGGACAAAAAATAAATCCAACTGAAATATAAAGTTAAAAAGGATGAATTGATTTTATTAAGACAGTTATATATAGGCAATCTGCTAGACCAGCAGCATCTTAAACTTTTACATCTTATGTTCTACCTAACATTTTGTCAAAAAATCCATGCCCACCATGAATAAAAAATCGGTACAACATACATTGTACAAACTTTCTCATATATAGGTACTAATGCGTCATTTAGTTATCTTTAGAAAATGAAAATCGTATGTGCCTGTTTTTAGAAATTCCAATTTTTGTTAACGTTGCCGAAGAATAAACTAGTCTTATATTCATTCATTGAGAAAAATTAAATAGGTAGTAATATTGAAGACGTAAACCCAAGTAACTGTACGAAATTTGATCAAAATCGTTAGAGCCGTATAGTTCATATTTAAGAAATATGCAAATGCATCCACTGCAAAATATAGTAGCTACTGTAAGGTGGTTGAGAATTTAGTTTTCACTTATCCTGATGCTAATTACATATTTTTGGATGACTTTAACTTACCAGACTATGCTTATACAGGGAATAACATTGAAAATATCTCTGAGATTTTCACTTTCCATTGAATTTATTATTGACACTTTTATGTCTTTCAATATGTATCAATTTAATAAGATATATAATCAGAATAATAGACTGCTTGATTTATGCCTTTCGACAATTGATGATACTACTGTGAACTTTTCTGAGAACTATCTTGTAAAACCTGATCCTCACCATCCTCCATTATCTATAGGAATTGTTTTATCTCATGAGGAGGCAATGGAATCAAATATTAAAGTGTATAACTTTAAAAAATGTAACTACGATGATATGTTTGATTTATCTTGTGTTGACTGGTCTTTGTTGGTGAATTTAACTTTTGATAGTGCAATAGACAAGTTGTATGAACATTTACAGAGTGCCATAAAAAAGTATGCTCCCTTGGTTAATGTATTGAAAAGAAAATTTTCCTTGTGGTATACTGATAGTGTCAAAAAATTAATCACAGATAAAAAAGTTGCTCATAAACATTCTAAAAATACTGGCTCATTGACACATTACAATGAATTTTTAAAATTAAGAGCTTGCTGTAAGGCTGAACTAAGAAAATGTTACCTGAATTATATTAGGAAGGTTGAATTAAATCTTTCCGAAAATCCAAAGTACTTTTGGAATTATGTAAAAACTTTGAAATCCAAAAATGGTTGGCCGAACGCTATGTTTTTAGATGACCAAAAATCAGATAACTCACTCGGAGTTGCAAATGTAATTGCCAAATATTTTTCATCTGTGTATTCTTCAGCAGTGATAAACTCTTATGAATATAAATATTTAGATACACCTAACATATCAAATTTAACAATATCCATTGAAGAATTGTTAAAATCACTTAAGCTCTTGACTGTACTAAAAGTGTTGGGCCAGATGGAATCCCTGCATCAATGTTGAAAGCTTGCCATTTGGTGTTAGCTGAGCCTTTAACTATCATTTTCAATAGATCGCTATCCAGTGGCCAATACTCTCAACTTTGGAAATATAGCTACATTGTTCCTATATTTAAGTCGGGCGACAAAACTAATATAAAAAATTATAGACCAGTTGCAATTCAATCTGTAATTCCTAAAGTTTTTGAACAGTTGATAGTTGATAAATTGACTCCTCTTTTTAGGAATTTCTTTACTCCATTTCAACATGGTTTCATGAAAGGTAAATCAACAATAAATTTGCTTGAATATCAGAAGTATCTATTGACCAATACTGAATGCGGCCATCAGATTGATACAATATATACTGATCTACGTAAAGCCTTTGATTCGGTTAATATTCCCTTGCTATTACTAAAATAAAAATGTATTGGTTTTTTTGGTAATATGCTTATCTGGTTGGAAAACTATCTTACAAATAGGAAATTATCTGTGAAAATAAATGATAAATTATCTGCTGAGATTGTAGCAAAATCAGGTGTACCACAGGGTTCCCATTTGGGTTCCCTGTTATTTTTACTTTTTGTAAATGATGTGCAATTTATATTTTCGCATGTGAACTTTTTGATGTTTGCTGATGATATTAAAATTTTTAGTATGGTGGATACCGATGCAGATGTTAATAACTTACAGATAAATTTCAATAAATTTTCAATATGGTGTGGACAAAATGGACTAGATATGTATTAATGTGGCAAAATGTAGCATTATTAGTTTTACCAGATCTAGTTCTCCAAGGACTTATCATTACTTTATTGAAAATTAGCTGAAAGTACCCGGCGATGCCCAGGTTATGCCAGTCGTCTTTGGCGAATAAAATTATGTATTATATGGTAATACATCACTCCCTAGTTATAACGCCGTCGGTTATACTGCGGAATCTGATATACCGCAGGTCTTCCTCCCTATTTCTTGGAAAGAGAGTCCTGTATTTTTGAAGTAAAAACAACAAAATATACTGACATTTTAAGGAATCAAATAAATTTCTTCTACGCAATGTATATTGTTTTTTATTTGAATTTTGTCGTTTGTAGCAAGTATAGAAATTTAAAAAATGAAAAGTCATGTCCTCGGTTATACCGCGGTTGTCTTATTACACAGGTCGCAGATCCTCCCCCGATACCCCGTGTTATAACCGGGGAGCGTTGTACAATCATTTCACCTTTTGCGCATTTTTTACCAAAGGATGAAGGCATTATAAATTAGAAAAATGTTTTAATATTTATTTCAAAGCTTGCTGGTAAACAATATTTTTTGTTTTTCCTTCTGTTCTGTTCAACAACGTATAAATAGAGTTAAAACGTGATAAGAGAAAAAAAATATGATTATTATTAAACTCTATAGTTTTCCGGTAAAAAACATTAATATTTACATATTGTTTCATTGTAAATACAGTTATTATTCTCAGACTAATTTCTATAACAGATATCCTGTAAGTAGTAATTAAAAGATTCCACCATACGTGACAGTAATAGGATTTCGAGTTTAACAATGTAATCGACTGGCGAGGCAACTTCACGTTAAAAACGCAAAATTTTGTCAAAATATGATATTAAAACGTTAAATTTGAAAGCGATAAAAGACGATAAGAATAAGAAACTGCATTTATTTTTCTTTAATACAGTCCAAGTCCAAAAATCGTAGGTCAAATACGCAAATTTTAATAAGCAAAATAAAATAAGGTTGCAGGTCGAAATATGGATTTTCCCATGTTATCTTATGAGGAATGGAAATCATTCTCGGATATCGAACCCGGGTCGATTTTGGAAATTTTTTTTTCGTAAACTTCACGTTAAAAACGCAAAATTTTGTCAAAATATGATATTAAAACGTTAAATTTGAAAGCGATAAAAGACGATAAGAATAAGAAACTGCATTTATTTTTCTTTAATACAGTCCAAGTCCAAAAATCGTAGGTCAAATACGCAAATTTTAATAAGCAAAATAAAATAAGGTTGCAGGTCGAAATATGGATTTTTCCATGTTATCTTATGAGGAATGGAAATCATTCTCGGATATCGAACCCGGGTCGATTTTGGAAATTTTTTTTTCGTAAATGGCTTCTACTTTAAGAACCGAACATTCCTACCAATGTCAATCTTCTAGCTACTCGGAAAGTTTGTTAAAAATAGCATTACAGAGTTTCCCACCGACGACGACGATGAAGTCATTTTTATATATTAGATGAGAGATTAATTAATGTAACCAGAGTGAATGACCTGGGAGTCATTTTTGACACTAAGTTTTAACCATCACTTAGACCATACAATAAAAAAGCTATGAAACAACTGGGGTTTATTATTCGTAATTCCAAATATTTTAAGGTTGACATTGTTATGCATTTGTATATTACCTTGGTACGCCTGGTTGTCGAATATGCCTCCACTGTATGGTCACCATACAAAGTTACCCAAATTAAATGTGGGGAAAGAATTCAACATAAATTCTTACACTACATTAATTATAAATTACATGGCTGTTCTTTTGAAGTAAACTATGGTCAAGTATTGGAATTTCTGTTTGGACACATTGTCTCATAGAAGAATGAAGGCAGATTTAAAGTTTTTGTATAAGTTATTTAATAATGAGATAATGTCTTCAGAGCTTTTAAGTTGCATTAACATTAGGGTTCCACCTCGGAATACTAGATCTAATTCACTATTTTCCACCAATTTCCATAGCACTTGTTATGGTTATGGCACTCCAATAGAAAGAATGTTAAGGTATGCCAACATTTTTGGTAACAATATTGATTTTTTTAATGGGTCTCTCTTGCAGATAGGGAGATTGCAGATGGTTTGTAGAAATGAGTGTGACCTGTGCTCCTAGGGCAGTATATTTTATATTTTCATTAATTTTGTATTTATAGGATTGTGTATTTTTGTATGGGTGTGATGCTGATTGTTATTTCCTATTTGTATGTATGGGCTGTTAGCCTGTAAATAAATAAATATTATTATGATTTGCAAATTGTTAAAGTTAAATCAAGCTATCTTGAACTTAGTTTTATATTGGTTTAATTACTGCATTCAGTGTTGTATTCTTTACTTTACTCATGACCATCATTATCAATTGTTTAATTCTCATTATTTTTTATTAACTCATGATAAGATTTATAATACAACTTATAACTATATGCTAAGTCCTACACCCATAGAATATACAAAAAAGAAATTAAGTATAAAAAGAGGAAAATCGAAACTGATCCAGGTTTATGGGGAAAATATGCATATAAACTTGACAGCTTCAATTTACAGTGAGTGTGGAGGTATGTTTATATATTTTTTCTGTAATCTCTAAATTTTCCAGTTTAATAAGATGTTGAGATTTTTCAACTGCACTGGCCTTGGTAAGGGAGTGGTTAGCATGGATGGCTTTCAATGCTTTCCAGTTTCAAATAATATTGAGGTTATGACAGTGTTCACTATGTTATTGTTGATACATTAATTGTAAAAGGCATTCATGGGTAGTTAATTAAAATAAATTTCTTAAAAATATCATACTGCATTATCAATGTGCCCCAAATTCATTTGAAGTAATGTTATAATTCAGTGCATGACTTCAAAACCTTGACAGAATTTCTAAAAATAAAAAATATTTGCAATAATAAAATAAAAATGGTACAAAACTCTTTCTCATTATCTCGAATCGCCATTAATTCTGTATTGCTAAGATTGTACCTTATTCAAACATCAAATCAAAATGTGTATATAACTAGTGAGAGAAAATGGCAATCTCATATGACCTACATAACATTTATCCACTATTGATAAAATACATTCTTTCAGCGAGCTACCGAATTAAATTCAAGAACGACATAACAGATTCTGAAAGAGTTTCATATCTCATATGAAGAAACTCCTCCGTAATATTTTGACCGAATTCTTAAAAAATTATTTGCAAACTAACAGAAATAATAACATGGATGGCAGAAATGAGCACTAATTTAACCTAATGCATTTCCTCATTAATAATGGATCAAATTTGATATGGTTATTTTCTTAAGACAATAATTACCCTATTTCATTTCAGGTGATGAGCAAAAACTTATTTAGCAATGTTCGAGGGCCACAAATCTATTGGTGAAAAATTTTCAAATCGTGTAATTATTGAAATCAGGTTATAAGAAATTAAAATTATCAAATTATTAAGATACTAAAATGTTAATTTTGGGAGGTTTTATGGTGGTTGCCGCAATAATGGATCATTAGAAATATATCAACAAGTGAAATGTACAATAATATTGAAATGACACTTGTATCAATAAATGTGCGAAAGTAAACAATACAAAATCTGATATCAATTTTTAAAAGTAACGATAAATTACCTGTGCCTTAAATTGACTAATAGCATCCTCGATTGCTTCTTGCTGGTTCATTGAAAATTCATTCATGTTTTCCTTAACGGCATTATCAAAAGTTTCTTGAGATATGACAAGAACCATTATTCTTCGCGTAACAGTACAACGGTAATGCTGCGGAAAAATAATCCAATTGAAATGTCATCACAATAAAACAAGATATAAAAGGAACAGTTAAATAGATATATATTAGTGAAAAGAATTCTATCAATGCCTTAGGTTCGACAAGATTTCTTCGCACAATTACTCTGCCTAACGGCATTAAATATTAACTACATCGGCTCACCTATTCAACAGCTGATCCAAGCTGATGGGCGTCTAACCACGTCTGACAGTAAACCCAGGAAAGCTGTTCGCACCAAAAATCCCAAAAACAACGCCATCTACCTCATCTACTATCAGTGTCTGATGGCAAACATGACTGGCGGGCAAGACCGGCAAGAAGTATAGTGGTTGGGCCGCTTAATCTAACGCAATGCTTAATGAAATAAGAATTTCTATGAATGTGTAGTGTTTCCTATGTGCGAAAAGTTTCTCTAACACAATTCGTGAAAATACCGAATGTGTAAAAGGAATCGTGAGATAAATGACTGTACTAATGTGATCACGTTATAATTTGGCGCTATGGAAGGTAGCATAGTAAAAATCCATCTTACAAATTTTGTGTAAGTAATTAGACAAGTAATCGTCTGGATAATAATTAACCTTTTTTATGAGAAGTGACAATTTTATTTTAATACGGACGTATTTTGTTGTACCTGTTGCCATGTTGCATATATTTGCAATTAAGCCATTATACGTTCTTAAATCTTCTACTGATTATATAAATACTTGTTCAATTTTATCTCTTAATGTACTGAACCGTATGTGTACAGCATTTTCAATAGTTTGAAACCTCATTAGCAGCAACACATTTTATTCGGAAATTGAGGATTGATGTTTTATGGCCTTGTCTTAAGAATGGCGTAAAGGCGGCACACGTCATTTATATTTATTTGACAACATTTAATTGCTATATATTAATATTTAGCGCCATGGAACTTCAATATCATCGTATTTTGGCGCAATCAATGTAAATATTGCATGTAGAAGTATTTACAATAGGTATGACTAATTTACCGTTTGCAGAACCTTTCACGAATTGACTGTATATCCAAAAAGCCAACTGAATTTAATCACTGGACCAAATGGAACTGGCAAATCGTCTCTTATGTGCGCGATGTGTCTAGGTCTTGCCGGGAAGCCAAGAGTTGTAGGAAGAGCTTCTAGTGTAAGTATTCAAGTTTTCCCAGTTGTACTGATTAGCTGGACACCTTTCTAATTGTATGATTTTTAATTATAGGTTAGTGAATATATCCGCTATAATGCTGAAAAAGCTACTATTGATATTGAACTCTACAATCCAGATGGTAGAAATTACATGGTATCGAGAACCATCTTTCGAGACAATAAATCATCATGGAGCATTGGAGGGTTTTCTTGTACGCAAAAAGAAGTACGTATGATTGTAATTTATTCCTGTTTTAGCAAAAAACTGAAGTGTTTGGTGACAAAGCTATAAGAAGTTTAATTATTTAACCTTAGTTACTGATTAATTACAGCCTGCACTCATCAAAACATCTAATGAAGATAAAATGCAATGTAACAAGTGGTCAGAGTATTATAGAACAACGAAACCAATACCTAATATTGAAATATTAATGTGGCTGTGCATTATTTTCAATGCCCTTCAGTGTTCTTGTATTTTAAGAGGGCAATGAAACTTTCCTAATTTATTTATTTTTTATTGCTCAAATAGCAATCACTGATCTTTTACAATGAACATATCAACCATAAAAAAGACAATCACAGATGACCATGTCCTTGGCAAGATTTGAATCCACCATCCTAGTATTTGGAGTCTAGCATTCTTCTACCAAGACTGGCAAAAAATAGAACCTCTCATTAATTACCATGTAAAAAAATGGGCATAGTTAACATCACAGATATTTTTTCATTGTTTTGAGAACTATTATTTTCAATGGGCTCGTACTGCAGGCCTACAGTGCTTAATGATGGTTCCAAAATTGTCATAAATTTAGACATCTGTATTGCTTACTTTGAGGCAAAATCTTTAATAAGAGGAAATGTTGTGTTGCTTCTCAAACATCTGTTGTATGAATTTAAACCAGATAGATAAGGAGATTTTACTTCTTATGAACTGCTGTTATAGAACTAAATTAGTTGCATGTTTGAACTTTTCTGGTCAGAAACATAGCTGGGATATATGGTGCCTATGCCAAAACCTTTGATATCTTAATTGTGTATAATATTATTTTTCCTAATTAAAAAAAGGCATTTGGTTTATAGTGTTTTGCTGTTTCATGATGTGTGTTTGTTCCAACCCTATCGTTAAGGGTCAAATCCTCCATCGCACGAAACATACCTATTTGTGTAACACTGTACACTTACCTAAGTTATTCATCTTCATTTTAGCACACAGTTAAGCTTAATAATTCTTTCTTGAATGATTTGAATGTGTTGATGATTATCACATACCGTGATTCAAAAATAATTTCATTCTTGCTTCACTTAGGTACTGGTTATTATTCTTCTTTTTAGTTTTTAATAATTATTTTCTTGTTTTTTCTGTAGGTAGAGTCACTTACTTCAAAGTTAAATATACAAATTGACAATTTGTGTCAGTTTCTACCACAGGACCGAGTACAAGATTTTGCAAAAATGAATTCTCAAACTTTAATGGAGAGTACAGAAAAATCTGTAGGTAAGTTATCATTCTTTTTGGAAATGATTAATGACAATTAATGTGGTATTGTATGTACCTTAAAAGTTAGAGGTTTTATCAGCAAAATCAATTTTATTAATTCACCGTAATTTAAGTTTAAAGAGTAATAAATAATAAATTCATACATATAGAAAATAAAGCAATTTCACTGTCATAAATATAACAGTTACTTTTTGTGATAGTATATAACCCCTATTTATTGTTTACCCCAATTTATTGTACAAGAAGTTATTCCCCCAGTGAAACATTAAATACTGGTTTTGCTGTATTGTGAAACAATGTCATTGATTGCTAAGGAGTCCATATGTCTGTTTTCATTCATTAATGGCATACTAAGAAATATCAGCATCTTCAGCATATTGTATTATTTGTAAATACTCTTCATGAATCGTTTTGTCATGAAAGTAATTTTGTATGATCTAACTAGAGCAGATGTCAATGTTTCTTCTACTTATAATGATAATTGTTCGAATTAACTTACTCTGGTTTCATGACTAGGGTATCTAGAAACCTTTGTCTTATAAGATGTAGATCAGTATTTGGTGACCTTTTTTGGATAAAATTGTTTTATTTAGGCTGTAAAATATGGTAATATTTATATAGGAGGATATGATACAGGGCCTATTTTATGCTATCTGAAACCCATAACAAATTTGCAGTAAAAATCAAATTTTAGCATGTTATAATTGTATCACTTGATACTGACCTTAATTATTAGCTCTATCCCTCCCTTCTCTCATACAGACAGTGGCGGATTACCACACAGGCGCTCGCCTGGGGCCTCGACATTCATGGAGGCCTCAAAACAGTCAAAACTCAATTTTTTCAATATTTTATTGAGTAAAATATTTCACAATCAGTATAACCTACTACTTACATATACATCTTATGTTTTTACTTAGGTTTATTACAATGTAACATCCCTTGCATCATTCAAAAACACATCTCACAGTTATAATTTATGTTTTCTTTATTTTTCAACATGTTCAAGTTTATATAATAAATACCCTATCTGCCCGAATACAAGTCAATGTTTTTTGTCAAAATCTATCATGAAAAAATCACCCCTCGGCTTAAATGCGAGTCCAAGGAAAATTTGGGTTATGGTTAAATCTCGAAGTCTCTCATTGCTTTCGCGTGCAAATGATAATACTATATTTTTCGTAAAGTAAATATTTGACCTACTATGAATATATATAAAAATATCTTGACGAGATCGCTTGCGTAAATTGACAATTACGCAAAATGCATTGACGGCTTTGAACACTCACCTGTTTGAATTTCGGTAAAACTTTACATGGAATGTGTAAAATTATAAACATGCAGTTTCTTAAGGCAATGTATATGCTAATTTCATTGGAAATAGACTTGGATGAAAGAATATCTTGGCGAGATTGCTTGCGTAAATTGACGATTAAGCAAAATGCGTTGACGGCTATGAACGCTCAACTGTTTGAATTTTGATAAAACTTTACATGGAATGTGTACAATTATAAAAATGGAATTTCTTAAGGCAATGTAAATGCTAATTTCATTGGAAATAGACTTGGATGAAAAAATATCTTGGCAAGATCGCTTGCGTAAATTGACGATTACGCAAAATGCATTGACAGCTTTGAATGCTCAACTGTTTGAATTTCGGTAAAACTTTACATGGAACATGTATAATTATAAAAATGCAATTTCTTAAGGCAATGTAAATGCTAATTTCATTGGAAATAGACTTATTGTTATATGAAGAATTTCTTGGCGAGATCGGTTACTATATTTGACCTTTTGTGAAAATGAAGATGAATGAAATTACTGTCACTGAATGTGAAACATTATTCAGCAACGCAAAATTATTAATTGGAGTAATATTTCAAAATGTCAACAACTAAACCATTTCCCCCACATTTCTTCGATCTCGAATAATGTATTCTAAGATGTGCATGAATGCGGGGCACACTTCAGCATAAAATTATGAAATTTACTGTTTTGCCAAAAAATTGTGGAAATTTTTGGGTGGTCGGCTTCTATTCGGGCAGATACGGTATTAAAATTTCTATTTACGCATTTCTGTAATTCAATTTATTTAACCTGCTGCATAAATTTTTTCCATTCGTAAGTTGTAAAATGTTTTGTAGATTGAGTACCCTCCTCCTCCTCCCTCCCAGTCAGTTGGGAGCCTCCCGAATTTTTTGTGTCTGGGGCCTTCAGTTACCTTAATTTGCCACTGCATACAGATACCTATGATTTTGAACAAATTATGACTGTGAACTTGGAGGAGAAAATTGTAAACTTCACTGGAGAATTGAACCTGGGTCTCCCACTGTGAGAGAGTTGGGTTAGAGTATTATGCACTCATGAAGAAAAGCTATACACCCTTACCTCTCAAACCGCAGGTTTATTAACCGCGGCCCTCGACTATATGCGGTCTACATATTGAGTCCCACCCTTCCCAACCACGGACATTTCCCTTGCGTATCCACTGTTCGAACCAAGAAATCTTTTAAATACTTTGTTGTCATCTTAACTCACTCACAAAGTCTTTGTTGTCGTTTTAACTTGCTCGCTATTACCTTGTTGCCATACTGACACGATTACATATCCTTTTCACATGCCACAAGTCACTGCATTCAACACGATAATCCCGTGCAACGTATGACTTTGTTGTCATCTGCACACTCAGAAAGGCTATGTTGTTGTTCTAACTTGCTTGCTATTACTTTGTTGCCGTAATGTACGATTACGCTTTTCACCCGCCACAAGTCTCTACATTCCACAGGAGGCGATCAGTTGTGTATTATTCACATCAGCATATGCATGCGTTTCATGCACCGCAAGTCCACACGATGTGTTTAGTTGTGTATTATTCATATCAGCATACTAAATAAATTAAACGTTTAATATTTTTCTCAATTTGTGCATAATAATATTTGTTTAAATGCAGAAAAATGCCAGGTAAGATTAGAAGACCGTACTAAATTGTATAAAATGATGTGATGTACATCATAGTATGCACGTAATTTCTTCATTACCTACGGGGCGTTTGTAATCCTTCAGTCGGTAGTTGTTTTACTCAATAGTTTGGCTTATGCATAGTGTGATACGTTTGAAGAAATTCTTAAAAAAAGAATTCATTCTGGGGTAGAATATGTAGTTCCGAACAGCGGAATGCAGCGGAAAGCTATTTCTCGCATTTAGTACCACAAGTAGCACATAGATGGTGATTATTTTTCGTCACATTTTTCATCAACGGGAGTTTCGACTGTGCCAAACCAGAGAGCTCGTAAGGAAAAAACAGCATGTTATTGTATTCGTA
This sequence comes from Uropetala carovei, assembly GCA_036926305.1. Lineage (NCBI taxonomy): Eukaryota > Metazoa > Arthropoda > Insecta > Odonata > Petaluridae > Uropetala > Uropetala carovei. The sequence continues at coordinate 5,971,970 of JAXCHB010000141.1, forward strand.
ATATTTATATAATGTATTTAAGTGAGAAATAAGCGAGTAATATAAGTGATCAATAATATATGGTATAGTAATACAAACCTTGGAACATAACCCCCAATTTTCAATATACTTAAGTATTTACCAACCGCGGTACTTTTCAGGAACGTAACCCCTGCGGTTGGCAAGGGAAGAGTGTATTTCCTAACATTTCATGTTAGGAAATATAATTATCAAAAGACAAGAGAATGAAAAACTTTGTCAATCATTTTCATTTTAACTACTCTCTCACCTTAAAATAGATAACCTACATTGAAAGATAATTAATAATAATAATAGTTTATTTATCACAAACAGGTTTCCTCAATTACATATGTTGTAATAGATTTATGACAAGCACAAACGACCATGCCCCCAACAGGATCTGAACCTGCGACCCTTGTATTGGGAGCTAGACATGCTAACCACCTCTATACCAAGGCCAGCAATTAGATTGTGTTTGACCTCTAATTTACTGATATTAAAAAATACATTTAAATTATATGTTGTGGAGTTCCAGTGTCACCTCACCCTCCATTCCACAAAATACAGGTAGTCAGTCTTATAACACACTTTCCTTTTGTGTTATATTAGCATACTTGAATAGCAATTTGCTAATATGTGTAGCAGTTTACATTGTGTATAACAGCTTTTGAAAGTAATTTGTATTCCTTTCGTTAGAACAAGTTAATGCAGTATGCTATATTGTAAAAATAATGATTCGATTTTATTTTAAGGTGATATTTAGACCATCTAGTCCATTCTTACATATTACCCAACTTAACTAACACAAACATCCATGCCTTAGGGAAGATTCGAACCTGCGACCATAGTATCCTTTGGCAGATACACTGACCATCCATCTACCACGGAGAGAGTATTGCATTGCATTTTGAGATGCAAAATCATTTTCCTGCTGCAGTCATTGCTATATTCTATCACAAATTGTGGTGTAGTAGTCTACCTCATTCACCGAGAACTGCCTGTACCCCCAACTACACAAACATATTCCCTTACCTTTGATTGCTAATGTCGTATGATAATTAAATTTATTTCCTCAAGAGGCAGAGCTGCTGCTTCTTGGCAACCAATCGAAGTGGTTCCAGACAGAGGCCAAGACATACACTGAACCTCTAAGCTTATTATTATAATAGATTGTACTAAATATGGGCAAAAAATGCTCACTTCTTCCCTCCTGTCTGAGGCCTGACATGAAAGTAGACCTACAGTAAACCCTGTGAAAGGCAGAACCTGTATTTATCGGAAACCTGCCAAAGCCGGAAATCCAAAATAAAATCGTACTAGTAGATACCGTTTTCATCTGAATGTCTCTCTGTAAGGCGGAACCTGTGAGATGCGGACAGAAAGGATTTTTTCTTGTAATTTTTGTATTATTAAGCACATTTTGAACCTATGAAAGATGGAAAGTAAAATTGGTCTCTTTAAATCAATGTTTTAGATGCAATTACATTTCTCAGTTGTTTGTTAGTGTGTGTCAAAAATTGTTTTAGAAACTGTGGCTTTGTTTTCGATAATGCTAATGAATGCGACTATGCAGGTAGCGATAGTGATTATTGTGACATTCGAAATTTGATTGATGAGATGTATTAAGTTGAGGGTACCAATGTATGTGCAAAAAATCTCCTAAATATTGATGAAAGCGTTTTCACAGTGATTGATGAAATTGACTTGAAAACTGTGGTAGAATCACAAATCAATGAAATTGTTCCCAATTCATAGTATGAGCAGAATGAGGAAGATTGTGAAGAACTGGAAATGCAACAACGTCCAAAGTTTTACACTACCTTAAAGCTTTAAAACATTCTGCCAGAATGAAGGGTGAAAATGATTTCTTTAACCAAGTTATAGAAATAAGGTTTTTTTGCCATTTTAATCAAATCATAGAAAAAACAGCACAAGTAAAATTGGGGTTTTTTCAAATAATTTTCTAGAACTTTTTAACTTTGTTTAATATTTTTATTGGATTTTAAGATGCATTTGAAATGTTTTGCAACTGTATGGAATTTAACTGTTCTGATTCTGAAAATTTGTAGCATTTTTAACAATTTTTAAATTTCGAATAAAATCAGAATTATGCAAGTTTGTTCTCATTTATTAAATAAATATCGATTTTTGTTGTAATTTTAAAGCTTTTGTTTCCATCAAGACTTAGAAAAACTTCTATTTACTAGTTAAAATCTACCAAAAGGAAAGTTGCATAAATTATTTTAACCTGTATAAGATGGAAAACCTGCGAGAGAGAGAATAATATGCAGGTCCCGTGAGTTTCCACCTCTCGCAGCTTTACTATACTGTGTTGTGATCAATATGCTATCTTGGCAAAAGAAATATCTACATTGCTGGGGGAGCCCCATTATGCTTTCCCAGCATTATAGGGGAAGTTTTTCTTACACACCTGTCAACGTAAACTCTTGTGACTGGATCAGTTCAACCTTTTTATTGTGTGCATTTACTTTTTGTGGTATAATAAGTGGTGATCATGTACTATGGAAATGTTCATCTTCAAAGCATGTCAACAAAAAAATTTGGTGTAATTTCAATATCAGATTTAAAATTAAGGTTTTTAACTTTTAAAAATTATGGTGATTTCTTGAAAATGTTGGTGACTTTGCCTTTTTGTAAAATGGGGGTTAATTGAAACTCCTTAAATGCCTCAAAAATGTTGTCAAAATGTGTGAAATCTTTTAGGTTTACTTTTCACTTGGTTAATATTTACTTCGTTTACTGTAGGTGGATTTGAAATGTGGGAAAATCACATGAAACTAAAACAGTTAGGAAACCTTTATTTGGAAAATGAAAAGAAATTCAATGCAAAAAAAGAGCATTTAGCTCACGAAGAACAAATTTTTGCTAGGTAAGTCTTAGTTTTGAGTTGCCTGAAAAAATTTTCAATTTATATGTTCAATACATTAATTCTAATGAAGTACATTATTAATTTGAATTACTTTTAAATGGCCTGTGAATCTTTCACTGTAGTCAGGGGTGGACTTATGGATAGTGCAGCCTTTTTACTTTCTCCATACATAGTATGGGGAAAGTATTGTAATCACGAAAAAAATCGACTTTGAGATTTCAACGGAAATACACATTTTGAGGTCCCTAGAACACGTTTAGACTATTTTCAGAATGATGTGTGTGTGTGTGCGTGGATGGATGGATGTATGTGATTGTGGGCGCTCTAACTCAAAAAGTACTTGTCATATTAATACCAAATTTCATATATAACACGTTAGAATGAGCACAAAGAACTGATTAGTTTTTGGACAATACCGGTTAACCGGAAGTCGAGGTTTATTCAAAACCCGATTCGGTTTTTGCGATATTTCTCCCTTAAAACATCATTATGATATACACAATCCTATACAAAGGTTATAGAGAATGTAATTTCCTACAACTTTCATTTGAAAGAATTTTCCATAGCAGTTATTGTTTAGGAATTATTTATAAATAATCGGTTTTTTCGGTTTCTGTCAAATATCTCCTTAAAAATGTTTTAATTGGTCATCTTCGTGAGGACCAAAGTTATAGAGAATAATATTTTTTCCAAGTTTTGTTTGAAACAAATTTTCGTAGAACCATCCACTTCAGAGATATTCAACTTTTTTCGTAATTTTCAGTATACAGCGCCAACACCATGTAGCGGTGACTTTTGTAAACATATTCAAAATATACCTAAGGACGACTATTCTTTTACGATACAAAATAATAATTTTGCCTTATAATGCTTTCCATAATAATTTAAATATCTATACCCCAAATATGGAGAAAGTCATCTGGGTATTTAATTTTGCCCTGACGCACAGCTGGTGGGTACTTTTGCTTCGAATGAAAGATTTTTAAAATCATGACAATTATTAAGGATTTTAATAGATATTTATTAATTAATTGAAATAAATAGTAATTTACTATGCATTGCATGTCAAAATCATAATATTTATGAAAAAATATTTTTTTTTATAAATTGCAAAATTTTCAGAATGAAATATTATAGACATTAAATTGTTTCACTTCTGTAAATAATGATAAAATTGATGAAATAAACAATTTCAGAATGCTAAAAATCAGGCAACAAGTTAAAAACAGCAAATGAACATTTGTTGTTCAATAGGGGCATTGAAAATGCAACCTGCATGACAAAGGCGGGGTTTCGCTACGAGGCGTATAGCTTTTCAAAATAAGGAAGAAAGTGCCATCTACTGGCGAGACAGTAAACTAAAAGGATGCCTCTAGGAGTTAGAACAGCTGCATGACGGAATATAATGGCATAGCCATAGCAAATGGACTTAAATTCAGTGTGTCGTGCATATACGGCATACCCACCACCGCAGCATCCGCCCATGCCATATATATACGGCATACCCAGATGACTGGTTAAAAACGTCGTAATTGGTCATCTTCGTGAGGACCAAAGTTGTAGAGAATAATATTTCTTCCGAGTTTTGTTTGAAACAAATTTTCGTAGAACCATCCATTTCGGAGATATTTGCTTTTTCTTAATTTCTAATATACAGTGCCACCACCGTGTAGCAGTGAATTCTGTAAACATATTCAAAATATACCTAATTTACGGCAATAAGGACGACTCTATTCTTTTACGATACGAAATAATAATTTTGCCTCATAATGCTATTCATAATAATTTAAATATCTATACCCCAAATATGGAGAAACCCTACTTCTGCGTGCACTGTGCATACCAATAAATCTGCCCCTGAGTAGTCTTTCAACTCCATGTTGGGTAAATAATTTTAGAATTTTTGTGGTATTTTTATATCATTCAGTCATCTAGAAAAACAATAAATAATCATTTAATAATTAAAAAGTTTTGGGACATAAGGTAAATATTTAATAAACTGTATAATAGTAAATTTGGTGTATTGATACCTGAACAAATATTTAATAAAAAAATTACAGTTTACAGGTTGCTGTTGATAAAATGGCCTCTAAACGGACTCTCATTGATAAAATTGATAAAATGAACCAGAAACTAGCATATTTGTTGTATTTAACAACTAAATCGGAGCTTGAAATGGTAATTCATTGTCATGTTTTGCTAAGCTATGAAAATACTTACATGCATAAGGCTGTAAATACTGGATTTACTTTTGAGTTTGTTTTATGATTTTACGCATCTAATCTGATTTTGTGAAATTTTCATAAATGGTGCAATTTTGCATTTTAATAAACGTAAATATCTTGAATTGAAATAGTGCAATTTTTCGTTTGTGTCACTGAAGTTGCAAAAATATAAAAGGTTAATTTGTAGCTACAAATAAAGTTAATGAATAATGATATTTTAATTAATGTCTATATGTGTAAGTTTTAATTCTGACATGTTTTTAGGGTGAAAAAATCTTAAAGAAGAAGGTCCTACTAAGAAAGAACTTAGAGAAGGAAAGTTTTCCATTAGAGAGAGAAGTTGAGATAGGGAAAAAGAAGATTAAAGTAATGGAAGATAAATATAATGAAGTTGTAAGTAATTTTTTCATTCATTAAAAATTACTATTTCAGAATGTTATCCCCATATGGTATAACAATTTTAGAATTACAGACATTCGTCAATTATTGCATATCCTTCTACGCAAACTCGATATAATGAAATGTACACTGAGGCCAATTTTCAAAATTATTATTTACATACAGCAAAACTATGTTTTCCCTGAATTCACGCAATTTTGCTTCATTTCCGCTGATTTTATTATCATTATAGTGTAAAAAATTCCCAAAATAGATGCCTTTGTGAAACTGCATTTCTTGCTATTTGCACTTTTTGTTTGCTATTTTTGGTAGATACTTGTTTTTCTTCAATTGTTTTTTATTGCTATTTCTAGAAGGCATATTTGTTTTTCTCATATTAGTTGATCGCTACTCATTGATTGTGAATTTTCCTAAGTTTGTAAAGTTATGAACTTTTCCTTGAGCATGAATTTTCTGAAGTTTGTTTGTCAGCATTCCTTATCTGTGGAAAATGGAAAAACAAATATACAGAAAGAAACTTTTGATCAAAGAAAAACTAAGTAATATAGAAGAAGTTGATGCACATGTTGGAACATTCTATTAGCCAAAAAACTTTATTTATTGATATGTACCATTAATACAACTGAGGAAAGAATTGCAGAGCAAATTACATAGGATGTTTTATTCCAATACCTTTCCAGATGTGATATATTGCTGGTTGCCTAAATTTGTAGCAATAGGTTCATCTTAGCGATCTTTCAAATTACTCTCCAGCAGCTAATCTTAGATCCACCAAATTTATATCATGTCTAACCCTCATATAGACCAATCTATTCTGAAAATTTAGTTTCTCCAAGTTGCAATATTCCAGAAATATTGCCCATATAGACAGATGACCGGGCAGACAAAGATACCAAATGCATAAGCGATTTGAAAAAATTCTAAATATCCTAATATGATTGAAAAAAATGTACACCATTGTGACATTATGGCAAAAAATGTAAATATGTGAAGAACTCAGAACATGAAAAATGGAAGAAATATTGAGAGAGCGGTTTGTAAATACAAGATCTAATATCCTGATAAATGTTGTATTATGGGAGAATGCATTACCTTAAAATTAGGAATAGGGATTCTGGTTTGAGAATTCTCGACAAAAATTTCCCTGGAAATTGAAGAATTTTTCTTGTCTCGAGTCCCAGGAAAATTTCATTCAAGATATCAAGACTTTTTTTAAATTGGAAATATTCTTGATCTAACACATTTAAATAAAATTATGCTTTGGTGAGAAATCTTGAATTTGAAATGCAAAAATTTTGTTACTAGTAACAGCCTGCATACTCATTATGAAGACACACCGCGTACCCCTACAGAACAAATGTATTGAGCATGTACGGTGCCTTATTGGTGAAATGTTAAAGACACGGTACTAGTGATGTAAGACAATATATTTATGTTACTATTATGGGACAAGTGTTATGAAAAAGTTAGGGCATGAAAGTACAGCAGAAACAGAATTCTGTTTGAATCACGGTATACTCCTGACTGTTAATGATGTTCTGTACAAGAAACAAGATGAACCTGAAGAAGAAGCAGAATCAAGTGAGAAATATGGAGAAGAAGAAGATTGTGATTGTGATTAGTTTGACACTGAGAAAGGCATAGATGTAGAAGTTGGAGAAGATATACCTGATTTAAGATTGAATTTTAAAGATACTAATGGTCACCGAATTTGAATCTGTTAAACAAGGCTTTGCTTACCATCAAACCAACATCAACGGAGAGTGAACAAGTTTTTTTCTATAGCACGAAGTGAAGTATTGTTACTGAAATTTGAAAAATCTGGCCGATGCATCAGTCAGTGTTCTTGTATTTTTGAAAAGCTACTTTGCAAAACAAAAATGAATGTTTATGTAGAAGTTCTTTTGACTAATATTTTACCACGTAAAACTATTAAAATATATTTTGTTTTTATTTGAAAACTCGTTAAATTTCTTGAGACCCAGAAATTCCTGGGATTTTTCAGAAAGTATGCCTTGGGTCCCAGGAAATGATAAAAGTCGGAATTCAGAATCCCTAGTTAGGAATAGAAGACTTCATTGTATCAAATGGGTGGCTAGACATTTTCAAGAAAAGGCATAAAGTTGTGGGAGAAGAGTAAAGGTGTCAATGCAGAGGCAGAAAGGAATCACAGGTACAAAAGCTACTTAAAGCTCCTAGAAATGTATTTAATGCAGATGAAACAGGTTTTTTATCGCGAAAATCAGAAAAAATTAAAATACCGCAGATACAAAAAAGATTTTTTTGGCGACTCATGCGCTATCTTTATTTCGGGACGGCAGGGGCGATGCTAGCGGGTAGCAAAGTAGGCAATTGCCTAGGGGCACCATGGTAGAAGGGGCGCTAAAAAGAACCGAAATCCATCCCTATTCCAGGCAGGCAAATAAAGAAAGCTTTAGGGCTCCATATGCGGCGGTGGCCTCCTAGCGTGTCATAGGCACAATCCCTGGGCTGAGTGGTTGTAAAATATTTTCCATGTGGCCATTTGCAGTTGTTTCGGTCTTTTCCAATTGTCTTATATTTGTCCTCTCCTCCATTTTTCCCAGCTCGAGCCTTCTCACCCTTCCTCCCCTTGCATTCCCGAGGTAAGCAAGTCCGAGGAAGACCCTCCCTTCTCCGGTTTACTTTGTTTCCATGTGCACCCAGGCACGCCAAAATTACCTGTTTATTGGTAGCGGCTCCTGTTTGAGAACGGATCAGAATGTTTTGTTTGTTTATACATTTTGGAATTCTGTGTTCAACTTTTTTATGCTTTTCATTGCAATGTCTTTTTAAATATGCAAAAATCTTTATATTATATAATTATTTTTAATAATAATAAAAACTATTTGCTAGTGATGTACCGGGTACCCGGCATACCCGGCCATATTTTCAGTACCTGGAAATTACCCGGCACCGGGTTCCAGCACCCAGTGCCGGGTACTCGGTCCCTCATGAGCAAGAAAGGATAACAATAAAAACAAATTAAATGGAACTTAGTATTTTACTTTTACTATTTAGCCTGCAAGAAACATTCAGAGACACGATATATTAATTTTAATAAACTTTTAAAAACGGATTACACTAACAAAAGTTAAACTGAACCATGAAATAACATTTTGCATAATATGCATAATTATAATTGACGACTGGTTAACAGTACCAGCTTGTAAAATTTTATGTACTTTATAGTATCTTCGTAATTAAAGAAGAAAATAAAAGTGCAGTCAAAATTTTAATAATTAAATTTCAACAATGGGATATTATGATGAAGAAACAATAGTTTTTCCACATTTCACGGAAGGAGTTTATTCCTCCATTCTTCGTATTTGATTCCCACCTCACTAAACATCCTTTCACTGGGTATGCTGCTTGGAGGTGATGGCAAGTAACTATAGAGCGTTCCACCTTAAAGTTTCACTACGGTTTCAAATGTCATTGTTACTCCCCTCTCCTGCAGACTTAAAAATCCAATCGCCCCCACCTCTATGACACCAGGATTGCCAAATCTCACTAATAATTTAAAGTTGCATTAAAATAAAAATTCAAAATTTCTAATTGCACTATTTTTAACGCAGGATCTGATGATATACTTTTAAATGAAAACTAAAAATTATATTCTATACAAAATGCGATAAACAATATTTGACCTGAAATGAACATTTTACGGTCACGTTTGTTTCAACTGATGATATATACGTTCTGTATTAAAATACTGTAATGCAGTTTTTTGCATTAGGTTCAGGAATTTTTAAGGATCGTAATGGTGCTACTGAAAGTTTAATAAATTGATTTTAAATATTTGTTTTCTGCATTTAATTATAAAAGTTCCTTTTGCATGTTCCAGCCTGACTTGAAAAAGTTTGTCTGTGAGAAACTTTTTTATTTATAAAGATACTTTCATGGTCTAAGTGAGAAAGATGTAGGTAAATGTTTGAAGTTATTTTTGGTGCACCCAGATGTGGGGTTGGGTCACCAAGAGGAGGGTGAACAATGCAAAAGTTTTATTGCAGTCTGGACAAAGGTAGGCAGTTCACCCTCGCCCATTCTTCTCTCAGTTACGAGTCAGCAGTTGGACTATCTTGTGTTTTGTCTGCTCATAAGTTTGCGGGAAAGTACTTACAAATTTTGACAGTTTTATTGTATATTGCAAATTAGTTGTTTTAACAATTCTTCAAAACGTTTTCTAACTGGTGTGTAATACAGTTCAAATGTAGAGATACTTTGTGTTTGCAGGTTTTATGTTTATAGTGTCCCCTTTTTAAAAATATTGTGTATGTACATCACACGTTGATTATCCCCGAACGTATGTTCATATTGATATTGTGAAAAAATGGACGTCTCAACAAGGAAAAGAAAGCAAGGTGAGTTCGGAAAAACAAACAGTATTGAATGTTCTTAGTAGTTGCCTTAATTAGTCTAATGAAAGCCTATCATCTGCTGTTAGTAGGACGAGAAAGCTATGTTGTGTGTCTCAGAGGACAATTTACAAGACTAAAAAAGAAGCAAATGAATTTGTAATGTCGGGCAGGTAAAAATTTCCTCAATTGCAACTTATTTCTGTTATGTATAGTGATCAGCATAAAATAATCCAGTTGTTGTTTTTACTTAGGAATTTTGTGAGCAATTATTCTCGTACAAACATGCTTAACTATTTTCCTCTGATCACATTACATCTAATCTTATTATATGCAAGGAAGTTAATCCAAAAATAAGATGTGAACACAGTGTACCTCCGAACTTGCATTTATCCAATTAACTATGCTACAATTTTGTTAAATACCAATTTACATCGTTTTGGTGTTTTTTCTGCGTATTAGCTTAGAACATAAAATGATTACCTATTTTAAAATGCCCTACAACTTTTATTCTATACATTTTTCTCTAAATGAAATATTTATCGAGTTATGCATAAAAATGCAAATGGCAACTACAACGCTAATTTATTATTTACAAAGTAAACTGCATTTTTTTAAAATATGTACTATTTAAACTTTTATTTATGATTTCAATAACCTTTCAAATGAAATAATTTTTGATTGGGAAAATATATTTTTAATTTTTAGGCAGTTTACGGCATAATATATCTTGCTGTTGTTAAGGAAACGTTATTTACCATAATAAACCCCACAATCACGTAACACATTTAAATCAAACATCCCTCAGGTCGAAGGACATTTAACCCCTTAACTGGAGAATTAATTTTTCTTATCTTTCAGCTGTTGGGGAATTATTCCTTTCTTTCAAATAATTTGAATTTGACTTTTTCTTGATCTATTTGTTATGATATGATGTTCTGTGAAGTTGGTAATAGATATTTTACAATATTAACGAACTTAAGCCATTTGTAAATTTATAAAATTTCAATTTTTTTCTTTAATTAATTATTTGTTCAGAAATTATCACATTTTTATCATGAGTGATTTTTCCAATTATAAAACATTTAAAATATTTTTTAATTTTTATACTGTTTTGACAATTCGCAAGGGTACGTAAATTTACATCACAAGATAAAGGACTACCTAGGACTGGTTTAGACAATTGAACGCTAGCACAAAAAATAAATCTGAGCGCATAGGGAAAACAAGGGCACTTCAAAAGGTTTCTATTCTTATAAGCTCCTTTTTTCACTTTTATGAGGGTTTTGGGACCGCCAGAGTGTTTGGGGCACTATAGCAGCCACGTGTGCAACACGCTTGTGGTACGTAGCGAGACTAATTTTACTATGCAGTATTTTTGTTTTGGTTTAGAAAATCATGTATTACGGCAGAAATTGTAACAATAAAATTTACTTAATAAGTTACATAAAGGAAATTTTTAAATTACCATACTTTTGCTGGCGTTAGGGTAGTGGGACGTGGCAACACTGTGTGCCATTTACCCAATACTGAAACTTAAAGATGGAACGCTCTATAGGGGATCCCTTAATTAAAATGTACCCGGGAATTTCCTGGGAACCCACTGCATTTCCCGGGAAATTCCCGGTTTACTATACGATAAATATGATATAGCGTATCTGCCTGAATAGAAGCCGACCCCGGATTTAAGCGACTCCCCAAATATTTCCAATTTTTTTTGGCAAAAACGTAAATTTCGTAGATTTTATGCTGAAGTGTGCCGGGCATTCATGCACATCTTATAATACATTATTCGAGATCGAAGAAATGTGGGAGAAATGGTTTAGTTGTTGACATTTTGAAATATTACTCCAATTAATAATTTTGCATTGCTGAGTAATGTTCCACATTCAGTGGCAGTAATTTTATTCATCTTCATTTTCACAAAAGGTCAAATATAGTAACAGCGATCTTGCCAAGATATTTTTTCATCCAAGTCTATTTCCAATGAAATTAGCATTTACATTGCCTTAAGACATTGCATTTTTATAATTATACACGGTCCATGTAAAGTTTTACCGAAATTCAAACAGTTGACCATTCAAAGCCGTCAACGGATTTTGCATAATTGTCAATTTACGCAAGTGATCTTGCCAGGATATTTTTTCATCCAAGTCTATTTCCAATGAAATTAGCATTTACATTGCCTTAAGAAATGAATGTGCAAAATGTAAAAAATGTTCTGCAGTTATATAGTGCAAAGGATTTTCCACTAGTGGACTTCTTCGTCATTTGAGAAGCGCTCATAGTGAAATAACCACTACCGGGCAATCTTCAAGCACAAAAAGATCGTGTCCAGATGCTGAATTGGAAACGAGGCAGGCGCAGCCTAAAATAACATCATTCATTAAGAAAGAGACCATGGCGGAAATAATTACAAATTAGGGAAAGTATTAGTTAATTCATTTTTAAATAAATAGGTCAAAATGTAGTATATATATACTAGTTAATGTGTGCTTGCATTCTGCAAGCGTCTTGTCTCATCCTAATATAAAGAGTACTTTAAACAGATAATTTTTAAATGCAAAAGTTTGCACCTCTGCGACGATTAATGTTTTACATTATGGACAATATTGGAATAAAAACAACCCATGAAATTTATAATTGTAAAACTTTCCATAGTTTTTCATCATTTGATACGAATACCTCACATTTCTGCAAAATTTCATCGATGTAGCACCTCTAAATGTGTAGCTATATAAAATTAATTGTTTAAAAATGATGAATTTTTAACAGCCACAATAATAAACTTTATTATATTTTTCAATATTATTTACCGCTGGAATAGCATTCCCTAATTTCTCAAAATAATCAGCTCCCTAGCTCTAATAAAAGTGCATAAACATTAATTTTTAAAAATATTTATGTATTTTTTACGGCCCAATAAAGAAACATTTTCAAATATCTATGATCCCGTTTTCGTTACTCGGTAAGATCTACGTAAGAAAAAATTTCAGCATTGTAGCACATTTATAAGTAACTAAACCATGAAACGTTTGTTTATATGTTTATAATATGTGACTGCATTATGCAAGCATTTTTATATATTAGCATTTTTACAATTTCGAATTATTCCTAATCAATTATGTCCAAAACCATATAACTGTGTCAAATTTTAAGTTTGTATCTCATTAAGAAGTGCCTTATAATGTTCACACTCATAGTGGGTAAAAATGGGGCAAATCCACACCTAAAAATTTGAATTTTTCCTACTTCTTGACTTTAATCTTCGGGTGCAAAAACATTTCCATAGGCGTGCTAAATTTCAAGTCTCTAGGTCATATGGAGCTGCCTCATCATTTTTGTTATCGTATAGAGCAATACTGGGGCAAAAGAGCTCCAAAAATGGGGATTACTACAATATCGGAATTCCTTCGTTAGGCATAGTTTAACATTAACAGCATTAAAATATAAGCCTCTGATTCCCATTAAAAGCTTACCCATATGAAAGGATAGAGCTTGTTACCATGGAAAGCTATTGTTAGACCAAGAAAAATTACCACTTTTTTGCGATAAAAACTATAAATTTACGTTAATTCTACTCGGATTTGAATTCTGTCTTTAAAAATAAGAAACTACAATTTATATCCTATCCGACAGTTTAAGTCTTGAGTTCCTATCTTGATGTGAAGTAATTTTAAAATGCAAATATAAAAACCTGTACACCAAATTACATGTTCTCTTATGGGGAAAATATGGGGCAAAAAGGGGCCAAAATAGCCCCTCAAAATAGCAATTTCGCCAGTTTTGGATTTTTTCCTCTGGTTGTGACTAAAAACCTATAATCCTACAAAATTTTTAACTTTGGAAGTGCCTCATAATTTTTTATCCTCCTATATATATATATAATATATATATATATATACTAGTTAATATCTGCTTGCATTCTGCAAGCATTTTTACAAATTCAAATTATTCCCAATTGATGTTGTACATAATCATATAACCGTGTCAAATTTGGAGTTTGTAGCTCATTTAGAAATGCCATATAATTTTAATCCTCGTGTAGGGCAATAATGGAGCAAAACAGCCCCTAACATTATGAATTTTTACATTCTAAGATTTTTTCCATCTGTTGTAACTAAAAACCCATAATTCTGCCAAATTTCAAGTTTGTATCTCATTAAGAAGTGCCTTATAATTATCACATTCGTAAGGGGCCGAAAAAGGGCAAAACCACACATTAAAAATAGGAATTTTTGCAATTTTACAATTTTATCTTAGTTTACCATGAAAATTCTATAATTGTGCCAAATCTCAAGTCTCTAGATCCTATGCAGCTGCCTCGCATTTTTTGTTCTCGCATGGGGCCGAAAAGGAGCAAAACCGCCCCTTAAAAATGAGAATTTTTGTAATTTAATAATTTTATCTTAGGTTGCAATGAAATTTCTATAACCGTGCCAAATTTCAAGTCTCTGGGTCCTATGCAGCTGCATCGTCTTTTTACTTTCTCCATACGTAGTAATGGGAAAGTATTGTATTCATGAAAAAAATCGACTTCGAGATTTCAACGGAAATACATGTTTTGAGGTCCCTAGAACACGTTTAGACTATTTTTGGAATGATGTCTGTGTGTGTGTGTGTGTTATTGTGGGCGCTCTAACTCAAAAAGTACATGCCATATCGTTACGAAACTTCATATATAACACTTTAACATGAGCACAAAGAACTGATTAGTTTTTGGACAATAACGGATAACCGGAAGTCGAGGTTTATTCGAAACCCGATTCGGTTTTTGTGATATTTCTTCATTAAAACATCATTATTGTATATACAATTCTATACAAAAGTTATAGAGAATGTAATTTCCTACAACTTTCATTTGAAACAATTTTCTATAGGAGTTATTGCTTAGGAGTTATTTATAAATAACCGGTTTTTCGGTTTCCGTTAAATATCTCCTTAAAAACATCGTTATTGGTAATCTTCGTAAGGACCAAAGTTGTAGAGAATAATATTTCTTCCAAGTTTTGTTTGAAACTAATTTTCGTAGAACCATCCATTTCGGATATATTTCGCTTTATCTTAATACCAGTATACAGCGCCAACACCATGTAGCGGTGAATTCTGTAAACATTCAAAATATACGTAATTTACGGCAACAAGGACGTGTCTTCTTTTATGATACGAAATAATAATTTTGCCTAGTAATATTATTCATAATAATTTAAATATCTATACCCCAAATATGGAGAAAGTCATGTGTTGGCCACATCAGATTTTTTGTTCTCGAATTGGGCAATAATGGGGCAAAACAGCCCCAAAAATGAGGATTATATCAATATCGGATTTCCTTCATTAGGTGTAGTTTAACATTAACAGCATTAAAATATAAGCCTCTGATTCCCATTAAAAGCTTACCCATATGAAAGGATAGAGCTTGTTACCAAGGAAAGCTATTGTTAGACCCAGAAAAATTAGCAATTTTTTGTGATAAAAACTATAAATTTACGTTAATTCTACTCGGATTTGAATTCTGTCTTCAAAAATAAGAAACTACAATTTATATCCTATCTGACAGTTTAAGTCTCGAGTTTGCATCTTGATGGGAAGTAAATTTAAAATGTAAATATAAAAACCTCTGCACCAATTTACATGCTTTCTTATGGGCAAAAAATGGGGCACAAAGGGGCCAAAATAGCCCCTTAAAATAGGAATTTCGACAGTTTCGGATTTTTTCCTTCGGTTGTGACCAAAAACCTATACACCTACCAAATTTCAAGTTTCTACCACATCTGGAAGTGCCTCATAATTTTGTATCCTCCTATATATATCATCTGTCAGAAGCATCTATATATTATAGAGATATATATATCATGTGTAAGAAGCATCTTTATATTATAGATATACTAGCTTTTCGTACCCGGCTTCGCCCGGGTGCATTTCGAACTGCAAATAGTTATACTTTTTCCCGCTTAGAAGACAGCGTGCGAAAATGATACATACTAAAACTTCTCCTCTCCTTTCTGTAAACTATATTAGGAGTTTGAAATAAAGTGGAAAGAACACGAAACGAACCAATACAAAAACTACAAAAACCACCAAGAAAAAAGAAATGAATTAAACGCTAACCAATAGTCGGCATAAAAGGTGTAAACCGACAAATAAGTAATCAAGGAAGAAAAATCAAGAGCACAACCAAAGAATATAAACAAAGAATACAAAATGAACGACTAAGAACGAAAACAAAGAACACAAAAAATGGACACGAAACGAAAGCAAATGAAAACAACAAACTAACCGAAACCAACCAACGATTAATCTCCTAAAGCTCAATGTATCTGATGATGGCGACTGACGCTTTCTATTCAGTTGCTAAATAAACAACCAACAATCACAAAATAGCGTGTCATAGTGATGAGTAAATATTGATTACGCGGAATATGAGTTTGTATGTCAACATAATAACAGGAGAAACTAAATAAGAATACCTATTATTACTCTAAATAGATATAAAATTATTGATCTGAATTGTGTTTTCCATCGTAATTAATTGAATAATAGATTGAGATATTCGAACGAATCGATTTAAAATAATGTAGTAAAATGTTTTACTTTTCTAACGTAATTAATTACGTGAGTGTATTGGTAGTGTTTACATTTTACCCATGGAACCGCAGACACGAATTCTTAATTTTAATTCAGAAGACATAATAAAGTTCAAGAAAAGTATTATTCAAATAAAATCTTTCGAAATTCACTGCGTTACGTGTTCAAAATGTTAATCTAATTTAGTTCTCGTATTAAAATAACAATTACTCAAGAGTGAACCTTATTTCCAATTGATAAAACTCTCTTTTAATTCAAAACGATATTATATATTACAAAAAAGTATCTAATTATCATTGAAACGCAAAATGGATGAGCATGGGAAAAAACTTGCATGTTAGCATGAAATGCTCAATTCAGTTTTTATTGATAAACTGATAAAACAAAACACAAAAACTTTAACGTAGTAATTTAATCATATATCTTCAGTAATTTTCACTTAAACAAAATATGAAATAAAATAAGACAAAAGGCATATAAAAACAATTTAACTTATATCCAAACATACCTATAATGCGAATGACACGATTACAGAAAAAGAAACAGTTCACTAATGTTTATTCGCAGAATTAACCTGTGTATAGAAGACCATAGATAATGAAAGAAAAACATACAATCAAATCAGAAGATATTAAATGAGTATTTCATCAACTATTTCTACATTTACGATATGTTTATAGTTCAAACGTAATTTGTTTACATCGGTTGCTAAGTAGATCCAAATGCTGAGCAATAATGAAGAATAAGATTTTCACGTCAATTCGTCTTATTTGATCGGTAAGCCCCTCTTTTAAAAAATTATTCCAAAAGAGGAGATAATTTACCACAAAAAAGTCTGAGAGAGCATATGTCTGCGATATATATGTAAGGAGTTAAAAAATTCGAGAAATTTACGAAAAAAATTTAAATGGAAATCCCATATAAATGAAAATATTTTATTATAATTAAATAGTACACCGAATCGGTTTAAAAACCTTACTACACCACCGTACACATGATAACGGTTAATATGACACCTTCCTCTTTTTTCTGCGTGTTGTAGTTTCTGAGTCTTAGCAGAACATACATACATACATACATACAAACACCTTACTTTATAGATATGTATAGATATATATATCATGTGTAAGAAGCGTCTTTATATTATAGATGTAGGAGTATACAAAATTATGAAGCACTTCCAGATATGCTAGAAACTTGAAATTTGGTAGGATTGTAGGTTTTTGGTCACAACCGAAGGAAAAAATCCAAAACTTTTGAAATTCCAATTTTAAGGGGCTATTTTGTTTCCTTTTTGCCCCATAGGAAAACATGTCAATCGGTGTAGAGGTTTTTATATTTGCAATATCAACGGGAGTAAAGATTCGATCGTTCAAGCTATTTATGGAGATCAAATTGGTATCAGTAACATTAATTGTATTGAAAGTCATTTCCCTCTCTCACCCTCCCTCCATTTGTCCCCTCCCTCCCACTCTCTCTCGTATTAAAAGCAATCAGTGCACGTTTATACCCATAATGTTTGTGTAATAGTCCCGATTACTTACGTTTAGTATTACCCGTGTTGCGCTTCGTTGATTTGTATACTCAAGAAATGTCTTCAACCTTGATAATCAGATTAATTGAATATAACACCGCCTCTACCAGTAAAAGGTAACTTATGCAGGTAATTTCACCAAATTTGAAGTAACGAGTATAATAAATGTTACAATATAAAAGTTATTTATAAAAATTTATTTTTATACCCATTACTTGTTGCTAATTTTTACTGCATTTTTATGAAATATATTTTTTAATGGTGTGGGAGTCTGTGGGTAAATATTTGAGTATCCAGGGTTCTGTAGGTTCAAAAAGGTTAAGAACCACTTCTTTAGATGCAAAGATGGATTCACAAAATTTGAAAAATACATCTGTTCGTTGATTGTTCCTCTGTGCATCCATCTAATTTTTGTAATGTTTTTGAGAAACACTAATATTTCTCCCATCCAATTGTGCCAGTGATCTCTAGCCTCTAGATTTAGGAATAATTCACACTTTTAAATCCAACTATCAGAAGACTTGTGTGTAAGATCGTATACCTGACGGATAGTATCAAAGACCCAAAACAGCTATATGTTAATGTGCTGGATACCTTGCACTATATTTCCCTAGCCTGGAAGCAGTTCAAGAAGTCCACCATAAAGATCTACTTTGTGAAAGTATGCTTTTTCATAGAAAATATCGAAGTAATACCAGATGAAAATTTTGAAGAAATAGATTTTGAATAGGATAAGCTTAAAAAATGAACAACATTCATTTGCTGATCTTGACTCGGAGTTGATTGCATCTCAAATTCTGACAATTGATAATTTTGTGGATCGTTACATGAAAAATATTGAAAACAGTGATGGGGTTGTTCCAGCGAAAGATGATGAAATCATTATGCCATCCAGCAGTGAAACTATGTTAGCAATTTTAACACTGAGGAATTATCTGTCTCTAGTGCAGATTGAGATGATATGTGATTTTTGTGGGATTTTTTATATCTCTCTGTACTAATAAAAATATTAGGATGGTCATCATGTCAGACGCTTGGCCTCGAAAACAGTACACGTCACTGAGTATCCCCACTCCATGCACACCGTTCCCACCAAGAGCAATATTTATCTGGCATACATTGAGCTTGCTCTTAAAACCCCGCACGCAACTGCAGTCCTTTGGAAGCATCATCGAGACAAAGTCGTTCACAAGATCGGGGGATTCTGTTCAGCGAGGAAATGACAGGCGATCGCCAAGGTAAGATCGCAGCTATACCCCATATCAAACTCTCGACGACAGTGAATTGCCATTCGTCCTGCACAGGATGCAGTTCACAGTTGCATTCGCAATGACCATCAATAAGGCGCAGGGTCAGAGCTTTTCGAGTGTGTCTCTACATCAATCAGGATAAGCCTCTGTTCGGTCACAGTCAACTGTACGTGGCCCTATCTCAAGCATGATTGAGACTGGGTCAATATCTACTTGGCCGACCCAAAGCCTGTTGGGCAAGAGAACACAATTTCAAATATCGTCCTCAAAGAAGTGCTACAATCAAGAGTCAATGAATTTATTTGATTTTTAATTTCTTTTCTCCTATTCACACCTTCCTCTCAACTCGCACGAGAGTCTGCTAATGAGCCTGCAAAGCGAGTAAAGGCAGAGCCCCTAGTTATTCATAATAAAACAAAACAGTACTTTTCCATAAGATATTTGCTTCAGGCATGGGGGAATGCAAGGATCTATACAAATGCCATCTACTGCCATATTTTGTAAACTAGTTTTCTTGTAAATATTATCAGTGATGCCAGCAGCATAACTTTAATCGTCCATCGATATTTTGTTATCCACAGCAAGAAATAGGAATTTTGTTTACTTGTTTTTTCAATGTGAAAAGTGATTTATAATATTTTTTACTGAGAAAATTATTCATTTTTTCATTCAATCCCTTAAAAAGGGATAAGGAATTTTTTACTGTAAATATGAACCAGTTTAAATAGCATATCTCAAGAATATAATGTTTAACCTTTAGAGTGCCAACATTGCTCTTACGGACATGAGGAAAATCTGCTAAACTTGCCTGCGTCACTCATATTGACTCATAATTTTTTGCCACAAATTGTAATATATAGCCACTAGATCGCACATGTTGTATGCACTATGTTCTGTATAGAGATAAGGCTATGTTTTTCCAACAGAAACACTATTCCTATATCTCAGTTGTAAAAGAACATCCTTTTGTCATTTGTCTTTGCACTCAAAGGATTAAACTTTATATGAGAACTTTGTTAAGGAGAGCTATTGCTGTAAATTTTTTGTTACCATTTATGCCAATCTTGTTTTGCATTCAGGCTCAATGCTTTTCTTTTCAGGGATCATTATATAGAAAGCACAATTCATCATGTGTAGAACAGTTTGAGAATCCTGATATAATTAATGACAAAATTAAAGACAACCTGAATTTATTTCAAAGATGGGTGCTAAATGAGAAGAAACGGACTGAAAAATTAAAAGAGATTCGGTGTAATATTGCATCCCATGAAAGTAAATTAAAAGAACTTCCATATACAGGTGATTCAGCATTTGATTTTTTTAAAAACAAGAATTAGCTGTCATATCAAATTGCATGTTAGTTTACAGAAAAAGATGTCACCATGATACTTTCAATTAATTTCTTTAAATAACATAGAGGTTTTTCAATATATTTCCTTAGAAGTTTATTTTTCAGCATTTCTATACACTTCATTGCTAATCATTCGAAATCATGAGAAAAATTCTGCCATGACTGGGAATCTTTCACTTGCTGGGCAGATATTCTACCACTGAACTATATCAGCAGACTTATTCTCCCATTTCAAAATGAGGGTTAGATTTCCAGTGATTGGCAGTATTTTTCCCTTATTTCAAATTACTCCCAAAATTCCATCATATGCCTGTCACACAATTCGTATGATCCATTCATGCCATAATTTTATTTCACTGCTAATTAATACATTCAATACACTTGTTTTAAATGCAAATGCATAATAGTATGTTAATATACAGTTATATCAACATTTCTGACCAATCAGCACATATTTGAAAATTTTTGCCGATGGAAAGAGGTAGCAAGGTGTGGGTCTCAAAATCTCATTTATTTGATTGAATTTATCAATCATGGGGCTTCTATAATATCAAGTATAGATTGTGCTACTTTTTGTAGGCATAGGAGCATAGGACCCCTTAAATTCCTAGATGTATCAGAAAAGAAGTTATTGATTATTAAATGTCATTGTGTTCATTAAAAGTTATTTACATTTTATTTTTATGGTTTTTATTGAATGACTAGTATAAAAGTCTGTCAATATGATGGACTATCTTTAGTTAAACTTAAAATAGTTATCTCCCTCCCTCCCTCCCCTCCCCCCCTTCCTCTCCCTCCCTCTCTCTCCCTCCCTCTCCTTCCCTCTCTCTCTCTCTCTCTCCCTCCCTCCCTCTCTCTCTCTCCCTCCCTCCCTCTCTCTCCCTCCCTCTCCCTCCCTCTCTCTCTCCCCCTCTCCCTCCCTCTCTCCCCCCCTCTCTCCCCCTCCCTCCCTCTCTTCCCTCCCTCCCTCTCTCCCTCCCTCCCTCCCTCTCTCTCTCTCCCTCCCTCCCTCTTTTTTTTCCCCCACATGTTCTATGTATGACTATGTTATTTCTTTCCTCTTATCTGTTGGTATTCAAATCCTTAGCTCTTATCTATTAATTTTTTTTTCTGTATCTGTCTAGAGATTTTTCGCGGTTTTTTTTACACCTCCCTCCTCTTCGTAGGTGTTTTTCCGCAGTGGGACATTTTTTCTGTGCTAAAAGAAGTGATTACTCAGTTTTTTTCCAACCCACAAAACTAACATCACTCTATGGTAATTCTCTTTGTCAACTAACAAAATTTGTAGTCAATATGTATGTTAAAGTCTGTAATTTAACTTGTATATAATTCTCAATCCTGACGAAAGGGTTAAATGTAAGAAGGGACTTCACAGTCTCAATTTCGCCCTAAATAAAGTCGTCTGTCTGTCTCTCCCTCCCTCCCTCTCTCTCTCTCTCTCTCCCTCTCCCTCTCTCTTCTCCCCTCTCTCCCCTTCTCCCCCCTCACCTCCCCCTCTCCTCCCTCTCTCCCCCCCTCTCTCACCTCCCCCCCCTCCCCCCTCTCTTTCCCCCCTCTCCCCCCTCTCAATAAAAGTTATAAGGTACAATGTTTTCAAAATAAAATGTACAATTGTCAAAATAGAATCAGTCAATATCAAAATAAGATGAACCATTGTAATAGCCCGGGAAACAGTGAAATATACCTTTTCTTAAATGTATAGTCAGCACTTTTGTAAAAAAAGACTAAAGCTGATCTTTGTATCTGCACAAAATTCTTTTGTTGTTTTATATATACAGATAACCACTTACTACGGAAATTGCTATTGGAGAGTTTTGGGAATCCCTCCTAACACTAACAGAGCAGACTGCCACTGAGA
Organism: Uropetala carovei; assembly: GCA_036926305.1. Lineage (NCBI taxonomy): Eukaryota > Metazoa > Arthropoda > Insecta > Odonata > Petaluridae > Uropetala > Uropetala carovei. Next base: position 5,994,441 of record JAXCHB010000141.1, read on the forward strand.
CAATACATGTCTTCCCTTGGGAGATTGACTATAATGTGATGCATTATTTTTTTAAAGTCATTTAAGTTTTGATGTATTTATATATGCTAAGCCCTCATTAAAGTGAGGAAGAGTGTCTGGCATTTGTTTTAGAAAGGATAAAAAATGTTATATGCAAAGTTTTTATTGGGTATTCACCAAATATCTTTCCTAATCATTACCTCAATGTGTTGCATTGTGTTCCACAAAGAAATATATTTTACTTCTCCATTTTGCCTGCAATACCTTAAAAGCACTTGCTTTTAGATCAAGATGAAAATGACGTATAACAATGTTAAATGTTTACAAAAAATGCTTGCTATGGTGGCGTGTTAAGTAAATATTTAAACTGAAATCCTTATTAATGTTATCTGCAAAATAGGAAATTAATTAAATGTTTTATACCCAAGTTAGTGATATTTAATTCACTGACTAACTCCGTCACAACCAATGGGAAAAATCTGACAATTAAAATTATAATATTTAGGGGTTGATTTTACCACATTATTGAAAGTAGGCTGAAATGCTTGCAGAATGCAAGCACTGTCTGCTAGCAATAAAATATAACTTCAAATTTAATATGCCCATTTTAATTTATTCTCAGCTGTGTGAATAAACACAAATTTGTATTATTCATATCCAATACATTTTTAATGCATTATTATGCTATTGCCATACATGCAAGAAGTAAAATTAATTGTTTTTAAGAGTGTAATGTGTTTAAAGTATTTTATGATACTATAAATAGCAAAGCCCTATTTCAGTGCCTATATCCATTCTGTGAAGTACTCAAAAAATATTTTCTTTATAGAGGACAGAATACGAGAAGAGGTGGCTAAGTTGGTAGCTGAGAAAAATGAACTATCAAAGCGGATGGATCTTTTACAGATTGAAAAACAGCCTCTGCTAGAGGTGATTAGCAGTATTGAAGAGAGTATAAACAGTATGTAAATTAAACATATAAACAAACCTGAGAATAATGCATTTCTTATGCAGTAATTTCAATTGTTAATGGTATAATTAAATTTGTTTTTCACTTTAAAATTGCTTGATTCTATAAATTCTTAGTGAAAACATCTTTCTTCTTTATTGCTGAAAACTTAAACCATGATTCATGAACAGAGCTGTAGCAAGGACATTCAGCACCTGGGGCGAAACCATGTAGTGGCTCCCCCCTACTCTCAAATAATATTACCAAATACTGTTTTATTATTGTTATTTATTTATTAATTTTTAATAATTGAGGTACCTGGCATTTCCCGGATAAATCTAACACTATCACTAACACCGATCGCTATGAAGATCATTTGTGCAGACAATTGGAAAACCCTGTTTTCCTCTCCATAATCTTTTAAAAGTACCACTTAAAAACTTTTTCAGAGAAAATAATACAATTGCCACAAAATAGTCAGTAAGAGCTCTTAATTAAAGCTTATAGTTTTGACGATAGAAATCTGAGAAAGTTCCAAACATGCCATTACATATTTTGTTTACATCTGTTGATAAGTAGATTTTTTGGTAATGCCAATTAATCCACTTTATTTTCCTCTACATAGGTATTTTACAATTTGTTTGGTACCAATTAAAAAATGTATTCGGATATAAAAATTTGAGAACGTCACGAGACTGTTTAACATGTAAATCCCATAATCGAAGGAGAAATTGCACTTGGATTCGAATCATGGTACTTCGCAAAAAAAAAGGAATCCCTTGTTTCTCTTCAGCTCGCAAACACTAACAAAATGGTACCAAATCTTTGTTTTATACAGTGACCACTGTGAGGGCCAAAGATTTTCAGCCAAAAAATTCGAATTTTTGCGTTTAAAACCAATTTGCATATAGATTTGATGCCTTTTCTGAAATAATTGATCCAAAAATGAAGTTATTCTTTTAGTCATGGTCAAGGGCATAACTATGGTTTTGGGGCTCCCATGTAAGTCAAGTTTTGGGGCTCCCATTTATATAAAAATATGAAATTATTATACCGTTTTGATTTTTATCGATTTTTTTAACGTTTTAATTCCAAAATTAGATTGAGACTTCTATAATTCTAACATTATAAGGACAGGACAAATCAACTCCAAGCATTTGAGATGGGTATTTTTGTCTTCATTTCGAGCGATGAAATCTTTCATTCCAAAAGGATATTACTACCTCGAATACCTTACAGCAGATTACGGGAAAAATTCTAAGTATTTTTGTGGGGCCCCAAATATCTTGGAGGGCCTATGCACTGTGTTGGCCTGCTCCCCCCATGTTATGTGCCTGATCATGGTTTGTTTAACCCCCAACTTTCTATGATGATCTTACAACAATGTATTACATAACTGATAAATGAATTTTAAAAAGCATGAGGAGCAATTCAGTTTCTAATCGGCAATCCATTTTCACCTGAAAAAAGTAAATTGTGCACCGATACTATGCGTGTTTGAGTTTTGTTTGAGGAAATAAGAGTCTTCATTATTTTACTGACACTTTGGTTCACGTTTATTATTCGTAAACATTACTAAATAAAATTTAAAAAGCTATTAAAATGTTTTCTGTATTTTCTACCTATAGCATTTTCCTATAAAATAACGTAGGATACTTCATACGCACGCATGCAGCTTAACGCATATGCATAATAGAATTTCAAAAAATTCAGACTAACCTCTTGAGTCCAAATAGTTGAATTGACTAGATTTAGATCTATATTATGTTCTCTTGATAGCAAAGATTGAAACCTTTTCTTCTCTGAATACAGCAAAAGTAAAAATTGACATGAAATAATGAGTGAAAATATTAATAGTTGATTCTTATGAGGGAAAGTATTAACCTGCTATATTTAACTTGGTGCTGAATGTACAAAATGTTGTTACAAGATGTAGCTCTCACTATCCGTCTTACTTTGACAAGCCAAGTAAAAGTGGTGTCGAGAAATTGGAAGGATTAAAGGGGAGAGGGATACAAAGAGCAATGTGAAAAAGACCTCCAATGCGATTGCTTGTGAATTTTCATGTGTAGGCTAGGAAGAAACTGCCAAGGATTTTATCCTGTGGTTTATGGCACGTGGGGGCTTCTAGCAATAGGGAAAAGGAGTCGTAAGTTTAGCATGTATAGTAGGATGCCATAAAATGCACTTTCTTTCATCATGTGCGGCTTGTGTCACTCAATGGGAAGCTATGAAGCAGAGAGGAGGATATGGAAAAGGAGTGGGTAAAGTTAGAAAAAGCAAAAGCTAGAACTGTAAATAGGAGAAACAAACGCCACCCTCTGGGATTGGTAGCCGGCGTACATTGCGACCGCAATTCCAGGTACAGTCATGCCTCGTTTAGCGCATGTTTGTTTAGTGCAATTTCGATATAGTGCTATTGTAATTACGTGGTGTACATTTTTATTTATTTTTTAATAAAATAAATATTGTTATGTATGGTACGTACTGCAAAATGAAAATACTGTTTTTGCTGGCTTTTGTTTGCTTAAAAAAATAAAGGAAAGCTGTTTTCATGTAATCAGTTCCAATGACATATTTAGTGTTTTTTTTTATATTGTATTTACTCATGTAACCCGTGCACTCATATTTTTGGGCCGGTTCGGAGGGAAAAAATTAATTTGAGCCAGAATAATTTTTTTTTTTAAGTCACACCAACCAACCCAACCCACTCCCTGAAACAAGTTCTGCTCAAGTTAAGCATCTTCTCCCTTCTACGTGACGCAATTTATTGGATGATCTCTTTATGACGATATTAGCAGAAATCTCCTCACCGATAGTCCTCTTTTGTTAATCCCTTAACTGTTTTTGTTGTATTATTACGCAACTTAGCCCCCGCTTCTGTTTTTGACGTAATATTACAAACAGATGTTGAGCTTCATGAACTATTTGTTCATCTATGAACGGGAACTTCCTTAGGTGGATGGGGAGTTTTCTCACATATCGTCTCATGAGTAAATATTGGAAGGTTATGAACAAATGAGCCCAAACACTTGAGATTTGGATTTCCTTCTTCCTTTCGAACGATGAAATCTTTCATTCACAAAAAAATTTCATCACTCTGAATTCCTTGAAGTGGATGAGGGAAATGGACCAAACTTGAACCTACCTATTTTCAAGCCGGCAAACCCTCAGTATTCATTGAACTATAGTTATCAGTTAGTCATAGTATTCTTTCTGCCTACAAAGTGATTCAGTGTTTTGAACAAGGTGAGTGTCAGAGCAATATTGCACGTGTTTAATTTTGCAACTTCTACAATTCATACAATTTTGTTAAATAAAGACAAAATAAAAAGTTCCATTGAAGCAGCCAGTGCAGTAACTGCAAAGAAACTCACATGATCACTTATTGTTAGTAATATGCTTGAAAAAATGGAGGAACTGCTAGTTTTATGGATTGATTCTAAGCGTTCTAATGAACACATGCCCCTTAGTCAAGCAATCATTTGCAGTAAAGCACTTTCCCTGTTTGGATGTGTAAAGCAAGAAGAGGATGGAGATTCTTCAAAAACATTTCATGCCAGTTCCGGTAGGTTTCAAAATTTTAAACACCGCGCAAATATACATAGCGTTTGTTTTACAGGTGAATCAGCAAGCGCTGATAAAGATGTAGCTATAAAGTTTCCTGATGAATTTCAAGCAATTATTGAAAATGGTGAATACCCCAACACATACATACAATAAGTAATTTACGTGTAGATTTGAGCGCTGCAGTGACGAAAATGATAACTCTCAGAACCTAGTGATCTATGCATAAATGCAAGCACCGCTGCAAAAGATTTAAAATTGTATTAATATTGATTTTAATGATAATTAATATTAAATAAATAAAAAGTAACATTAGCAAACCTTGCAATTTCGCGAACTGATCATTACTAAGTACATGCTATAATCGATTTGTTTAGCGCAAATTTGGTTAGCGCAAAGACCGTTCGGAACGTAACCTTTGCGCTAAAAGAGGCATGACTGTAGTTTTGAGCAGTCCCGCGTCATTCACGCTTAGGAGAGGTCTTCGGGCACTCCTTGTCTGTCGGCTGAGGACGAAATTTCTTTTAAAACGTCAATTGAATAAAACTACAGGATAAGTAATACAACAATTTTGTTGAAGTATTATTAACTAATATTTTCAAAATATCGTCTTGATTTATTTTGCCTGTTTGGTGCCCCTTGGGCTTCGGCGCCTGGGGCTATCGCCCCGCCTGCCTCACCTTGCTACACCCCTGTTCATGAATGATAATCATTATTATATTATAGATTATAATTGTATGTTTTAGAAGTCATAATTAAGTGTTCATTTGAAGAAATAATTCAGATCTATTTTTACTTGTATATTGACTTATTTTACTTGTTGGTAAAATTTGACTATTTTAACTTACAGAGAAACATGCAGAAATGGCAAAAGCCAATGATGTTGGAAAGTTCAGATTAATGAATTTGAAAAGCAGGGGTTTATATGAACCCATAATGTGGTTTAGAAGCAACAAAGAGAAGTTGCGCGGAAAAGCTTATGAGCCCATGGCCATGGTGGTAAGAGTAGCTCTGGCATCAGAGGTTAATTATTATTTATATGCATATTATAATTTTAGAACAGTTTTAGAGTGAGACTGAATGACTACAAATACTGAAAAGAATCAGTAGAAGGTTTTATAGAAAGCCAGATGGACTTTGTAAATAATATGTTATCTGAATAACTGAATGCTATATTAGATCTACAGGGTGGCGCACGAAATGTCATACCATTTTTATCTTGTATAGAATGTTTATTAAGAACAAAAAAGTTATATGCTACATTTACAATAAATCAGTGAAGCCAGGAATCTTTTTTTCAGTGCACAATATGTTCAATATGGCCTCCATTTTGCTTCACGACCTCCAAAAGGTGCACTTGTGCATTCGTGATCACCTTACAGCACAAATCTTCGGATATGACATTTCGTGCACCACCCTGTAGTTAAATTCTTTAACCTTTATCGTATGTACATGCACTTTAGTGTATGCAAAATTTAAGTGCTATTGGCCGAGCATGCACTTAAGTTGTTTTTCATCCGGGAGTGGACACCTGAGATTTATCCCTTGGATACACTCTTTGCAGATGATTATTCATTATCTCCCACCTAGCACTACATGGAGGTAGTATGTTTTACTAAGCTTATCATCAAGATAGTTTATTTACAACTTGAAAGGGTGTCTAAGCGGAGGCCCAGTTTGTGAGAATGCTTCTCGATTTTGTTTCTGCCTCTTTGTAACACAATGTGGTGCCTCTACATGCCCCATTCTCTTCGTCCCATGTTTATCTCTTTCTTTTTTCTTTTATTTTTATTCTGTCATGTGATCTTAGGATATTCCTTGGCCAATCTCATTTAGTTGTTGGCCAGTGCCTGACTTGTAAGAGTTTCTTAGAAAGTAATTTTATATGCATTGGCCACAAAAAGGAAAGTGAGGAAGATGGAAGAGTACTATTGAGATAGTGATTCTAACATGTATCATGAGGTGAGTGAGAGTGAGGTAGTGGACCAAGTGGCTGAAGAAGAGTGCAACCAAGGTTCGCAAGGATGCTAACTGGAAGCCTCCACAACTTAGCTGATACATCAGCTGCGTGCACCCATTTACTGCTGTGCCAAGTGGCATAAAAAATAAGGAGAGACAATATCACAGAGAACTCAACTCCACTGAGTGTTTTGATGCTCTATTTTACGGATATTTTTCAATTTCTGGTAGATGAGATGAATAGGTACTACCACTAGTATATTACCATAAAAATTTGGTTTTACCATGAATTTATTTTGAGTAAGTAACTTTAACTAGGTAACTTGTCAATATTTTCCTATAAAATACTTTTTTATTTGAAGGTTTTATCATTATTAGTTCCTGAGATATAACTTACTCAAAAATAAACATATAGCATTTAAAAATCCCAAATAAATTTGGCTGACAGTAGGCAGCCACTTGGTCCTCTACCTCACTCTCACTCACCTCATCATACATGTTAGAATCACTATCTCAATAGTACTCTTCCATCTTCCTCACTTTCCTTTTTGAGGCCAATGCTTATAAAATTACTTTCTAAGAAACTATTACAAGTCAGGCACTGATGGCAAATATTTAAATCCATAGGATAAAGCAGGGCAGCCACCAATTTCTTTTCTAAATCCTGTTATTGACATCAAAATATCCTGTAAAATTCTGTAATATGTAATATCTTAGTTTTTTGATGCAAAATGTACTAATTTATGCTTTCAATATATTCAGCATCTGCGTCACATATTTTCAGTAAAATTATTTACAACTGTTAATGCATAGCCCTGTAACTTAAATTTAATCATGCTTTTATGAATTTTAAATTTATCCTGCATTACGAATCAACTGTATTGGAATAGGAATTTTTAAAAATGTATTCAAGTTTTAAATATACAGTAAATAGTACAAATGCATTGAAAACAAAAAGTAACCATAGGCCTAGTTTACAGGACAGGCCTTAGATTAGGAAATCTGTTAAATAAAATAATTTTCACTTTTAATGATTATACATATAATATCCTTATTCTTTTGGTCCATCCATCAGTTATCCAAAGTAGTACACCAGCTCCTCAACATCCGCGAGTTCAGCATTCGCGAGTTCAGGTATTCGCGAGGTAGCCATAAAATTTCATTATTTCAAAAAGGCAACCGTTCTCAGGTTATAAAATTAAAATTAGACAGTCAACAATCCCATAAGCTGTGTGACTATCCAAAATATTACTAATCTTGTGATAAAAGCGCTTAGAATTGTTATAATCAATAAGGTATTAATTGATGCAAGTAGAATCTAAGTAGTTGGTGTTAACCGTATAAATACTTGAGGACAGTAGATGTTAACCTTTCAAAAATGCAACTCATAACGTCCTACCTACAATAAGCTGTAATTCCGAAAATTGGAATTATTCTGTTACATACAAAGTCACAAAACCGCGTCACAGAGTCGAACGCTACGCCGCCACCATTCCCCACCTCCCGGGCATTTTCATTCTTGCCTGCATTTCGCTCAGACTGTGTCGCTCTTACATACTTTTCATCAGCTTTTGCGCTTTGATTTACTTACCGTATTTACTCGTGTAAGCCGCGCACCTTTTTTCCCAAAACGCCGGTGAAAAAAGGGGGTGCGCGTCTTACACGAATTCTTTTATTTGCCGTGCACCTTTTTTCCTAAAATGTCGTGTCGGTAAACAAATATACGTTAAGCTAGCAACCATGCCGCATCTATTATTCTATTTCCAAATTGCGGTGTATTTAATCATTTTCATTCATTGCAAAAAAATTTTAAGTGAGTTTTAAGTTTTTTAACGGGTGCTCCCCAAACTCGACGAAGTCGTCACGGAGGCCACAGAGCATGCGCGACCAGTTTGGGTTGGTGGGGGTTTTGTGCTCACGGCAGATGACGCCTACCATGTTCAGATACGGCATGCGCCCTTTATTCACTGATACGTCTATGAAAGTCATGGCCGCCGTGGTGATCACTGAATGATCACCGACCATAATTTTAGTTCGCCAAAAAAATGACGACCGCTACGGTAGCTGGAAAATTACGTACAGCAGAATGATCGGTGATCGCTCCTGGAGCGATTTCTACCGAACGTGACCAATATGACAACAAAACAGTTATGTGTTTAACAAAAGAGGACTATCGAGGAGATTTCTGCTAGTACCGATATAAAGAGATCACCAAATAAATTCATCACGTAGGAGTGTGAAGATGCTTAACTTGAGCGTAGCATTTTTGAGAAATAGGAATTGGTGATTTGAAAAACCCTTCGGCTCAAATAAATTTTTTCCCCTGTAGCAGGCCCAAAAGCCAAGATGCGCGGGTTACATGGGGGCGTGGCTTACACGAGTAAATATGGTATTACTGTAATTTTTAATTTAATAATTACGATTTTTACTTAACCATGTTTTCAAAAAGAAAATCATCTGTTAAAAGTGAATCAAGTATAAAGAGATCAAGGAATATATACTATATAATACATATTACGTATTACTACGTTTTCATTTTGTTTTAACTTTTCTAGTTTTTTCGTAAGTTTATTTTTAGCCTACGAACTTTAATTTTAGGTTTAGTGTTGAGCACAAAGCAGTGTGAATGTTGAATATTAAGTTTGGGTAGTATAATCAGAGCAAAATTCTTATTCGCGAATTTCAACATTTGCGAGGTTATTGGGAACGTATCCCTCACGAATGTTGAGGGGCTGGTGTATATGCGTGTTGTATGGCTCAGAACAGGAATTGATACTGGCACTACTTACATTTTGAAGCTTTGCTAATATAGTATCATATGTTCGCAGCATTGCAGCTACTAAATTAGACTGCTACTTTATTCTTGATCCCGATCTATTCTATTAACACATGAAGTACCATGAGAATGAGTTAGTTTGACTCTTTAACTCAAAGTAGCTTTTTCTGAGTGTGATAGCTGAAGAAACCTCTAATTTTTGTATTGAAGGAACATACGTTCATTTAATATTTTTACTATTATTTTCTCATATTTTATAATATCTGTTGGTTGGTCACGCTATTCCATAGGCCATGCCTCTGGTAGGAATTATGGTATTAACTCAAGAAAGAATCGAGATAGAATCTTGAAATTTTGCAGGAATGCTGGATTAACATACAGTAAAACTCGTTTATAACGATCACGCCTAAAACGAAATCTCGGCTATAACGAAGAAATGTCTTGTTCCTTGAACTTCTCCATAAGGGCATTGGTTAAATTTCTCAGATGTAAGGAACACGCATTTTACGAATTCTCGGCTGTAACGAACAAACGTTTGGTCCCGTGGCAAAAAATGCCCCATATATAACGAATTTTGGCGAATAGAGCGATAAGTAATGAATAGTTTCCGCCCGTTTACCACGCACTTGTTCGTAGAGGTTCCCTTCCTCCATCTCCCCCTTCCATACGAATTTCCACGCTCGCTTTGTTTTGAAATTGATATTAAAAATGTGAAATGTTTATTTAAATTAATGACCATAATAATAATAATATTAATTGACTATTTAAAAAATCATATGTAATAGCAGTCGAACATTTTACATGCCGCGAAGTTGATAAGCATCTCTTTGCATATGTAAGTACGGTATTGAAGTCGACTCACTGTCAAAGCTGTGTTATTCGGCTATCCTGGGGATTGTGGAAAGCCGATTAGGAGAAATATCCGGTTAGGTGAGCATTTTTCGATTTTGACATCGCAAATTCAGCAATAACCAAACAAAATTGGGCTTAGGTTCACTATCGTACTCCCCACACACAACTACATGGGGTTTCCATTTTCCATTTTAATTCTTCCACACGTAGTTAGATATAGACACTATTTACCCATTCTTATTTAATACGTTGCCAAGCTTACATGCAAAACAAAAAGACTATTGAAAAGTTTAGGGCTTCCGGGAAGTTTGGGGATTACGGCAGTGAACCTGTTCCCAAAATTGAATTTATTGGATTATATCTTTCTTATTTATCTTTATTTATCTTTATTTACTCTATTAGAAAAGGACAAAATTATTTAATTCTTCTGAACATTTCTGTGAAAACCAGTCATATAATATTTTATCCAGTTCCTCAATTTTTGGCTTATGAAGCGTATGATGTTTATTAATTGATTTACCGTATATACTCGTGTATATGCCGACTCCATGTATAGTACGACCCCTGATTTTTTGGTGAACAAACCTGATTTTTTCATATATCTCATTTATAGTACGACCCCAGCTTTTCACCATGGTCGATATATTTCGTTTCAATAGCTCGATGGTTACGAGCGAGATATATCGAACAACCTTGATTTTCCACACCACCATAGAATAGGCCGTAAATGTCATAAATAGTATTTCTTGCGAGTACACTAAAATTCGGATAAGTTAAGTATCTTACATTACATTACATTTAATAAAAAGTGATATGAATCACGATTGCACAAGATGAAATAAAATCGTTTCAATTCTAATACGTCTGGATTACGTTCCGTGTACGTAATGGTTCCACCCGCTCATCTATTTAATAGGTAGGGATAACGGATAAAAAGAAATTACTTTGTAATATTCCAGTCTTTATTGTTTCTTCAATCACACACCCAGCGGTTTCCACTACAAAATCATTCTAATGGTGTTACTAACTGACGTAACACCTTTAGAATGACTTTGTAGTGGAAACTGATCGGTGTGTGATTGTAGAAACAATAGACTGTTGAATATTACAAAGTAATTTCTTTTTTCCGAGTTGTCGAAATTCCATAAAGTTACGCCATCTACGATACTTTTAGTCCAACTCGTTCCAATCCATCCCTTGTAAAAAGACGCAAACAAAGACGTACATACATAAAATTCCAGAAAGGAAGTGCCCATAAATCGTAAACCGTAAATTATATCAAGTATTTGTGAATTTGAAGCTGTATATATGAAAAAGATTCTACTCTTCACGAAGCAACATAACAACGATAAAGAACCTCACTGTTAAGGTAGGCCTACCATTAGAATGCGTGCGGGTGGCATAACTTCACCGAAAATGCCAGTGAAGATACATGAATTTTAAATCCTCAAATGCATTACTTGTGTATAGTACGATCCCCAATTTTTGCAATAAAAATTTGGTCGTAAAAACTCGTACTATACACGAGTATATACGGTACTCATCTCAGAAGATGACACAAATTTCATTAATTTAGCCTTAGGAGCCTTAATATCGTAGAGCGTGGAAAATCCGATGTTGAATTCTTTTGCTATGGCTGCTCTATTTTCTCCTTTTTCAATTCGTTTGATCAGCTCCAGCTTTTGTGTTAGCGTTAAAACAACCTTTTCTCTCCTGTTCCTTGCTTTTAGGTATTTATTTTGATGCCATATTCAATGGATGGGTAATTTTTTAAATAATAAAAATCGATAAAACTGGAAATTGTAGAAGTACACCAAAACATCTAGACAATGAAAATGGCTTACGTAACCAAAAACGCCATGCTTACTCGGCAGCCACAGAAGTATACGGAGTAAATACGTAATATATACATCTTATATTTTAAGAAATTTTAAAGTGGAAGTTGTGGTATTACACTTATACTATTCACACAAAAATTCATAAAAAAAGAAAAAGAAATACAAAATGAATTGTATTTGTGTAATTGCCGGTATCTAAGGCTGGCCTGTTCTAAATAGCCGGATAGCACAGCTTTTACTGTATGTGTATACGTGTTATATGGGATGTATAGGCCAAAAACCATGTTTCTCGTATATAACGTAGTCACGCTTATAACGAATCAATGAGTCGGTCCCCTCAAATTCGTAATAAACGAGTTTTACTGTATTTTAAGGTAATGACGAAAATAAATCTCAAAAAAAATACTGGGTTCGAGTCCAAGGAAGACATTTCCATTTTCCGTAAGCTAACACCCAAAAATGTATTTTTTGGCATGCAGGCTTTCATTGTTTTGGAAATTAAATTAGAAGGAATTAACCTACGACCTTCGGATCTGAACCATTTTGAAGAAAGAATTACAAAGTTTCTTATTCTGTTCATCTTTTTCCGCATACAATTCAAAATCGCTCATGTTATACGTTTAATTCACATATTTTGTGGAAATATTGCCATTTTAACGGAATGTTTCTCCGGTTAATTAAATGTTCCGGTTGCTTGAGAGTTTTATTGGATAGGCCTCAATAAAGCATTTGGTTACCAAAATAAGGAACAAATGAAGAATTATACATACACCTTGGAATTTCTAACCTATAGACCAGGTATTCTACTCACAATTATTCTTGAATAATTCCTTGACATTCAAGGAAGTAATGAAACTCAAATATACAAGTATTCAACATGTTTAATTGGAATATTTTAATATCTACTAACTGCATTACATCCTACGGAATTTCTCATATGCTATTAGCTTCTCTTTTGTTCTAATAGCAACTGGAGATAAGGGTTAACTTAGTCTAACCTTCAGGATTTTCCTACAAAAAAATTGTTTCCTTGTCCGAGAAAAGGAGAGAAATTATCCATACCCAACACAATGCATTAGCAGAAATTCTTGAGGCAAATTGATATTAAAAGAGAAGCGAATAGTGACACGCAATCATGACACCATTACATACAGTGCAGTTAGTAAATATTAAAATAATGCAATTAAACGTGTTGGATAGTTATATGTTCCTTAACTATTGTTTCAGAAAAGTTGCAAAATTTATCAGCAACTTCTTGGCTGGCCAATTTTTTATCACCCGTAACATTTAGACGTCTGACCTTAAAATGCGTTAGCCATCCATCTGAAAATGCACACAGTTCACTAATCCCCATTTGTTCATAAAAATCTTTGACCTTTTCAATCAACATTTGTCCAGAAATAGGGGTTCCCTCGGAATGTTTTCTAGAAAATCATTCATAAATAGCAGTATCCAATTGCTCAAGTTTCTGCTTACGAAGAGTGCACTGATACTCAACTCTTCTAGGTGTCTCAGAAGACGTAACGAATTTCATTAACTGTGATTTCTGTGCCTTAATGTCATAAATAGTTGAAGAACCGACACTGAACTCTTATATTAAAACATCGAGGTTCTCACTTTTCTCTAAACGTTTTATTACATCAAGTTTCTGGGTTAAGGTTAGCACAACCAGTTTCCTTTTATTACCTTTAGGACATACTGCAGCTTTAGGAGGTATTTAAAAAGGGTGTGAAAAATATTTTATTTAACACAAACACTGAGTCCAAGAAACATACACAATTGCATATTGTGACTGCCAATGCAAACTCCAAATTTATTTAAATTAGCGGTAACATTCCGAAATAGATGTAAAAAAATCACCGATAGCACCAATTTTAGCAGTAACATTATGAACTAGATGTAATAAAAAAAATAGAGAGGCAGGAGATGCCGGTTGCTTGAGAATTTCGGTTGCTTGAGCACCAGATAACTATAAGTTTACTGTATAACCAAACTCCCATTCACTCGTCCATTCCCTCACTTATTCGTCCTTCGAAATAGCTGGGGCCTACGAAGAGGGACTCTCAGACGATTACTCATCAAATGATGAAACACTAAAGATTTATCGTTCTCAGCAGTATAAACTTATAACCTCAATCGAGAAATGAAAATATCACCTAAGATGTCTGTCTTCCCCTTGTGACTGCAGCTGACAGCAAATTATAGCACCCACTGAGATGATTTCGTCATCACATTGAGTTTAGGAGGAGTTTTGGGTGATCTGTTTTAGTATTCATTCAACCACTGAATCCACTGGTCTCAGCTACTTGGCATCACTCCGTGTTGTTGTTCATTCTTCCTTAGTTTGCGTTTAGGCACAATTTTATATTGTTGAGTGTGAATTTGATATATGTGTATAGGTGTGTGTGTGTGCACGTGTGTGTGTGTGCATGCGTGTGTTTCGTGTGTGTGTGTGTATGTGTATTTAGGGCAACTAGGTGTTGAAGGAAACCCAGTAAGCACTTACCGGAAGGAGAGCCGCTGGGGTGTTGGAGAGACACATTTGTAGAAGTTATTGGAGCTTTCGGGATGATCCCTTCGTCAGCACAAGAGTTGTGTTGTATTTATGTGACCAAGCAAAGGTGTAAGTCATGCTGCAGCCAAAAACTCGCAATAGTAGGCAGAAAGAATTTGCCGACTAACTGATAAGTATAGTTGAATGACTACTGAGGGTTTGTTGGCTTGAGAATAGGTAGGTTCAAGTTTGGTTCTTTTCCCTCATCCACTTCAAGGAATTCAGAGTGGTGATATTTTGTTGGGAATGAAAGATTTCATCATTCGAAAGGATGATGGAAATCCACATCTCAAGTGTTTAGACTTGTTTGTTCTTAACCTTCCAATATTTACTCACGAAATGATACGTGAAAAAACTTCCCATCCGCGTAGGGAAGTTCCTGTTCATAGATGAACAAATAGTTCGTGAAACTCCGCATCAATGCATAATATTACGTCAGAAACAATGAAGTGGGAACGAAGTTGCATAATATAACAACAAAAACAGTTAAGAGGTTAACAAAAGAGGACTATTGGTGAGGAGATTTCTGCTAGTATCATCATAAAGAGAGCATCCAATACATTGTGTCACATAGAAGGGGAAAGATGCTTAACTTGAGCGGAACTTGTTTCAGGGAGTGGAAATCGGTGACTTAAAACAAGTAATGGGTATAAAAATAAATTTTTATAAATAACTTTGATATTTTAACATTTATTATACTCATTACTTCAAATTTGATGAAATTACCTGCATAAATTACCTTTTACTGGTGGAGGCGGTGTTATATTCAATTAATCTGGATATCAGGGCTTAAGACATTTCTTATCGTATACAAATCAACGAAGCACAACACTAGTAATATCAAAGGTAAGTAATCGGTACTATTACACAATCATTATGGGTGTAAATGTGCTTTGATTACTTTTAATACGAGAGAGAGGGAGGGAGGGGACAAAGGGAGGGAGGGTGAGAGAGGGAAATGACTTTCAATACAATTAATGTTTCTGATGCCAATTTGATCTCCATAAATAGCTTGAACAATCGAATCTTTACTCCTGTTGATATTTCAGTAGGCATTATGCTAGTAAGGTTTTAAAGGAGAAATATAAGACTCTGATTCCCATTAAAAGCTTACCCATATGAAAGCATTAAGCTGGGTGATAACGATAATAAGCAAAGCGGAAGGTTCACAGTAAAAGTACGAGGGTCTCAACAGAGAATGAAAAGAGAAAGTTTCCCCTCCGCATATATACCCTTTTCCCTACAGGGGTTCTGTTCCGAAAATGGACTCGTCCTGACCAAAATTCGCCTTCTGCGCATCGGCCACCACGTTTCATTTATACTATACCACATTAAAGATGCTGTTAAAGCAAGTTTGCCGATAGAACAGATGCTGTTAGAATGGGCTTTTATGGTAATGAATTCTCAAGTGTGACGGAAAGAAATAAAATTGACAGACATTGTTTTAATTTTATTATATTGGGATAATGTGTTACTTAACTGTGCCTGTTTTTAGTATTAGCATCTTATTTGTCATAAAAATTAGCATTTGTTTTGCGAGCTCTGGTCTCTAATTTCTCATTTAATCAAGGTCTTGTCATTTGCAATGTTTCTTAGATACTTAATCATCATGATTGGCAAGGGTACTTTAAAAATAAAATAAAATGTCTTAAGTAAGTTTGAAAATCGAAAAGTATTAGTCAAGTTGCAAAAGCAACTTGTACCTATAATGCGGTATCCTAGAGTGAAGTTTGTATGTGCAATTTATCAATTTTGGCCCTTGTATCCTAGAATGTGGTCTGGGTTCACATTTACCTGATATTTGAAGTCCAGTTTCTCTGATTTTTAATAATAAAGTGTATTACAGTATATACACTATGTCAAAATTAATGTAGACCTGGTATTGTTTCCCTTCCTATTACTTTTTCCATTTTCCTAATTGTGCGAGCGTGTGTGATTACTGAGTAGGTCCCTGTCGCGATCGTACTGATACGCAAACGTACCAACAACTGTGGTTTTGGGTCCCTGGTGCAGGTAAACTCCCCTTTTATCCTTTCCATCTTAGGATTAGTGACTGTGTGAATGTATGAGCGACTGACAACAGGTCCCTGGTGAGGATTAATACTCCTTGGGTGTCTTGTTTATCTTTTTTTCCTTTCCTGTCTTTCCTGCCATACTTTTCAACACCTTTTAAACTTCTCCTTTTGTGTTGTCTTGCCTTGTACAGTTAAGGAGTTATATACTTTTGTAACATCAAACGAAGTTTAATTATATTAATCCAGTTCTATTCAAGAAATTTTCTATTAAAGCAGTATTAATATATCAGTTTATTATTATATTGTGCCGTATTTTTTATATTATTTGAAGTTTTAGTGTAAAAATTTAGTCTGACAGGTGTCATATAATGTGGTTTCCTATTACATGATATTTTCCAGGAATGTATCCCTTGCATTATAGGAGGGGTGGCTTATTTTATTTTATGCATATAGCAAAAGTTTAGAATTTGCAGATGGAAACTGATTTCCCCTCATCTCTTCTGGTTAACTTTTTTCCTTAACTGATTTAGAGTGCAATGTAGTGTTAGGAGTAAATGGTAAATTTTCATTTTGGTTATAAATATTGTCTTCATTTTAAAATAAATTATAAATTAATTTTTCTCTTTAATATCAATTTATTCATAGATTAATATGAAGAGTGATAAAATGGCAAAATATTTGGAGAATATCATTTCTTATCGTGATATAATTGCTTTCGTCTGTGAAAATCCAGATGATGCTACTTTTTTAATGGAAGAGTTGAGGGATAAAATGAAGTATAAAGTAAATGTCATCACTTCCAAGCCAACAATTCCCTTGTCATCTTTCACTCGAGGTTATGAAATAGAATCTCTTCGGTAAGTATTATAAATTGTCAAGGTGCTCTTTTTTGAAACTGTGTTGTACATTTTTCTTCCTGCTTTACATCAATTCTAATTTTGTGGAGCTATACTTAGGATATTGTTTTTAAAATTTCCCTGAAAATGACAATTTAACTCATGCCAAGATTTGTTGGGTGTGGCAAAATATTTGGTATTTTTGTATTAACTGGTGAATGATAGAAAATTCAAATTTTGGTTGCAAGATGGCCCTATGCATGCATCTGCCACAGAAGTTCTTGATAAAATTGTTAGGGTCACTCGTTAATACACTTTAATCCAACCATCATATGGTACTTATGAATTAATGGGTGACAGTTGGTGTTGGGCTGGTGCTACCAAATATTTTTCATTTGGATTCACTAATTTTATTTGTAAGAAAATGATGTTAAATATCATCATATTTCAGAGTCAGTTGTAGCTACAATTGTTTTTTTTTGTTACAAGAAAAAAGCACTTTGAAAATATGAAAACCTTAAAATATATTTGTGTCATATATATATATCTAAGTAACACCACTACATAATTACGAGTATTATTTACTCATTTATTAACAAAGTGTAACAAGTTATGATTTTTCACAAAATAAATTCCAGTTTGAATTTGAAAACTAATTATACCTGTGAATAAGATTAGTCTCATCTTCTATTCAATAAAACTTAATTGTTTGGGTTATACAGGGTGGGGCAGAGAAACGGGCAATTTTAAAAACAATAATTAATTTAAAACTTTATTTAAAAATTTATAAAATATATTGTCGTAAAGTATACAAAAAAGTTTTATTTTTTGAACACGACTTCTTCAAGGTGACCTCTGCCTTTGCGCAAACAGTCCTGTAACCTTGAGCGCAAGTTACCCATCACACGACGCAGCATTTCCACTGGGTCTCTGGCAGTTTCTTCTCGAATTCTCAATTTTAATTCGGCAATGTTTTTTGGGCCATGTGCATAAACTTTGGACTTCAAGAAGCCCCACAAAAAAAAGTCACAAACCGACAAATCATGCGACCTTGCTGGCCAAGAAATGTTTCCATTCCTGGATATGATGTGATTAGGAAACAACTGGTTTACGGGCCAATAATCCCGAACAATGATATTGCACACCACACTGTTACCCTCTCACTGTGTAATGGTTTCTGATGCAGTTGGTGGGGATTTTCGTTCGACCAATAGCAGAAATTTTGTTTATTCATGAATCCTCGCTGAAATTTTCAGTGATGCTGCATGATGCCACACTGAACGTCGTGGACTCTGTTCCATAGTGGCCCTGACAGTCTCGACGTTTTCTGGCTTATGAATGTCTTTTTCTTTTTCTGGAGGCTTTTTTTTAAATGCTGAACCTGTTTCCTCGAAGTTCTTAACCCATGTTTTGATAGCATGAGCTGACGGCACAGGCTTATTACGGTTTACATTGAAATGCCGACGAAATAACCTTTGAGCAGTTACGTAATTGTTGTTGTTTTTGTGAAATGCTTCAATAGCGAACGCACGTTGTGCACCGGTCCTCCATGGTTACTAAATTCTATGAATCAGAGGCCACTACGCAGTTGTCAGCTTGCCCTCACTCCGGCAGTGCTGGGGTGGGGGAGGTTTTTAAAATCGCCCATTTCTCTGCCCCACCCTGTATATGGAAAATGTTAACTTTTTTCAAATATGAAAATTAAATGAACTTGAAAAGTTTGTCATTGTGTAATCATTAATTACCGTATCTGCCTGAATAGAAGCCGACCCCCCAAAAATTTCCACAATTTTTTGGTCAAGATGTAAATGTCGTAGATTTTATGCTGAAGTGTGCCGGGCATTCATGCATGGCTTAGAATGCAATATAATAAAGAATAATAAATTTTATTTGCCGTAAGGACAATTTTTTTTACATTGTATTGGCATCGGCATTTATTTACACAATTCGCAAAGTTAAACAGTATCCTCTTCATATTAACACCATCATTTTTAACAATTCACAGGTTTTAAATATTATCCTCTTTATATTCATTGACAGAGTAATACGCTTTATTTATAAAAAACATTTTTATCTCTCTATTAAAACAGTTTACATTTAAAATACCTTTCAGTTGTGAAAGGAGTTTATTATATGGCATTTTACCAGCATAATCAGGACATTTCTGTAATAATTGAAGCCTGTGATGTTTCATATATAGAAACTCTTTATTTCTAGTATTATATTTATGAACATTTCCTAATTTGATTTTTTGTACATTTTGTGTTCTTTCGTATAAAATACAGTAAAACCTCACATAGCTTGAATTCACAAGACGCGATTTTGCTAAGATGCGGTTTACATTTCACTACCAAACCTCACAAGGCACAGTGGTTCTCCTCGCTAAGATGCGGTTTGAAAAGTCAAAGCTAAAGTCATTCGTCAAATTTCCCCTAACCTACAAATGATAAAACTTCAAATTAAAACATTTAAAAGAAAAAACACTGAAAAGTGATTCATGTAATCATTTTACAGAAATGTTACGTCGAGAGATTCGTATGCATGCTTCTCAGTACCTTATGGCCAAATCTGTTACATCTTCACTTGAAGTTGCTGCAATGTTACCTCTTCCCCTGCGCTTTTATCTACCAGTGTCGTGTTACAATCTCGATATATCGCATGGCACTCGATAATTTCCAAGCTGAAAGAATTTTGGGGAGTAACCCGGTAGTAATCTCGCGTTCGTTCAATTAGCAGGCTTTCTCTGTGTCTTATTGTAAGTGGTTGTCTTAACCTTTTAAATATTATTCTTATCCTTAATATTTATCTTTCGTATTGAAAATGGAATGTAAACAAAAAAAGTGATTTTTCAAGCGAGAAGAAAAAGTTCAGCGCACAGCCAAAAACTTGAAATTTTAGATAAACTTAAATCAGAACATGGAAGCACAGTGCTAGGGCGGGATTATGGAGTGAATGAGTCGATTATTCGTACCATACAAAAAAATTAAGAAAAAATAAGAGCCAGTGTAAGTGCAGCAACTTCTGCAGGTGAAAAATTAAAAGAATGTCAAAACGAAATGTGCTCTTAAGCACTGGAAAAATTACTATGCGTGTGGATTGAAGAGGGCACCACTGAGTGATAAAGCATTGTGTCTTTATAAAACAGTAAGCGAACGTAATGCTGAATCATCCACTAACGTTCCCTTTAGTGCAAGTGCAGGTTGGTTTGAGAAGTTCACAAAATGCTTCAACTACCACAACGTAAAATTAGTGGGCGAATCCGTCTCTGCTGATCACCAGGCGGCCGAAAATTTCATACCAGAATTTACTAGGTTAGGTAATCAAAGAAAAAGGTTATAAACCGCAACAAATTTTTTATGCGGACAAAACCGCCCTATTTTGGAAGGGAATGCCAGAGAGAACGTACATTTCGAATGAGCGAACAGCACCCGGATTCAAGGCTTCTAAGGATTGTCTTACGCTATTGTTGTGTTCAAATGTTTTTTTGAGCTGACAACAGCTGATTGGATTATGGCCATAAGTTTTGACTTTATGGTTTATTTTTTCTTAATTCTACATCGAGAAATAAGGTTGCGTGAATTACGTACATATGTTTGACGATTTTACGGGTCAAATCCTTCAAAAAAACGGGACTTTTAACAATTTTTAACCTTACGGTTCTAGTTCCTCAGAAGATGTTAGCGCCCGACTGTCAGACTAACGAATGTAACACGATTTCTCAGGATACGATAATCTACAATGTTACATTTGCCTCAAATGTCATATACTATTTTCCTCAAAATAAGAGAAAGTACGAAGGAAATCGATTGGATCGCCAAAGGATGTAGTTTTTTTCAGGAAAACATTTTCACTTGTTGCTTTCTCTCTCTCTCTCAGGATGTTATAATGCTCGTGCGACAATGTATGAATCTTCAATGACGTTACAACAATGTATCGCATATATGTTCTCGATGGCTTGTGAAATCTAATGTGGAGTCTGAGGTGATCTAATTGTCTTCAAGGTATGTACGCATACAAAAAGATTCATTGTTACGACTTATAGAGGAACGAAATTTAGAAAAAATCGTAATGTGAGAACAAAATCAAGACTTCTTTTTCACGTCAGTTATTTGTTTTCTTAAATAGATATTGATTATCGATGGAATTTTCCACTGAACATATCAGAAGTCAATATATTTCTTATAATAAAAAAAATATGGCACAAAGTGCATCCCGTATTGATTTCATACGGGATACGGGACATTTGAGGAAAAATTGGCCGAAAAACGGGACATGTGGTCACCCTATAAGAACCTAACCTCTTATTTCCTATTAACTTAATGCTTCATATAACGTGATTTCACAAGATTTCAAGGAATGCAACTACTGCGTTATGTGAGGTTTTACTGTAGTGTTATACATATACAAAGAAGGGATAGTCATAATTTTTAGTTTTTTAAAATATTCCCTACATGATACTC
Source organism: Uropetala carovei (assembly GCA_036926305.1). Lineage (NCBI taxonomy): Eukaryota > Metazoa > Arthropoda > Insecta > Odonata > Petaluridae > Uropetala > Uropetala carovei. The sequence continues at coordinate 6,016,247 of JAXCHB010000141.1, forward strand.
TTAGTTTCACATTAGCATTTATTCTAATGGCTCTTTTTTGTAAGGTAAAAACTCTTCTATTATTTCCCTTTGATGAATTACCCCCCACAATAATACAGTATCTGGCAATACTTTCAAACACTCCATAATAAGCAGTCAATAATATGTCCAAATCACAGTACTCTGCTAAACATCTCAGCAGAAAAATAGCCATGCTAAGTCTTTTGCACACGTTATCTACCTGATACCTCCAATTTAATTGATTGTCCACTTCTATACCTAAGAAACTGGCATTGTTCACCTCAGTTACCAATTCATCACCCATTTTCATGTTGATGGTTCTTATACACTTTTTATCGCTAAATGACATAAATTGTTTTTCCTATATTTATATTTAAATTATTGTTTTCAAGCCATTGTAAAACCGAATTTGCCACGATGTACATATTTATCTCTAAGTTTTCTGTAGTAGGACTTGTTGCCAACACAGTAGCATCATCTGCATACAAAATTATATTTTTATCATTTACATCTGGAATGCAATCTACATTGTCATTTATGTATATTACGAATAACAAAGGTCCCAATACAGACCCTTGAGACACACCATATTCTATTGTTTTTAAAGATGATCTGTATGCATTACCATCATTATCTCAAATTTCCACAAACTGCTTTCTATTTTTTTAAAAAGGATTCAAACCACTGATATGCCTTACCCCTAATTCCATAGTTTTCCAATTTTTCCAATAATATATTGTGATCCACAGAATCAAATGCTTTACTTAAGTCTAAATTTATCCCAACCACATATTTCATATCATCAAGTCCTTTACTTATTATATTAATATATTCTGAAAGAGCAGTTTGCGTAGATTTGTTTTTAGTGAAGCCATGTTGGCATTTCTCCAGCATATTACATTTAACCAAAAAATTCCTTAGTCTAATTTCCACAAGTTTTTCTATCACCTTTGATATGACAGAGATTAAAGAGATTGGTCTATAACTCTCTGTTTTCTTTACTCCCTTTTTTATATAATGGAATCACTTTTACAATTTTAAGTTCCTCAGGAAAATATCCTGTCACAAATGATTTATGGATTATATCTACAAGTGGTTGATTAAAGGCATCCTCACAAAATTTCAAAATAAGGTTAGAAATCTTATCATACCCAGATGATTTTTTGTTTTTTAACATTTTTATTATACTTCTCACCTCACTTTCAATAACTGGGTTGAGGAAAAAGGTGAGATCATTATATTTTATCTTATTTTTTTTTACTTTTTGAGTCAGATTTACTTTTTGCAACAATATTTTTGGCAACAACACTGATATAGTAGTTATTAAACTCCTCCACTATTACTTGTTTATCATTAATGATGACATTGTTGCTTACTATTTTAGCAAAATTACCCATTCTATTGTTACTCTTTGGAATTTCACTATTAATAACTCCCTAAAGAGCTTTTGATTTATTTGTCGACTTTCAGTATTTGTTTATCATGGCCAGATTTAGCTTTTTTAATTAATTTCCCATTTTGACTTATGTTCATGTAATAGGTTTTTAATTACTGGATCATTTGTAACTCTGAAAAAGTAAGCTATATCTTTTAAGAATTTCTTTGGTAATCCAAGGTTTACCCTTATTTGCTTTTGATTTAACAGGAATTCTCACTTTTGGGAATACAACATCCCAATAGTAGTCCACTAATGATTTAAAAGCAGCATACTTCTCATTCACAAGATTACTATTTAACACGATCGAAGAAAAGTAGGACATGGTTTAGTTGTTGACATTTTTGAAATATTACTCCAATAATAATTCAGTGACAATAATTTTATTCATCTTCATTTTCACAAAGAACAAATATAGTAATAGCGATCTCGCCAAGACAATTTTTCATCCAAGTCTATTTCCAATGAAATTAACATTTACATTACTTTAAGAAATTGCATTTTTATAATTATACACATTCCATGTAAAGTTTTACTGTTCATTATCAGCTGAATATTGCAGTTCAAGTCGTTGCTCATACCTTCAGAGCAGATCTCTCTTTATTTACCTATATTCAAACAGTTGAGCATCAAAAGCCATCAACACATTTTGCGTAATCGTCTGCAAATCACGTGACCACTCAAATAATGTGAAAAACCCAGCCTTAAACGGTAACAAAGCACAGGTAGTGCTAAGTTCAATATTCTAGCCATTATTATTTATTCATTAATATTCATCGTAAGCCAAATATTTACTTTACGAAAAATATAGTGGTATCATGAGACATGCAACCATCTATGAGTGACTATGAGATTTAACCATAACCCAAATTTTCCTTGGACTCGCATTTAAGCTGAGGGGTGATTTTTTCACGATAGATTTTGACAAAAAACATCAGCTTGTATTCAGGCAGATATGGTACGTCAGTCTAATTTGTTGGTTATAGCTTTAATATACAGTTTTATATTTATAGCCTTTCATATTGCCTTAAGTTGTGTTATTTCTCATATTAAGTGGTGTGATTTTTTTTAGGAAATATGGCTTTTATTCCTTTGTATCTGACATATTTACTGCCCCAGAGACTGTGATGAGGTATTTACTTAAAGCATACCATATCCATAAAATTCCAATTGGAGATCAGACTACCTTCTCAAAAGCTGATGAGGTGCCGAAAGACATCAAGATATTTATGACTGGTAAATTTTCATTTTAGTTATAAGTGTTTTAATTTTAGGATAAAATTTGCTCTTCTTAGCATATTTTTTAAATGTAACATTTTAAATGAAAAACAAATGACTTGCTTACTTTGGAATGTCTTCTTCACAGCTCTTATTATTATTGAATTTATTTTGGTGTGTTGTTATTGAATTGTTATTTTAAATTTATTTATTTTACTTTATACTCCCGTGACAATTTTTGACACACACACATACATGTGTGTACACTAGGCCCTCCTATAATGCGGGGGATGCATTCTGGACAAGCACTGTGTAATGTGAATCCGCATTATGTGAACCCTGTTGTACATAGTGAACTTGGGGTTGCGGTCCATACCTTTTCATGCATCCTTATCCAGAACAAAAATTCCAAAGCTTATCTCTCTCATGCACATTCATGTAATAAGGCAGTCTTATCTGCATTAAAAACTTGCTGTGTCCTTCATCTTTCACAATAGCCTTAAACTTGTCCGGTAATTTATAAGCGGCAAAGTCATCAGCAGTAGCTGCTTTACCCTTAAGTTTGATATTATGGAGATTTTGATGCTTTCTGAACTTGTCAAACTAACCTGTACTCACTAAGAATTGCTTGACAGCCGAAGGACCTCCTTCTTCTTTCTGTAAGTGATCGTACAGCTTCAGCGCCTTTGCACGGATGGTGTTAGAGCTAATCGCCATCTTCTTTTGATTCTGATCTTCCACCCAGATAGCCAACATCTTTTCCAACAATGGGTTTCTCACTTTTGCCGTTTTCCTTGCAGCTATTAAGCATGACTGAGCCACAGAACTTCTAATTTTTTCTGCGTTTTTAGATGCATTTTACTTCCAGCAGAAACGCCTATTTGCATCGGTTTGTATGTCCGCCCGCATGTTCGTTCCCGGCTTCTACCAAACGACTTTTCATGAATTTGACATTAAGGACTTACAATAAATTATAAGAAAATCACATAAATGAATCACTAGAGAAGTAGAGTATTTCTTTTCCTATACATTCTTATCATAGGTGTAGCAGTTATCAAGAAAATCAAACGAGAATGTCTTAATTTGAGTTGAACTTAAAAAATTTCTTGCATGGTTACTTCTTCATTGTTGGTAACATAAACGATCTCAAAAACAAGCATTTAATTTCCTTACATGTGCATGCAATATTTTTAAAGGAAGAAAATGGATTATTTATGATGAAGAAAAGAACTTTAAAACGCTATTTCTCTTACGTACAGCTATATCATTTCTTTCTAATACTCCATTGCACGAAACGCTCCCATTTGTGATATGCTGTACACTTTCCTAACTTGTTCTTTACTGTGCAGATGCTGGACTCGTTCACATTATATAAATGCCCAAGTGACGCAGCTGTCCCTCCACTGTCAAGTCATTGAATAATATCAAACTTTGATTTGAGTTAGTTTAGTCCTGGATTTCTTCATGGAGTTAGCCATAATATGTATTAAATATTAAAAAGAAATGAAGATACAAATGCATGAATAATAATAAAAGGAAGAAAACTTAAAAGGTAAGAAGAGTAAGAGCCCTCCAGCTCTTCTCATCCTTGCTCAGCCATCGGGACTTTTACATCCCAAGTCCAAGCAAACTGCATTGATATGAACTGTAACCCGTGTTGTATGAATTTTTGGTAGTAAAAAACAAACTGTGCTGTAGCAAATCCACATTATAAGAACCCGTGTTATAGGAGGCCAGGTGTATATGTCACTTTTCATTAATTGCCTTAATGCTGTTTTCTGTCATTTTATGAGACTCCTTAAGGGAAGAGGATTGGTTTTTATACATTCTTTCTTAAAAGTGTTCAAATTTTAAAATTAATCATCTCTTAATTAACTTCATAATTGATTTAAAATAACTAAGGTATAATCCTGGTTATGTGATTGTGATTGATCTATAATCTTCTTATAACAAAAATGTACTGTTTTATGATATTTTCATTGTTTTATTGATTTACTTTTCTTTTCTGTTTATTTTTGTCATCTAAAGAGGATAAAAAGTTTACAAGCTGGAAGTCAATGTATTCTGCTGGTAGTTCGTCAAAATCAACAGATTTAAGAAAAAGTGTTTTATTAACATCATCAATTGATGAAGCAAGTGTGAAGGAATGCATGTCCAGGTAAAATTATTTTTTATAGAGTAGTTTGTTATCTATTGATATAACAATTCTGTCTCTCTTGAAGTATTGCATGCTTTTACTAATAATATTTAAATTAAAACAAAGTACAGGCGACTCCCGAGATTCGACAGTTCGAGATTCAACAAATTCGAGATTTCGACGCAGCCGATCGATTTGGGAACTAATTTACGCAAAGTAATTTTCGTCCCGACCAACCATGTGAGGTTTAGTTTCAGTGTAGACATAATAGTTATTTCTGCTTTAATTGTTTGAATTTGTGCTGATTTCACTCTTTTTTCTGTTAATCTTTTATTTTAATTTATTTATAGTATTGATTTATTTTAAATTTATCACTTTACATGATATCTAAAAGGAAATGTAATAGTGATAATGCAAGTGAATCAAATAATAGTGTTGTTCAACTATTAGCACTTATGTGAAACAGAAGGAGAAAATTCTAGAACATGTGATAAATTCATGTAATCTGATGGCTGGTTTGACAGATTTAAGAGAAGGACAGGTTTGCGTAACCTTAAATTAACTGGCTAAGCTGCAAGCTATTTTGTGCTTTTTAATAACTTTTATATTAATTTTACTGCGATATATAGTTGTATGTATAGATAGAAGTATGCAGGGATGTGATGCAGACGACAGCCTGGTCCGGCTCGCGTGAGTCGTTTGTAACAAATGACTCGTGCGAGCCGAGATGCAGGAACGTATCTCCCGATTATTACATGCAAGTCTATGGAAAAACGGCGTTCGACATTCGACAATTTGAGATTCGACCATGTTTTCAGGAATGCATCCCTGTCGAATCTCGGGATTCGCCTGTATTACAAGATTCAGTTTTTAATTTTTTATTTGTAGAATCTTAGTTTTTTGTATTTCAAGTTTTTTAGGGTTGCCTATTTTTAATACCGTATTCACTTGCACAATTGCCTCCATCATGTAATTGCCCTACCTGAATTGTGAGAAAGAAATAAAAGGTCATGTTTTTGGACTGCATAATTTCCTCTATTTCTTAGATAAGATGTTTCTTTTGACGGTATGCCAAATATATTTTTATCCTTAAAAACAATAACCTTGCTCTTTACATGGAGAAAGGGCATTTAACTCCCCAGACCACTCCTGGTTGATGGGTTCATGGAGGGGTGTTGAATTTTAACTTCAGTCGGAGGGAGCGGGCATAGGACTGTGTCCACTAGGAGGCAGAAGTGGTCGAACTTCGGAGTGGGGGAGAAAGAGTCCCAGGGAGAGCAATTTACGTTCTGGGGGACTGAGGTCATGCATTGAAAGATTAACTATGTCCTCTAGGTCTGGGTTGTGTCGAGAGTGGGGAGGCAGTTTTGAGCGAAGTTTTAGTTTAGGGTCACCGCACCACGGTTTGGGTTTTGCTATGCATTGAGGGGGAGGGGTGGGAAGTCCGAAAAGATCGGCTAAGCTGGGCTTCTGTCTGAGCAGGGATGGCAGAGGGCGTGGTTTATTACCCTGGACGGGAGGGGTAAAGGGTAGTGAGAGACCCATCTGGAAGTGTTTGACGCAGAGGGAAGAAAGTTTCCTCATCAGCCGGGTCTTCTGGCTTTCTTTTTGTGAGGCAGCGTCTTTATGCACACTTAGAATGTGTTCCCGTGAGGCCAGAGATGATTTTTTGATTTTGTCTTCCAGGGATATGGCGGTATTCTGATGAAAGACAGCAAGGGATTCATATTCCTGGAGGACAGACCGGATGAGGGAAATGGAAAAATTGTGCTGTAGGGCGGCAATATTGGGTCGAATCTGGGGGGGAAGTCCTGTTAAGGGGATTTTGATGGTTAGGCCATTCGGTGTGATCCCGAGTGCTAGACACGACTTAAGAAGCTAATTTGACAAGTGAGAGAGGTGAATTTTTGTAGGTGGTGGTGTATGAGGAGTAAGTCTTGCATTGTTAGACGATGTAAGGGGTTGAGAGATTGGAAAGAGAATAGAACAGAGTTGTCGAGAGTGGATAGATTGAAGAGAAAAGTGGTAAGGAGTAATGTGGTAAAACGATAAGGAAATAAGAGGAGATATATAAGATTGCAACTAGTAGTTGAGAGGGATAGGAGGGAGCCAGTGGACACTTAACTTGGTGTTGTGGACATCCATGGCGATAGAGGAAGGCTTTTTCTTGGAGCTTTCGGGCATCCGCCCTTCTTCGGCACAAGAGTATAACTAAAACTAAAACTAAATGTCTCACTGGGGGTAGAGGGGATGGGAAGAGGATGGAGTTCATGGAAAGGAGGGTAGGGTATATTGGGTGGGGGTGTCAGCGAAGGTTTAAACTGGGAAAGGAAAGAGAGTGGAGGATTTCAATGTGAGCGAGTATATATATATATACTTACTGTCTTCAGCACCCCCAGCGGCACTCCAATCTAGGTATATGTCCACTGGGCTTCCTCCAACACCTTGTTGCCACTTTTATTATTACCTTTCCTATCCTTGAAGCATTTATATATACAGGCGACTCCCAAGTTTCGAAGGGGATGCGTTCCTGAAAACGTGGTTGAGTCTCGAATTGTCGAATGTTGAACTCCGTTTTTCCATATACTTGCATGTTATAATCGGGGGATACGTTCCCGCATCTCGTTCTATAAAGATAAAATAACATTACTAATATGTTAATACAACAATATTAAATTATGAATAAATTATATAATAAATATTTTAAATGTATAACTTATTTTTTGCACTAAAAAGGAAAAAATAAACTTGTTTCGAACTTCAAAGATGGATGTATGCAATATGTTGTGCAGACGGCCTGGTCTGGATCGCAAAAGTCGTTTGTAACAAACGACTCGCGCGAGCTGGATAACATACCTGCATACATCTATCTATACATACAACTATTTATAGCAGCGAAATTTATATAAAAGTTATTTAAAAAGCACAAAATAACTTAAGAATAAAGAAACAATAAAATTAAAAATATTTTCATACCGTAAATCTTTTTCAACTGCGCTTACTGGACTTGGTTTATTAATTGAGAAGTTGGAAGATTTTAGTTGGAAGAAGAGGAGCTATTGGGTTCGGAACTGGATGGGCTATTGACTGGCGAATTGGACAGGCTAGTCCTTGCTGCAGATGTTGAAGCAGCTTCTGCTGGCTGTGGTCTTTCAACCTTCTGAAAGAATTTATACAGCTTTGGTTGAATTTTATCCATCTTCTTTTGTTCATAAAGGACCCTGTAGCAGGCTACGTCCTTAAGAACAGCACTTTGCACCAATGAGCTCCTCTCAGTATTCGGATCTTTTTCGTCAATCCAGACTCTGGAAGATCTCACTAAGGTCTTTTAAAGACAAGTCCATAGGTTTAGTTGGAGAAACCATAATGTCATCTTCGCCATCTTCCTTGGTCTCAATGGAATGTTGCAATTCGATGAGGTCTTTATTGGTCATCTTCTCTGCATGAGATGAAATTAGCTCATCGACATCTGCCTCATCCATTTCTAAGTTGCATGCCCAGTGCAACAACTTCTCTGGTGATCTGCTCAGGGGTCTCTTCAAATCCTTTAAAATTAATGACAAACTGTGGGCAGAGCTGATTCCATGACCCATTCATGGTTGACTGCTTGACCTCAGCCCAAGAATCTCCAATGTTGTTAACTGCATTCCAGATGTTGTAGCCTCTCCAGAAGTCCCTTAGAGTTGGACTACCTTCCGTATCAGTTGCTGCGATTGCCTGCTGCATTGTGCAACGAGCATAATACCACTTGAAGGTTGCAATGACCATTTGGTCCATAGGCTGGAGCAATGAGGTGGTGTTTGGAGGAAGAAACAATACTTTTACATTGGGATTCATGTCATCTAAATTCTGGGGATGTCTAGGTGCATTGTCCAAAATTAACAGAACTTTAAATGGCAGATTGTTATCCTTACAATATTTTTTCACTGATGGCACAAAATAAAAATCAAACCAGTCTCTGAAAACAGATCCAGTCGACTTCCATATGACAGGCATCATACTTTTTGTCTTCCCCTTAAAAGCTCTTGGATTTTCGGAGGTGTACACTAACAGGGGCTTAAGCTTAAAGTCTCCTGCTACATTGCCACCATGCAGCAGGGTCAACCTATCCTTTGCTGGCTTAAATCCTCTGGCATTTTCTTCCAAAATAATCCTGTTTCGTCACAATTAAAAACGCGATGAGAACAATAGCCATCCTCTTCAATCAATGCATACAATTCATCAGGATAACTTGAGGCAGCATCAGTATTTGCACTTGCGGCCTCGCCAGTTAATTTAAGGTTATGCAAACCTGTCCTCTTTAAATCTGTCAAACCATCCATGACTTGCACTAAATGGAGGCGCATCAACAGAAATTACATCTATCCTTTCCTTCAAATCATCATACAGATCCTTAGCCTTTGTTCTAATCATGACCTCACTAATAGGAATGTTTCTGACACTGATCATACCCAAAGTTTTAAAAGTTTTTCCATTTTAGGAATCACAACACCGCGCCTAGTACTGTTTATTGTTGTTATCAAATTACGTGAATTTATCACATCATCTAGAATTTTCTCCTTCTGTTTCACATAAGTGCTAATAGTTGAACGACACATTCCCATTGATCATGGGATTTCAGTTTGGCTTTCACCTTTCTCAACACGCTTTAAAATTTCTAATTTCAATTCATAACTATGAGTCTTATGCACTCTTTTATTTGATTCACTTACATTATCACTATTACGTTTCCTTTTAGGTGCCATGTCAAGTGATACATTTATAAATAAATCAATAAAATAAATAAATTTAAATAAAAGATTAATAGAAAAAAGTGAAATCAGCACAAATTCAAACAATTAGAGCAGATATAACTATGTCTACCCTAAAACTAAACCTTGCATGGTTGGTCGGGACCAATTACTCCGAGAAAATTACTCCGCATAAAGTAGTACCCAATTCGATCGGCTGTGTCGAAATCTCGAATTTGTCAAATCTCTAATGGTCGAAACTCAGGAGTCGCCTGTATATATATATATAAAGTTGTATATATTATTTTTTTCTACAACTCGTGTTTGAAATAAATTTTCATATGAGGAATATTTCAAGAGATATTCAATTTTCTTCTAAATTGATGGTTAGTGGGTAGCTCATGCACGTGGTAGTGATGGCAAAGATGAATTTACAAAACAATTGAATCGCTAGCGCTGAAGAGTTTAAGTTGAACTGTTCCTATCACCGTATTTATTTGATTTTAGTTGACAACTTATGTAGGAGAGAGTCATGTGTTGGACACATCAATTTCTTTGGTATGAAAAAATCATTGAAAAAGTGAGGCAACTATGCAAGTAAATATGATACCCTGTTTTTTATGAATCTACAGTCGTATATTAATACCATATATTGCAGCATATAAGTAGATCTTTAACCCCACAAGCCTGCAGGACATATAATGAAATCCCACCTGTGAGGTAGAAGAAAATTTTTGTAAACTGACGATGCAAGCGCAAAAGTTGCAAAAGTTATATAAAAGCTCATAAATTTTCACCTTTTTATCGGATTTTTATGAAATTCGTTGAGGATTTACACAAAACATGATATTTTAAAACTAACTTTTATACTATCATGCTTTTAAGTATTAACTCTTTGCTGGAGAGAAGTTATTGCACACCGATCGCTTACTTATCCAGTGCATGCCCGCGCTTTCATTTATTCAACAATATTTTGAAAACTATAGAAGTTATTGACATGGAATGTTCTTCAAATATATATTTAAAATATTCTGAACATTTCATTTGCTGAATCTACCCCTCTAAAAATTGGGAAAAAGTTTCCCGCAGGTCAACTTTTTCATGTCTCGACTGAAAATTTGAGATAAATGTTACGATTGTTATTTTTTAATGGCAGTTCCTAATTCTTATTTATTTTTAAGTTACTTTGTCATTATTCAGAATCATTACAGAAGGCACAAAAAATTGTCCCTTTTTATTAAACAGAAGCCAAAATATAACGTATGTATAAGGAAGGAAGATATACAGAAAATTAAAAAAAACTATCAAGAATATTTTTTAACTTTAAAGGTATTTCTCCATTTTTCAGAATGTTTATAGATGCATAATCAGATTCAGCATGAAATTTACTCTAAGAAAACTATTATAACTTCAATCTATTGTCCATAATGATTTTTTAGTGGCATTTACTCTTATGCTGTTATAACACTCACAGTGTAGTCTCAATTTGCCTCTTCCTTGCTCTCTTACAAAAGCGAACACTGTCTTTTTACAGGTTGATCTGCTCAAGGTATTTAGCCCAAAATTTCTTAGAAGGAGATCTCTTAGCAATCTTTCTGTATACAGATGTTTACATGGGATGTGCAGAGAAGACTCCTATTCTGTCTTACATACACTATATTGTTCCCATAAACAGCTAGGCTTTGGAGACAAGTGTAGGGTCGGAAAAGTGACATCGAGCATCTCATAAACATTGCCCGAAAAAAGGTTTATCTCAGCATTGTTATTATAGAACCATGAAAAGGGTCTTAACTTAAAAATTCTGCTTTGTGTGGTAAGCCTTGAAACAATCAGGGCAGAGTCTAACATCAGAAAAGTGAAATTTTCCCTTTTTCAACAGAATTTTCCATATTCTCCCACACAAAGTCTTTGTACAATCCTCCTCTTCATCACTGTCAGTTTGTTGTCTCAGTGTCTATTTCAGAACAATCATGAATATCATTATCACTATCTCTACTAAGATTATTTTTGGAATCGCTTACGATTAACTCTTTTGTCACTTCATCATCCACTAATGCCGGCCTTTCCTACTGGTGGATGCCATTATGACAAAGAGTGATATATAAAAATTTGCACTTAAAGTCACTGTAACTGATGCAAAAAATGAACCTGGAAAAAATTCCTCACACGACTAACCACAGCGAACACAGAAAAAAGTATGCTCTGTTTACAGTAAATGCGTTTGCATGACTAACTCAATAGCTAATAGAAGCGAGCAATGTCTTCTATTCCCTTACTTCAAGATATTGAGTCTTAGGTCTCTTTGAAGTGGCCTTTCTCATTCTTCTTTTTGTGACCAGACCTATTTCAATATACACTGACACATAAATCCAAACTCTTGGTCCACAAACCTAAAGAAAATGCACAAGCCAAAGCATTCTTTATTCTATTCTTTTGACTAAAAAAGGTTCTTTGCTCAAAGATAGGAATAGCCTCAGCATTTCTTTTCGATTTTTCCAAAGGAAGGTATAGTACAGTGCACATGGCAAAAGAAAATGTATTCACAAAATTTTAAATCGTTAGAAAAAATAAGAAATACAATAAAACTTGATGAATAAAATGTAATTATTAAGGCCAAAACTTCCTCTTTTAAAATATATCAAGGTTTTTAAGATCAAAGAAATTTTAGCGTGGCAATAAATAAAGAAAGCTAGTGATGATGCTGGACGTATATATACCATATTTGTCAGACCATAAGATGCACTTTTTTTCCTGTAAAATACAATACTATTGGCTTAGATTTGATATACAAGGGCCAAGCGTATATAGCCATGTAGGAAGGTTATCCTTGCGTCCATGGAGGTATGAAGGTAGTGTACCTTCATACCTCCAATGCTTGACACTTACTTTATTGACAAATGATTTTTAACCTTTCGACTTCATCCTTTTCGAGTTTGTCCAATTCCAAGATCGCTTCACCTGAACGTGACCATTATCTCGATAACAAAGCAATTGAAGCATGAAACTACCCAGATGGCGCTGATTGTTCTGTTGGGGCAGCAGAAAGACATTTTGGTGCCATTTAGTTAAATATCTTGTAACTTTGTGCATCAAAAGTGAATAAAATATTTTTCCCAAAATTTTTAATTAAAAATGTTGGTGCGTCTTATGGTCCGGTGTGCCTTATGATCCAGCAAATACGATATATGTCGGATGGCAGAATATGGATTTTTTGTTCAACGTATATATACGTTGGACAGCATTGAGGGGTTAAGCAAAAAAAAATCTATGAAAAACTAGGTTCGACATATATACCAAGTATAATATACAAACCTTGAATTCTGGGATATACAGAATAGTACAGGCATCCCTTCATTTACATGAGGAATGCATTTGTAAATGGCAGTACATGATTAGATATGATGCAAATTATGCTTAATGATCTATATGAATAAAAGTTGCATAATAAAACTGGAAATTTGTTCTAAACCACTAGACTGTTGTCCCTAGACCAGGGCTGCACAAACTTTTCACAACATGATGGTTTATACAGTAAAACAAACTCCCTTAGAATGAAGAACTGCATATAACAAAAATTATCACCGATCCTGAAAAATTCACTAATAAAACTATATAGAAAACCTCTATAGCACGAACCTCTGATAATTACGAAACCTCCCAATTATAAAATAAAAATATTACATTAATGCACTTACGTAAATATTTTTACAAATTAGAATAACGCAACAATATTTTTCAGGCCTGACTATGAGAGAAAACATGAGGAAAAGGCGATTCATTCCACATACAGAAAACTTCGCGAAACTCCACCAATAATAAATGATGCGTAAAACACAAAGCTTAACACATTGAAGCCGATTATCATCAATAGATGACGCTCAGACTTTTGCCGAGATCCGAGCACTATCAATAGATGACGGGCAACTACGCAGTTCCACTTCAGCTTTCAAACTCTCGTCCCCTCCCATTTCTGCAGATATAACTCTTGAACCTTCACAGCGGTCACATTTGAGGCCTGCCTTTCATGTGCTATCCGTCATTTCTTGGTCCGATTTTTATTTTTTTGTAACAGTGGCATTTTTTAATAGGCGTTTCTGTCGAGGTGTTTTTCTAACTTTTGCTATGTTGTTTTAATATTCTCTTTTTTGTTGATAAAAGCTTTTAATATTTTCTTTAATTTCTAATTTCGGTGATGTTAATAAATTCTCTTGTACAAAAAATTCAGTTATAATAAAATGACCTTGTACGAATACAGATTGTCCATCATAGACGCCCTTGCAAAGGAAACTACTCGGCAGAATTAGTCCGTATTATGGAGACCCTCTATAATATCAATAGATTCAGATTTTCCAAAATACTGTGAAAAAAGAAATGATAAAAGGGTCCAAAAGAGGTGTAGGCAATGTTCAAAAAACAAAAGAAAAAGTGCGAATTTCGACAAAAAACGGTTACTTTTCAACAAAAAAATAATTTGCATTCGATTAGGATAAGTAGACTACTAAGAAGGAATATCACAGAAAAAAAAATCCTCGGATTTCAGAAATTCTCGGAAAATACTATTCGGGCTGAAAGTGTTAAGCATTTGAACTACGTCAAACCTGAGCAAATACCCCAGTGATCCTGAGTAGGATGGGTAAAGAGTTAAGTCTTTCCCCTTGGAACTTCCCTGTCGTCAAAAAGAAAGCTCCTGAACGGTGATACCAGCTTATATAATTTTTGTCTTCTTATGGGGCAAAACAGCCCCAGAGTGGGGATTATATCAATATCAGATTTCTTTCATTGTTCGTAGTTTAATATTAATGGCATTAAAATATAAGACTCTGATTCCCATTAAAAGCATGCCCATATAAAAGCATTGAGCTCGTTGCCGCAACAGCCGATTGGTGGGACCCAGAAAAATTGCCACTTTTTCTGATAAAAACTATAAATTTACAATAATTTTTCTCTGATTTGAATTTTGTCTTCAAAAATAAGAAACTACAATTTCTATACATTCCCATAGTTTGTCCCGAATTCGAATCTTGATAGGAAATAATTTTAAAAAGCAAATATAAAAACCACTACATCGATTTATGTACTTTTCTTATGGGCAATAATGGGGCCAAAATAACCCCTCAGAATTGGAATTCAACAATTTTGGATTTTTTCCTTCGGTTGTGACCAAAAACCTATAATAGTGTCAAATTTCAAGTTTCTAGCTCATCTGGAAGTGCCTCATAATTTTGAATCCTCCTATATACATATATCATGTGTAAGAAGCATCAGTATATTATACTTGTAGGTATAATCATATGAACTCAAGTACGTAGATCTTGCACAAATCAGAGGGTCCCAGTAATTGAATGTGGCTAATCATCCAGTGAAGATGATTGCCATATTGAATCAGCTCCTTCAGAATTTGCATTTTATTTAGGATTAAAATTATAATTTTTAGGGACATTTTTACCCCTTTATTCAGAATAGGCTGAAATGCTTCCAGAATGCAAGCACTATCTGCTAGTATGGAGAAAGTAAAAAGTTATCAGAAAAGTTATCAGAAAACTAAATGAGTGTAATGGTCAATTACGTTTGTGGGAAAAATTTTTTTCTCACTTCTTACTGAAATGTGGCCAGCCTCCCAACTCAAAAAGCCGTGCATTCAGCATTGCCACCCAACATGCTTATGTGTGGGTCTATGTAATACATTCTTCAAAGTCAACTTGCCTTATAATGACCCTAAACGAAAATCAAATTTGCAAGATAAAATCTGCACGGGCATCTCTGCCAGAGAAATCGTAGCTAACGAAAATAGTTAAAAGTACTCCAAGTAGTGTATACGAGGTGCTACCCAAAAGTTCCCGAAATGTATCTGAAAAACAAGTAGACTTGTCCAAAGTCCTAATTGTTACCGTCCCCTTCAAAGTAGTCCCCTTGGGAGCATACACAACGATCCCTACGTTTCTGCCAAGATCTGAAGCTGTCCTGGAAGTCCTTTTGAGTCAGCTTCTTCAGCACCTCCTGCGATTCAGCCTGGATCTCCTCTATGGTGTCAAATCTTCGCCCCTTCAACTTGATTTTCATCTTGGGGAAGAGGAAGAAGTCACAGGGGGCTAAATCAGGCGAGTGAGGGGGGTGGGGGACGGCCACCATGTTTTTGGAGGCCAAAAACTGCTGCACAGCCAGAGCGGTGTGTGCAGGCGCATTGTCGTGATGGAGCACCCAGTTGTTCCTGCACCATTTCTCTGGCCGCTTTTGCCTCATGTCCTCCCTAAGCAGCCTCAGGACGTCGCAGTAGAACTTTGCATTGACGGTCTGACCTGGAGGAACAAATTCCTTGTGGATAATACGGTCAATGTCGAAAAAGCAGATCAGCATTGACTTAACATTGCTTTTGACTTGCTGGGCTTTCTTCGGTCGGGGTGAAGATGGACTCTTCCACTGAGACGATTGCTGTTTTGTTTCAGGGTCCTACCCATAAACCCAACTTTCGTCACCAGTTACGACCTTAGAAAGGAAGTCTGGGTCATTTCTGACCTGCTCCTGAAGTTCCATGCAGACTTCCAGCCAATGTTGCTTCTGGTCGTCAGACAGCAGCCTTGGCAAGAATTTTGCAGCAATCCGCCTCATGTTGAGTTCGTCTGACAAAATACGCTGGCATGTCCTGTATGACTGTCCCACAATGTTGCAAACGTCATGGATCGTTCGCCTATGGTCCTCGAGGATAGCCTCATGCACTTTTTCAACATTTTCCGGCATTGTGCCGGTTGAAGGTTGTCCAGAACGTGTGTCATCATCAACTGACGTTCGGCCATTTTTAAACCGGTTAAACCAGTCGTAGGTTTGTGTCTGACCCAAAGCGTCAACACCAAATGCTTGTTTAAGCATTTTGTGAGTTTCTGCCACACTCTTGCCACGTTTGAAGAAAAACTTGATGCACAGACGCTGCTCCTTCACGTCCACCATTTCAACGAAAAAAAATCACGAAACGACACAAACGCGATGTTATAAAAACGAGTAGAACAAATAATGCGTGCACTCAGCATGAAGCCACGTCGCACACTGGTTCACAAAGGATACATGCAGCGCTACCGAGCTCCACTAGTCCGTACTACAACTGGTTCCCGCACGCCGTTCAACGTTCGGGAACTTTTGGGAAGCACCTTGTATAAGAAAGAAAACAAATGAAAGGTACATGCCGCAGTGACATCTGATAAGTAAGACCTTGTATTGTCAACATCCCATTTTTTACTTTCTCATACGAAGTATATTGAGAAAGTATTGTTATCGCGAAAAAATTCGACCTCGAGATTTTTACGGAAATGTACGTTTTAGGTGTCGCTGAATCGGAAAAACTGGTTTTTGCAATGCCGTCTGTCTGTTACTGGCTCTGGAGCCTAAATGGTTGAGCGAAGATGAATGAAATCTCGTACTTCAGCATTTTATCATACTGAGCAGAGTATATATAGAAATGGTTGACATTGCTCTGTAATTAAGAGTAGTTTATTCTCCGCATTTTTAATAACAATTCGATTTTCTCAAAAACGGCTCGTTTTTGATCAAATTTCATACAGTTACTTGAGTTTACGTCTTCGATAATACTATATAGTTCATATTTCTCAAAAAATGAATATAAGGCTAGTTTATTCTAGGTCACTTTAACAATAATTCGATTTTCTCAAAAATAGCTCAAACGATTTTGATCAAATTTCGTACAGTTACACGAGTATACATCTATAATAATACTGCCTATTTCATTTTTCTTAATGAATGAATATAAGACTAGTTTATTCTGGGCAACTTTAACAAAAATTGGATTTTTTCTAAAAACAGGCTCATACGATTTTCATTTTCTATAGATAAGTAGACGAAGCATTAGTATATGAGAAAGTTTGTACAATGTATGTTGTAACGATTTTTTCAGATTAGCTGCAATAAAGATAACATCCAGAAACTATGGGAGAGAGAACATTTTTTGTGCAAATTGGATTGTTTAACAATATTTAATTTAATTGTAATTTATCTACAAGTGCTAATTAGACATACTAAATGTAGAATAAGTTATGGACTTCTTTTGTATAACCAAAAAAATGTGGCAATTGACCAACAGGTAAAAGGAGCACTATAGCAAAACCGCACTAAGTGAAGCACGCTATAGCAGGGGATGCATTACAACCCATGCCTTGCTTTCTTCCTCTGTGCATGTATGTAGTTCTCACTTGCTTATGGCAACCGCTAACATAAACTTTCAGCATAACAAAATTATTTTTTTTAGTGATTTGTGGGACTGCTTACATAAGTGCGGGTTTATGTAAGTCAAGGCTTACATAACATGAGGAGTGCCTGTATATGGCTAAACTTGCATTTTCAAACTGAAAAATCATGGTTGACTTACACTCTGCAATAGGCAGCACTTGTTTCTATGCATTTATTTGACCTTAGTAGATGCTGTAAATTTCATGTACTGATAGGTGTTGCTTTTTCACATCTTTTTCTGTTTAGATGATGTTAAGAATGATTATGTATATCTTTTCTGTATAAGTATTAGACATTATGTATTTTTCCAGAATTTTAGAACTAAAAGAAGAATTGAAGAAAATACAAGATGAGATTAGTTCAATACAGTCACAAGAGAAAAGACATGAAGAAAATTTGGGTGCTATCAGAGATAGTAGGTTAAAATTAATGAAACAACTTGCTATTATTGAAAATATTAAATCTCGGATAAACGATTTTAAGAAAAATGAAGCAGAAATCATTGAAAATAAACTTAGTGAAAAGGAACGGCATCAGAAGTTAGAAAAATCTAATCAGGTAAGTGTCCTTATTTACTTGTATATTATGCATTCATATTAGCATTTAAGGTTAACTCTGTCACAAAATTTTAATAGTGTCAAGGAAAGTTAAAATTTTAGAATGAGAATTCAGTTTTTGGTTGACCACAGAAATAATCATATTCATGTATTTTTATTTTAGTGTAGTTTCAGAATTAACTTTATTGGATTAGAATGAAATTCCCACAAAGACAACTAACTAAGCTCTTCTATTTATGTAATTGTCTAATATTTGCTTTACTTTTAAATTTATTGCCATTAACAAATTAATTACATGTTCACTCAAGTTGACTGAAACATAATGTGCCAAAGATGCTTGTGTGTACATGTTCAGTCAGTATTACAAATTTAACAAAAAAGTTATAATTAAAAATAAATAGCATATACCATAATGGCTCAAATATAAGCCCAACTTTTTCCCAAAAGATGACATGAAAAAATCACACTTAAATTCGTGCCCGAAAAAAACTTTGTTTCCTCTCAAGTGTTGCATGAATGCATTAAGGTGTTCATAGGTGGCATACAATTAGTATGTATAATTGCTTTTTGGAAAAGACTCCAGTTTTTACTGGCTTGAAATACTATATCTATATCTACAGTTCACCCTGCAAGCCACTGCAATGGTGTGTGGCAGGGGGTGCAATAGCACCAAGGGAAAGCGCATAATAGTGAATAGTATCACTCTATGTCGGCTGATTTCTTTTCGTAACTTATGTTCTGCTCATCTATCATTCTAGGGAAAAACGAGCCTTTATACCTCTCAGTCCTACAGGCTATCTCTCTTATTTTACGAGGATGGTCCATTCTACCAATATAATTTGGCGCTCTTATTATTTCTTCAACATTGCTGGAGAATATATGCGTTCTAAATCTTTCAAGAAGTTTTAACCTAGAGCGTGATCGGTGCTCAGTTAGTGATTCCCATCCTAAGTCCTGTATCAAGGCTGTAACACTTTTATTTCTATCGTAACAATTTTTGACGAATCTAGAGGCTTTTCGCTGCACTCTTTCTAACTCTGAGATTGATCCTTTCTCGTACGGATCCCATATGCTCGATGCATACTCTTAATAGCGGTCTAACTAACGACAAGTAACATGTATCTTTGACTTTTTCCTCACTTTTACCTACTATGCATTTGATGAATCCTAGTTTCTGTTTAGCCTTCCTGCATATATTTCGTATGTGCATATCCCATGAGAGGTTGCTTGTTAAAGTAACGCCTAAGTATTTGACGGAATCGGCTAGTTTTAGCTGGACGCCTTCAACAGTGTAATTCGTCGCGTCGATGTTTTTGTTTCCCCAGAATCTCATAAAGGAACACTTTCCTAAGTTCAATTCTAACTGCCACTCTTTACACCACTCGAGAATTGCATTTAAGTCGTCAGATAGTAATAATTGATCATTAGGACTGTTAATCTCTCTGTAAACTACTGTATCATCTGCGAATAACTTGATTTTACTTTTAATAACCTTATCTAAGTCGTTTATATATAAAAGGAATAGTAGGGGGCCGATTACACTTCCCTGTGGAATGCCTGAGGCTACGCTGACCGAATCTGATTGAAATCCATCTATAACTACTATTTGTTCACGCTCATTAAGAAAGTCCTTGATCCACTCGATTATCTTTCGATTAATTCCATAGTCATTTAATTTCTTCACTAACTTACTGTGCGGAACTTTATCGAAAGCCTTCTTGAATTCGAGGAAAACTGCATCTAACTGAGTCTTACGGTCTCCTGATCTTAGTATATCGTGAACGAATAGAGTGAGTTGTGTTTCACAAGATCTCGTCTTCCTGAAGCCATGCTGATATTTACTTAGCAATTCCTGACTATCTAAGAAGTCCATCATGGAGTTAACGACAATGTGCTCGAGAACCTTGCAAGATAGGGAGGTAAGTGAAATTGGCCTGTAATTTTCTCTGTCGTCTTTTTTCCCACCTTTGTGTAACGGCGTTATAAAGGCTAATTTCCATTCCTTAGGTACAATGGCATGACTAAGTGACTTACTGAAAACTATTTTGAGATCAGGTGCTATTTACAGTGCTAACTCTTTGAATACTCTAGCTGGTATCTCTTCTGGACCCGGAGATTTATTTGACTTGATATTTTTAAGCTGTTGAGCTATCCCTTTCGCTAATATGACTATATCGTTCATTTTTTTCTTGCCTGGTTCGGGTGCCACGACCTTCACTCTCACGTCCTTGGTAGTAAATATGCTCTGAAAAAATAAGTTTAACAAATTTCCTTTATCTGTGCTATTGCTAACTACCTCTCCTTTGTCATTTATTAACGGGGCTACGGTTGGGCGTTGACCTTGAACTTCTCTAACATATGAGCAAAAGCATTTGGGATTTTCACTTAGATGTTCACTAAGAGTTTTTCTTGAAGTCCGTTAGTGCTTTGCGCATAATCTTTTTGGTCTTACAAGGAGAGTAGGGAGGCTAATACCCTCGGATTTTGTTCAAATTTCACATGCTGATAGCTGATGTGTTCCAATTTAACATGTAACTTGCCATTTGTGTGAATAGGCCTTGATTGTCGAAATATCACAGTTTGAAATTTTTGGAATTTCGGCCGATTTCAGCATTCGTGTTAAGACTCATGAAAGTCATCGCAGTATGACAAGCTGGGCGTAGCTGAAGTGGTAAGGCATTGGGCTAGTAACCCGAGACATCCGGGGTTCGAGTCCCCATTGTGGAATTTTTTTGATTTTTATCTTTTTTAATGCTGAAAAAATGTACAATTCCCACTATTAATTTATTACGACTGTAAAAATTTTAATTGTACTATTTTTCTCGATAATAAGAATAAATATTTTTTTATCTTATATTTGCAATTCAGCAATCTTCTTAAATAAATTCTAACACTTTTTATTGCTACAAAATAATTTACATAATTATTTTGTATTATACATCAATACCTTATAAGTTAATTATTCAGATTATTCTTTTGAAAAAATCTGTCATGCGTGCCGGCAAAGTGGGGGATGAAAATTGTCATAAAAACAAACAAAGTACAAATGCTTCTGGCACCAGGAACACACAACAAACGCAATATTTTCGCATTCACATTTCCTCTTACACAGGATATCGGGGAAACAAACCTCATTTACGTTCATAAAAACACTCCTTGTTGTTGTTAATTTTGACGCAAACCACGCATATTTAGTCATGTCTTTGAAAATGGGTGCACAACTATTGGTGAATGATGGAGTGAATTTTCAATGCGTCATCTGACGATTCTCTCACAATAAATACGTACTGTTTTGCAGGTGCTTTATGAAATTTTTGATTTGCCTGTAAAAATAGAAGTCGCAGGGTTGGCAGAAAGGCGTACAACCCGGCAGAATTATCTTTACCTGGCAAGTTGGAACATTATCGTCATCGATGAATTTTGCTTCGAAGACGGAATAATCAGTTTGCCCTCCCCAAGAATCAAGGATCAAAAGAAAATTTTCCTTTTTGACATATGGCTTTAAAACATTTCAAGAAATTTTTCGAACAACTGCGAAGTCAATTTTCCTGATTTCAAAGACGTAGCATAAACGTTCTTGTAAATCATTAACATGTCATCTATATGCATTTGTGCTTTGTTTGTTGTTATGACAATTTTCATCCCCCACTTTGCCGGCACGCATGACAGATTTTTTCAAAAGAAGAATCTGAATAATTAACTTATAAGGTATTGATGTATAATACAAAATAATTATGTAAATTATTTTGTAGCAATAAAAAGTGTTAGAATTTATTTAAGAAGATTGCTGAATTGCAAATTAAGATAAAAAAATATTTATTCTTATAATCGAGAAAAATAGTACAATTTTAATTTTTACAGTCGTAATAAATTAATAATGGAAATTGTAAATTTTTTCAGCATTAAAAAAGATAAAAATCAAAAATTCCACAATGGGGACTCGAACCCCGGATGTCTGGGTTACTAGCCCAATGCCTTACCGCTTCAGCTACGCCTAGCTTGTCATACTGTGGTGACTTTCATGAGTCTTAACACGAATGCTGAAATCGGCCGAAATTCCGAAAATTTCAAACCGATATCTCGACAACCAAGGCCTATTCACACAAACGGCAAGTTACACATTAAATCGGAACACATCAGCTATCAGCATGTGAAATTTGAACAAAATCCGAGGATACTAGCCTCCCTACTCTCCTTGTTAGTCCGACAATCTCTGTACTTAAGTGAAATTGAAATTACTTCCTGCTGTGACTTACAGTTATTGATGCGTTTAAATTTGGAGTGAAGCTTTCTTTGGTATCTGAGGGCACACCTAACCTGCCGATTATACCACCTTGGTTCCCCATTATCGCTAATAAACTTATTTGGTATATACGTATTAATACCCATTCTAATTTCTGATAGAAATGCTTTCCAAGTTTCCTCAACGTTTTTTGTGCTTGTCTTTGAAATCCTCGAAGTTAGCATTTTTGTACATGTACACTTTTCGCTTAGGCTTGTGATATTTTGCGACAGCTATATCCAAAAGTACTTGAATTGCTTGGTGATCACTGATTCCTTCTTCAGCAGTTCCTTTGGAAACACTACATTGTATTGTTTTTATTTTCTCCGTGCATAGTCGAGGAGAAAGTATTGTATTAATGAGAAAAATAAAATTTGAAATTTCAATTGAAATACAAATGAGGTCCCCTGAGTATGTTTTCACTATGAAAAGTGATTCAAAGTATTATTTACTGTATAATTATTCAAAGTGTTTAAACACTATTCATGAGTGTAATTGCAGATAATTATTATTGAGGATGTTGAGAACTGAACACATCGGACTTTCATAATATAGATTGGAATTGTATTGATGGTTGTTTTAGTTCATTATACATAGTTTGCAGAATGTAGCTTGTTAATATTTAATGAGACTGTTTTAATTAAAATGGTTGATCACATTGATGTGGTAGGGATTTCTTCCTGAAAAATCAACAAAAGCACAAGGGTAATACACAACACACAATAAACCAATATTGTTGAAGCTGCTAGAAAGTATGGACGTTGTTAGTCAGGTGTTTGATGTTGGAAACTGTAGAAAGAAAAATTGAAGTTGTCAAAGTCTACATGATGTTTGTTTTCGATACCAAAATCCAGCCGCTTTTTGGAAGTAGAAGAACATGCAATTGATTATTTGAGGACTCTAAGAAAAGAAGGTTCACTGGTAACGTGAAATTCTGTGGATGAAAGTTCTAGGATTCGCTTCAGCCTGAAATATCTAGGTCATCATTAAAAGTTAGTTCAGGGTGGGTCAAATAAATGATCAAATACAATGACTTTTTGCTTTGTCCACACACTTCACTATCACAGAGACTGCCAAGCAGAGCTGGCTTGATGGTGGTGTGAACAGTGCAACTGCACCTGACTCTGTACTTAAAGAGGCCCCGCAATCCCTAAAAACTATTTGTTGTACTTATAAAGTACATGCATTTAAAATAAAAATTTGAAAAAATATAGAAATGTCATAGTGAGAGAGATTGTTTAAGTTATTAAAGTTCACTATTGAAAATATTTTACGTGTAAGAAGGCCTGCTGCTAAGTGATTTTTAAAGGAAGCTGGTCTCATATATATTATCAATCTCCGTAAGATCCAAAATTATTTATTGGGGAAAATGCATAATACAGATGAAACAGCTGTGTACTTTGACATACCTGGTGGAAGGGTTCTACAAACTTGTCTCATGTCAATTCATTGTTCACCACATGTGTCACAAGACAAATTGGAATAACTGGTGTACGAGGGAGATACTTTTCCACACCAAAATTTTTCTTTATATTTTGATAATACCAGGATAATCGCAGTTATCTTTGTAACTTAGGCAAGGTAAGACACATTGGATGGTGTATAGTAGGGGATGACATGTTTCCACAAAATTGTTTGTGTGGAAAAGTGTTGCCCCCTGCCAATCAGAAACCACTTGGGCTTGCAGGGTGTATTTTAGAAATACATAACCCATTCCCTCTGAAAATCTTAGTTTTACCTTCGACTAATAATGTTGTGCAATGTATTGACATGTGATGGGTTTGTTGTATGACTAATTGAAACATTGAAGGTAAGGGTTACCAATCTGGTGCTGTTGTGTCAAGTGGTAACAAGAAGCTGTGGGTGACTGATATGCTTATAGTCTTAGCTGGTGACTGCAAACTTCCACCCCATGTAATCCTAAAACAATGTTAGCAACAGCTAACAATTTTGTTTACTTATGGTTTTTTCAATGTGGAAAGTCATTCAAAGTATTTTTGGTACTGATGTATTAATGGGTGAACAACAAAAAATTCAAATTTTGGCCGCAAGATGTAACTATGATTGTGTCTGCCACAGACGTTGTCCATAGAATTGTTAGGGTCACCTGTATATACAACCCAACCCATCATATGGTACTTACATTCTAACAGGTGACAGTTGTGTTGGTAGTGGATTGGTTTTGATTGGTATTGGGTTGGGTTGGTATTGGATTGCAGTCAGTGGCGTAGCTAGGCATGCGTGGGCCTCTGGCTAAATTTTTCTGGGCCCCACTATAAGTGAACCTATTTCGTAGTCTCAGGAGTGAAATCTGCCCAGATTTAAAATATGTTCAGAAAAATTGAAATATATCATGCCAACACGCTAAAGAAAAGTATATGCTATTTACTCGACCTATTATTAAAGTGTTACATCTTAACCCCTCAGCGTGGCTTTTTCGGAGACTTCAATTTTGTTGTATATATATTCTTTTAATGCTAATTAATTAATCATTGAATAATTACACAGTATTAAAGATGCCGTATACTATATCAGGACTGCCACCAATTTTTTTTCTAAATCTTGTTACCAACATCAAAATATCCTGTAAAATCCTGTAAGATGTAATATCTAGGTTTTTTGATGCAAAATGTAGAAATTTATGCTTTCAATATATTCAGCACCTGCATCGCATATTTTAAGTAAAATTATTTACAACTGTTTATGCATAGCCCTGTAACTTAAATCTAATCATGCTTTTTTATTTTAAATTTATCCTGCATTACGAATCAGCTGTACTGAAAAAAAAGTTTTAAAAACTGTATTCAAGTTTTTAATATACCTATGGGTGCAAAGGTTGCATTGCACCTGGGCAGCATCATATTATGGGCACCAATTCACAGGCGGAGGCAAGTTCTCTCTTAATTTTGTTTCTTTACACACATACAAATGGAGCCTAACTTGTGATAGACCGCCCTCTAAAATATGGTACTTTTACATAATATATCGAGACAATTCGTATATGAGAAATTTTGCACAATTTATTTCTTATATTTAATACAATTTTAATCTAAAAATCTAAAAAATCTGGACCAGGGTGCTACTATAAGTCCATAAGGGGCAGCATAAACTGCTTCCTCCCAGGTGGACAATATGCCCGGTGTGGGCCTGAGTATATTAAGATATGTATCAGTGGCGTAGAGACCATGGATCCGATGGATCGGTCGATCCAAGGCCTGGAACTCGAGGGGGCCCGAAGGCCCGTGGTCAACATATACAAAATTTTACCCTTTGTGTCATTTTAAACCACAAGAGCTGCTAAATACAGTGAAAAGAATCCGAGATCATGAAACTTATTTCAAAATATATATTGGAGTAGGGGGGGAGGGGGTAAAGAATTCTCAAACCAGGGCCCGGCTTCACCTTGCTACGACACTAATATGTACGAGGTGCTACCCAAAAGTTGAACGTCGCGCGGGAGCCGGTTGTAGTATGGACTAGTGGCGCTCAGTAGTGCTGCATGCATCCTTTGTGAACCAGTGTGCGATGTGGCTTCGCACTGATTGCACGTATTCTTTTGTTCTACGCATTTTTATAAGGTCGTGTTTGTGTCGTTTCGTGATTTTTTTTGTTGAAATGGTGGACGTGAAGGAGCAGCGTGTGTGCATCAAGTTTTTCTTCAAACGTGGCAAGAGTGTGGCAGAAACTCACAAAATGCTTAAACAAGCATTTGGTGATGACGCTTTGGGTCAGACACAAACCTACGACTGGTTTAACCGGTTTAAAAATGGCCGAACGTCAGTTGATGATGACACACGTTCTGGACAACCTTCAACCGGCACAATGCCGGAAAATGTTGAAAAAGTGCGTGAGGCTATCCTCGAGGACCATAGGCGAACGATCCATGACGTTTGCAACATTGTGGGACAGTCATACAGGACATGCCAGCGTATTTTGTCAGACGAACTCAACATGAGGCGGATTGCTGCAAAATTCTTGCCAAGGCTGCTGTCTGACGACCAGAAGCAACATTGGCTGGAAGTCTGCATGGAACTTCAGGAGCAGGTCAGAAATGACCCAGACTTCCTTTCTAAGGTCGTAACTGGTGACGAAAGTTGGGTTTATGGGTAGGACCCTGAAACAAAACAGCAATCGTCTCAGTGGAAGAGTCCATCTTCACCCCGACCGAAGAAAGCCCAGCAAGTCAAAAGCAATGTTAAGTCAATGCTGATCTGCTTTTTCGACATTGACCGTATTATCCACAAGGAATTTGTTCCTCCAGGTCAGACCGTCAATGCAAAGTTCTACTGCGACGTCCTGAGGCTGCTTAGGGAGGACATGAGGCAAAAGCGGCCAGAGAAATGGTGCAGGAACAACTGGGTGCTCCATCACGACAATACGCCTGCGCACACCGCTCTGGCTGTACAGCAGTTTTTGGCCTCCAAAAACATGGTGACCATCCCCCAAGGCCCTTACTCGACTGATTTAGCCCCCTGTGACTTCTTCCTCTTCCCCAAGATGAAAATCAAGTTGAAGGGGCGAAGATTTGACACCATAGAGGAGATCCAGGCTGAATTGCAGGAGGTGCTGAAGAAGCTGACACAAAAGGACTTCCAGGACAGCTTCCGATCGTGGCAGAAACGTTGGGATCGTTGTGTACGCTCCCAAGGGGACTACTTTGAAGGGGACGGTGGCGATTAGGACTTTGGACAAGTTTACTTTTTTTTAAGATACATTTCGGGAACTGTTGGATAGCACCTCGTATGTACTTATGGAAAAATTTCATCGAATGTATATTATTTACAGGATTCATATGATTCGTATAGAAATATTAATAACCTCTGAATTTCTTAGTAGTCTACGTATGTGTTTTTTATGCGAAAATCTTGGATAACTACTGAATTTTTCCTTATAATTATCCGTGAATCATGGATATGTTTTTTTTCCATTAAAAAATATCCGTAAAAATGGATAAAATCCGGGAAAACGGCAGCCCTGTACTATGTAATCTACTATAATATATTTTGAAGTGTGTTTGTTGGTTTGTTCATGGAACTCCTCCTAAACGATAAAAGCTAGAATAACCAAATTTGGTACAATTCTTCCTTACATCCTATCTTAGTGAATGGTCAAGTTTTGTTCAACCGGGATCAATCAGTGCTGCCAATATAGGGGATTAACATTTTTCCATAAGATAATAACACGTATGAATCCATTTCTTGACTTGCAAGGTATTCTTCCTTCAAACATAACAATAAGTAAATATGGACCGATTTTTTTCATTTTTGCTTTATTTGACGAATAAAACTATACTATCTTATTCCTGCGAAGTTTACATGTTACACGGTCGAAGTTTTCAGAAATACGCAATTTGTTTAGAAATTTTGTGGATTTTTTGTACCCCTCCTGGGCGCTGGCAAGGCGGCCGTCATTGTTACCTCCGGTTCAGTTAGCTTCAATGAAGCTTACAAATAGACGAAAGGTTAGCATTATTCGCTTAGCACTTTTGTTTAAGCAACGAAATGATCGATGTTTATGGATAGCAACGTAAATAGATACTGAGTATTAATCAGGAAGCATTTATTGATGAAAGTAATTGAACTTTCTTTCGTATATTGAAAACTGGAATTTTACCTTTTATGTAAATTAAATCATTATAGTCTACATTTTTAACGTTTAATAACGCGAATGGGCCCACGCATCTGGTGTACATTTACCAGTCATTGTTCAATCATGGAGAACTGTACGTTGCTTCTTCACAGGTTTTTTGCTTACATGACATAAAAGTAAATATTTCAGCGAAGAAATGAAGCTGGATTTGGCAAAAGTAATATGATAGGAAATAAAATTATCGTTATATTTGAATGTAATAGGCTCGGAAATGGATTATTACAAGCAAATATGATTAATTGTTAAGAAAAGCTAATTGTAATTTAAAAAGTATCTACTATATATTTTAAATAGTTTGTATGTTGTGCTGTAGTAGCTTCACTAAATCTGTTGAAATTCAACGTGAAATTCTGCTAGTAAAAAATAAATATCTTTATTTTGTCCTTGTTGACGATTCCAGCGATGAAATTTCATATTTTCATATGTACTTCACTTCCTATTTATTTTTACAGTCCCTACAGCATCTGTTGATCTCCTAAATAATCTTCAAAAAAGATCGGGGCTACTGTAGAAATTATACATATATGTACACCCACCGGAATCTAACAACTTATCATGCAATGTAAGAACAGCTTTTGTCGATAATGTGTCTTCCTCTAATGTTAATTCACAACCTAATTTTGTTCCTTTACTACTATAAATAACAAAATCCCACATATAACTTGATGGTTCACACACTTCAAACATTTAAATCCCAAATCTAGAAGTTTTCTTTGGAATATACTGCCTCCAAGACAACCTAGTTTTCCACAATGGCATGTACACTTTTTGGAAATGTTTTATAAATTGTCACTAATTAGTTATATTTTATACAATTTGGATCTTTAGTTACAATGTCCTTATCATGGTTATTCACAAAATGCAAAAATTTGTTCTGTAATGGAAACCTTTCTTCCCTCATATACATTTTATACATAGGTTTCTGAATAACACCCATTAACATAATTAAGCTATAAACATTGATTTCATTAGAATTAGTTGGAACCCAGTTCTGATAACAAGATTTGTTGCTTCTTGTGAGACAAGTAATTATTCCACATAACAATTCATTTGGAGTAAAACGAGAGATATGAGAGTCTCATCAAAAGCAACTTGAAGTATTGCAATGGATCATTTACATCATACACTCTTACTAGTTCTTTCCAACCAAATCACATGGAAAGGGCTGAGGAGGGTTAGCACTGTTGATATGCCAAATGTTGGACACTTTTTCTGAGGATAACTCACTTTAGGCTGGAATAATTCTCTCTCAAATTCTAATTTATTGTCACTACTTCTATCAACCGAATATACTTTCAATTCTTCAGATTCATTGCTAAAGTTACTTTCACTTATTTCATCCAAAATATCATGTCACTCAACACACGAGAGCTAGAGGCCATCTTTGACTGAGGACTGCTTAGCAAAGAGCACGAGGAAGAAAAAATAAAATAAAAATCTTAGATGTAAACACAGACAGAAAGGGGCATCAGAACGAAAGCTGAAGATATGAGTTCATAAGATAAGTGCTGGAGAGGTTGTAAATTAGAGAAAGAAAGACAACATAGCTTGAAGGAAAGTATGGATGCAAACGGTGTATCGCACATGCTGGAGGGGTTAATATTCTTCAATCTGTAAGAGGGGTAATAATCTACCACAGAAATATAAAAGTAGATAAAATATAGATTAATATTGTACTCACCACTTGTTTTTGAGTTAGATGTTCTGTTTCTGCACTTTTCTCCCAGCAAATACGTTAATAATATGATCCATATCGTTCCTCAGAAGACACGCTACCTCATTTTCAATAGAGAGTAAACTCAATCCACTTAGTCTTTCCTGTCCCATGGTACTTCTCAAATAAGTCTTAATAATTTTAAGTTTCCAAAATGCACGTTCTGAACTTGTGACAGTGACTGGAATAGTTAGAAATAGCATTAACACCGTACAAAGGTCTGGAAAACTGGTGGACAGTGCAGCATTTTCAATGAGTAGCAGATTAGCTACTTCCTTCACAGTTGGAAGTTTAGCGATATCACTTTTTAAGCAAGACAGAAATGAAACCAGCTACTAAATAGGCTATTATCTCCAACATTTTCAGTACCCGATATTTTGTCAATAGCACACCTAATATCACTTCCTGTATCACATGTAGAACCCTGTTGTAAAAGCTTAGTTATTTTTGGAAGTTTACTATGTTTTTCAAGTTCTTCATTTTTTCTTTTTTTGTTTTTTGGACCCACTCAAATGCTTATAAGTCGACATGATTGACCCTCACAATAATGAAAATATTACGTAGATGAAATAATGATTATCATTGATCGCTAATGAGTGAACCGACTTCTATCACCACAAAGAGAAAATCTCAAACTGAGTTAACTATGGCAAAGCAGTATCATGCTATGGAAAGTAGACCAATCATTAGAAGAAAATCATGTGTTTCTTTCCTTCGGTCCTAAGTGTCTGAAACCTTATGTTATCTCATAACTGAAACAACATAGTCTGCAAGAGTTATGAGATGCTTGTTTGTAAGGAATCTATTTATACTCTTTGTAAATAGTCTATTCATTCTTACCACATGGCCCTAGGCTGCTTAGTTAAGGTTGCACGGAGAGGACATCTCTTATCTTGGCCTATTGTATTTCTTCATCATTTTATATTTATCCCGTAAATGAGGATTAGGCATAGACTTCATATGCCTATGCTGCTTCCTTTAGGTCTATGGAATTTTTCTTCTCTTTTCATGAGAATGGTGGTTCAAAATTGTTCCAGCAAGGTTAAAGAATACCAAGTGTAAATTCTTAACATTGTGGTCTCAACATTCAATCTCTTGCGGGTCCTTAAGCACGGACCCCCAGGTGGTATCTGTGCCACTGGTTGCAGCTTATTAATGGGTGATCCTAACAATTTTATGGAGAACTTCTGTAGCGGACACATACAAAGTGTCATCTTGCGACCAAAATTTGAATTTTCTGCTGTTCACCCATTAATACACAAGTAACACATTTTTCAATTTGATAATTGATTAAAATTTATTCATAAGTGTAATTGTTGATAAGTATTCTTGAGGGTGCTGGTGTCGAGAGCGATCATATTCATTGCTCTGTATGGAGAAAGTCATGGGCTGGAAACATTAGATTTTTAGAATCTCATTGTGATAGGCTGCATATTTATGGGAGAATGTGTGTTTTGAAGAGTTATGGATTGTTGGTCTGTATAAGTAGGTTTTCAAAAAATAGAGCAATCAGTAATTTTTGTATTTTTTATGCAGCCTATCACAGTGTGATCCATAGACACCTCAATATTCCTTTATCACAGGAAATTTTTTAATTAGAATTAAATACTATTATACAAATTGTCATGGAAAATGGCTTCTAAAGTAAATTAAGTAATGTCCTTCTTTTTAGGAAACAGCAAAGAATGGCTATTTCAAAACTTTTTCTTCTTTCCTACTATCTATAGCGCTTTAAAACTACAATGGTGTAAATTACCTTTCTTAGGACCAACTTATTACAAAATTATAAATTTGCTTTAAAAACTTTTTCTTCTTTCCCAATATCTTTAGCTGCTTTAAAACCACAGTGGTGTAAATTGCCTTCCTTAGGACCCACTTATTACAAAATTATAAATTTGCTTTCCTCCAACCAATTCAGACCAACCTACAATTTGTGCTGCCTTATTTTAAGTAACAGAGACAAATTTCATAAGAATTTAAGATCAGGAGTTTATAAATTGGTATGCAATGACTGTAATGTGGAATGTATTAGGCAAACTGGAAGAAATTTTAATATTAAAGGAACATCCTAAATGTTTTCACAATAAGTTTTACACTTCCACAAAAAAGGACCCAAATTAGATTACTTGGAACAAATTCAAATCATTTACCACATACAAAATTCTCACTCATTAGTCAATAATCATCTCTTCCCCTACCACTTTCACTGCTTTCAACCGTTAACCATTTACCCTTCTCCTATCCTGCTATACTCCTCCCAAACTCATCTCTGATTGATGATTAATGGTTGGTTACATTGTTGCAACTCCTTTCTCTTTGTTTTTACTGATTACTATGCACAAGGGCATCGGCAGAAAATTTTGCAGGGGAGGGGAGCCAAAACACAAAAATGCCTATTACCCAGGGGCGGACGCAATTTTTTTCCAACCTGGGAAATTTTACTTAACCGGCCCCCATCTGACCACAAATCCACACTAATGAATCACTATGAATTATATTATCACTGTACTGAATATCCTCTTGAAATTAATTTAAAGTGTATTTAAAATGAATAATTTATTCACGAGTGATGATTGGCCTTTCCCTTGAAGCAGGTTAAAATCCACTCCGACCCGCAAAATACTTTGACACAAATAACAAATATCTATTAATCTTTTATTTGTCTTAATTTTCAGGAAACGATTAATGTACAGTATAAATATTGCATGTTTATAGTATATTAAAATACCCACCTCTATCCTTTGATATGGAAAACAGCCCACGTTACACCTGTACACAAAACGGGATGTAAATTAAAAGTGGAGAACTACCGCTATATATCATTGACATCTATTTTCTGTAAGGTTTTTGAGCACATTATCGGTAGCTCAATAATGCAATTCCTTGAAAGTAAAGGTGCCCTGAATAGAAACCAGAGAGGCAGGTTATGAGAGAGACAGCTCTATTCACACATGATATTGTAAAAGCAGCAGACACAGGAATAAGAGTAGATAAAGTATTTTTAGACTTTAGGAAAGCCTTCGACACCACTTCCCATGAGAAAATAGTGAAAAATTTAAAGGCTTATTCATTTAACGAAAAAATTGTAAATTGGATTGCTTCGTTCCTTTCGGATAGAACCCAGAGAGTAGTTCTCGGTTGCATCACACTTCGTCAAAGTGACATCCGGAGTGCCTCAGGGAAGTGTAATCGGGCCGCTGTTATTCTTGATATATATAAATGATTTAGCAGATAATATAAAGTGTAAAGTCAGGCTCTTCGCGGATGACATCCTTGTGTATGGTGAAATCAACACAATATATGACCAGGAGACTTTGCAAAGGGATCTTCAGGCTATTACGAAGTGGTGTAAAGATTGGTAACTTCACTTGAATATAGAGTACAGGCAGTCCTCGACATCCGTACAATTCGCTCTTTCGTACATTATAAATTCTTGCCCCTAAACTGCCTTTCATACTCCAAATTCAGACTTTCATACATCAGCTGATGAACAAACATTTCGAGCTATCGCATAATGGCGCTGTCTCAGCCAAGCCAACATTTTTAACAGATTACCAAATTAAAGTATGCTATGTAATTATAACATATTATATGTAATGTTTTTTAATATTGTACTGAAATTTGACGATTAATACCACTGTAAAGTCGGTTAATAATCAATAAATTATTATTATTATTCAGTCTCGGCAACGTTACCGTCTTTGTTTGTACATACAGCAGTGTTTCTTTGTTTGTGCATTTTACACCTATTATTTTATAAACATGAGTGAGAAACAGGAAACTGAAAGTTCTAATACAAGTGAAAAGAAACATAGGACTCATAAACTGAACACAGTTGAGACAAAGATGGAAATAATTAGGCGTGCCGAAAGCGGCAAATCATGAGCTTCAATCGGACGCTCATCGGTCGAGTGTGTGTTCAGTTGTGAAGGAGAAGAACAAATATAATAATACAATACGTACTGTGGCGTTCTGAATAAATGCCACATTTTTTTAAAGAGAAAGGAACCGATCTACACACGCTTTGATGACGTTGGCGATATGCCGTTAGCAGACCGCGAAACAATTGGAGACGTAATGATTGTGCAGTTGCTTGGCTTTCTTGCGAATGACAAGTGAACTCAGCAAGATTTTCTTGAGAGTTTGGGTGTTGATTCCTAGGTACGAAAGACACTTTTGTACTCGTTGAAGTACCACTAACAACGCTGCCTCTAATCGCTTCTTCACTTTCCTTATCGATTTTATTGTGGACTCAGTCAAACCAAATAATTTACCAACTGATGAAGCAGATTCATTATGCACAAGCCTATCTAAAACTTCAATTTTCTTCTCCAAACTCATCACTTTTTTTGCCCTTTTTACCGACTTTTCTTTCATTTCAATCATCACTCTCTTTGGGTCCATGATTAGGCAATATTACAAAAAACTATGAAAATAGCAAAATGCTTTAATGAAAAAAACTTGCACTTCTGTACATTATACATTGACACCCCTAAACTGCCTTCAGTATGCCGAATTCGGAATTTTGTAGGTCAGCGAAATGACGAACATTTCGCGATGGTGCCGCCAGTTTCTGCCAGATCACCATCTTTGTCTGTACAGCAATGTTTATTTGTGCAGTTATTTAAATATTTTATTGCATTTTGCCCTTCTCTCTATATTATAAAATTGACGATTGTGTCTAAAAGGCCCCTGCTCAAAAAACTAAATATTTATACCATAATTAGAGATTTTATAATATTTTTTGGCTCTCTGGGAATGGAATCCCCCCTGTAACATGTAAATCTATTTTTGATTTCCGTACACATTTTCAGGAACACATTATGTATGGATGTCTAGGACTGCCTGTAATGCGCTGCAATGAATTTCACGCTTTCCATGAATTTCATCCGTTACCCATACGAAATATTTGGATTAAAGCTAAAATACATAAATAGCTACAAATACCTAAGAGTCACACTCAGTAGCAATTTATCTAGTAGGGAGCACATCAAAACCATTATAGCATCGGCAAACAAGGGCTTTCCTCTTAGAGTCCTGCAGGGATGCCCCTCAACTGTGAAGGTAATTGCATACTATTCCTGGGATACTGTTGCACCATCTGGGAGCCTTTCGAGGAGGCGCTAACTAGGGAGCACGAAGAGGTTCAGTGTAGAGCGGCTTGATTTGTAAAGGGAGAATATCGGTATGATGTGAGTGTATCAGAGATCTTGAGTGACCTGAAATGGCAGACATTGACGAGTAGAAGAATTGAGTACAAAAGGAAACTATTTGAAAGTTTAAAATCTCTGAATTTGTTGAAGATGTACACGGCATAGTTGTACCAATTGGTGTTAGTGAACGTAACGTTAGATCAGAGCATAAGAGAAAATATGTGGAAACAGTTGATAGAACCAAGAAATACTACAGATCTGTTTTTCCAAGATGCAGTAATATAGTCCAACAGAGGCATTATAGTCTGTTCACTAGCTGAAGTCTCTTGGCCTACTTAGAGCAAGTAGCCAATCACGAACGTTTCCCCTTCCATCGCCCCTCTCAACTTTCATGCGGGAGAGCATATACCGGTGCGCGTTGCCAGCTGTTGCGTATTTTCACCTTCAGCTGATATACTACGCAATTTCTAATGGCAACGCAGGCCGATGTGATCTCTTCGAGAGCAGGAGTGAGGCTGGGTTCCTCCCCACTACCTTCCCAAACAAACCGTCTCCTATTGGCTGCTGCTAACTGGCCAAGAGACTTTAGCTAGTGAACCGACTATAGTTAGAGTTCATTTGGTGCTGTGACACCCCCTGCCAAACGCTTCTGGCAACTTGCAGGGTATTCATGTAAATGTAAACAAATGTTCTGGCCATGAAAACTTTTTTCGATCAATTTTTGGATGAATTTGGATGTACATCCGTTGACCGATAACTTTGATTATGGTTAATTACATGGAGCAAAAAGTCCTTCTGCTGTTGCTAATTGTCTTTCCTTTTCAGCAAAATTAGTTTTTTTGAATAAATCCTCTTAAGGTAGAGCAGGAAGCAGCATTACTTAAGGCTCTCTTATGCTTTTCTGTTGCTAAATGTTTTGTGATATCATATCTGCCACCATCGGAGACAGAAAACTCACCGTTTCATTTATAGAAACGAATAGTATCTTCAATTTTAGTTCTTTTCAGAAAAGGAAAATCTTTTGCCAAAAGTTCATTGAACTTACAAGTTCTCTTCCTGTTAGATTTTTTCCCCATTCCTATATTTAAAAGGAAAGAACTTAATTTTTTAAAACTTTTAAATTTTTAAAGTATTACCACACCTTATTTGTTCACTAAATAATAACTCCCATCAAACTATTTTATTAAAAACCAAGCTTATGCCAGGATTCCACCACTGACAGCTGGTAGCGAACGAGCCATAGGAAATCACAGAAATGAGTCATATTACGACAAAATACAATACCTCATGCGTACTGCTGAAGAAGAAATTGGTACCAAACTATAATGGCATTTTCAAAGGAAAAGTTAAAACCTAATGCACGACAGTGGCTAAGTATCAGAGCTACAAAGTTAAAGTCATGTTTGAGTCGAACAATACAACCAGCTCCCGCCCCTTTTTTTTGTGCAGCGAATAGGAAAATATATAAAGAGATTACTTACTTATTAACTGCTACTGCATATTCCTGACACCGCCAAAAGAGACCTTATTGCCTTCACTCACAATTCTTTACTGAATACCTGGCTACCGATTCACTGATTAGTTTTGCAGTCATGAGGGTTTTCCCATTAAATCCCGAAGTATAAGGACAGCCAACCTGCTCTATTGTACTAATATTATCGATGACTGCACCCATAATATATTCGGGGAGGTGTAAAGGTTGGCCGAACCTTTCTTAAAGGGATATCACCTGCTTCCAGCATTGGTCGACTTAACTTAACAAATATGTTTTAGTAAGAATTGACGTATGTTGTTTCTTTCAAGAATATTTTAACATGAACTTCCATGGGAATCCAGAAACTTCTCAAGTGGGAGAGAGAGGTGGTATTCAATGGGAGCGATTGTGCCTATTGTCGTCTCAGATTTCTGTAGACGAAAAAATCTTCTATCAGTGCAACTCACTTTGCAAGGATATTTATTTGCTTAGAACTAACCTCCTGCGCAAATTCGAGATACTTTGTACCAAACGCGTCTACGAGCGCATTTTGCTCAGCACATAGAATGAGGTTTAGGGGTTAATTTTTTGTAGTGTTCAGAAATATTTGGGGGAGAGGATAATTACCCCCTTTACCCAGCCATCCCCCTGTATACACCCATGTGTTTGATAGTATGTTGCCTTACAGGCGACAGAATCTCTGTTCAAAGTACTGGCAGGCAGCAATGCCGTAGCACCAACGACTGTTGAGTGAAACGACGATTATTGATGGCTAAGTTTAGTGAAGTCCTATTGTACTTTTGTGACTGCTAGAAAGCGGGACATTTTCTGGATCGGGTGGGCAACGGGACAGATTGTCAGAAAGTGGGACTGCCCTGCCTAAAGAGGGACGTCTTGTCACCTTAATCCAAGCATATTGAGGCCCATACGAGGAGAGGGCCTCGATGCGACGCATAGACTGCATACCCTAGAACAGTGGTTCCCAAACTTTTTGACATGACACCTCCCTTTTGGTTTTCACTAAGCCGTCATGCCCTAACATTTTTTTGATTGAAATAAATGTAACTCGTATTTACATAATTATCAACTTGTAATTATTTATCCATGTATCTGGTGCATTTTGGGAAAACTGAAAAATACATTTAAACTATTTCAGCTGAATTTGACACTAAAAATTGAGTTTTTTCTCATGGCCTCGTGCCCTCCTTCGAATTCTCTCATGCCCCCTCAAGGGGGCGCTCCCCACAGTTTGGGAACCACTGCCCTAGAAGGCCAGCCCTGGTGAACAGTAAAATGTCATGAACAAAATCTTCCATTACATGCGTGCAACCTTTTTAATTAACAATAGCTGGAAGAAAAAAGCTTGTATCAATAAATAAGATATTATTGTTACAATAAAGTGACTTGTTTGAATGGCGAGAATTCTCAACGCAACGTGTGTTAAGTATTTTCGCATGTAAGTTTTTTCACATTCTTAAATAAGATCTAATATAATATTTACATTTTTACAAATTTCCAGGGGAGCAACTGCCCCCCCCCCCCCCCTTGCTCCTCCCCCATGCTGACGCCCATGACTATGCATGTAACTTCTTTATCCTTGTGTTATTGTGTCTATTGGATAATTTATATGAAAATAATTTCTTTCGTTTTATGGTTACTTTATAACATCCGAATGTATATATATATATCTGGGAAACATGCAGTATATTCATCTGGTATGATGTGGTTATGTTGAAACCTTGACCTGTTATTGAGTAATGTAGGGGTTTAATGAATAGTTTGTTCCAAAAAATGAAAAGTTTAATATTTGGTGCTAGATTGTTATCATATGAATTAGTTAATATTTGTTATGTTGTAGTAAAATATTAAATTCCTTTGGTTCTAGTTTATATTTCATTGTATATATTTTCTGTTGATTTGTATCTTAAATATTAAATTGTGTTAAAGTATATTTTATTCATATTTGTTACAGGAATGTGCCCTTGACCTTGTTTCAGTTCTTAGGCGCAATATTTCAGATTTGAAAAAATTTGGAGATATTATAATGTTGATGAAACTAACTCAGTTAGAAGTTCAGAAAGCAAGACATGACATTTCTGCATTGGAGCAAAGCTTAAGAATATGCCATACAAATTTGAGAGAGGCAAAGGTTTGTATGATTTACTCAATTTTAGTGGTGGTTTAGATAATGTTTCTGTTTTCCATTTGTTCAGTAACCTTATCCCAGAATGTTGATTGTGCTAAAATACCATATTTACTCATGTAACCCACATACAACATGCACCCCTATTTTTGGGCCAGTTCAGAGGGAAAAAAATAAATTCATGCCGGAATAAGTTGGCATCTAGAATTTAGAAAAAGGTCTGCCTCTTCACTGATTCCTCCTCTCTGAAACAAGGTCCACTGAAGTTAAGCATCTTCATCCTCCTAACTGCGTGATGCAATTTATTGGGTGATCTCTTTATGCCAATGCTAGCAGAAATCTCCTCTTTAGCTGCCACTCTTATGTTAAAGGAGTACCAGTGGTTCATGATGAATTCAGCAAACACAGATACCAGATGCCAAATTATTCCAGCAAAAGTATAGGTGGAAATTGATAGCAAAATTTTAATGACAACTGCTTATTTTGAGTAACAATAATAAACTTAAAATCCATTTAAAAGGTAAAACTTTAGTATTTAAAAAATATAATGCCATCTCGTTCGTGAAATTGTCTGTCATGATCTTGAAGATTCACCAACCGCAGTATAAACTGCGATTTAAACACTAAATGCTTGTTTGGTCAAATAGATAGGCATATACTTCGTAGTTCTATCTCTTCTGCGAGTAGACGCATGTTGCAGTAAATTTGCTATCAAAACTTGCACTTTATGTAACTTGTTTAGAAATCTTCATGTATGATGCACAGTCCCTTTTTTTTTACTGACATTTTGGGAAAATAGGTGCATGGGGTAAGCGAGTAAATATGGTAATGTAAAATTGTCATAGAATGATGATCAAGAGTAGTTATGGATTACTTTTTAAAAAGTTGTTTTATTCCTGGAGCAATTCATTTATTGATTTAATTGTTTGTGCTGGGTATAAATAATAATAATAATTTATTTATCATCAAATGTTCTACACACAATAGATGTCAGTAAATAAAATAAATTTAAATAATAATTATTTTTGTACTTTTATATTTTAAACGCAATAAAAAGAGTAAAATAAACTTCTCAGAAAAGTATAGGAATTTTTTTGGAGATACCTTTAATCATAAATACAAATTAAGATGATGATTTTAATGGAAAGGGTAGAGCATCTACCTAATTAATCCAAATGTGTTTTCATTCTATAAATTGATAAAAGTGAAAGTTATTTAACAAAACAAGACAAAACCATATATGCTTCATGTGTTTTAA
The DNA here is from genome assembly GCA_036926305.1 of Uropetala carovei. Taxonomy (NCBI): domain Eukaryota; kingdom Metazoa; phylum Arthropoda; class Insecta; order Odonata; family Petaluridae; genus Uropetala; species Uropetala carovei. Next base: position 6,056,229 of record JAXCHB010000141.1, read on the forward strand.
TCAGTGTAAAGCTAATGTTGAATATAAAAGTTTTATGGTGCTTTTGGAATCAAAATTCTACCACCAATCATTGAAAGAAGAATGATGAAGTGAACACTTTTTCTGCATAAATCATATGCAAGACAAAAGAAAATGAAAGTAAGATAAAACCAATATATAAAAACTGTGAGGAGTACCAGAAAGAATATAATTCACAACTGAAAACCACAGAAAACAGATTAACAAAGGAGCACAAGAAAAAAGAAATGAATTAACCTTTATCCTCCGGAATGAAATACCCGGTATGCAGTCTCACTGCTGGATGTAATTTGGGGTATTTAAATGTTTTTTGTAAGTTTTCTGAAAAAATGGCCTATTTAATAAACTATTGGTTGTAAAATGTTCAAACATAAAGCATTTTATAGTGATAATATTGAGAAATTACAGTGGGTCGCTGATATTCGAGGATTCTGTATTTGTCATTTCACTTATTCATCATTCATGTATTATGGAACAATGTTTCAGTGTCCACAGTTTTTCATTTCACATATTCGTCACTTGGACTATTTGCCATGGCAGAGTAAGAAGTCGACAGGCATGCTACTTTCTCAAACTTGATATAAAACCAAAAAAGCAAAAGCAACAATGTGCCGGCAGTAAAGTGTTACTCTCACCTGACTCGTGCTTGGCCCTGATGTAGAGATATCCATTCTGTCTCTCTTCTCCTTGTGGAGGTATCTTCCTCAGGCCGTTCCTACTCATCATCACTTCCCTTTTCCTCGTCATGTGCATTGAAGTTGACAAATATTTCATCCATCTTCAAGTGCAATTTTGTGTTTTGAGACCATTGCAAAAAATATTTGCAAAAACTATTAAATAGCTATGTCCAAGTCCAAGTGTATACAACTACGTAGGAGATGTGACAATAAAGTTCCCGGAATATCCCTATAAAATCTGTATTTAATTACCTACCCACTAAATGTTGCTGTCACCTTCAAAGTAATCTCCTTGGGCAGCAATACACTTTGTGAGTCGGTGTTTCCACTGTTCAAAACATTTCCAAAACTAGTTTCCTGGAATGCTCTTAAGGATGGTTGTTGCATTTCTCTGAATGTTGGTGATGTCTGAAAATCTTTGCCCGTTCAAAGCGGTCTTCAGTTTTGAGAAGAGCTAAAAGTCACATGGGGCCAAATCTGGCAAATATGGTGGATGGTCCAATTTTGTGATCGATTTTTTGGCCAAAAACTCCCAGACAGCGAGTGCCTCATGAGCAGGGGTGTTGTCATGATGCAGGATCCAAGCATCAGGCCAAAGTTCAGGTCTTCGTTGACAAACAGCCTCATGTAACCTTGTCAATATTTCCAAATAACAATGCTGGGTCACTGTTCGACCTTGTTCGAGAAATTCAAAGTGAACAATGCCCTTGTGGTTAAAGAAACAAATCAGCATTGTCTTCTCCTGCACTCATGACCTCCCAACCCTCTTTAAATTGTTTATGTCACTCATAGACATTCAACTTTTTCATTGCATCAGCACCATAAACCATTCTTAACATCTGCAGAGTTTCACTTGTGCTGTTGCCTAACTTTTGCACAAAACTTGATGTTAATGCATTGCTCCAACAACCTATCACTCATTTTTCCGCCGGGACCAAAACACATGCTTCTATAAACACTGCCACTGCTTCCTTATTACTGCCTTACTTCCTTTACCAGCACACCAGATGCAAGCACAAACATGTGGAAACATGTCACTGGCTGGCTATTTCTCGCTCGTTACTTGACAAGACATCTGTGCTGACATTCTGGGAACTTTCTTGTCACACCTCATACAAAAAACTCTAAATCACTAACAAGATGAAAAACTATAGAAGTTGTGCATGTGCCACTTTCGTTCTATTTTGTTGTCTGCAAATGAATAAACAAGGCAAATCATAAATGCACATGTGCAAAAGGAGAAAGAAAATAATAGAAGACTTTGTGTTAGGGCATAAGGTTGGGGTTCTGTTTACTGTCTCTCCTTGGGGTTAGGAGTTAGGTGGAAGATTTATTTTTTAATTTTTAGTTCATTTTAATTTATGTAAAATTTATTTAAGATGAAAAATCTATATTTTAATTTTTATTATTTGGTAGATATACATAAAGCCATACCTCACTTTGTGTGACCCTGTTTCAAGTATATTTGTTATAGCACGAAGCAGGCCTGTGCCTACCAGATGTTCAAGAAACAAATATGGCTGACAGTTGAGCCTAACTATAGATGTATTGCATTTTCTACAGGCTTGTGGATTTTAGCATAATTGTCTTTGGATCCCCATTTAGGGCCAGGATCCATGAAACCTAGCCTTATTGACATATGACCATTTTCTGCATGAATTTCACTTAGCACAAAAATTTCAGGAATCTGTCACATAAAGTAAGGTATGGCAGTATTTAGGTAAATGAGAAATCATAGGTGTGATATTAAGAGAAATTTTTATTTTTAATTGAGAACTTTATATCACCTATAAAAACTGTAATTATGAATTTTTTCTTTTCTAGAAAGATGAATTGAAATTCAAAGAAATTTTGGAGGAAACACAGCATCAGACTGATAGACATTTGAAACAGTTGGAAGAACTTACCAAAATGAAATATAATAGCCCTCCATTTAGAAAGTTATTGAAGGAATTTGATGAATTTCCAGAAACTAGTGATAAAATTAAGGAGGAGATTCACATGACTCAAACCAAGGCTGATTGTCTAGGTCATTCAGATAATAATGTTAGTAGAGCTTGAAACAAAAAGTGTTGATTAAGAATGATCTGATTTAATGTTATTTTTAAATATTCTTCCTCATGATACATAGCTATCATGTCATTAAATTGAATCAATTAATATTTTATTTAATTATTAGGCAATTGTGGAGTATGAAAGAAGGAAAACAACATTTGCAGCAATGAAAAAAGTTGTGGACCAATTAACTTCAGAGTTAAATCAGACAAAACTAGAAATAGAGGCTATAAAATCAAAATGGCTTCCATTTGTAAATAACTTAGTGAGAAAAGTAAATACTACTTTTGGTGATCTTCTATCAAAAATTAATTATGTTGGAGAGGTAGTTTTGGTGCAAGGCCTGAGTGAGGTAAGCATCAACTATTTATTAATTTAAGTATATTTACACTTACTTCCTAAAATTTTGTTTCTTTTAACTTTCTCCATACATAGTATAGGAGAAAGTATTGTATTCATGAAAAAAAATTCAAGTTTTTAACGGAAAAACACGGTTTGAGGTTCCCTGAATAAGTTTTCATTTTTTTCTAGATTGTGTCAGTTTGTGTGTATGATAGGAATTTTACGGGCATTCTTGCTCAAAAACTAATAATCAGATCAGCGCAAAACTTTATACTTAAGACTAGTGTAATGCCTGTTGAAATATCAGTGGGAGAATTATAGATAGATAGATTATTATTATTTTCATTTAAAATAATATCACTTTTACGTATGAAATATTTTGTCATATACAACATTTCTAGTGAATATTGTTGTTGATGGGCTATCTTTAGTTAAACTCAAAATAGTTGCCTATATTTTCCTCCCTCTCACACACTCTCTCCTCCTCCCCCCTCTCTCCCCCTCCCTCTCGCTCTCCCTCTCGCTCTCCCCCTCCCTCTCGCTCTCCCTATACCTCCCCCCTCTACCTCTCTCTCATATTAAAAGCATTCAAAGCACATTTATACCCATAAGGATTGAATTAACAATATGATATAGAGGTCTAGCAATGGAATTGGTAGGCAAGGCAACATCTCGTTAAAATTGCAAGATTTCCTCAAACTGTGTGAATTAAATGTTTACATTGAGAAATTTCTAACTGTAGGTAGAAAAAGATGAACAGAATAAGAAACTATAACGTTTTCTTCAAAATAGTTCATATCCGAAGAGTGTAGGCCAAATCTTTCTAATTTTAATCTAAAAAAGAATGAAAGCCTGCATGTCGTATAGCCAATTTTACGTGTTAACTTATTGGAAATGAAAATTATCCCCTGGAGTCGAACCCGGGTCTTTGATCTCGAGTTAGATACATTAAACGTTTTGTCCTTATATCATAATGCTATCCTGAAAATTTCATCAAATTCGGTTCAGTCGTTTGTGAGATATTAAGCTTTAAAAAGCATTACATGACAAAGTGACACTCTTTTATATGTTTTATGATTGTTATCAGTAATTCAAGTTCAGAATAGGTTTTGACTAAATATGGTTAACTGGAAATGATTTAGTCTTGTCATTTTTTTCTATTATCTCCTTTTTATTTTATTCTTTTGTTCGTGTAAATATTTGTTATCAAAGTTGTAGACATAATTTTCTACAAGTTATTTTTGAAAATTTTTTTCATAAAGCAGATTGTTTAAGAGAGGTTTCAGTTATTTGTCTGAATTTAAGTACGTAGTTTTGATTCATTTTTTAATTGTTGTTAGCTATGTCTATGCTGCAAAGGATAATTTTAATTTTGACCAAAACTATCCCAATGCTATCTAATGTCATGTTTAGTAAACAAATTTTCTTTTAAATATTGACAACAATCCCAGTGCTGCCACTGGTAATTTTAATCATGAATATTTTGCTCAATAACTTGACATTAGCAGTAGGATGTGCATTGATATTTTGTTGCCTATGGCAGCAATTAACAATGTTTTTTACTTATTGGTTTCTGAATGTAAAACCTGATTCAAAGTGCTTTTTCTTATGAATACTAGTGTAATGCCTGTTGAAATATCAACGGAAGTAAAGATTTGATCATTCAAGTTATTTATGGAGATAAAATTGGCATCAGAAACATAAATTGTATTGAAAGTCATTTCCCTCTCCTTCATTTACCCTCTCTCCTTTCCCTCTCCCTTCCTCTACCTCCCTCTCCTTTCCTCTCCTACCCTCCCTCCCTTCCCTCCCTTTGTCCCCTCCCCCTCTTTCTCTCTTATTAAAAGCAATCAAACACGTTTACACCCATAAGGATTGAAATAACAATATGATATCAAGGTCTAACATGGAATTGGTAGGCAAGGCAACATCCCCTTAAAATGGCAAGGTTTCCTCAAACTGTGTGAATTAAACGTTTAAATTGAGCGATTTAGAACTGTAGGCAGAAAAAGACGAACAGAATAACAACCTTTATAATGTTTTCTTCAAAATGGTTCAGATCCGAAGTTGGTAGGTCAATTCTTTCTAATTTTAATTTCAAAAAGATTGAAAGCTTCCATGGCGAAAAATTGATTAGTATCTTATTGGAAATGGAAATTATCCCCTGGAGTTGAACCTGGGTCTTTGATCTCAAAATTGATACATTAAAACATTTTGTCATTATATCATAATGCTATCCTGAAAATTTCATCAAATTCGGTTCAGTCATTTGCGAGATATTTAGCCTCAAAAAGCATTACACACAAAGTGACACTGTCTTTTATATTAGTTTGGATTATTCAGTGTTTAAAAATTATGCACGAGTGTGATTGTTGATAATTCTTCTTGAGGATGCTCATAGCTAGAGCAACTGATGATAAGCACTATTGCAATCATATTCGTTACTCCATGCAGAAAGTCACATTCTGTACACATCAGATTTGTACAAGAGGTTGAACTGCTGAAAATTTACCCATGTAACAAAGTTTCTACACAATAATGTGAGTCCAAAAAATTCTTAGTTAAACTTATCATGCAGTCAGTTGTTCAATGTCAGGCTTTTAACTGAACCTTCCAGATTAAAAACTTCATATTAAAAGCCTTGCATGTTAGCTTGGTCTTAAAATCAGTCGCTATACATGTTTAAGTCAAGAAATATAGTCCTAACCAGGGCATCGAACCGTAATTTTTTCGCTTCAGTTTTCGTTCCAGTTCACTCAAAAAACAAAATTTCGGTTCAGTTCCAGTTTTGCTCCGGCAATCATCAGTGAACCGGTTTTTTTTTTGCACCGATCTTAAAATATTTTTAGGAAACCTTGAAGAACTGAGTTATTAATTCACGTAATTTTCTAATTAAATCAAATACAGATGAGCCCCGCTTAACGTGGGGGATAAGTTCCTGAGGCCTCCTCATTAAGCAAAAATCTGCATTTGCCGGGGCACCATAACTTTTAGGCGCCCAGAGGGAAATAACTTTCCAAATAGTATTTTTGGACCCAAATTCAATATAAAACATATTTCTAACGGACTTTTAGAATGTAATTTATTAAACAAACTATAAAATTATTTAGTAAACAGCAGTGGTAGCTCGTATTAAGAGGCTGTGAGGCTGCAGCCTACCCGCATTTTCATATTTCTTTCTGATTTATTTTAATGCTTTGATGGATAATATCGAAGTATGTTAAATTGTTGTTAAGAACGATTCCATTCAAGATCAAGTTTTAGTATTCAATGTAGCGACGAAGTGTAAAGATACATCCTTATTCCGCTTCATTTCTTTCCATGCAAATATGTTCCATATGTGAGGCTGTTTCCCTTCTCAGCCTCAAGTGTTAGCTACGCCCACGTGCCGTAACTCAACCTAATAGCTGTAGGGATAAATAGGCTGACTGACGAGTCTACCACTATGCTATATGCCTTAAAGGAATTGCCTGAGGCTGCACGAGAAACAGCCTTAGGGGAAACGAAAGGGGAAGTAAACTCTGCTAAACTCGCACTGTACTTCCTCCTTGCCATTTGTAAAAGAATGCGTAGGATGCACCTATAGCATAACACTGTGTATTGTGCGTTGTGTATTGTGGAATTCAGTGTGTATGTGCGCTTTTCTTTTGATTACAATGCAACTGTTTTGTTTTGCAAATTGGAAATTTTTGATATAGTTCTAGTGCTAGTTATTTCATGTGCGGAAAATATTAAGAAGTGGCAATGGCTTATACAGTGAGTTATTTAAAAAGTGTAAAGTTTTCAACATCATCATTGGAAGACAAGGTGAAAATTAAAGACACCGGTAGGCCCACACCTCATCTGAATTTGACTTTGAAAGCAAAAAGTAGAAATCAAGACTATACAAGAAAGTTTTCTAGTGACATTTATAGCAAATATAGCTGGTTGTGTGGCTGTGAAGTGACAAATTCTTTGTTCTGCTTCCCATGTTTATTGTATGATGGTGATGAAACTTGGACAAAAAATGGAATGTCAGACCTTAAGAATTTACAGAGGAAAGTAAGTAAACATCACTCATCTCAACTTCATAGCAATAATTCGATAAGTTTATAGCTGCTAGGCCGTGTTAGTATAACATCAATGTTAAGCTCAGCATATCATGAATCAATAATTCAACACAATTTGAAAATTGATAAAAACAGAGAAATGCTCACCAAAATTATGAATTGTGTACTTTTTGTGGAGAATTTGAAGTAGCATTGAGAGGGCATGATGAGTCAAGTGATTCTAAAAATCCTGGGGTGTTTTTAGGTCTCATTAACTTTGCTAAAACTCTTGATGTTCAGCTCAAGAATTTTTTAGAATGAAATTCACCTTTCAAAGGCACCTCAAAAACAATACAAAATGAATTATTACAATGTATGTTAGATATGTATCGAGAGGAGGTTTTATTAGAAATTAAAAAATCAGACTTATTGGCCGTGATGAGTGATGAAACAACAGATGTTTCAAACAATGTACAATTTGTGATTGTGTTGCGCTATGTGACTGAATTAGGTGATGTTTCTGAGAGATTTTGGGGATTTTTTAACCCAGATGGACAGGATATGGACGCAATTGCTGTTTGCATTTTGGATGAATTAAGCATGATTATTCCTGGTGAAAATGAGAAATTAATTGCACAAGGTTACGATGCAGCAAATGTGATGAGTGGTGCTGCAAATGGTGTTCAAGCAAAAATTAGAAAGCATTACAAGTATGCTTATTACATTCATTGTGGTGCACACCAGCTGAACTTGGTAATGCAAAGGGCTTCATCACAAAATGCAAAAGCAAGAAAATTTTTTGTCAATATGAATAGGTACTATTCCGGTATTTTTCTCCCAATCTCCTAAGCGTTCTAGAGTCTTGAATAAAAGAATAAAAAAACGTGTGCCCAATGCTACGCCTGTTCGCTGGAGCTACAACTCTAGAACTGTGAATGTTGTGCATGATAACAAGGAAGCACTTAGGGAATGCTTTTCAAAAATTAGTTAAGACGGATCATTTAATGATGCAACAATTAGAAAAGCATCTCATTTGGAGTTCCCTATGCGGGACAAAGAATTTAATTGGTGGCTGTCTTTTTTCCATCAAGTGATGTCTCAAATGGGCATTTTATACAAGCAGCTTCAACCTCGACAAGTTGATGCAACTCATGTGAATAAATGTGTCAGTACATTTTTAAGTTTGGTCCAAAAGATTTGTGATTCACAAGTAACTGATGAAGTGCGCAATATGCAAACAGAAGGAAGTGAGATTTTCAGCAAAACAGACAGTGATTCAGGTGATAGCGATGGTCATGAAAGTCATGATGGAAGTTCGACAAGTTCAGAAGAAAGTGAAAAAACTGATCCATAGCCCCTGCCTACTAAAAGGAGAAAAGTAAGGCATGTAGTAGCTCAGAAATGTCAATCTCGTGTTCACTCTGCCATAGAAGTCTGTGATGTTATAATAGCTCAACCAAAAGATAGATTTGTCTTTATTAAGCATTTAGAAGCTTCGTTTTTGGTTTACACAGAAAATTTTGAATTATACAGTCAAAATTTTCCTTTAAAAGAACTTGAAATGGCATGCAAAATATTTCCTCAACTGAAAAAACTGAATTGCATTCAGAACTTTCTTTATTATTCTCTAGACTTCAGAGTTGCATCAGGTGCTGTGTGTTTATGAAAGTTCATCATTGCTGAAAATCTTCAAGAGATCTTTCCTGAGGTGGTTAAACTTTTAAAAATTGTTGTAACCATGCCCATGTCAACTGCAGAAGCTGAATGTTGTTTTTCTACAATGAAACATTTCAAGACATTTCTACACAATACAATGGACCAGAAGCACCTTACTGCACTTGCCATGTTATTCGAAGGATACCCCGTTTTCATGAAAAGTGATTGACAAATTTGCAAATCTCAAGAGAAGGAGAGAGTATTTTATGTATAAAAAACCCTAAAGTGAGTGCCATTTGCCATGTTTCCAAATGTTTTCCTGTTCATGCACTCCGCACACACTAATGTAAGTATGACAGCGTGTTTTCTGTATTTATCACTATCTTCTAACTATAAGATTATAGAATGTTTGATTTGAGTATGTAAAGTCCTCCCATTAAGCTTTTCTAACGAAACGCGAAAGTTCACTATCGTTTGCAAACAAATAATTTAATGAAATTATTGGTAAATATTATAAATATTAACAAATGTAGAATTGATTATACAGTTGATTATTCTTAAAAGCAGTCCAACTTAACAACTTTTACGATGAATCTTTTTATTTATTTATCTTTAATGAATATAGGTAATGCCTACTTTCTCGTCTCGTAACGCAGCCTACCCAGAGTAAAAAGGTATGAGCCGCCACTGGTAAACAGTAAGACAAAAAAGCTTTTTAGCAGTAGACATAAATAATTTCAAAATTCTCAGAACACCTACGAAGTTTTATTTAAATAAGAGTCCAGGGTCGACTGCTTAGCGTTTTTTCGCTTATTACGTAAAACTTGTCGGTAGCATTCAAATAGTTGGTCGCAGCCCCACTTCATGGCACTCACTTTTGTGAAGTCATTGTGCTCCTCCAACAAAGTCATACACGGATCGACGATGCTCTTGCAGCTCCACTTATAGATCAAACCCATAGTAGTGCATGTTGGGTTTTCTGCAATTTATATATCATTATATACAGTGATGAGCTGAAGTCGGCTCCCGTCAGCTTGCTCGAGTTTGTTGTTAATTTTTCTCAGAATTTGCCAGCTGGTTATTAAATTTTTTAGAAAATATGAAAATTTATTGACCTTATCCTTGCAAGTACATTTTGCTGATATTCAATTACCGACAGTGTATGAAATGGAATATATTACAAACAGAATGCTTGTTAAGCTAGTGGAACGGTATTACTAAACTAGAACGATATGGTGCCCCTGACATATAGACCTCCTGCTGCCTTTATTCAAATTCCTTAACCCTCCCCTTTTTTTAGAGTGCCAGTTCTTAATTTTTTCCAGCTCATCGCTGATTATATATTATTATACATTATATGCATTCAAATATTAAGATCCCTCCGTGCGTACCAAATGTTTTTTCATATGTAGATCAAAATTATAATTTTTTGATGTGTAGCATTATTGCTTTATTATTATTTATAATGATATGTTAATACAGTAAATTAACATCATAATAAAGTAATTGTAAAAAATTATAGATTTAAAAAATATAAATCATCAAAAACATTCTTTACAATCCAATGATGCCAAAGAAACATGAAGCATGAATCATATTTCTATTTCCGTTTTTCAAATGTTTTCTGCCTTAGGAGATATATTTTTTGTTAGACCCGTGAAATTTACAGGGAAAAGAGTGAAATTGACCACCAGACGATGCAATATTATGCAACACTGCTGAAATATCACAATATTTAGAATACTTTATGAAATTTGATTAGCGCAAAATTTACAAAAAATCATAAGATATTAGACTGCGGTCGCACTGTGGATAAGATATATTTTTTTTTAAATTTAAATTTGAAATAAAATCTGCATTATAACGATATAAGTGATAAGTTAGAAGAAAAATTATCTGAAATTAAGGATGAAAATGTAGGCAGTACTCTCCTTTGGAATGAGATTAAAAGCTGTGTAACCAAAGTTATGGAAAACAACGTGGGAAAAATGGAAAATAGAATTAAGAAAGCATGAATCACCCAAGAAATGCTCGACAAGATGGAAAGGAGAAGAAGATGGAAGAAGGTTAACAATGAGGAAGGAAGGATAATGTATAGGAGGTTGAACAATGAATTAAGGAGGATCACAGATAAAGCTAAGGAAGAATGACTAAATAAAATGTATGATAAAATAATGGAATTGGAGAGACTCGGAAGGTATGATGTAATGTACTAGAAGGCAAAGGAATGGCAGCCAAAGGAAAATAGAAGAGTACTCAAACAAGGAGTACAAAATTATATAGAAAAAATCGTTACTGAAGGGAAAGAAGTGGTAAAAGTATGAGAAGAATATATCAAGGAACTGTATGACAAGGAAAATAGACCAAGTGATATAAAGTTAGAGAAGGAAGATGGTATACAAGAGGATAACAAGGGGCCTAAAATAATCGAGTCAAGTAAGAAAAGTGATACAAGACATGAAAAATGGAAAGGCCACTGGAGACAGTGGTATTCCTGCTGATGCACTAAAGTTGTTGGGGAATGCAGGTATTAGAGTAGTAACAAATCTTATTAACAAAATATACAACACGGGAGAATGGCCACAAGACTTTCTGGATGTATCTATGATCCCATTAACACGTTCATTGCGGAAAAAAATTATTGCGAATTACCGGATTACGGGAAAATTTTTTATTAAAGAAATTCAATATGACTTCACATTTATGTCCTAAATATGATGTTAAACAGGGAAAATGTCAAAATTTCTAAAAATATTTATTTTTTGAGTACTGCATTTGCAGTGGTCAGTAACGTGCGGTGGCCGAAAAGGTATGCAACCCACTGAGCAAATTTTGGAAAAATGTTATTCTCGCTGTTATTTTTAAAATTACGCTGTAATGCATTTTTGTTTGACAAAATGCAGTAGTGCAACATATGAAGTCGTCCTAACTGCGTATAGGCCCAGTATTTGATAATTATTTTTGTTCCGTCCAAATATCGCATAAAATTCCTACATTCAATATTTTTACTCTAAAATTGCTCTTGGAAGCTCAGAAAGTAGGGAAACAAGAATATGGAAAATATTTGGTTATTTTTAGAAATTGACATTTGAAAATTTGATATTTACAATAAATATACAATAAGATTTCCATTTATATATATCCGTATATTACCTATATACACATGTTTACATATTTATATATTTACATATTTATATATTCACATATTTAAACATGTACATATTTACATATTTACAAATTTACATGAAAACAGTATGTAAGATCGAAGAATTGCGTTCCACTGTCCATTCCCCTTCTTATATATACAATATACATATATATTTTTGTGTGTATACACACACAAACACTTTGTGTGTGTATACACACAAAAACATAGTTTATTATAACCAACTGAATCCAGAAATACCATTGATATATGATGAAAATATAGAAAAATTTAACACAAGAATGCCTGAACATGGCCTACCCCCTAGAACGGCGGACGGGACAAATATGTCCCATACGACAAAGTTGTACAGTTGCAGTACTAGGTTCAATTTTTATGAACGTTGTAGTCTCTACATTACTAATTGCATACTTTAGCATGCTGTAGAATGTAGCATTGCACCGTACTCAACTGAAACACTCTAGTAAATTAGCCCGCATGCCATAGTCTACAACAATATTACAAAGCCGCCTGCAGAAGAATAATATCACAGAGAATGTGAAACAAAGAAGTAACTCATTTTGGGACAAAATTGTCCCATCCGTCGTTCTAGGGTAAAATGGTTTTATAATCGTTAATATTGAGAGGGGATGTTCAAAAGTGTAGAGTGGAATGCAACCCTCAAATGATTAAAAGTCACTAAATCTCGACTAAATTAAACCGGAATCACAGAAACTGTAGGGGACGTAACATCAGAATGGGACAAAATTGTCCCGTCCCTCGTTCTAGTGTTAAAAACCTAAATGCTAGTAAATTTTTCTATTTTTTTGTCATTCTTCGATGGTATTCCTGATAACAGTTGGTCAAACAAAGCCCTGGCTCACCTTCACAGACCCCACAGTAAGTCGACACCTGCTTTCTAACTTTATTGGCCGAACACACCCTGCAGTTTTTTAGTTTTCTCCTACCTCCAGGTAGCGGCTGGTATTCCTTCACAAAATGACTATCTATGGTGATAATGGAGGAGGTCGATGGTTGACACACTGTTTTTACATGCTGGGAGCGCCGAGCTTGCCTGCAAAGATGGTCAATTACGGATAATCGAAATGTATACAAGCTAATAAGTGTCCCACTGTATCTTTGGTACAAAAAATAAGTGTTCAGCAGCATCATTTTGATGATGTGAAAGCCTAGTTTTTTGTACCACTTTAAGGATTTACGTTCCGAAACGTAATAAGATAAATGTTGATCGACACGATCAACACCCCCATGTATTTGTTATAATTAACAACACATTGAGGCTTTTGTGTTGATCGTGTACGACGAGAGGTAATTCCAATAAAATCCCCTGAAAATGCAGAGGATATCATTAAAACATCTCGTTTATCCTTCCATTTTGAAATGTTAATCCCATCAGTGGTCCACTGCTGTACCATTTCGTTATTCCTTAATTTTTTCTGTACAACCTTTTCAGGGTTACCTTTTCCGTTGACTCTTAAGCTGAACGCACACTTATCAGACAAAAACGTCTTTTGACAAAACGTTTTTGTATAAACTCGTCGAAAACTGTTTTCGCAATGCTATCAATAGGACCCAACGCACACTAATCGAACAGGACACAAAAACACGAAAAAACAACTTAAAACACCTCTAAACATCTCGAGACAAAATGTTTTCTCGAAAGACATTTGTCTTATAAGTGTGAGTTGGAGACCGACAAAAGTGTTTTCGCTTGAGACATCTGTAAACAAAACGTTTTGTCGAAAGACGTTTTTGTCTGATAAGTATGCGTTGATCTTTGACACAACAATACATCTTTGTTGACGACTTATCGTGTCGAAAGCAGAAACACTGCACTTTGTTTTGAGGCAAAACATTCTGCATGAGTTCAGTCTTTATTGAGAAGTAATAGGAGTAGGGTGGAGGGAAAGTTGTGTGTGCTTCTGTTAACATGGATGTGGATGCTGAAAAATTACTTGTTTTAATAGAAGAAAGGCCTCCTATTTTTAATTATACTGTGAAAGAACATCACCAAAAAGATTTGCTGGAAAATCCCTTTTCCTGATTCCATCTTCAATTATATTTAAAACATAATAAAAGGAACTCAAACTTAATCTCGTAAAATTTCGGAATTTATTTTCATCTCCTTTTAGTTCATTTATAAATTCCTTAAGGGTATTCTTCCCGGTTCTCTTTTGATTAATCGGGTGGATCCATAAGCGTCTTTCACTCTCTTCCATGGAAGCGAGTTGAATCCACTTCCACAAAATGAGAGCATAAACTTCGTCATCGGACGACATTCTCGCAACTAGTCCAGGCCGAGACTGCGCCGAACAAGAATGATTTCAATGTATACAAAATGTCTAGTCTCAAAACATGTTTTGCAAAGACGTTTTGTCTTATCAGTATGCGTTGGAGCCCAACAAAAATGTTTTGCCTTTCGACAGAAAGTTTTGTTCAACGACAGAACATTTTGTGTAAAGACATTTTTGTATGACCAGTGTGCGTTGAAGCCCAACAAAATGTTTTACCTTTCGACAAAACGTTTTGCCTCGAGACGTTTTGTCTGATAAGTGTGCGTTCAGCCTTACAGTCCCAGTACAATAACACTGCTTATTGTCCAGGAACTCCTGAGTCAGACCGACGCTATTGTAGAAATGTCCATAAACAATGAATGGCTGTTCTCCAGCCCTTCCATTAGTTTATGTACAACTTTATTTGCATGACCTTTCCCCGCAAGTTTCTCATCCAAAGCCCCCACATAAATTATAAACCTATGAGCCAACCCATCTGGTTCCACTAACATATAAAGCTTGATGCCATACTTATGCTTCTTTTGCTTTATAAATTGACGAAAAGACAATCGACCCCTCCATGGCACCATAAATTCATCAATACACAACTCTTTCCGTGGGTAGTGGATCCTGTCCATTGTCTTATGGAAATATTCCATAAGAGGCCTTATTTTGAGCAGAGGATCTGCTGACCTAGGCTCGTCGACTACTGGATTTTGTGCAAAATGGAGGGCCTGAACTATATTTAAAAACCTGTCCTTTGACATTCTTGAGGTGAAATACCTCAGTTGGAATTTCTCGTTTGTGTTCCAGTAGTCGACTAGCCTATTCAGCTGAATGATTCCCATATGGAACTTGAGCCCTAAGAATAATCTGAAATCCTCTTCATCAAGATATATCCAGTTAGTAATGCAGGCTCTCTCAGATACTCCTTGGAGAAAGATCTCCTCAGCAAATCTGTTAGTTTCTCTTACTACTAACTGAAAAAAATCTTTGGTGAATAGCAAATCAAAGTAATCTTTGGGGTCATTTCCATCTGGGAGGACTTTCAAACCACTTTGCCCAAGAAAAGGAATATCTCAAGGATCTTGAGGAGTGTCTACCCATGAAAGAGTTGCTGAAGGAAGAGGTAGAGGAATGGGAAGGAGAAGGAAGATATTCAGGAGAGGCTGGAGGAAGAGAAAGCACAGAGGGAGTCAGATAAAATGGACAGGGTTGTAAAGAGGAGCAGGGTTGGGGTAGGTCTGTTGGGATTGGAGAAAGGAGCCGCAACTCATGAAAAACTAGGGGAGGGGAACTGGGTAACGGGACATTGGATGACAAAGGATGGGTTATGGCAGGGTGTGTTTGTACCTCAAAAGAAAAAGAACACGTGTCTCTTACTGGGAGATGGGAAGGATATTCACCTTCTGATGGTAAACCCGCATCGCCTTCAGATTGTAAACCCAAACCTCCGTCTTCGACGTCCTCATCCGCATATTCCTGGAGGAGCTTTTCCACTTCTTTGCTTGAAAGACTGGAAAGTAGGAATCGCTCCTCCATTTTCCGCCTTTTGGATGGTGGAACAACTGAAATAAAATACTTATTGTGAAATAACAAACTTAAACAACTGAAATTTATTACAAAACCATTCATTTAGAAAGAAAACATACCAGAGAATGGGGCGTCCTGCGCATGGGAGGTCGACGGCTTACCCTCCATTTCTATTTCAGGTTTCTAACTGAAAAAAGACATTTCCAACATATATAAAAACCTTTGTTCCATGCCGTTAGAAGTATATAGCAATGGACAACGCATACAAGCACATACCTCTGACTTGATGAAATTTTACGTGGGTTACCAAGGACTGCAGTGGTTATCTGGCTTGAAAATCTGAAATAATTTATTTAACATTTATACAGGGATAATTTGAAAATATTCATGAGTAATGCAACAACAGAATACCTCTTACTCATTTACAGGTATGCCGTGAGATTAACTCGGGAAGAGTTCGGCATTACGGGTAATATGTAATTCTGAAATTCGACGAACTTCACCACACGAATGCTAAAGAATAAATGAGGCTAAAGCCCTGTTCACACGATCCTTCACTTTGCAGTAAAGTTACACTAAAGATGCATCAGTCACCTTAGTTCATGAGTTGGCCGTATGAAGGACGCTAGCATCGTCCTTCTTTTTTTAAATGGGAGATGATCCATTTCAAAGTGACTGATGTGAAAGTGAAGGAAGAGATGTGGGATACCCTTTTGCGCACTCGTGTTTCAATTGTCAGATGTTTTTGTTAACGAAATGGAAATATTTGCCTTCAAATAATCTTGCAATAAGCACTGGTATATTGCTCTGCACACCTCTGGTATTATTAATGAGATGGTGTTCTTTGGAATTCTTGTCGAGAACATTAAACTGCTATAACTTTCTCCAGTGGCCAGGAATCTCAAAGTGAGTGCCAGTCTGATTTCTGGTGAAATTGATTCCCTCATTACCGTATTTTTCTTCGCTATCAAACTTTTCACTTTCGACAGAAGTAAATTGAAAGTACTTTCCTTCATTCTCAGAAAGCTTTGAAATGAAAATGGATCCTCAACAGACAACTCTCGGAAGAGTAAAGAAAATACAGTTTCTGCATTATCTTCTTGCCTTCTTCTTATCCATTCACGGACCCACAATTTTTTTCCCGCTTCTCTCCTTTTTTCCTTTCTTATATAATATGCAGCTGCTGCAGCTAAAATCACTTGAGTTCTTTGCATTGCAATCCACAGAGATTAACGTGAAAGTAAACAGATGTTGATTGTGATTGATGTAAATTTGACTGATGTAACTTGTGATAATGTGAACACAAGTGTCATTAAAGTGACTGATGTATATTTGAATGATGTAAGTGAAGGAAGCAAGTGAAGGATAGTGTGAACAGGGCTTAAAATGTCCTACGGGACTTCTCTCGGAGCCCAAATCCCTCTACGGACAAAAGAGAAGAGGCGGAGTGTGAAAAGGGCGAGAGTACTGCATATGCAGTGGTCTGTAACGGACTTTCCCCGGCAGTACTGCATATGCAGTGCTCCGCAACGAATGTGTTAAAAAGGAAGCCTAATTCGAAGAAATGTGAAGACTACAGAACTACAGGGTGTCTCAAAAAGATCTATACACATTGTCATGTATAATATCTATTGACAGATTATTGTTTGAATGAAATTTAAAACGACTCTTTGTTGCATGGCATGTAATTAAAAGATGGCTTCAGTCATAATTAAAAACAACAATCCAATACCCATAATTCACAGCGTAATAAAAATGACAGAGCATCACTTGACTTTTGAGCAAAGAAAAGCAATTTTGAAGTGGTACTGGAAATTTGAGAATGTGTGTGAGGTTCAAAGACAGTGAATTTGGGACCGAGCCACCAGCACAAATCACAATTTCAAGAATTCCTGATAAATTTGAGACTTACGGCACTATGCAAGACGTATGCAAGCTGGGTGACATCGA
The DNA here is from genome assembly GCA_036926305.1 of Uropetala carovei. NCBI lineage: Eukaryota > Metazoa > Arthropoda > Insecta > Odonata > Petaluridae > Uropetala > Uropetala carovei. The sequence goes on from JAXCHB010000141.1 coordinate 6,073,927, forward strand.
ACTTCTACGAATGCGGAAAATTCTGCTATGGTGTTAGAGCAATTCAAACGATCACCAAAAAAGTCTGTAAGGTGATGTGCTAATGAGACTGGGATCAGTAGAGCAATGTACATCGGTTTCTCAAAACTGCTAAGTGGAAATGTTATGTTCCAAGACTGTTACAGAAAATGGCTGAAGATGATCCTGACCACCGAGCTGAGTTCTGTGAATGGTTTCAAATGAAAGTGGACGAGGATGCACGGTTTGTTGATAAGATTGTTTGGTCTGATGAAGTAACATTTAAGCTCAATGGTACAGTGAACCAGCATAACTGCGTGTACTGGTCATCAGAAAATCCTCAAATTCATTTATATCTATATCTATAGTTCACCCTGCAAGCCACCGCAATGGTGTGTGGCAGGGGCAGTGAATTTACCTGGTCTTACGGTCTGTGTGGTGTGTTGTCCAGAGGAATTGTGGGACCATACTTCTTCAAAGGGACCATTCAACTGCTTTATGAAGAGGTGGAACTGTGCCATACTTCCTACGATAAACTATGATGTTTCTTATTTTCTTGCAGTTTCATTCTGGGTTGAAGTTTATTACTAAAAATTATGATTTCCAACAATTCTTTGTCTCAGCTCTATCGGTTATAATTTTAGAAAACTTCTACCTTGTACATAAATGAATAGTAATTTTAAGGTAGCCAGAAATTTTGTTTTAGTTCCCTCAAAATCCTGAAGTTTTTACTAAATTTGTAATGTGCTAACTACATTGCATTCTTTACAAGTTTAACATCACTTTGGTTATAAAGTACTGTTATTAAAAAATTAATTTGCCACCAACAAATAAGTTGATATCTTATTCCTGGATCTAAATTTTTAGTAAAGGTTTTATAATGTGATCATTTGTTCATATCATTATTATGAAAGTACAATTTTATTCTATAAACATGTTACTGCCATAATCTGTTGTTGGTGCTCAGTTTCATAATAGACAGATAAATTGAATAATACATGTAAATATTTGTCATTAATAGGAATTCTTTGGTGAAGTATAATAATTTGAAATAATTTCAAATCCATAAGAAATATCAAGAATCCACTCATTTCCATTTAAGTCAATTTATTTGTTATTTCATTCTTTGTAAAATGTTACTTTCTCTTTATAGTATGATTATTCCAACTATGGGTTCAAAATTCAAGTGAAGTTTAGACAAGAAGGTGGATTGCAGGAATTGAATCAGTTTCACCAAAGTGGTGGTGAAAGAGCAGTTGCTATTGCAATCTACTTGATGTCCTTGCAGGAGCTTACATCAGTCCCATTTAGATGTGTTGATGAGATTAATCAGGTAATCGTTGTGTGTGTGTTAAAATGTGATGTTAAAAATTTGGTGATAAATTATTAATGTGACTTTATATTTATTTTTATAGGGTATGGATGAATTCCATGAAGCAGTTGTTTTTAAATTGCTTTCTGACATTGTTTCTGAAAGAGGAACTGCTCAGTATTTTCTTTTTACTCCTAAAGTGAGTAGAGTTATTCATATTACCTTATTTGACTAATTATGCATTCAGAGAATCGTCAAGGGAAAAAAGTAGGGAAATCGAAATTGATAAAAATTTATTTTCCATTTCAGGTGTTAAGATCTTTGAAGTTTTCAGAATCATTGCTTTATATTTGTGTTAACAATGGAGAGCTGGAAAATAAAGTCATCGATACCAGAGCAATTATTAAAGAAAAGAGAACAATGAGATACAATATCAGTGGAAAATAAAGCAATGTTTAGCAATTGCTTCAACAAGATATTTTATGTTGCCTGCATTGAATTTATTTGTAGCTAACAGATGAATTTATATTCATACATTAGAAATTAGAGAGGTGTAAATATTTAATCTCAAATTTGTAATGATATTGCATTATAGTTTGATAATTCTGTATTCATAATTTGTGCGATTTATAAATTTCATAGTTAAATTGCTGTCTGGACACCATTTCATGATTTTGAGATACCCACTACATATGCTAATGTAAAACAATACAGGTAACAGGTAAAACTTATGAGTACCTTTATAATTTGTTCATTATATGTTAACTTTACCATGCATTCATAAATCAACAGAAAATGCTCAAAAGTTCATCATACTTTTATAGAAAAGTTTTTAGTTGTGAAAACCTTTTTAATTTGATAGGTAATACAAATGAAAATTTTAACGTTAAGCATTCTTCCATTGGCACATTATCATAAAAATTCATCAAATTTGTATTCATCATTATAATATTAAATGTTGGTATCCAATGTCATTCCCTTGGTTTATATTTTTACACACACTTCAACAATAAAAATATCAGTATTGTTAAAAATACTGTATAACGAAAAGATTATTTGTTGAATAAAATCTGTGATAAAATAAAATAGTTCCAAGAATCAATACTTAATTTTATTTATTGTAGCCCTAGTTTGCCCTATCATAACTGAAGAGAGAGAAAGATATTCATTTGTTATGATGTGATGACCTGAAAATTGAGCAGACATGATAAATATCCTGTGGTGCATTACAGCAGAGATGGAGAAACCATGGCCTGTGGGCCACATCAGGTTTATACGGCCCGCGATATCATTATGAAAACGAACCATGAAATGTAACACAGACAATTTTGTATTATTTGGTTAAAATTAGGGCTGGAAAGTATGGAAAGATTAAACGGTAAAATAATATTAATTATTAATTTTTACAGACAGAAACCTTCGCATTCACTCAAATAACTTCCGATGTGGACCCTAATGTGGCCCGCTGAAGCATTTTCATCTGCTAATGCGGCCCAGCTAAGCAACTGCAATGGCTAATGTGGCCCGTCTCGTCCAAAGTTTCCCCACCCCTGCATTACGGTATAGGCACTAGCTTAGGGCTTCACATTCCTAGGGAACCCAAATTTCAGTTGTGTTTATATTATTTTTGTTTCATGAAAATGAAATGGTGGGTCTCCATTCAATCTAGTACCTAGGGTCCTCATTCACTATAATGCACTGCTGCAAATAGCCATATTTGTTCATGTTTTTCTGTGGATGACCTGGTTCAATAATGCATCTTGTAGCTAATCTACACTAGATTACGGTTCTAGGTCTTTTGACTCCCAGTCATATCACCCGATGAATATTTGAGGAAAAAGTCAAACACTTCCGATCAAATGACTCATGGTAATTTGAATCCCTTTATTAAAACAGATTTATTAATCAACATTAAAATGACTTTTATTAATGGGAATTAAAAATCACGTTTCATAAATAGCATTATCAAAAGTCACATTCCAAATTTACTAAAACTGATGTAAATTGTACGCTATTCCTCATAAGAACTCTATCTTCTTATCTTGATTATATCTTTCAGTGAGCACACAGTCATTTGTTCACATATTTGTATGTACTTCTTTTTGCAGTTGTTCTCACCCCAATCAAATTGAATTCTTTTTAATTCTGTCAGAACTTCTTTATTCACGGTTGAAGTCAGTTTCCAAATACTTACATGCTGCATGTAACTGAGTTTTGGAGGGCATTGTGGTTTCCTTCCAAATTTATATTTGTCCAAGGCATATCCTGCTATGCTCTCTCTTGGGCATTCCCAGTCTCAATGGGAAATGTCGGTGTCATTCTTCGTCTTTGATTACCTCATCCTCTTTCGTATTCGATATAGAAAATTTCTAAATACATCACTAGTTCTTTAGGGACATAGTCATCATCTACAAGCTCCTTGAAGCCATCAATGTCATCGTTGAGAGGAAGAAATGCCAGAGAGGAAAAGCATCTCATCTTCAAGCGAAACTCAGTATCACTGTTAGTACAATATTTTGCAAAATAAAAAATAAACGTAAATTACTACGAAGTATTAAATATAGAATAAAATACCAGCAAAAAGAACATCAATGAAGATAGTATCTTTTCAATAACTTTATACTGTTATTAGCATTTAAAATCATTCTTTTGTCTCAGTTCTATGCTAATATATTTTTTAGCTTTGCCAAAATAATAATAATGATGTAACATGGGGAAGGGTGCTATTAATTACTACTTCATTTCCAATTGTATACACTTTTACTTAACTTCCCTTCATATTTATTTGTCATACATCACTTGCTCGCTATAAAAATGCAAATAGCTCATGAAAGAATCGAGATAGAAAAACTAAATTTGGCAAGCATGCTCAATCCATGTATTTTAAGGTGATGACAAAAAAAATCTTGAAAAAAGTCCTGGGTTCGACTCCAAGGAAGACTTCCATTTCCCTTAAATTAACACACAAAACTCAACTTCTTGACATGCAGGCTTTCATTCTTTTTAGGCACGTTTTGCTTCCAGCGTGAGCACCTATTATCGTTGGTCTGTCTGTCCGTCCGCATGTTTGTTCTCAACTTCTACCAAACGGATTTTCATGAAATTTGATATTAAGGACTTACCAGCAAATATAATAAGAAAATCGCAAAAGTGAATCGTACGACAATCAGGGGTACCACTTGACTGGTGACAAAAAAATGAAATTTTTGTCATATCTTGTGAAGTATTAGTCATATAAAAATATTTTTCAAATAAAAGTTGTAGAACTAGTAAAGAAGAGTATTTCCTTTTCTATACGTTTTTATCGTAGGAGTAGCCATTATCGATAAAATCAAACAAGAATGTCTTAATTCGAGTTGAACTTAGAAATTCTCTTGCATGGTTACTTCTTCATTGTTGCTAACATAATCTCACAAACAAACATTTAATTTCCTTATGTGTGCATGCAATATTATTAAATAGAAAGAAAATGGATTATTTATGATGAAGAAAAGAACTTTAAAATGCTATTTCCCTTACGTACAGGTACATAATTTCTTTCTAATACTCCATTGCACGATACACGCCCATTTGTGATACGTTGTACACTTTCCTAACTTGTTTAGATTAAAATTAGAAAGAATTGACCTACAATCTTCGGATATGAACCATTTTAAAGAAAACATTATAAAGTTTCTTATTCTGTATCTTTTTCTGCCTACAGTTTGAAATCGCTCATGTTAAATGTTTAATTCACACGGTTTGAGGAAATTTTTCCATTTTAAAAGGATGCTGCCTTGCCTACCAATTCCACTGTTAGACCTCGGTAACATATTGTTATTTCAATCCTTATGGGTGTACATGTACTTTGAATGCTTTTAATACGAGAGAGAGGGAGAGAGAAAAGGAAGGTGAGGGAAATTATTTTCATAGAAACCAAACTAAACAACATTCGTAAATTATTATGTATATTGAATATACAGTCATTCCCTTTTGTTGAAGAATATACGCTACTGTTTTAAATGTAAGTTATAATTTTTCTTACTTCGGAAATTTTGGTATGAAAACATAATTTTGAGTTTCATACTCCCATGTAGTCTGAAGTTTCTTTAAATCAAAAATATTATTCAGTGAAAAGTTCATCAGTCAGATAAAACAGATAAAATTTTCATTATGCATTTGTCCTGAATTACAACAATTATTCCAAATTTATTAAATTCTATATTCCATAATTCTCATGCATGTAAAAAACACATTATTAATAACAGTTATAAGACAAAAGATATAAAAATAAAATTAAGAAAAAAAACATTTGTAGTGCATACACACAGTGTGTAGGCACTTTTACTTAAAACTGCTCTCAAAGGTAGAAAATAATTTATTCCTGGACAAAAGATATTTTAAAAGTTTGTGTGCTTCGTAAAAGTGGGTGGCTTTTTACTTTCTCCATACGTAGTAATGGGAAAGTATTGTGTTCATGAAAAAAATCGACTTCAAGATTTCAACGAAAATACATGTTTTGAGGTCCCTAGAACACATTTAGACTTTTCGGAATGATGTCTGTGTGGATGTATGTGATTGTGGGCGCTCTAACTCAAAAAGTACTTACCATATCGATACCAAATTTCATATATAACACTTTAGCGTGAGCACAAAGAACTGATTAGTTTTTGGACAATACCGGTTAACCGGAAATCAAGGTTTATTCGAAACCCGATTCGGTTTTTGCGATATAGGTTTTCATTGGTCAAAATTTGGTGCACTTTTGGTAGGCACCTGAGGTGGTCAACTCATTACTTTACCACTCTATTTGCAATTTCTTAGTCTTTTTTAAAATGTAGTTGGCAGAGATTTTATCATAGCATTTTCTGCTGTGTATTAGCATCTTTGTAAAGGAATTCCTCAGCCTATTCAGGCGGAGCAGTTTTTTGTTAAAAAATTAAAAGTGCATTTTATTTGCATCAGGTGAAAGATTCCGAGTGTGGTCCTGATGCAAAAGTGTTTTTTTGTTTTTAAAATTATTCTTATTTCAATAATTTTATTGAATAGCCACAAAAAGATGTGTAGTATTTTATAAATATTATAATCATTCCAGTAGACAATGTAATTTACTGTTCAGTTTTGTTCGTGATATGTTCGGTTATGTTCATAGTTTTTTAGAAATTTTACTAGAATGTTTGGGAATCAGGTTAAAAAAAGTGGCAATGCTACTCATTCTGTGATAGCAGCTTTCAATCTTTGGATTTTTGGAAGATGCCATAGATTCTTCAACCAATGCTTTTCGTAGATTATTTAAAGAACATCTGGCTTATCCAAGTTTGTTTTGTATATAATTTTTGAGTTGATACCAGTGACATTTATTCCATGGAATCTTCTAAAAATCACACAATTACATCAATGCCTTCCTCCATACTTGTATAAAGAATTTTCTCCTCTTGTTTTTAAGACATGTTAACTAATGCAATAGCTTTTATAAAAGTTATAAAATAGAGAGATGACTAATACAGTATTTACTTGGTCACCTTGTGTCTCAGAGACCAAACTAACTTCAATAACATACACAATTCAAAAGGTGAACATCAACTAACAACTAAATCTGGTATTAGTAGACATACGATGGATTTGAAGGTACTCTAACGCAGTGGTTTACAAAATCTTTTAGTCTTAGGTCTCCTTTATGTGAATAAAAAATTTCGAGGCTCCCAACTTATAAAATTGATATAAAATGTAATTTAGCAATTTCAAATGATAATCACTAATGAACCTTAATGATATCTATTAAGTACTCTTCTATTAAATTGTGTGTTTATAATTAAGTGTAAGTTTTTATCAATGCAAAAGACTGATAAACTGACATGGATGTTCCTCCACTTCTTTAGCATGGTGAATGAAGAACAGTGCCAAAGTAAAAACAATAAGATCGCCTTTCGACATACTGTATCATTTAGTTAATTCAACATATTTTTTATCTGCTTATTGTTTATTTAGGATTAAAATTAATTCACCATCTCTGTTATCGGTCCATTTTTCTGCGACCCCCGGAAAAGGCTTCACGGCCCCTACTTTGAGAAACACAGCTCTAACTTACACCCGTAAAAATATTGAATACCTATATTATATATGAGATATCTTAATTTTTAAAGGCACTCTGGTCTATGAGACCCAAGGCAACTACTGAAGGGTTATTTACCTTTTAACTCGCTGTGGCATGTAGATAATCGCAATCGTAGTTGACGCCGCTCATGAAACTAAGCCCCCTATAAATAATCGCTTCAACTATCTTAGGGATCTTGGGTATCGGATGCAATTGTTCAATTACGGTCTTAATTTTGGAATTTGACCTTTATCCTACGATCAGCCGTATTAAGAATCTTGCGGCTTGGATAATAAATTACTCGTTTAGTTTTTGTACTTGAAGAACCATGTTGTCAACATGTGTTAATCATGGATGTAGGGGTAAAAAGGTAGTAAATTACAGTGGGTTCTTTTATGCTAGATTTGTCGCACTTAATAAAATAATCAAAGTTTAAACTTTCTAGTTTTCAACTCTACTAAGAAGGTTTCAAAGCACATTAGTAATTGCCGAACATAATAATGAGAAATTAATGCCTGTTACTTTGAATACATTGACTGCAGCTAAGAAACTGGGAGGTGAAGTATCGGTTCTTGTGGCAGGAAGCAAATGTGGACCAGTAAGTTTCCACTTTTTAAATAACTCTCACTGTTTGGTATTAGAAACATTACTTCTCATGACCTTTTTTCAGGTAGCTGAGCAACTGTCTAAAGCTTCTGGCTTGGCTAGAGTTATCGTAGCTGAAAATGAAGCGTTTAATGGATTCTTACCAGAAAGCTTGGCACCTTTAGTACTTGCTTCGCAGAAACAGTTTAATTTTACTCACATTTTAGCAGGTGCTACAGCATTTGGGAAATCTCTTCTTCCCAGAATAGCTGCGAAGTTAGATGTGTCTCCAGTTTCAGATATTATTGATATTAAAAGTCCGGATACATTTGTGAGAACTATATACGCTGGTAAAGTGAATTCTATTAATTGAAATCATTCTCTGAAATTATCCATTATTTAAGTCTTAAGATATGTGATTGGTAAAACGGTAGTAATAGATAATTGTAAGTCGATCTTGTGTTAAGCAATAAAAATGGAAAAATGTTAATTGTGTAACCACCTTTTGCTGCCTTTCATTGTAACATGGTATGTTAATTTGTTTTGCACCTGTAGGAAATGCCGTTCTTACTCTGAAATCCAAGGATCCAGTAAAAGTGGTCAGTGTTCGGGGTACAAGCTTTGAAGCTGCAAAACTTGAAGGTGGCAGTACCAAAACAGAGGCTGCTCCCACCGGAGACTATAAAACTGACCTTGCTCAATTTGTCAGTCAGGAACTAAGTAAAAGTGATCGTCCAGAACTTACAAGTGCCAAAGTGGTTGTTAGTGGAGGTTAATAATAATAATAATCTTTATTATCCCGGTTGACCATACATTTTGTAGGTATAGGAATCGTCATAATAAAATCACAATATGATACAGTTAACATACAATTATACATAACGAAGTCACCTCTTGCACATAAGAAATTCATTAATATTATAAAAACATTTAAGAATCAAGTATTTTTAAACCGCTTTCTTGAATAATAATAATTTGGTAATATTGCTAATTTCCATAGGTAATTTCGTCCCCATGGCGAGGGGACCTCTACATGTAGCTATAAATAGCTAACCTTACTGAATTATATGGTTATACTGAAATATCATCTATTAAATATATTTGTTATACTACTCCTAGCCGCAAATGATGCAGACAATATTTAATTATAGCATTTGATTTTATTTAAAGATCAAATAAAATCAGTTGTCGTTTTTGTCAGTGATTCACCATAACTACATGTATACTGTCAAATTTATTGTTTTAGTTTTATTTTACTCTATTAAAACTTTTGCAGGGCGTGGAATGAAGTCTGGAGAGAACTTTAAACTTCTGTATGATCTTGCTGATAAACTGAATGCAGCAGTGGGAGCTTCTCGTGCTGCAGTTGATGCAGGATATGTTCCAAATGATCTGCAAGTTGGACAGACAGGAAAAATTGTGGCTCCAGTAAGTTAAAATTGTAGTAATATGTGAGGTGTTCTTAAGTTTTGCTTAAGATGGAACTAACCCATTATATAACATTTGTTTTGAGTATTTATTCTACATAGATTTTCATAAGGAATTGACAGAGTATATTTAGATCGGGGTGATGATTATATTGATAAGGAAGAACATATTCTTAGAAAGAAAAACCAGAACACACTGAGACTCTTCTTGTTATGTATGTATACCCGGCTGTAAAATAAATAAATTTAAAGCAGGTTGAATATGGTTGCAAATGAGTTTTTGTAGCCAATAGTAACAAAAATCGGTGTAGTATACATTGCAAAAACTACATATGTAACTGATTTCAGTCCACTCTTTCCAGACTAAGAAACTCTTCCTGCTATAAAAACAGTAAAATCGCAGAAAATGTCTTCTCAGATTTTGTATTCAGCATATTACCTGAAATGCTTTGCTTTTCATCCTGTAAATATGTTTTACTTTCCTTCTTTTGATATTTTAACTAGTGTCCGTGGACCTGAAATATTGCTGGTAGTAATTCTTGAGTGTTGTGGTATTAATAGGTAATCTGCCTTGGCAGTGTGTCCTCCCTATTTTAACATCAATTGCACAATGTGTGACGTGTTGCTGCATTCCTGCACATTCGGTGCATCCACTGTGATCTATTGTTCTCAAGAGCCTCTCAAAATGGCTTAAAAATAATAGAATCTTTCAAGCATTGTCAGTAAAGGCAGTGCCTGATCAGTCAGGATATCTGCATGCAGCTAGGTTAGGGATCTCAAACAAATGATTTGTGAGCCTCATGAGGGAACTGCAAATCTGCGAGCCACATTATACTAAATCTGCAGGATGTATTCCATGTTAAGAACATTTTTCTCTGCTGCAACTGTTGTTTTAAATGAGAATGATAAATAAGCCACTGATGTTTGATTTAATAAATTTCTTAATTATTTAAAAGTATTTTATAAGAAATACCTTTTTGAGTTTGAGATGCATCATAGTATCTTAATTCATTGGCAGCATAAATGCTTGATTTATGCTGCCTGTTTGAGATCCCTGATCTAGGTAGATGAAGTCCTATGATAACATTCCTTAATAATTATGCAACCGCACAAAAATATTTAATTGATCTATAATTTTAAAGTAAATGCACAGGAAAATCCATTATTGGCCCCAATGTTTATAACCAAAAGTTAACCTTTATAGTCAATGTGTTAATAATATATAACCAAGAGAATGTGACATTCTTGGAGTGAAAGTCAGTTACTTAAATATTTAGCATCTCCACTTCTGGTTTTTTATCTTAATGATAATTGTTTTGAAACCAAGAACAGTATAATTAATTTATGTTGCTTCATATTTTAGGAACTATATATTGCTGTTGGAATATCTGGAGCTATTCAACATTTGGCAGGAATGAAAGATTCAAAAACAATTGTGGCCATTAATAAGGATCCTGAGGCTCCAATATTCCAAGTTGCAGACCATGGACTGGTGGCAGATTTGTTCAAGGCTGTCCCTGAATTGACACAAAAGTTATAGGGAAAATCCTTCATCTGTAAATGATTGTCATAAGAACCATATTTTTCACAATGTATGTGAAATTATTACAAATAAATGGCTAAATTTTATTTTTGTATTTAGTACATTTGTGCATTACAAGTTGTATAGCCCATTTCATGACAAAACAATGTAAATGAAATATAAGTCGTGTACAGATTTCCATTAAAAAATCAATCAGAATAGTCACCCCGATACATAATTATATTTTTCTCTGTTTCGTATATCTTCACTTCATAAAGAATCTGAGGCTCAGGCAATTCCTTCTTAAGATTGTTCCAAATGAACACTGCGACGTTTTCTGTGGTGGACACCACATTGCTGAAGTACTCTACATCCTTGTCTAAATTTTTGTGGTCCATTGGTTTCATAATGGCATTATGCATGTATATCTTTAACTCATTAATATTCATAACCATCCCCGTCGCTTGATCTATTGGCCCTTTAAGAGTCACTTCCACTGAAAAACAACGGTATTTGTTAAACAAAGTTTTTTACTCAAAATACATCGAAATTATGCGAGTATCTTACCAACATAATTGTGTCCGTGGCCATGGAAATTGTTGCATTTGCCATATGTTTCTTTATTTTCGTCGTCGGACAGGTGAGGGCTATCAAATACAAGCGTTATATAACGGACTTCCAATAGTATCAAATTATAGTGCATTACAATATTTCGTCACTCACCTATGTAATCTGTGACAAGCACTAAATATTTCTTTTCTTGTCAGGTAAGCTATCGGAACAGCACACATCTCAAAATATCAATTACAACTTTTCACGATGTCAACAATCCCAATAGCTTAGCAAACAGGTAGTTGCCCTTCCACAACCGACTGACCAATCGAAATGTAAAAAATTAATTTATAAAAAATGATTTTTATACAAATAATAGAAGAATTTTTTGGCTCTGGCCAACCTAAAATCACACACCTATGCTAATAGGGTTTTAATGTTAACAACTGTCAATTCTTAAAGTTTATGAAGTGTTACGCAATGAAATAGTTGGAATTTCTGAACGACTTGAATAAGTCCGGAGATCATACAAATGTTTATCCTGTGTGAAAAATGATGTTTTCCAGATTTTTAGTTAATATGCTAAATATTATTATAAAAAATATCTTTCCTAGATATTATACTTTTCCATAAAAAACATCTATTTCGTAGATAAGAGTGTACACATGTAATCTACCACAATTAATAAAGGTAAAAATGCCACAAAATATGAATTATATATGGAATTGGTCTGAAAATATACTGTCGTCTGCACTTTCTTATTTACTCCACCTATCACACTGGCTAAAGGAATCGCAGCTGAAGTTATTAGGAATGCTTCTGATCGAAAATATTTCTAAAATACTTTCTTGATTAGTGAAAAGTAAAAATGATTTTATAGAAATAACTTAATTTTGTCACGAAATGAAGAAATCGGTATTTGATTTTGAATGACGTCAAGCTACGCGAATACGAGGATGCAACATTCCAATATTGAAACATAAAAATATTTGTCCTTTCTGGTATTTTAAGAAACATGACATCTTCACAATCTTTATTTGGATATATGAAAACTTTATAATCCTAAGAATGCGTATGATGAAATAGAGTGGTATGCATATTTAAAACAGTTTAATATTTTATGTTGGTGACCCTAAAGCAGAAAGGCTCGGTGCGACTTCAAAGCAGAAAAGGATTCTCGTTTGTGAAAAACAGTGAGGTATTTTTTACGCCAATATTTTTATTTTTGACGACAAAGACATATCTGAGTATCGTATATTTATAATGCCATCAGGCCAGGAAATAATCACCCTGCAATTTGGTCACTATGCTAACTTTATTGGAACTCATTGGTGGAATATACAGGTAAACAATGTAAAACAGTAATTTGCATCTGAAATCATGCCGAAACACTCGTAGGTTTTCATGCGATTTTAATACTGCTTAGGAAGCTGGGTTCGACTACAATTCTGAAGTTCCCTCTGAAATTAACCATGACGTTCTTTTACGAGAGGGGAGAACCTTGAAGGTACAAGGAAATTTTATTTATTGTAATTCTCTTTTCTTGTATCGATGGCATTTATATTATTTCAGTCCATTGAAGGATGAAAAATACTGATTACTTTTCTAATAAGGTTTGTGTTATTTCAGGATGAAGTTACATTTACCCCAAGAATGCTCTTGGTAGACTTAAAAGGGAGTTTGAATACAGTGTCTGAAAGAGGCGATTTGTATGAGTCCCCTGAAATCCCAGATCTAAACAAGCTGGAGTGGTCTGGTGATGTTGATTTAAAGCAAATTCCTAGGGAAGAAAAAAATGAATATCTTCAGGATTTAGAGGAGGAGGAACAAGCTCTGCAGAGGGGCGATGTCGTTGGTGAGTGTATGAAATAACTAGCGAAAACGGTAAAAGATAACAAATATTGAATAAATCGTGCTCAATTTTCAATTTCAGGTGCTCAGTCATTAATAGGTTCGAAGAAATATGATTTAAACTCAGTAGTTAAAGTGTGGTCGGACTATCTCCGACCTCGATATCATCCGAGGTCAGTAACAATAATTAATGATTATTGCCATGGAAGCGATTCACGAAAATTTGATATATTCAATCTTGGCACCAATTTATGGAAGACTGAGCAGTTTGAAGAGGATTTCTGTGATCGAATCCGCAATTATGCCGAAGAATGCGACAACTTACAAGTATGGGCTTTAAGAAAATGTATTGTATACTGTTTAAGTTTCTTAGCAGCATTTTAAAGCTTAAGAACGCCAATAAATTAAGTTAGAATAATTTTTAAGGAATATTTTATTTTTGATTGATTTCGGTGTCTTGTATTGCTTTAATAATATTTTGCTGGTGACAGTTTATATGATTTTTGGGCCATAATTCATACTTTTGAGTTATTTTTCCTGCTCTATTAGTGATAATAATTTTTTTAAATAATGATAATATTTATTGATACACTGACATAGCTGTTAATACAATGTAGTTTAGTTTATGTTTACAGAAAAGTAACATAGGGAGTGGGAATTATAAGGGGCATGGATGGGCTCCTTGAGGACTTCCCATCCAATTCCACTTTCTCCCATTCTCTGTAAAATACATAGTAAGGTCCTGCAGAGCCTTTTCAAGACTTGTCTGCAGGTGCCTTCATGGAAATATCTTTGATGGTAGTTTCTTTCGTTTGTTTTCTCCCTTCTTTCGTTTTTCATTGTAGCAAACTTATCATGAAAATGTCAACACATGATACAATGTTTGGTTCTTTCATACTCTCTACACGTTACAAAACCTAAACCCAAGCCTAAGCACATCACAACATATAACATCTTAGTATCATTTTATCATGTCAGGTCAAATAATCATAGTACATTATAAATACACCTCATTATCACATCTCATCATAATATCAACACATCATAGCAGCATATCACCATAACTCCACTGCAACACATCACAATACATTACCACAACATATACCACAATACATCACCATAAAACCTAACCATATTGGCACACCACATGTCATCGTAATATCAACACATCATTAGAGCATATCACCATGACATCTCCCTGCAATACATCACAATACATCACCACAGCATATGCCACAATGCTTCACCATAAAACCTAACCATATTGGCACACCACATCTCATCATAGTATCAACACATCATTGCAGCACATCACCATAACAACTCCCCACAACACATCACAATACATCACCACAGCATATGCCATAAAATCTCCTATAGCACATCACAATAATGGTACACTGCAGCACATTGTAATATTTTTCAACTCTTTATATCACTTAATATATGTTATCCAATAGTGCATTTGAGTCAATGCATAATTTAACATAGGAGGTATTCATTTAACAATCAAGATTGAAGGTCTTTCCTTAATTTCCCTATAGTAGTTATATCAATGAGATTCATAGGCAGTTGTTTAAAGAGTGATGGTACTATATAACTTAACATTCATTTCCCATGTATATTATAGTAAGTAGGAGTTATATATGCAAGGGCATTTCTTAATTTTACATTGTCAATTCTCTTTTCTTTTTGAATTTACAATAATAATAATATTTATTAATTCCTTTTGGTCATAAAAGACATGGAATACGTCAATAAAAAAAGGAAGAAGAAAAAAGAAAATGCAGGTATATACATAGAACAGAAAGAAAAAAAGGAAGAAGAAAAAAGAAAATGCAGGTATATACATAGAACAGAAAGAAAAAATAATAATAATAGTAATAAATGGATAAAAATACATAGTGAACATTACAGTATGGAGCAACAAAAATAACTACAATTTATCGGTCAGAAATTCATCTATGCTATAATAGCCTTTACATAATAGTAATTTTTAAAATTTGTTTCTGAATAACTGAGGTGAAGAAAGTGATTTTATATCATTAGGTAAGTTGTTGAAAATGATGGAGGCTGAATGATAGGGACATTTAAAAAAAAGTGTATAGTTATATTGCATAGAGTGAATGTCATTTTTAGCACATGTATGGTAGTTATGAAAGTTTGAGTTAACTGAAAAACTGTTGTGATAATTTTTCACAAATGTAGCACAGCTAAGAATATAAAGTGAAGGTAGAGTTAGTATGTTTAGTGTTGAGAAAAGTGGTTTTCCAGGAGTATGTACAGAGACACTAAACATAGCTTTTATGGCTTGTTTCTGTAGAGAGAACATTTTTTTTGATAATTTATAATTCCCCCAAAACATAATAGCATGTGAAAGGTGGGAATGTACCTTAGCATAATATAAAGCCTTTAAAGTATCAATAGATACAGTTGGTGCCAGTTTCCTAAACATAAATATTCCTGTACTAACTTTTTTGATTAAAACATGTATGTGAGTGTTAAAGTCTATGTCTTCAGTGACATGTAGGCTCAGAAATTTAGCAGAGGGTGAATGACATATGCTTAAGTCATGACTTACAGAAAATGGATTGACAGAGGAAGAATATCTATTAGCATTATGTTTTTAATAGATTGTTTTGTCATTATTTAGTACTAGATTGTTATTTTGGCACCAATTCTTCATTTCATTAAGAGTGATATTAGAGTATTCTATCAATATGGGAATATTGGCAGTAGTTATTACAGTGGAAGTATCATCAGCATATAAGATGGGGAGACTTGGAAAAGTTAACAGGGAGGTCATTTATAAATAAGATAAAACATAAGGGACCTAAAATGGATCCTTGTGGAACACCAAGACCTATCTTCAATGGTGCAGAATTAGTTATTACAATACCATTTGCAGTTCTGTGACAGTAACTATCAATTTGGTATTAGTCACTCAGGAAGGACATAACCCAATTTAAAGCAATTCCAGGTATTCCAAAGGTATTAAGTTTGAGTTTTAGGATATTGTGATCAATTCGATCAAATGCTTGACTCAAGTCAAAAAAAATTCCCAATGTATGTTGCTTTTTGTTTAGTGCCTGTTGTACATTGTTAATAAAATGAAAAATAGCTGTAGATGTAGATTTACATTGCCTGAAACCATGTTGATAATCTGACATTAAGTTAAATGCATTAAGGTAGTCTGTAATGCGAACATAAAACAACTCAAATATTTTAGAAAATACAGAAAGAACAGAAATTGGCCTATAGTTGTTGGAGTCAATGAGAGAACCTTTTTTGGAATGGGGAAAACATGCAAATTTAAGTTTAGATGGAAATATACCAGTACTAAAGGACAAATTAATAATATCACATAAAGGTGCAGCGATAATATTAGAGGAAGCTTTGACAATTGGCATGGGAATACCATCAAGCCCACAGGAGAAACTATTGCAGAAAGATTTGATAATATTTATTATTTCTGCTGGACAGGTAGGGAATAGAAAAACTGAATGTGGAAATGGGTTACTTTCAATTACAGAAGAGGAGACAGATGGTGTACCCTGTGAAATAATATTGAAAAATTGTGAGTTAAAGCTCTGAGCAATTTCATCAGGATCAGAAATGGGGTTATTATTAAACCTGATATTAGTTGGGCTAAGAGTGTAACTTGAAGTAGTGTTCCTTTTAATGATATTCCAAGTTGCCTTTATTATGTTATTAGAATTATTAATATATGCTTCATTATCAGTTTTCCTACTCTCTAATAAACAAATCTTAAATTCTTTATAGGCCTGCAAGTAAACTCCACGTAGACTAGGATCAGTAAATTTACTTCGAAAACGAAGATCACGTACATACTGAAACATGTTCATCTGAGAGTATACTTTTGGTTTACCATTAAATTGTTTCTGCTAATTCTTTTGAGAGGAAAAGCTGCATTAAAGCAAGTAATAAAAATATTAATAAAAGTATTAAATTTGGAGTCAACATCATAAGCATTGTAAACATCATCCCAAGATTCTTGTGATAGAAAAAAAGAGAATTTATTAATCAATTCATCAGAAAAAATTCTTTTAGTGGTAAACAGAGGATTAGATTTAGTATGTGGCATATTAAAATTAACTGTTAAAGTTAGGCCCAGGTAATCAGAAAGACCAGTATTAATAGTGTTGCATGAAAGACTGGAAAATGGTAAATCGGTGAACAAATGATCAATAAGAGTATGTGACTTTTGAGCAGTCCTAGTAGACTCCTTGTTTACTAAATGAAGACCAAAAGTTGAAAGGAGATTTAAAAGGTCAGTTTTAGCTGATGAGTCTTTCATAAGATCTATATTCAAATCACCGAACAAGATTATGCCACCAATGTTTATCTGAGTTACAAAAATAATAGCATCACTAAGTGCATTAAGAAAATCAGACACATTACTGTTGGGGGAACGATAAATACATAATATTGCACATGTAAGTAAATTCACCTTCAGCAATACCATTGAACATTCAAAAAATTTTTCAATGTTGACATTAAAGTTAGGACATTTAATGTCAATATAGGGTCTACAGTCCACCACATTTATATTTTTCCCGACAAAAAGACGAGATATGGTTATAACCATCAATGTAAAAAACTGATATCTCCTCACTCATTAACCAATGCTCATTCAGTAATACTATATCAGTGTTATGTTCCTGAAGTAACTGTTCAAGTAAGTAACCCTTGTTCGTCAGACTCTGGATGTTGACGTAGAAAAATAGTCACTTTGTCTTTGATTTTACAATACCTGACCTTAGGCGCGTTTGCGGCTTCGTATCATTAATCACAGTATTGGGCACAGTAATAGGGACTGAAGCTGGTGCAGTACTTGAAGCAGTAAGTTGGTCAGATGAGAGAGAGTCCGGAGGAAAAGAGACCCTGTTGTTTATGGTATCACCAGTAGCATTGGCATTCCTCTGTAGTACACCTGAGTCCTTGTTTTTTCTAATGTTAAACCTTCTAACAAGAACACCACTAGACCAATTTTTGGAATTATTTGAGATCATTTAGTAAACTAAAGTCCGCACTGACTTTAAAAGTGGAACTGTCTACGTATTTGGATAATTTATCACACGTAAAAGAAAACCCCTTGAAATTTGAATTCAACAGGCAGATCAGTCATGGGTTTGCAAGCTTTCGTTTTGCATGAAAGGGTTATCTCAAAAAATTATTTTTCAAAAGGGGTCCAGGATAACCGAAGAGAACCATTTGCACAGGTGGCTACTCATTAGGAACACCTAACAATTGTGGCTACTAACAAAAAGAACATTGAATACACATTGTCACCACTTAACATAATTTAATTAAGAAATATCAAGCTTACCAGTTGGCTGAAGTGAAATGCTCACAACTGGTATTTTCAACTACTAATGGTAAATGCTCTCTAATTGAAATAGGTTTGAAAGCCATTGGAGATACCTTTTTTGTCAGCCACTCAGCATATGCAAAGTATAGCTTTTTTCCCTCTTCATAAACTAAGCTTTCCATATAAGAATAATTTTTTGATAGTGTCTTTGGGACCTTTCAAGTTCACAATATCATGAAACAGCTATTTCAACATGAGATACCTAAACACCCCACTACTTCTGTATTCAGCGCAAAGCTTGATACAAAGGTGAAAAATTAATCAGAATATTCACCATTATGCATAATTCTATTTCCTTTTGTTTCATCGATGGCACAGTTTGGCATGCCACCCCAAAGCCATTTAGTTTGGATGCCCTGTATTTACATATCTTAAAAATTCATGAAATTTTTTAAGAGCAAATTTTATTTACATTATTGTTACATTTAATTTAGCTTAATAGAAATGTTATCAAAATTTTCATAAAAATGTTTGGTTCAATTCAGCTCAGGCTCAACTTGGTGGAATGATTCCATAATGAGTTAAAGAAAAATGGTATTTTCTACAGGAAAAAATTTATTACTACCAGTTTTGCCTTTAACAGCACCTCCCACATACATACAACCGTCACCTAAGCTTTCAATACCTGATGATGTTATGAAGTAACCGGTACTAATAAATTTTGCTCTGTGGAAAATACTATTTTTCTTTAATTCATAATGTTTGGTAATTTCTTTGTATATCTATCAATTGAATAAATCATTTACATAAATCCACAATAAGTAATTTTATGGCATAATGGGGGAGGGAACTGCAGTAATGAATTAAACTTGTTTATATTAATACTTCTGGGGAAATGTTGCATTTTCTCTGTTACTATTAATGCTCAGTTTTCTTGGAACCAATTAGGAGCACTAAGGTTTTCCTGTGATTTTACATGTAATTAAAATTTTTAACTTGAGTTATTTATGGTTATGTACATCTTAAACTTGTGAGTTTTTGTAGATATATAATTATGTAAATATTTACTTATAGGGATTTCATGTGCTTCTTGATTGTAATGATGGGTTTGCCGGTCTTGGAGTCAGTGCTCTTCAGCATATTGAGGATGAATATTCAAGCAAGACAACTTTAGCTTTTCCTGCTCTTCCAGCGGCATATGAATATTCAAGCACTCTTGCAGATTCTATTCGAACTGTAAACACAGCTCTTTGCTTCAGAGGATTGGCGGAGCATGCATCGCTATTTGCTCCACTTTGTATGGGTAGTCTAGGATGGAGGCAGCCTGGTCCACCGAGGGAGTTCAAATATCTTAATTACAATGTAAGTAGATTTTCTAGATACATTTTAAAAGATTTATTATTTTTCTCATTTTGATTTCTTCATATACAATGTGTAGAAAGTATTGTTTTCATGAAAAAATTGAATTTGAGATTTCAATGGAAATACTACATGTTTTATTGCCTCCTCAATTTGTTTTCACTATTTTGTTGATGATGAGTGTGTGTATGTGGCTTTGTGTTTGTGTGTGATAGGGTTTTTTTGCATGCTCTAACTCAAAAACTACTCATCAAATCAGTACAAAACTTTATATATGTAATTTTTATTAGAAAATCAAGATGTGATTAATTCAACAGAGAATTATCAAGCTCATCTTATAGCAGAAAAAATTCAAGAACAAGCACTTAGAATATGTTTGCCTCAGGTACATTCAGTAGCTATAACAAGGTTAAAAGAGAAACAGGCATATTTAAGCAGATTCTAAAAGAACCTTTTTCGGTGAATTACCACTGAAGATGGCTGCTTTGTAGCTTAAATGTACCTTTGATTTTTTTATAACCTTGTGGCCATTAGAGGTACCTGATTAGGTTTTTGCTAAAATGGATCAACCAAAAGTGGAGGTTTACCCTTGTTATTTTTCTGTTTTTGTCAAACATCTTCTTTAACGCTTGATTAATGTAAATATTTATCATTGTCAAACTTATAGGCAGTATAATTTTCTACGTGTTTTGTTTGAAACATGTTTTCATAGAATGGATTGTTACAGAGATATTTTGAGTATTCATCTGAATTTATTTTGTATGCATTGCATGTCCTTATTTAACAGTTCTTTCTCCATTGTCATAATAAAATTTCCAAATTATTGACACCAGTGATACCAACAGTAATTTTAATTGCAATCAAAATTATTCCAATAACATTGGCATATATTGTAAACAAATTTTCTTGAAAATATTCACAGTGATGCCAGCACTACGAGCAGTAATTTTATTATGAATATTTTGTACAATAATTTGACATTAGAAGTACGATGTACATCAATATCATCAGTCATCATCAGTAGCTACATATAACAATTTTACTTATTGTTTTTTTTTCAAATTGACAAGCGATTCCAAGTATTTTATTGTGAAAATTATTCAGTGTTTAAAAATTATTCACAATTGAAATTGCTGATAGTTATTCTTCAGGAGCCTTTTGTTAAGAGCAACTTGTAAGTACTATTGCAGTCACATTCATTACTCTCTTTGGAGAAAGTCATGTGCTGGACAGATTAGATTTTTTCAAATTTGGATTTATCTTTATATTTTTTCCTAGTTTAAATATTGAAAGACAACACTCCCACACACATGAAGGCAGGGCCACTCTTCTAGGATTGGTTCCCAAACTGTGAGCCACAGTAGATATTTAGGGGTGCCTCAAAAAACTTTGTTTAATTGATAAATCAACGATTTGTATGTTTACATAGATACCATATTTTGTGATATATAACAAAAAAGTTCGAAATCTAGAAGAAATGGATCTGCATGTTATACACAGGGAAAGAAATGAATACCTTATAAGTGACAAACATTTGTTTATGCTTAGTACTATGTTGCTTTGATTTCTCATTTATTTTTTATGACAAATTCACGATTATGATGCTTTGAATTCTCATTTATTTTTGACGACAAATTCACAATATTTTCGCGCATTATTTTTAAAAGCCTGAAAATACGCAATTGTTGGAAATTATATGACGACCAGTTAAAACAAAATTTTAAAGTTCCAAGACTATTTATTAATGGATTTGGCATGTAATAAACAAGCAGCGGTTGGAAGAATTTTTATTCATTGAGGTGGTCCAATTATAGTCTCGAGTTTTTACTAAATAATTTTTAAATACAAAAACATACATCTCTTCCAATGCTGTACAAATGCTTCTGTACTCAAACCAGACCAATTTTTAGCTTCAAGTATTTGAAATTTTATAACCCTTAGACCTATCTAAAACAAGCCAATCATAATTTTTCCAGTTTTGGCCAGAAGCACTTTCTGCATCACATGCACATTTTCTGTGATGTAAACTTTTCAAATCCAAATTTTCTTCCAACTTCCTGATTTCCTTTTACTTGGGCTAGTTTTACCAATTCTAATTTAAATTGCACAGTGTATGATTTCTGCCTTGATTTAATTTCGTTTTCCATAGACTTTTTATTTAATAATGAACTATGGCACTTGCCACTTAAAATAAAATTGGAAAAAAGAAAGCCTTACATCGCTATTCATTTGCTAAAAGACTTAACAAATCTGGTAAGACAAATCAGTTTATTCTGTTATTTATTTATTCAAAGAACCTATAATTACCAATCTGCAAAAAAATTTTGACTGCACATTATCTATACATTTTAACAATGGTTAAAAACACTGATGTGTAGTATCTACTAGATGTGTATTATCAATTGTAAAATATGGTAATTAGGGCAATAATTGTCCTAATAAATTGATTATGGTTTAATATCAACAAACTGTTGCATCCAAAGGTTGTAATACCCTGTCTCAACATATAATGATCAGTTATTACTTTCTAATGACTTAAATGCAATTCTTGAGTGGTGTAAAGAGTGGCAGTTAGAATTGAACTTAGGAAAGTGTTCCTTTATGAGATTCTGGGGAAACAAAAACATCGACGCGACGATTTACACTGTTGAAGGCATCCAGCTAAAACTAGCCGATTCTGTCAAATACTTAGGCATTACTTTAACAAGCAACCTCTCATGGGATATGCACATACGAAATATATGCGGGAAGGCTAAACAGAAACTAGGATTCATCAAACGCATAGTAGGTAAAAGTGAGGAAAAAGTCAAAGAGACATGTTACTTGTCATTAGTAAGACCGCTATTAGAGTATGTGTTGAGCATATGGGATCAATACGAGAAAGGATCAATCTCAGAGTTAGAAAGAGTACAGTGAAAAGCCTCTAGATTCGTCAAAAATTGTTACGATAGAAACAAAAGTGTTACAGGCTTGTGGGAATCACTAACTGAGCGCTGATCTCACACTAGGTTAAAACTACTTGAAAGATTTAGAATGCATATATTCTTCAGCGACATCGAAGAAATAATAAGAGTGCCAACTTATATTGGTAGAATGGACCATCCTCGTAAAATAAGAGAGATAGCCTGTAGGACTGAGAGGCACAAAGGCTCATTTTTCCCTAGAACGATAGCTGAGCAGAACAGAAGTTACGATAAGAAATCAGCCGACGTAGGGTGATATTATTCATTATTATGCACTTTTCGTTGGTGATATTGCACCCCCTGCCACACACCATTGCAGTGGCTTGCAGGGTGAACTGTAGATATAGATAATTAAAAGGTAATGGTGATCATTACCATGTGTAATGCTGAAGGACCTTGGTGCTAAATAAACTAAGCATAATACTCTGCATGCAATAGATGTGCAGTTGTCTAACATAAGGACTTGGGTTCGATACTAGGGTAGTTTCAATTCTCTATTTTATTAACATGTAAAAGATTGTAAGACATCTTTTAATGTCCTAGGAAATGTCCATTAAATTTCTAGGCACATATATTGATCCCCATCTTCATTGGAATTGTCACATTCATCATCTGTCTAAAAAGCTTAATTCTGTTTTTTACCTCGCCACTGTTCTTAGGAACAGTGTTAGTTTTCCTTTGCTGAAAATGTTCTAATTTGCTCACTTCTACTCTATTGTAAAATATGGAATCATTTTCTGGGGTTCCTCTCCTTGCCTAAAGGAAATTCCTTTTTCAAAAAAAATTTATTCATGTCATTATGGGAAGTAACCTTTCTAAAACTTATTACCATCTCTTTCATTTATATTTATAGTTTAATTTTATTTTCTAAGAGAATCTTTAATATTGAGAAAATTCAGTGGTTCATAGCTACCTTACACACAGAAATGTTGATCTACATATGCTTTTAATTGCTCTAAGGCTGAATGTTGAGGACCCAAAGCCATGGGCATTAAATTGTATAATAAACTATGCATCTCCATTAAGAAAATTGACAAACTTAATCAATTTAAACGAGAACTGTTTGTGTTCCTTCTAGATAGTTGTTATTATAGCATAAGTGAATTTTCTTAATGTCACTGTATGTAACTTATCAATTTGCAAACTTCTACCATTTCTTTTCCAATTTGCTTATTTGCTTTGTGTGTATGTAAATATCTTTTCTTACGTGTCCTATATCAACAGTGTTTTCCACTACATGATCTTTGAGAAAATAAATTATTATTATTATAATTGAGGATAAATTGTCTTGCAATTCTGATTATTAAACATTGATACATATAATTTTTTCATGTTTTTTACTCCATTATTGTCTTGTTCTCACATTTCACCCCTTTTAAAACTGGCAGACTGTATGCAATGCATGGGTCATTTGTATATGCAACTGATTTACATGACATCATTAATTACTTCATTAAATCTCATATTGTCTCCCAATTTGCTTTACTTAGAATCTAAAATTCTTGATAAGGTCTGTTCGTTTCATGATTCTTATGAACCAGCCAATAAAATTGTCAGATGTAAATTTTCACCATAGTAAAAAATTCACTCTCAATCAATTTTCTAATGCATTTCACAGAATGAATGGTACTTAGGGAGTAAACGACTTGCAGTACCATGTTCAACATTTAGCCGCTTGATGGCACTTCTTATGAGTGCCTCCCAAGAATTTCTTATTTTGGCCATTATGTGGCACTGTGTGCATTAGTCGCTCTGTCTGTGATGTTTCTTGCCTTCTCATTCCTGGCAGGATGGGATTTTCTCGAGTCCAGAGAGCGCCATACCCAACCATTTTTTTAAAACCCTGACGTGCGACAGTAGCGACATAACAATTATGTTTTGTGTGAAAGCTATTATGAGTGCTTGAAATGGAACCTAACCCTGAGTCCTGGTTTGCAAGCTAAATAGCCTTGCAGGCTAAATAGACATGCAAGCTTTGTTAGAAGAATTACGTTTTGTGTGAAAGTTATAGCGGGTGCTTGAAATGGAACCTAACCCTGAGGTGTGGTTTGCAAGCTAAATAGACTCCATTTGCGGTGCTGTCAGGGGAGGATATATTGCACTTTAGGCCCCAGTTTTCCTTCGTGCATAATAAAAGAGTAGTGAAAAACCCAGTGTTGCGTGCATTCAGGAAAATCCCATTCTGCCTGGAATGGGAAGGCAAGAAACACAGTCAGAGCAACTAATGCACACAGTGCCATGTAATGGGCAAAATAGGAAGTTCTTGGGAGGCACAATGGCACACATAAGAAGCGCCATCTAGTAGCTAAACGTTGAACTCACAAGGAGAGGCTACAGAGTGTAACTCTCAGATTTGATTAATCTTCTGCCAGTGGAAAGTTTAGGTCAAAAAAAATACCATTTCGGATTTAGGGGCCAATGCCTTTTAGTTTAAGAGAAATAATTAATTAAAAAGTACAAAAATCGGCCAATCTTAATAAATCCTAGTAACTTTGCTCTTACGTTCACTAGCGACCATAGCCTAGGGGATAATGAGTAGGACTTTCGATGCATGGTTTTTTTTTGACCTAAACTTTCCACTGGTAGAAGATGAATCAAATCTGAGAGTTACACTCTGTAGCCTCTCCTTGTCAGTATTACAAGTCGTATACTCACTAAGTACCGAATGAAGAAATAATCTTGAACTCTTCATTTCTATCAGATAAAAGGAATTTAAAAAATACATTAAATTTCCAAGTTATAAGATGGTTTTTGGAATTATTATCAGCTTCATGTACTAAAAGTTTATTAATAAACAATTTACTGGAATAAATCCAGTTACTTGGTTGCCCATTTGATAAATATAAACATAATAATATTAAATTTTAGGCATTGCTGTCATACCATACCAGTGCCATTTTAGCTGTGGCTCTTGATACATTGACAATGAGGCATCGTCTGCGATCAAAGCCTCAGGAGCGCCTTTCCACTCTGGCAAATGCATTGGGGAGGCTTGGGAGAAGAGCAACTGCTGTGAAGGCTGGCATTCCATTTCCATTAGCTGGTGATGGCGATGCTGGTTTTCTCTTAGAAGCCTTAGAGGCTTGGGATGGACCTTTGTGGCATTCACTGTCACCATCTTGTGGAGATTTAGAAGCTGAAAGAATTTGGATGCAGTCAGTAGTGTTGCGTGGTGTTGGTCAGGAAAGATTAAAAAGGTTATTATATTTTTGTCATTCTTCTCATAATTTTACATTTCTTTTTCCTTCCTCATTCACATTGGATGCTTGCAGCACTTTCATTATTGTTTCCTCTGCATTCATATCATTCTGATTGCAGAAATTTATTACGAACGAAAGAAATATTCTATTTTATTGTGCATTTTGGTAAAGTGGGTGCTATTCAAACCTTAGATAAAACATTCAAATGAAACTTATGTAATCATTCTGTAAATCAATAATCATGCCAATTACTTGAATTTTTCAGTTAAAAAAGTACTGGATAAAGAAGCAGCAATTTTGTCCAAGATTTAGTCATTCTGGAACCTTATATTAACAATAACTTTGATACAATCATTTAGATAATTCATATAAAATAATCTATGAATGCTTCATTCACTGTGATTCAGCAGCTTTAGCAGCTTTGACTACTTTACAGCTTATTGATTTAAATGTATATGAACATATTTAATTCAGCTTTTGGTGATGTCGGGAATTCTGGTCCATTACCTATTAGTAAATCTGCTATTGAACTTAAATAGTTGAAAGTTAATAGAATCAAAATATCTTATCTATTAAAGAAAGTATGAGAGAATATGGTGTCTTATCATATTATAAGATGATTAGCTTTTATTCGAAAATTTGTCTAAGATTGATGCACGTGGTTATATACTTTTGACATCCAACATTGCCTAACCTTTTATTTCTACTCATGACACTATTTAGAATTATCTGCTTCAGTCTCTTGCATGTACATTTATTGGAATTTTATGGGTACAAAATATTTTAAATTGTGAATACCATCCAGAAACCTTCAGAAATATTTCCTGGAGAATGAGTATGGCATTCTGAAATATTTTACCATTCCCATCGTGTTGTTTCCTGAAAAACTACATGCAGTTTTAGTTTGTGGAACTATATTTAAAACTGAGCATGCATTAAATCAATAGATGGATCTGCTTCCATATTCCTTTTTAGCTTTATTTTTTTATATTTCGTGCTTAAAAATACAGTAAACCCTCGACATTCGCGGGGGATGCATTCATGGAAATCACCGTGAATGTCAAAACAGCGAATGTTAAGACCAAAGCCTTATGGAAAAAATTGGTACAACATACATTGTACAAACTTTCTCATATATGGGTACTAATGCGTTGTTTAGTTATCTTTAGAAAATGAAAATCGTATCAGCCTGTTTTTAGACAATCCAATGTTTGTTAAAGTTGCCCAAGATTAAACTAGCCTTATATTCATTCATTGAGAAAAATAAAATATGTAGTATTATTGTAGATGTAAACTCAAGTAACTGTACGAAATTTGATCAAAATCATTAGAGCCGTTTTTGAGAAAATCGAATTATTGTTAAAGTTGCCTAGAATAAACTAGCCTTATATTCATTTTTTGAGAAATATGAACTATACAGTATTATCGAAGAGGTAAACTCAAGTAACTACGAAATTTGATCAAAATCGTTAGAGCCGTTTTTGAGAAAATCGGATTGTTGTTAAAAATGTGTAGAATAAACTATTAATTACTGAGCAATGTCAACCATTTCTATGTATAGTCTGCTCAGTATGATAAAATGCCTAAGTACGAGATTTCATTCATTTTTGCTCTACCATCTAGGCTCCAGAGCCAGTAACAGACAGACAGACAGCATTGCAAAAACCACTTTTTCGGATTCAGCGATACCTAAAACGTGTATTTCCGTAAAAATCTCGAGGTCGAATTTTCTGCGATAACAATACTTTCTCGATACTTCGTATGAGAAAGTAAAAAGGGAGTTAGGTGGACCTTTTTTTTAATAAAAATCGAGGCACACATTAATAATTAATAAGGATCAACTTATAATATATGTAAAAAGTATACTTATTACAACAAAAATATATAAATATAAATGCTATGAATATTTTATATGAAGAATAAATAAAAATAGAATATAATAAAAAACATTTAACTCACTGACAATGGCAGTATTGAAAAGATGAGGGTGGTGGTGATATAGGAAGATAGATTACAGAGATGTGTGGTCCTCCTGAGGATCTTTCTGGGAAGTTGACTTACAAGAGTGTGCAGAGGAAGAAGGTGCAGTTGGGATGTTCTTAAAAAAAACTCATTATGGATGTTTGCTTCGTTTTTCATTGCAAATCCCTATACGTCTCCTTATAAGGGGCTTTAAGAGCCTCCATTCCTCTTGTAAAATTTATACTATGCTCCATCAAAGGAGCATGTCAGACAGAGCCTTAGGCATGTCCAAAATCTCTGCCAGTGCCTTAAGCGACAACTGAGGCTTTGGAGTCACATCACTCTCTTCTTCCTCGCTGCTTTCACTTGAGCATAGAGTTCCACAAGATCCTCCTTGGTCAACTCTTCTATATAAGAGTCAAAGTTCCTCCACCTCGCTTTCTTTGAGATTGTCAAAACCCTCTTCTCCCACATCATGTGCCAAACTAACAATCCTCCGCACCTCCTCTTCTATCGATGAGATGCCTTTGAGACCTTTCACAGCATCAGAAAACAGCTTCCTCCAGCACGCATTCCTAGTCGATGGCTTAATTTTATTAGAGATCCCTTTATTTTTATGATACAGTCAGCGGTGGTATACTTTTTCCAACAATTGCTGACTGACATAGAGGAATCGCTATCCATCTGGTCGAGAATTCTCTCAAATGCGCAGTGGGTATAATACGACTTAAATGTCGTGATGAGACCCTGATCCATCGGTTGGAGAAGAAAGGTTGTATTGGATGGTAGGTGAGCTTTCAGAATGCCCTGGAGCATTGCCTATTATCAGAAGGACCTTGAATGCTAGGTTCTTGGCCGCATGGTACTTCTTCACTTGATATACGAAGCACTGGTTAAACAATTCCAAAAACAGCTCAGCAGTCATCCATGCTCTCCTGTTAGCATGCCAGAACACTGGGAGATAATCCTTATTTTTTCCTTTGGGGGTCCTGGGGTTCATAGATCTATATAAATCACCATCGGCTTTACCATGAATTCACCTGCTGTGTTTCCACAGACGAGAAGAGTAAGCTGGTCCTTACCTGCCTTAAATCCAGAGGCAGATCTTTCCTCCTTGGATAAGAAAGTGCGAGAGTGCATTCTTTTCCAAAAAATAATAATTCCTGTTTCATCAGCATTGAAGATCTGATGGATGCTATATCCCTTTTTCTCTATGAGTTGCTGTTAAGCCACGTTTAAACGTCAAATAATGTCATTACAATATACGTAGATTATTCAGTCCTATATAAAAACATAGCTCTTTTAGTGGAGCCAATAATGCCTGTAGCCATGGTGATGAAAATGTGAAAAAGTTCGCCTACGACTATTATTATGGTAATATAATTAAAGATAAAAGAATAACAACGTTCAATACATATTTTTGTGAATATATAGACAAAAAACTTAAGTACATCTCTGTGGCATAACTACAGAGGGACAAGTGTATATTGCTGTAAATGTAATATAGGCTTGCAGAGAAACTATCCGTGAATAATCAAAACCGCAAATGTTAAATAGGTATACAAAGACACAATCTGCGAATAATCAAAACTGCGATCGTTAAAACCACGAATGTCAAGGGTTTACTGTAATTTATTATCAGGAAATTAAAGTTTTCATCTTATCTGCAGAATTATTTTAACATCCTTTGTATAGGGTATTAAATGAAGCTTTACCATTCAATGTGGCAGTAAAATTGATGACATATTTCAAGAACCTGACTTTTTGTGCTCTGCAATTAATGTTAGCAATAGTGATGAAATTTCTTTGAACTTGTATTGTGTATACAGATGAGGACCTAAATCCAGAAAGCTTGGGACCGAAGGCTTTCTGGATTTTGGAATTTTCTGGATTTTGGGTCCTTGGTTAGGAGAAATTATAACATGTGTAAATATATAGTTAAAACATGTATCAAATTACTGTTATTTAGAAATTTTTACAAATTACATAATGGTTTGAGTAGCTTTCCAATATTCAATTTAAGTAACTTTATAATGTATTACAAAATTTTGTCTGTAAGTAAATAATTACATTTTACTTGAACACTGAGAGCCAGCATCATCACTTTTGTCTACATTACAGTCCTTAATTTTTTAAAACATGTCCTGCAAAGTTAATTGTTTCATTTGCTTTGACTTATTTTTTTTCAGAACCTCTTGTATTTTATACACCCACATAATATGCTGCTCAGAAATAAAACTTTTTTGCTCTAATCCCTTAGTAAGGTCTTCAGTATAACTAATGCACTTGTCAATTGAAATTTCTTCGCTTTCATTTGCCCCTTCATCTATATCATTGTCTGTCTCTTCATCATTTTCAGGATACATAACCATTTCAATTATTTCAGTCTGTGAGTTGGAAAGCAACAGGAACATCATTCTCTACATTTAAACATTCCTCAGTAGCCTCTTCATTTAACATTTCTGCTTCTTCACATGTTAGTTCTTTTGCATATTTTAGCAAATCATTTACCACTTGCTTGTCGTGTGAAATAGAGAAACCTCTAAAATTGGGAGTGTTGTCATTTTCATTCTCTAAAAACCGTGTAAAAGCCCACAACTTATGCCATCCATTTGACAAAATTTCTTGAGGTGGTAATTTTTCATCGTAAACCAATAGTTCAAATTATTCGATAAACTCCTCTGTGGATTCTTGATCGGCACACACTTTTTCCCCACACACCTGCTTCAAATGAAGACCGTGACGCTTTTTAAACTTATTGTACCACCCGGAACTGTAATTGCATGCAACTGTGAGACCCAACTGTTCATGAAACCACTTCGCCTGCATCATTATGATGGATCGATCTAAAGGAAAATTCTCATTTCGCCTCTGCCTGATCCACTCCGTTAAAACTTTGTCCACATCAGCAGTCAATGGCTGATGTAATGTTTTCCTATTAGCCATTAAACTCAGCACATCACTATCAGTAAAAGTTTTAAGTAACTTTTCTTTTGTTTTTTTTATATCATAAACCGTTGAAATTCCAATACCAAATTCGTCACTTAACCTCTTCACCGGCGTGCCTCTCTCCAATTTCCTCAATAAATCCACTTTCTGTTTAATACTGAGCGTCACTTGCTTCTTCTTCGTGCTTCCACCTTCAGAAGTGGTTCCTGGTCTTTTAGACATCTTAAGGTCTAAAAATTAAATGTTTTAAAAGAAAATGCACTATAATATACTACAGTAATACCGTATTTCATAAATACTGACGCTGACCTCTATATCACAATGTGATCGCAATATTTGATAGTGGCGCAACATTGCAGAAAGTCAAAAAATCACAAAGTGGCAGATTATGGATTCCGAATTTTAGGTTTTCTGAATTTTGGGATTCTGAATTCGGGATCCTCAACTGTATATCTCTTAAGAACATTGCCCCATTTCTTATTTTTAGGTTCTGGTAACAGATTTTTTGGTATCAAAGGATTAATGTACTGTATTTACCTGAATATAAGATTAGATTTTTTCCAATTTTAGTGCCTGAAAAATCTTAAGTCCGTAGTATGGAATAGCTTCGTCTAAATTGATCGTTTGTCATAAAAGTGGATGACATTCGTTTTGATGTTTGCAGATGTAATTCTATCCTATCACAATGGAAAGCTGCGGTTTAGAAACTGATACTTCATGCACTACAGTGTAGCATAGTAGCGAAAGCTAATTACAACAGTCCTTGTTGAAAGCGAAAACATTCATTTCAGCACCAGCAATTGTGATTCTATCCTACTGTTTTTTAATTACAAAAATTATTTTCCATTCTATTTTTCTCCATTTAAATAACTTGGGAAATGGTGTAGCATAATTTTTGTTTGTATTTTAAAAGTCTTGAAAATCATTGTACAAATTCAAGACGAACTCAGTAACAGATGAAAGTATGATGTTTCATTTTCTTATGTTCAAATATAAAATATTAACCGATTTTTTCCTAAATTAAACTTCCAACCAAAAAATTTCATTCTTTTTAAATTGAAAAAATTTTGCCCTCATGACAACTTAATTATTGTTGATATAAGACAACAGCATAATCCAAAATCATAAGGAGGTTATGCTTATTATTTCTCTAAGTACACAAAATATGACCCAAAAAGTTATTCTCTCTTGAATTTTGAGTATTAAAAGACAAATTAAATCAGAATTATAGTTATAGTTGATATTTATATCACCATTGTAAATGAAAATGAAAATTTAACATTGATGTGCAGAAGGACAGAGTTTTTATACCACATATCCCTATTATTCCTAGGGGCTACCCTTCTGAATTCATACATTTTCAATTTCTGATAAATGTTTTTTTCACAATGTCTGTTAATAAGACCCAAGGTCATTTGATAAAAGATGTTGGGGTCCACTTAAACGCACATTGCTTTTCTCATGATGAATTTTACGTAAGATGTGCAAGAGTAAATAACTGAAATAATTTGTACTAAGGGCGTATTCCTCCTTTGGTCTCTCTACTTTTCTCTTGTCTAGTTATGTGCTATGAAAATATACTAATTGTTTTAAAATCCTCAGCCCTACATCAATGAGGAAGAACCAAGATGGAAATCCTGCATATTCTTGTAGTACTGTTGAAGAAATGCTGAAGTTATTTCTGTATTGCTGTTCTTATGCAACTGCATCTCATGTTACATCTACAAGCCAGCCGTGTAATGTTGGTGCACCATTTCCTCACATATTTTCTGAAGAAATAGGCATTGATGGTTTCTTATATCCAAAAATGAGGTCTAATGATATTGGTAAGTATCTAACAGTTATTTGTAATTTATTATATCTATAAGGAAAAATGATTGTATATGTTTTGGAGGAAAGATTTGGTGTGAATAATGTATATGGTATAATATTCTATTTGCAAGAATTGACTGGTTTTGTCTTATTGTTAGCGTAAAATAATTGATTCTCAGGTAATCATTTTGCAAGTTTCAAAACTGAGACCTTTGAGAAGTTGGTATTTAAGTTACTTAGATTATTAAAAACCTTGTTGCCCCCTTTATCTTGATTTACCTTTCCTCTTTTCTAGTACACAGATACATAATCATTAAAACATTCCTCAATGTGGAGTTACAGTTTAAGACAGTGGTGTTTAGTAGATTTTTCATGCTTGCCACATTTGTGTACAGTAGAACCTCATAAACCCGACATCCTCGGGGCCTAGCATTTGCCGGGTTTTTGAAAATTTATAAAAAATACTTAAGTAATGTACATTTTTGGTAACTGATTATATAATTAAATGATTAATAACAATTAAAAGGGAACCCATTATCAATGAAGACTATTGCTTATACATGCACTAAAACAAGAAATTATATAAGAATCATTAAAAAGTAAATAACGAACGT
Organism: Uropetala carovei; assembly: GCA_036926305.1. Taxonomy (NCBI): domain Eukaryota; kingdom Metazoa; phylum Arthropoda; class Insecta; order Odonata; family Petaluridae; genus Uropetala; species Uropetala carovei. The sequence goes on from JAXCHB010000141.1 coordinate 6,107,437, forward strand.
AAAATAAAACGTATATCTAATATGTACACATTTACAATATTATTTTCATCACACATTATTCTGAGAATTTTTTTTAACAGATCAGGCAAACTAACTTGCTTTGTGCATTTTGATTTTTCCTTCATAAGTTTATCTTGTATTCGATACAAACATGTAATCTCTTGAAAATCGATGCAGGAGCGTTGTTCTAAAACAGGTATTGTATCTGTGACCAGCTGTATAAAGCGATCTATTGAAGGTTTGCCCTTAACTATCTCTTGATCATTGTCACTTTCATTTTCTTCATCTTTTTCATGCTCAGGTTTCAAAACCATGTCCACTATTTCACATCACATAAGTACGGTAAATAACATTACAGGAAATAAATAATTACGACTTAATTTCCGAAATGATAATTATATATCCTCATAAATATGTAATGAATTTCAATTGCAAGACATTAAAAAGTTTATTATTGTAAATTTTTTAAATTTTAGCTACGTAAACAAACTGGCATTTGTACATGAAACTTTTAATGTTGTAATTTTAATTTTAAAAAGCTTCAGTTGCAGCCATGATTACAGGTTCATGCATAAAACTCAATTTATGATATTATATTAATGTGAAGTGATGAGCTAATAGCTGTAATGCAACATTAATTTTCACTGAATTTTTGAGCTGATTTATTAAATTTAAGACAATATGAATTTGTATGATTTTTTATTTTCTCAACTATATTTTGCCAATTTTGACGATAATTTAAATACTTGTGGAATGTTAAAATCAGAATGCTTAAGAAATTACTGAAAGGGCGAACTAATAAGTTATGCTGCCCCTGGAAGGTAGGCCACCAGTTATACATTTTCATTGTACTTTAGATCTTGTATAGGAGCAGCACATGGTCTAGCGATGCCACTGTGTAATGGTCATCATGATGTGTAATGCTCTAATTTTGTGAATAACTTGATTAGAAATAAATGTAGAAGCCTGAAATTTCTCAGAATTTCAGTGCTGATGAATCTTTATGTTATGACTAAAAAATTTCGAAAAAGGGTCAAAGGTTCGACTCCATAAGATAACACGTAAAAATCACTTTTTTGGTTTAAGGCTTTCATTCTTTTAATCTTTAAAATATCTTAAAATTAAGTTATCGACACAAAATTTTCACAAAAACATGCCAAAATGAATGAGGATTCTTATTCTTACTGTAGAATGCTGTCTCATTGGAATTTGCTCATATTTTTGAATTTATACTGGAGTTTTAATAAATTTTATAACATTTCAATAATAAGATTTCATGGTTATGGGTATTGTTGTCCTCGGTAATTTCCATGCATATACACTTAAATAAAGGCTTAAAGATCGAAAATAAGATTAAAACTTGCTCGAAATGACCGAAGATATGAATTTAATGTAAATAAATCGAATGCAGTATTCATGTTATTTATATTTTTTATCTATATTACTAAAATCCTATTTCTCTCTCTCTTTAACGCTCTATACCTCAGCCGTTTTTAATCTCCGGGAATTTCAGCCCTCTGAGTTTATTTTTTATTGTGTTATTCAACTAATTTTCTTAATTTGTTATTAAAAACCAAACATACCTCCCTTATAAAATATATTCATTAAACTCATATTCAAAACATATTCCGTTAAACTAATCTAAATCCAATAGGTACATGCTAGGAACAAAGAAACAGCCCCCTAGTTAGACCATAAATATTAAAGATGACTTCTACATTTCTGTATTGTTTACACCAGTGGTGCCCAAACTTTTTGGCCTGAGGGCCACATAGCCCATTGATGCATTCATCGCGAGCCATATTGTTCAATTACGTACTCTTCGTGGGTCACACCTAGTCGAAAATTGAGTTTAAGAAAAACAAGGAAATTGAGAATTTAGTTCTGAGTCGAAATTACGTGTTATGTTTTAAATAAATTTATCTATGGAATTAGAAAGGTAAACACAAAATATATTGTTTTTATAATTTTATATTTTCCCTTTGTTACATTGTGTCCTTTAATTGTTAAACTCATGGCGGGCCGGATGAAGACGCTCGGCGGGCCGGATTTGGCCCACGGGCCGTAGTTTGGGCACCGCAGGTTTACACTATCAGTGCCAAATGTTAGGTCTCCATGTACACTAAATGTGGGGGCTGACTCCATGCCTACATTTGGAAATATGCCAGGTGATGAATGTACTTATATGAATTCATAGGCCTGTGGCATTGTTCAGACTCTGTGGAATGAGATGATGTTTATGGAACATGATAAAAATTGCTCCAGACCCATAACTAAACATTATAAGTATCTAATTATCTTAAAGATAGAGCATTTCCCACTTGAAGGGATGACTGAGTGGAGGCCTGATTGGTACATCAATGGCGCTATTTGTATAATGTTAAATGCTTTGAAGTATGGGTGGTACAACTGGCAGCTGACCATTCTGTTTGATGTAAGTGACAGTGTAGTGGATTTTGAAAAGATATTTATGTCAGGTTTAATCCTCTGCCAAAAAATTTAGATCAGCTTAGCCTGAGCTCAGGGTTACTATTCTTTTAAATGCCTTATACAATTTTAATTTACATTGGTACGAATTTAATGACTTTCTGTGAGAGAAAGCATTGAATTTATTGATTTCATTTGCTAGCATCTCATAAAGCAAACAGGTTGAAATAATCTTTCTCATTACTTCCAAGTACAAGGATGCTATATATTTTTAATACAGTTGTACAGTACAGTAAACAATCAAAAAATCCTCAAAACTAACTATTAAATTTAAATATGGCCTGTTCACTCATTAAAGGTTATATTTAGTCTGCACAGATACCATATTTAATCGTGTAACCTGCACCCTCGTGTACCATGTGTATCCCTATTTTTGGAACAGTTCGGAGGGAGAAAAAAATTTTCAGAATAAGTTCATATCTAGGATTTAACAAAAAAGGTCAACCTCTTCACTGATTCCTCCTCCCTGAAACAAGGTCCACCCAAGTTAAACATCTCCCTTCTACCTTTGACACAATTTATTGGGTGATCTCTTTTTGCAGATGCTAGCAGAAATCTCCTCCTTGGTAGTCACCACTCTTAAGTTATCACATTCCAGATGTAGAGCCTGCTCAGTGGGCTCTCTTCTGGGAGAGGAATACCATGTGGACATATTTTTTCATGTTATAGGAGCCTGATGCTTCTTCTAGGGGAAAAACAGACACTCCTTATCATTGCCGTAACTAGGGCAGGGCAAGCGGCGCATCTGCCCCAGGCCCAACTAAGTAAGGGGCACAAAAAATCCAAATAGTAACAAAATAAACTGCAGAAAATAATTTAATAATCTAGTTAGGGGGCTGGTCCTGATTCCTCAATATTGTGTTCCTCATTAAGTTTCAGGTGAATTATTATTTTTCATATTTGATGAAGGAGAAGAGTTGGGGTCCTGACCCCTTTTTAGATACTTTGATCTGTTTTGGGATCTCTAATCAGTTTTTTATGTAATTTTTTAGTCCTCGGCCCCAAAACTCCTGTATTTCCAAAATGTTATCAAATTAAAATAATTCTTTAATGCTCCAAAAATTTTGATCATAGGAGAAAATCGCATTTTTGATCGCCGGTCAGAATGTGTTAAAGGAGCGTCAGTGGCTGACGATGAATTCGGTGAACACAGATACCAGATGCCAACTTATTCTGGCAAAATTATACATAGAAATTGATAGTAAATTTTTAATGACAGAACCACTTATTTTAAGTAAAAATAATAAACTTATAACTCATTTAAAAGGTACAGCTTTAATATTTTAAAAATATAACGTAATCTCAATCATGAAATTGTCCATTGTGATCTTCAAGGTGCACCAACGGCAGTATAAACCAAGCATTTAATCCAGTGGTCTTCAACCTTTTTTGAGTCACCGCCCACTTTTACCATATGTTGTCTTTTGAAATAAGTTCACCGCCCACCCAGTGGCGTAGTGAGGGTTTCTGGTGCCTGGGGCAAAGAATAATTTTGCGCCCCCAGTAGCAAAGCGTTTTACGGAGGTATGGTAACCCTTATACTAGTGGGATTGTTGTTAGATGAGATTACTGAATACAGTAATAACAGTGTTTAAAAATTTATGATTTTTATATATTTGATGAAATTAAACTTAAACGCTTCGCTGCTTCTGCGAGAGACTCCGACCACCCTCATGGGCCTTTCGATTTTACCGCAGCATGGACACATTGTCGCTAGTATAGTATGATATGATACTATAGTTAACGACAAATGAACTGTAATAGTTGTGTGTGCATATCATTAAGCTTTTTTATAGAATTTTATTTTTGTGTAAAAATTAGAATAGCATTTGGTGAGTTCTTTAGTGCCCACCAAAAATCCAAAAACGCCCACTGGTGGGCGCTATCGCCCACCTTGAAGACCACCGATTTAATCCCTAAACATTTGCTTGGTTATATAGATATGCATATACCATAATTTTCTGATTGTAATATGCATTTTTTTCACAAAAAATTGACAAAAAGTTAGGGTGCATATTACCATATCTGCCCGAATATAAACCGATGTTTTTTGTCAAAATCTATCATGAAAAAATCACCCCTCGGCTTAAATGCAAGTCTGAGGAAAATTTGGGTTATGGTTAAATCTCGTAGTCACTCATAGATGGCAGCACGTCTCATGATACCACTATATTTTTCGTAAAGTAAATATTTGACGTACGATAAATATTAATGAATAAATAATAAGGCTAGAATATTGAATTTAGCACTACCTGTGCTTTGTTACCGTTTAAGGCTTTTAAGGGTTTTTCACATTATTTGGGTGGTCACGTGAGAAAATGAAGATGACTGAAATTATTGTCACTGAATATGGAATATTATTCAACAACGCAAAATTATTAATTGGAATAATATTTCAAAATGTCAACAACTAAACCATGTCCCACTTTTATTCGATCGCGTACAATGTATTCTAAGCCATGCATGAATGCCCGGCACACTTCAGCATAAAATCTACGAAATTTACATTTTTACCAAAAAATGGTGGAAATTTTTGGGGGGTCGGCTTCTATTCAGTCAGATACGGTATATATGGTAACAAGCACATACAACTTTTTTTAGTAAGGAAATAATTTATATTTTCAGGCATATTTTTACCAATAAATCGTACATTTCAATGCATTTCGATAACATTTCTTTAAATATTGTTTTTCAAAACAAAAATAAGAATAATTATTTATTTACTTTAAATGTCCGAAACTTAGCCTCTGAATTCATTATTACTGTCCTCAAATAGTTCCCCGGCGATTTTGTTCTCTCTTACCGTCTACGTAAATGGCATTGCCGAGAACATGGTCTTCATCCTCACTATCCACTTCAGCGAAATCATCATCCCATATGATGTCGTCTTCAGAACCATCCATGGCGTTTGTGAGGCAGCACTTCTTAAAGTCACGCTTTTTAAAAAAAAATCAATGCAAGTTGCGAGCAACAAATATTATTTTGCATACCTCGACCGGATTGTATGAAGGCGGAGTCAGAACTAGACGTGATATTCATGTAAACGATCTCGCTTGGCGGTAAGGTGAGAACTTTTATTCCAACTGACCAGATTATTACACAGTGCGACATTGTATCGATCTTTTAAGTGAGAGTCAAAATTATATAGATGTAAAGTTTTCGTAAACACCCTCGCACATAACTCGCTTGGTGGTAATGTGAGGACTGTTATTCCAACTTACCAGATTATTACACAATGCAAACTTGAGATGTTTTTATACATTATATCGATCTTTAAAGTGAGAGTCAGAACTATATAGACGTAAAGTATTCGTAAACACTTGCACATATCTAACTTCGTGGCAAAGTGAGAACTCTATCGATACTGCTAATAACCAAGTGAAAAATTACAGTGATCTTTTTACAAAAAATGAGTTGCATATTATAGATGGTGATAAGATAATTTTCACATTTCACTTGTAAAAACATGGGTGCATATTATATAGGTGGCGTATTATAATCAGAAAATTACGGTAAGTAGAATTCTTCATCTTCTGCAAGTTCAAACATAAATGCAAGCATGTTGCAGAGAATTTACTATTTAGTCTTGCAATTTACATAACCTGGTCAGAAATCTTCATGTAAGATGTGCAGTCCCTTTTTACTTTCTCCATACGTAGTATGGGGAAAGTATTGTATTCACAAAAAAGATCAACTTTGAGATTTCAATGGAAATACACATTTTGAGGTCCCTAGAACACGTTTAGACAGTTTTTGGAATGATGTCTGTGTGTGTGTGTGTGTGTATGTGATTGTGGGTGCTCTAACTCAAAAAGTACTTGTCATATTAATACCAAATTTCACATATAACACTTTAGGATGAGCACAAAGAACTGTTTATTTTTTGGACAATACCGGTTAACCGGAAGTCGTTTATTCGAAACCCAATTCTGTTTTTGTGATATTTCTCCATTAAAACATCATTATATTATATACAATTCTATACAAATGTTATAGGGAATGTAATTTCCTACAACTTTCATTTGAAACAATTTTCCATAGCAGTTATTGTTTAGGAATTTTTTATAAATAATTTCGGTTTCTGTCAAATATCTCCTTAAAAACGTCATTATTGGTAAACTTCGTGAGGACCAAAGTTGTAGAGAATAATATTTCTTCCAAGTTTTGTTTGAAACAAATTTTCGTAGAACCATCCATTTCGGAGATATTTTGCTTTTTCTAGTATACAGCGCCACCACCATTTAGCGGTGAATTCTGTAAACATATTCAAAATATGTATACCTAATTTACGGCAATAAGGACGACTGTATTCTTTTACGATACGAAATAATAATTTTGCCTTATGATGCTATTCATAATAATTTAAATAACTATACCCCAAATATGGAGAAAGTCATGTGTTAAATTATTATGAATAGCATCATAAGGCAAAATTATTATTTCGTATCGTAAAAGAATACAGTCGTCCTTAATGCCGTAAATTAGGTATACATATTTTGAATATGTTTACAGAATTCACCGCTAAATGGTGGTGGCGCTGTATACTAGAAAAAGCAAAATATCTCCGAAATGGATGGTTCTACGAAAATTTGTTTCAAACAAAACTTGGAAGAAATATTATTCTCTACAACTTTGGTCCTCACGAAGTTTACCAATAATGAAGTTTTTAAGGAGATATTTGACAGAAACCGAAATTATTTATAAAAAATTCCTAAACAATAACTGCTATGGAAAATTGTTTCAAATGAAAGTTGTAGGAAATTACATTCCCTATAACATTTGTATAGAATTGTATATAATATAATGATGTTTTAATGGAGAAATATCACAAAAACAGAATTGGGTTTCGAATAAACGACTTCCGGTTAACCGGTATTGTCCAAAAAATAAACAGTTCTTTGTGCTCATCCTAAAGTGTTATATGTGAAATTTGGTATTAATATGACAAGTACTTTTTGAGTTAGAGCACCCACAATCACATACACACACACACACACAGACATCATTCCAAAAACTGTCTAAACGTGTTCTAGGGACCTCAAAACGTGTATTTCCATTGAAATCTCGAAGTCGATTTTTTTCGTGATCACAATACTTTCCCATTACTACGTATGGAGAAAGTAAAAACAAAAGGTGGTGACTTTCGTAGAACAGCAAAGTCTTCTGTGTATTTTGTGCAAGAAAGAAACAGTGTTTTGTAATATTTGTTTTAGATGTTTTTCTAGAATATTTACGTATGTATTTCGGTACAAAATTCAAATCTATAATTTTATTTTGTAATCTATAAACATCATTTTTTGTAACAGCAGAAACTGTTCTTCACTGTTTTTTAAATCTTTTATATAAATAGAATTGTTTAATATTTTAAAGGATTTATAACACTTATTATGTTATTAAATACTAATTATATCAAAAAGATTTTAAACTTTGATTTAAGACAAATTAACAAAAAATTTTTTTTTTCTTTCTAAAATCCGCAAATCAACCACTGTGGACCGGTGTTACAAAACATTGCGAACATGTTAATGATTATAGTATGTACAATTAACAATGTATGTATTTTAAAACCCATAGAATGTAAAATGACATGCATGAAGTTAATCTTACCTGTCACATTTCCTGTTTCCAGATTTGTTTGTTAAATTTTCGCATTATTCCTTCTATTAAACAGTTTTAGAATGAGATAGGAAAGAGAGAACCAAAATCCACTATAAGTCAAATTTCTATCTATTTTATAGATCTCTTTTTGTCTGATTTAAAAGGATTGACAATGGTGGTGCTGCGGTTTTCTACGTAGCATCAGTTTGGCCAACTTATTGTATGAAGTTGCCGCAATCACAACTCAGTCGCTTTCATTATTGGTGATGTCTCTCTAACAATAAGACGTAATGTGGAGCTTATTGAACTTAATACTTATGGGCAAGTCCAAGTGTTTTAAAATCATTAACTGGTGATAATTTAATGCTTTAACGTATTTATTTACGGTACTCTAGTTCAGTGTTTCTCAAACTGTGGGCCACGACCCTCTAGAGGGCCAAAAAATTATTGAAAATGTTAGGTAAAATACCAAAATATAAAGCACTCATGAATTTCATCAGGAAATTTTAGGAAATACAATGTGATAGAAATTATTAACACTTATATAAAAAAAGGAATTTGTGTTAAAATTTATTATTTTAACTATTTTCACTTCAAAGGGGCCGCATAACATTCAAGAGTGCCTTTCAATTAAGAAAAACTGCCTTAGAAATTCAGGAATCATATGCCTACTCTTACTAGGTTTCCATTTTTTGCCTGATGATAGCTAACAATACGAAATTGTTGTTCATGGGATGATGAGGAAAATGTGTATTTATTATTGTAAATGATTACATTATTTTTAAGGTAATTGCAGATGTATTTATTAATTTTTTATAATGAAATTATCATAATACAGGCCTGTTTTAGTGGATCTTCCTCTATTTTCTCCTCAGTTCCATAATTAAATTTCCTCTAAATTATTCTTTCATAGGAGTCTCCTCAATACCTGTCATAGCTGGACTTCATAGCTGCCGTTCAGTTGGCACCATGCTTGAAAGTTTGCATTCTGAGGCTTCACGATTACGCATTGGTAAACTTCATGGATTTGGAGAAGCGGGGCTTGAAGAAGATGAATACAAAGAATGTATTGTACAGCTGGCAGATTTCCGCGAGTGTTATCATGAGGAATTTGATGTTTGAATGTTCATGTCTCTGGTTGACTGAGTGATCAACTAATTTTTAAATACAGTATTAAAAGGTGGAGGTTAAGAAATCATGGTGAGTTTGCACATGATTATTTTAATTTGAGGTACTGATAGGAGGAAATTGGGTTAATTCAGTCTTTAACATAGTTTAGTCAAATTTGATGTCACTTATATGCTCTTCCATAGGTGTTAAACGAGAAAATAAAACTATGCCTTAATAAACAGATTTTCTTCAGCTACACTATTAAATCTAATTTAGATTCGATTACCAAAAGTGAGATACTTTATTCTTAGATGCATAAATTATTGTAATGCACAAAAACTTGTTGTATTGAAGTCCTTTTAATTGTTTATTTAATTTAAAAGAGTTCAGTAAAATATATTATATGATTAGGAATATGTACTGATGAACCAGAAATTGCAATGCCTAAAAAGAGTAGCTTATGTGCTATGTTATGTCTTTTTACATTTTGATGGTGTGGAGCTGTTTTTATATAAGATATTGCTCTTTTTTAATTTTAGGGATTTGATTATAACAATTCTCAACCAAAAACAAATTACTTTGACAGGTGAAATGGATTAACTGGTTTTATAAAGATTATTTTATTATATTTTCTTTGATAATCTATTCAATTCTAGCAGTTTTGCATTTTTCTCATCATTCTCCTAATAAAATCCCTTATTAATTAAGTTTTGAAAATTTATCAAAATTTAAACATTTTAATTTATCTTCTATGATTTTTAAAAATTTCTTTGCAAATATTTAGAAAATATTAATAGCATAGTTTGGTCTTAATTTGTTTCATCTGTCTTTTTGACCAAATACCATAAGCAGCCACGGAGATGCATATTTGTCATGGCAATAGAAGTCCAATCATTTTCCTTACTTACTCAATTGTATGAGTATGTAAATTAATTGTCATACTCTTGGCTGGTTGACTGATTTTGATTTATTGTCATGTTTTTCTCTTGAGTACTCACACTATTACAATTTATGTGTTACTCTTCATTTATGTTACAATTTTCGTTCTATCTTTACTCCTTTATAATAACTCTCCTAGGAAATCATTTACAGTTATTTACCACTAGCAACTTTTTTGTGAAATTAAAACTGTAGAAGTTATATAAGTTTTAGAAAACAATGATATTGATCTCATTTCAATTTTCTTTCAACTGTAAATATTTATTTTTGATTGTAAAAATATTACATGAATTGTGTTCTTTTAAATACTTGTAATAAAATGTAGTAAATATATTTATGACAGTAGCCTGTGTAAATAGTTATTAGGTTTTACAGTAGGTTATGATTCGTGCTGAAGTTGCATTTTAGTTGGTTATTTTTTGATATTTCATTTACTTGCACAATACTTGATATTATTAATGGCCCATGTAAATTATCTGTTCTGAAGGCCTGGCAGGCAGGCAGGCTGGCATGTCACTGCCAATCTATTCATGATGTGAAGAATCAAATTAAATTTAAAGTGGTATTAATGATCTCAAATGAATAACTAAAATTTTCATGTATAGTAATTAAGGTTTTAAAATAGTGATTATTTTATTGTATGAAGCTGTGTACATAACATATGATGAGCGAATTAATATTTAAGCATTTCTTCAGAAGTTCTTTGTATCATGCTGGAGGAAGGTTATTTGACCATGATAGCAACTTCAGACCATTTCACTTGTATAATTTTGTGTGTAAGGGTGAGTGAATGTATCAATTTATCGTGGATATGTGCCTTCACGTCTTTTTTAATCATCAAAATTTGTAATGGTCTATATTTAACATTGCATATCATTCTTCTGTCAACCTCAATCCACTATATTGACAATTATGGATCTACTTTGATGCATTAATTTGTTTTACAGCCTTTAAACTTTTTTGTGGCTTATGAAATGTACATTAAATAAATCAATTTCAATGTAGAGATAGTTATAATTGTTCATATAATTGATTGGTTTTACTTCTGAGGTGGTCCACAGCAATTTTGAAGACAGATCTATTCTATATTTCTTATTCCTGTGTAACTTGCATTTTTTATTTATTTAGTACACCTGTGTGCTTTATAGTATTTCGTGTTATGTTATATGTAACAATGCATTTTAGCTTTCTGTAATCAATATTATTTCTGATTAATTTTGTTTGGATTCATTGTTAAAGTCTGTGATTTAGTTAAAAAATTTAATTATCATTTTTCTTGAAACTTGTTTTAATGAAATAGTTTTATTGATTATAACAGACATTACCTGCTAGTGGCTTACAAATGTTAGTTCACAAAATAGGAGACATCTCTATAAAATAAACTGTACATAGGACTATTGTATATTTTTAGGACAGACTTATTGAAAAGGAAGTTTCTCATTAAATGTTATAAATTTGATCCTGTCATTAAAGCATTTTATCTTGTAGATGCATAAACAGTTTTCTTTTATAAGACTTCATAAACTTCTTATAAACTATCTTGTAACAATTGATGTTTTACAGGGCAATAAATATACATTTCCATGGCCAAGTGGCCTAAATTTTACTTAGGATTAGTAGTTAATGTTTCAGCCAGGGTATTGATTGAAATCAAGTGATTTGGATATGTGCCAAATTTCTCAGTATTTATGTTATGCAATATTAGTTAAATCTTAAATGGTTATAGTTTAGGTTCATTCTGTGTTTATAAAACATAATTTTGTATCCCATATTCTAAAATATTTTATACCAAAAATGTGTAATGGGCATTTTTGCCATTGGATTTTTTATAACTAGGATTAGCTATTTATTTTGTTCATATTGGTGAATTTATGTTAGCATAAAAGTACAGTTGCAGCTTATTTATGTCAGCTGAACATTTCTGTTTGTGCACAAAACTACAGTATTTTCACTTTATTAAGATGTTAACTATTGCACATGTAATTTAATCAGCTCAAATATATTAATTTAGTTTCATAAACATTTTATGTGTAAATATTAGTAAATTATAGACTCTTGAATTGGCTCTCTTATGATCTTTCTATCTTGAGTGTGAATAATTTTTTGCTTTTTAAATCAATCTTCATATGCTGTAAACTTTCATGGTGTTACCCTTCTACTTGATAGGATATGCATTCAGATATATTTTGCAGTTTTGTCGCTCTTATAACAAAGTTCCACTCAGTCCCTGTTTGTATTTACATAATTTATTTATCTGTTTAGTCAACAAATGTGATTTTAAAATGCATGTTAATTTATCAACACCTTTTAGTTTACATACTATTTTTGCATGTTATGTTCCTTCAATTTTTAGCTTTTATTCCTCTGCAATTGCAACATGAAATTAAATTGAACTTAGCCCCAAGATTAAATTCTAAATAAAACAAATCCATTCCATATCCAGGAGTCTCAAAGATATGGCTAAAACATAATGTAGGCCTTTCATTAAACTGTTTCTACTGTGAATACATTGAGAACACAGTGCGGAGGAAAGGATCATAAGGTGACATAGGGACATAAAACAGTATGAAAAAATTTAAGAGTTTTTATCAAAATATAAACTATTATTTATGTTATTTAATTTCAGCAAAATACATAGGTCCTTCACTGTGATGTGCAGGCTGCCTTACATTTTGATATTTTTTATTTGGGCCCATTCTACCTGAGTTTGAGACTTCTGCATTAATCTGACAGCTGAAATAGGATTTAAATTAGATGTAATTGTGCATGACCCATTCCCAAACAGTAGACTGGTATCCACTTATGGTATTAATAAATTTGAGATCTGTGATCCTATATATCAGGAATGCTTACGACTTGGAAAAAACTGATTTCAGGAAAAGTCAAAATTTTAGTTATTTGTAGCCTGCCAAGATGGAGTTGATCGATAGGGATGGCATTGATGGGCTGTGATATTTAAATGAATGGTTAATGATAGAAAAATAATTTAGTCAAGTGTCTGATGTAGAGAACTTGTTCGATTATTGTTGTAAATAATATTTAATATTTCATTCTTAATTTTAATGTATCTCAGGATATCAACTCAAGCAATATGCCATGTAAATTGGTTAAAAATTAAGTTATCATTATAAATAGGAAAAATACAGATGCTTGTACATTGCATTAATAAATCTGTCTTAACCTGATTGTTACAGACAACTATAAGGGTCTTTTCCGAAATCATCTGTTAATACCTTAATTTGGTCATGTTGATTTAAGAATATGAACAAGTGTTTTTACTTCTATGTACTTAGGTTCTTGGTTGGTTTATCTGGGAACAAATTTACCAAATCAATTTTATCTCCCAATCTTACGTACAGACTCATAAAAAATACATTTAATTTTAGCAAGGTTTCTGGAATTGGAAATTTATATATTTTAGTTAAATTCTGAGTGATGTAGAATGTATAATATTTTATATTTAGTGCTTTTTAAACAAGTTTTTCCTCGTTCTGCTGTAAGGAAAAAAAATTAATCATATCAGAATATAACCCACTGATTATCAGTAGATGCTTTTGTGGCTTTATTTTTAGATACATAATCCCATATAATAAGTGAAAAAATGGTATATTATGTGAAGTATTGAGGCTTCCATGAAATATTTATAATTTCCGTCTGTAAAAGTATTGCCTTTTTTTCTATAGATTGGGTTTTATCCTTAGATTAAAGGTGAAAGTGGCAGAAGTTAATGTTAAATTTTGCTTTAAATTGAGGAGAGAGACTTCCATGGCAGCATGTAATACTATTTAAAAGTTAAAATGATCTAAACTTTGAATATTGAATGCATACGCACATCTAAGGTGCTGTGCACCTTAACTATTAAATATAAGGACGTCATTCATAGGTTAAACATTCATATGATTAAAATGGAAAAAATTATCTTTTGCACTTTATTGTTTTAAAATCTTGCAAATGACTATTGGGAATTTTTATAAAACTTGAATAAATATTAATGGTAAGGTCCCGAAGATTTTTTGATAAAACTTCATACTTTAATTTAATTAATTGCCTTTGAAATAATTAAAGATCAATTTTGTTATGAAATCAAAGATGCTATTATAAACTTTGATCATGGTGGTAGTATTTTTATTAGTCACCTTTTACCAAGAAAAAGAATTTTAGTCTTTTCTTTTAATAAGAATCTTTTTTAAATTGTTATAGGCAGTTATTTATTTAATCATTCCATATTAAGGTGTGTGAGGGGGAGATGTTTCATGTAAAATGAAAGGTTCATAATGTGAAAAATGCTCATTAAGCGTGCCAAGTGTAGTTGATTTTGTTTTCATTATAAGCATTCATACTGCCAGTTTAATTGACCCACAGATATTCTTTCATTAATGTTATTTACACAAAGAACAGTAGGTTCTCAGAATTAATGTGGGTCTGGCAGATTGCACTGTCAAAGATTTAACTTTTTAAAATTTTTGTCAAATTATGTGCTGTGTTTGTCAATTGTTGATAAATCCACATCATGCACAATGTTGGAAGATATTGAGCTCATCTGATGGATGGAGTAACTTGCAGGATTCACGATTTATAGCACATTTATGTACATGTGATCGCATGTAAATGGGAGTCAACTGTCCTCGTTAATTTTTCAACAATATTTTCATTTTATATGATATTACAAATTAAAGTACTTTAATTGGAATTCAGTTTTCTTTGTATTCTAATGAAATTAAAATAACCAGCTAATTTAAAGGTGCTAAAAGTTGTGTGATTAAAAGCTGTTGATGTAATTGCAGTTAAGTGAAATTAGTACTTATTATCAATGAAGGGCTGATTAAAGCTAATTTTTGTCAAATCTTTGTTGTTTATTCGACAATAATAGGCTTTAAAATAGTTGTGTAAATTGCTTTCCTCCTATCTGAAATTGTTTATTGTGTTGATAAAATACTGTGGTAAATATTTTGTTTGGTTTTGTGAGTGGCCCATTTCTTAAACACTTGTGTGGGATTGTTGCTATATAACTGTTGATCAGTACATAAAGATAGTTGATCGTAGTTATTTGTTCTCTCTAGTAAAGCTGTAACTTAGATTTAAATTTATCTTGCCATTAAAAAATCTTTAATGTAGATTATTATTGTGTATGAGGACTTTTTCTCCAGAGTTTGATTCATATGTAATTTTTATTTTCCTCTGCATATTATTAATTGAGCTCAATAAATGTGGATATTGATTCATGGGTCCAAAATTTTTGTTGACCATAATAATGATTACCATTACATAATGTTTTCAATATTAATATTATCTTTAAAATTACATTTTAAATGATTGTGATATTTTAAAAACTGAATTAATTATGATTTTAATTCGTCTAATTGCTTGCTTGTAAGAGAAGTTGTATCTGCTTTAAAACATGTATGTTCATTAAATTTGAATGAATCATAGTTTTCTGTTTAAGATTGTTATCCTAATTTCAAAGATTATATTAGAATTAAGTGGTTAGTTTTATGGACACCCTTGTATCTACAGAGAAAAGTTTTTTTGCATGAAAATCAATACTTTGATAAAAGTTGGGAGTTATCAGTTATTTTAGTTAAAAACTTGTTATAGCAATGCCATTAGGTTCTGTCATATATTAATTATGCTCAAAACAATTTGGAAAGTAATTTTTAAAACTTGAAAACTTTCAGAATATATTACATATGGCTCTAAAGAAAACTCAAATGGTTCATGTATATAGCAATATGGCACTTAACCCTTTAACTGCTAAGTTTAGGAAATGGAAGAATTGGGATATGCTAAGCTTTTTAACATAACATCCACATTTAATACCGTATTTACTCGATTCAAAGACGCACTTTTTTTCGATGGCATCTTAGAATCGACGATAAAAGACTCTACTATGACTTACGCTTCCTCCGAGGGACATATTAAGTAAGTGATAATCATAATGGGGTTCCGGGATGAGGTTTTTAACAAATAAAGAGTTCCGTATGCAAAAAAAGGTTGAGAAGCACTGACATATGGGACCCAGAATTTAGAACTATGCACACTGTTAGTTATCTAACTGAAACTTACTTTGGAGAAGGAGAAACCTCTTACTAACAAGAACCGTATCTCTCCACATTCTAATATGAGTACTCGAAATTTGATCCTCTGATATCACAGAAAACGGCTATTGTGTAAAATATTGTATTACTTTGTTTTTGATCGCACGTTGCATACTGAATATGAGAGGATAGACATTTGTAAACATTTTAATAAAAGGTCTCAAGTTTTCAAACGATGACATGGGAGTGTCAATTCAGCTCGGTTTACTTAGACGGGAGATTGAGCATATGGAGCCGCAGGTTCCTGCTTTAGTTGTTCAAACAGTTTGTATCCGACATATCAGATCCCAAAAGTGTCAAAGACTCCAACGTTTCTGTAGTTCTTCATATTCAGCAACAACTACTTTCTTGCGACTGTGAAGAAACCTTCAAAAAAGTCTTCCGAGTAAAGGTAAATCAGCAGCTACTTATAATAGATGTGTATTTTATGCAAAATATATCAGTTGGTTATATGAGTATTCATAATATTGAGGGCATTATAGTATTAGCGTCACGGGCCCCGAAGGGCCTAAATCCACCACTGGTGTGTGATATAGTTGATCTTTTGGTTGTTGCCTCAGTTCACTGTGATAATAGGTTAGTGATACAAGTGGTTGCATTTTAACTTATATTTGGCAATTAAATTTAAAAATTTTAATTTACAATTTTTAAATAGAATGTCTTCAAAACGGCTTCACTATAGCGCAGCTTTAAAACAAATTATAATATATGCAGAAGAGCATGGATATAGCTTCTGGGTGAAAATTTACTATAAGTGAAGCCAATATTCATCGGAGAAATGACCATACTTCCATATTTTCTTGTAAGGCAACAACCAAGAGCTTCACAGGACCTAAGAAAGGAAGACACCCACAGGTAGACGCTGCAGTACTCCATTTCATAAAAGAAACACGTGCAAAAGGAATGCCTGTCACACACCAGGTAATGCAATTAAAGCCATGAAAAACTAAAATAACTCGGAATAGAAGAATTCAAAGCTGGGTGAGGTTGGTGCGACAGATTCATGTGCCGTGAAGGACTGTCGCTCAGGTGCCGAACATCCATCTGTCAAAAACTTCTAGCTGACATTCAACATAAGCTGTTGAGCTTCCAGTGATACGTCATTCAATTACGCCAAAAACAAAAGTACAAGTTTAGCCAAATAGGAAATGCAGACGAAACCGCAGTGTATTTTGATATGCCTAGCAATTATACTTAATGTTAATGGCACAAAAGAAGTTAAGATCGCAAGCACAGGTTATGAAAAGTGGCACGTAACGGTGATGCTATGCATAACTGCCGTTGGCCAAAAGTTACCACCTTATATCATTCTTAATCGCAAAACGATTCCTAAGAATGAGATTTTCCCTGAAGATGTTATTGTGCGTGCACAAAAAAATGGATGGATGACAACTGATATGATGAAAAATTGGGTAAAAAACATGGGAAAAACGTCCTGGTGCATTACATAATCCACCAAGTATGTTAGTCCTTGATGCTTTTTGTGGACACTTATCTGAAGAAATGAAGTCTAAACTCTCGGAAAAACGTGACTTGGTTGTGATTCCTGGTAGCATGACCAACCAACTTCAACCACTCGATGTTTCAGTAAATAAACCCTTCAAAGATCATATTAGAAAGGAATATAAGGTATGGTTGCTATTGGAAAACCTTCCTTTAACACCTGGTAAAATCAGGAGGGCATTGCTTCAAAACTTGCAGAATGAGTTTCAGCTGCTTGGAAGAAGATCGCAGAAAAAATGGTGAAACAATCGTTCAAGAAATGCTGTATCACAAATGCACTAGATGGTACAGAAGATGATATCTTGTGGAACAATTCTGATCTTGAGAGCGCTGATTCATAAAGTGACTCAGAAGAAGCTGTAGACTCAGATTGCGACACTGGATGCACGAGTGAAGGAGACAGTGAATAGATAAATGATAGTTAATTTCACTATATGGTATTGTTGATTAATAAAATTAAGTTTCATGTTTAAATACGTACATTTCCTGTAGTGTTGGTATTTTTTTTCCTGAAAATCCATTACTAAATCAAGGGTGCATCTTACATCGATGGTGTCTTAGAACCGAGAAAATACGGTAATATTACCAGTGGCGGATTTGGAAACTTGCCGCCACTAAGCCAAATTATTTTACTACTCCTTAAAAAATTTCAATAAAATTGATGGCTATTACCTTGACAAGCTTCCTTAGGTGGGTACCAATGGTCTTTCATGATTTTCGAAGTAATCTTTGACCTCCATAATTTTGAAAATTACACTAAAAACCCTCTTTACAGTGCTTCCTCATATACTATATTGACGGTCTTGCAACTTGGAAAATGAATATACATATCCGACCGCCACATAATCCTTCTGCCCTCAAAACCCCACCACCCCTAGGCCATTGCCTACTTTGACCTTATTGCAAATCCACTAATGAGCATTACACATTTACAATATGCTTAACTCAATTTCGTACAAAATGGTATATTTTTCTTTGTTAGTCATTTTTCAAAATGTTTTTTGTTGTGATATTACTTGTGAGTAGCACTTAAGGCACAAAAACATTTAACGCACGAATGCGTTCACAGCAATTGAAGAGTTAAACAAGATCCCTAAGCTTTCCCAGGGTTATAATACGCACCCTTGATTTAGTAATGGATTTTTGGAGAAAAGTACCACACTACAGGAAATGTACGTATTTAAATATGAAACTTAATTTTATTAATCAACAATACCATACATTGAAATTAACTATCATTTATCTATATACTGTCTTCTTCACTCCTGCATCCAGTGTCCACTGGGCTTACTCCAACACCTTGTTGCCACCTACCTTTATAATTACCTTTCCTTTTCTTTAAGCATATATATATATATATATATACAGGGCCGTGCTGATGGGTGAGGCGGCGAGGCAACCGTCTCAGGTGCCTCTCAAAGGGGGGAGCCAAAATTTGACAAAAATGAAAACCTACCAAAATAAATTCATAAGGCCAGCAGGCCAGGGGGTGCCATATTATATCATGCCTCAGGTGGCAAAATGTCTGGGCACAGCCCTGTATATATATAAAAACTTACAGAAGAGGAAAGGTAAATGAGGATATTTAAGGCAACTAGGTGTTGAAGGAAACCCAGTGAGCACTTACCGGAAAGAGAGCTGCTGGAGTGTTGGAGAGACACATTTGTAGAAGCTATTGGAACTTTTGGGATGATCCCTTCGTCAGTACAAGAGAGACACAACAAATGTGTCTCTCCAACATCCCAGCGGCTCTCCTTCTGGTAAGTGCTCACTGGGTTTCCTTCAACACCTAGTTGCCCTAAATATATATACCGTATATACTCGTGTATAGTAAGAGTTTTTATGACCAAATTTTTATTGCAAAAATTGGGGATCGTACTATACACGAGTAATGCAATTGAGGATTTAAAATTCATGTATCTTCACGGGCATTTTCGGTGAAGTTATGCCACCCGCACGCATTCTAATGGTAGGTTAACCTTAACAGTGAGGTCCTTTATCGTTGTTATGTTGCTTCGTGAAGAGTAGAATCTTTTTCATATATACAGCTTCAAATTCACAAATACTTGATATAAGTGACGATTTACGGGCACTTCCTTTCTTGAATTTTATGTATGTACATCTTTGTTTGCGTCTTTTTACAAGGGATGGATTGGAACGAGTTGGACTAAAAGTATCATAGACGGCGTAATTTTATGGAATTTCGACATCTCGGAAAAAAGAAATTACTTTGTAATATTCAACAGTCTTTATTGTTTCTTCAATCACACACCGATCGGTTTCCATTACAAAGTCATTCTAAAAGTGTTACGTCGGTTAGTAACACCATTAGAATGATTTTGTAGTGGAAACCAGTCGGTGTGTGATTGAAGAAACAATAAAGACTGTGGAATATTACAAAGTAATTTCTTTTTATCCATTATCCCTACCTATTAAACAGATGAGCGGTTGGAACCATTACGTACGCGGAACGTAATCAAGACGTACAAGAATTGAAACGATTTTATTTCATCTTGTGCAATCCTATCACATTAGTGACCTCATCCACTCATATTTAAATACTTAGTGAATAAACTGGGTTTCACATATTACAGTCTAAATATAAAATACGTCTGTATCTAAACATTATAATCTTCTAAAGCAGTATACAAAATTATTTCACATATTGACACTTAATACAATTAATTAACATCATTCCTTTGCACAAAGTAGTAATAGTGTAAAACATATCAGATACCTTTTTGTAACAAAGACTTTACATAAATAATTAAAAAATAAAAAACAAATATATATAGGGATTAAAATAGGAACTGTTTAATTATAATCACAGTCCGAGGTTCATTGATGACAAAGACTTCACATAAATAATTAAAAAATGAAAAACAAATAAATATATAAATTAAAATAGGAACTGTTTAATTATAATCACGGTTCATGGTTTGTTGATGTTGCGATCTCAATACCTTTTTCAAAGAAGTTAAGGGGGAATTAAAGAAATCCAATCCAGGTATTGTGTTTGTTAATATCATGGCACGATTAATCGGATTGTATTTCCCATTTTTTGTTTTATGCCAGTCACTTGCAAAATAAGGGTTGTTTCTTAATATATATATATATACATATATATATATATATCAGTGTCGTATATTCTAGGCTAGCTAGACTAGCTGCGAAGCCCAGAGAATTCAAACAAATAAATATATTTAGGAACATGTGTGAATTCATTCACTTTGACTAATTGTAAGAGAATTAAGTCTCGCGAACAACGGCTCCTCCAGGGCCAATGACGCAACCCGCTCAACGGTGTCTTCGCTGAGTGATGGCAAAACCCTCACCAGAGGCATCACCATCGCGTTCCCACTGCAAAGGGAAAGGAGGTGATGGAGGGGGGCATGAGTCATACGCTCCAAAGTCTTCGCTTCGAGATAGACTTGTATGGTGGCTTACTTCCGCGAGGGTAAATACAAATTCTGCGCGAGTTATTTTAATTGTGGCCTGTGTGTAATTATTGATATTTTGTGTGCTGCATAATGAGTGCTTAGTCTTGGTGAATTAGTAGGTAGGCTGCTATAATACGCTAAATTATTTTGTTATGTTACCATGCACCTAAAATATTATTTTATTACTTAACAACTCAGAAAGTTTGCTATTTCAGTTTTTAAAAATATTCCTTGTTGAGTGTTAGGGTGAGATAGCCCACATCTTGAACTCAGGATACGCCTCTGATATATATATATATATATATATATAGAGCAACTAGGTGTTGAAGGAAACCCAGTGAGCACTTACCGGAAGGAGAGCCACTGGGATGTTGGAGAAACACATTTGTAGAAGTTATTGGAGCTATCGGGATGATCCCTTCATCAGCACAAGAGAGACACAACTTATTTGGCAGTGACACTGGGGTGAAGGTGTGGGGGTGGAAGGGAAGGCAGCGTGGAAAGGTCGGGGATTGGAGGATGCAGGCGGGGGGGAAGGGGAAAGAGAGGGTGGAAAGAAGGAAATATTAACGGATATTGAGGCGGGGAGGAGAGAAAGAGTTTAAGATTTGGATATGGGCCAGTTCCCATTGACGGAGTTGAGGGGCGGAAGCATCGTCTGGGAGGGCACGAATGGCCCTCACCGTGAAACAAACATTGAAACTAAGATTATAATTATTTGCATGAATGGCCACGGGTACCTGTCGTTTAAGACTAACACTGTTGTGATGGCCATTCATGCGAATGTTGAGGGAATTGCTGGTGAGGCCAACATAAAAGGTGGGGCATTGGGTGCAGGTTAGTAGGTAGATGATGTTGCGGGTGGTACAGTTAGTAGGGGAAGTTATGGGGTAGGTGTAGGTGATGTTAGTGGTGGGGTTTGAGAATGAGTTGGAGGGTGGGTTTATAGGGCATGTATTCTACACAAGAAAAGAATCCCCATCACGCACTCCTTTGCACCCTGCAGGGTCCCACCCCTAACATGCCATATAAACCCACGCTCCAACACATTCTCAAGCCTCACCACTAACATCACCTACCCCATAACTTTCCCTACCAACTGTACTGTATAAGTTGCATTAGGAACGCATTTCTGACGTATAGCGGGGTATTACTGTGTGTGTATATAAAACAGTAACACCTTGCTATACGTCGGAAATGCGTTCATGGAAAATGCGACTTATACAGTACAGTTGGTAGGGAAAGTTATGGGGTAGGTGATGTTAGTGGTGAGGCTTGAGAATGAGGAACACATTTCCGACGTATAGCGGGGTATTACTGTGTGTGTGTGCGTGCATGCGTGTGTGTGTATAACAGTAACATCCCGCTATACATCGGAAATGCGTTCCTGAAAATGCGTCTTATAATGAAACAACGTACAGCAAAACAAAGATTACCATAAGAACTATGACATAAATTAGGGTTTACGTTCCTGGCGGATATTTTGTGACACATTTGTTTCCCAAATAATGCATATCAATACAGTACATTGGACATACGAGGTGCTACCCAAAAGTTTCCGAAAGTTGAACGTCGCGCGGGAACCGGTTATAGTACAGACTAGAGGCGCTCGATAGCACTGCATGCATCCTTTGTGAACCAGTGTGCGACGTGGCTTCGCGCTGTGTGCACGCATTATTTTGTTCTACGCGTTTTTATAACGTCGTGTTTGTGTCGTTTCGTGATTTTTTTTTCGTTGAAATGGTGGACGTGAAGGAGCAGCGTGTGTGCATCAAGTTTTTCTTCAAACGTGGCAAGAATGCGGCAGAAACTCACAAAATGCTTAAACAAGCATTTGGTGATGACGCTTTGGGTCAGACTCAAACCTACGACTGGTTTAACCGGTTAAAAAATGGCCGAACGTCAGTTGATGATGACACACGTTCTGGACGACCTTCAACGGCACAATGCCGGAAAATGTTGAAAAAGTGCATGAGGCTATCCTCGAGGACCATAGGTGAACAATCCATGACGTTTGCAACATTGTGGGACAGTCATACGGGACATGCCAACGCATTTTGTCGGACGAACTCAACATGAGGCGGATTGCTGCAAAATTCTTGCCAAGGCTGCTGTCTGACGACCAGAAACAACATCGGCTGGAAGACTGCATGGAACTTCAGGAGCAGGTCAGAAATGACCCAGACTTCCTTTCTAAGGTCGTAACTGGTGACGAAAGTTGGGTTTATGGGTAGGACCCTGAAACAAAACAGCAATCGTCTCAGTGGAAGAGTCCATCTTCACCCCGACCGAAGAAAGCCCAGCAAGTCAAAAGCAATGTTAAGTCAATGCTGATCTGCTTTTTCAACACTGACCGTATTATCCACAAGGAATTCGTTCCTCCAGGAACAACTGGGTACTCCATCACGACAATACGCCTGCGCACACTGCTCTGGCTGTGCAGCAGTTTTTGGCCTCCAAAAACATGGTGACCATCCCCCAAGCCCCTTACTCGACTGATTTAGCCCCCTGTGACTTCTTCCTCTTCCCCAAGATGAAAATCAATTTGAAGGGGCGAAGATTTGACACCATAGAGGAGATCCAGGCCTAATCGCAGGAGGTGCTGAAGAAGCTGACACAAAAGGACTTCCAGGACAGCTTCCGATCATGGCAGAAACATTGGGATCGTTGTGTACGCTCCCAAGGGGACTACTTTGAAGGGGCCAGTGGCAATTAGGACTTTGGACAAGTCTCCTTTTTTTTCAGATACATTTCGGAAACTTTTGGGTAGCACCTCGTACTATGTTACCACGATGTGTTTACCACTCATTGCTACTGGGGTTTAATATACATTTATTCGTAACAAAGGGTAACCAATTGAAATAATAAATTCAGAAATCACATAAAATAATTGTCTATAGTGTGATGGAGCACAAGAATTGTTTCATTACTTACGCATACACAGATATGCACTTTAGAGTACTTTTGAAGCAGATTAACCAAACCAAAGTATATCCAATATCTCATGAGATATCAACGCAAATGTAAACACACAAAATGTCAGACACAACTGTTCACGAAGCTCCCTTATAGCTGACTGTCGCTCAGAAATAGGTTTTTACACATCGTCATTAAAATTGGGGGTACTTTCCTGTTAACGGGAATACCTCCAGGACCCTTCGCAGGACCTGGTACTTATGTATTATCCCCATGCCATACTTACGTACAACATTAACAGAAACTGATTGGCCTGTCTCGACATTTACTAACCAAATCTCCGGACAACGTGGAGGGTTTCTTTGGTTCCGGGCAAGGCGAAGGGTGCGGTAGCGCCCGGTGACGACCTCCCATTACAACAAAGCGAGCTGAACGCTCGTCAATATATCCTTTCAATGTTATATCCTCTTGACTGTTGTGCTCCAGGTGCTACCATGCCCTACCTTTGGTAGGGTTATAGAGGAGACCTAAAAAACCATTTTGAGATAGGGAATGGGTGGTCGGAAAAGCCTCTGTTATGCGCCAGAGAGCACTGAAGTCAACGCGTTGAGGTGATCGTCCACAATGCCAACCCAGATGTTCACAGAGAACTGTTGTTGATGGTGGTGGATGGAAGTCACGTGTGGATTATCATCGGCCCACACATGGCTGTTTCTGCAGTTGTAGACTCCATTCCTGGTAAAACAGGCTTCGTCAGTAAACAAAACATACTACCTGAGAAAACCAGGGACTTCTGCACAACGATGTAATATCCAGCGGGAAAATTCCTGTCTTGGTCCAAAATCATAAGGGCAAAAACCCTGAACTCGCTGTGGGTGATAAGGATGAAGCTGCTGTTCATGAACGACCCTCCACACAGCACGTGCAATAGCACGGGTACTTGTTGATGGCTCTTCTCTTACTCGCTCCAACACCTCTTCCTCAAACAAGGGGGTTCGGACTGACCTCTTTGCACCGCAGTCCTGTTTTGATGGCTTCACCGATCCTGTCTCCCGCAACCGTTGCAACACTGCTGTGAATGTGGTGTGATGGGGATGTGTTTTGTTTTGGAAATCTTTCCCTGTAAAGCTGCGCAGATCTCCATGCACTCCCTTTAGCTTTGCCATACACAAAAACAATGACAGCAAGTTCCGCAGTTGTGTACTGAGCCATGCTAACCACTTCAGTTGTAAATGTCAAATGTCGAGTAAGCAACATCAGCTGCCTCGGACAACGTCATAGTAGCTACGAGGCCTGAAAGTGGAAGAGGGTTGGAATGTTTGCCTCCAGGTATACTTTAGGGTGTGTCTATCTTCCAAGCGCAACCTCGACGTTTGGTGTTCTGTTGTGCATAACGAAGGCATTGCCGACCTGTCATTTCCTATCTCAAAATGTTTTTTTAGGTCTCTTCTATAACCCTACAAAATATTTCGGTGTTATTCTGATACACCCTGTATATATATGTATATATATATACACACACACGCACACACACACTACGGAAAAGGAAAGGTAATTAAGGATATTTAGGGCAACTAGGTGTTGAAAAAAACCCAGTGAACACTTACTGGAAGGAGAGCCGCTGTGATGTTGGAGAGACACATTTGTAGAGGTTAGAGCTTTCGGGATGATCCCTTCGTCAGTACAAGAGTAACACAACTGATATGGCAGTGACACTGGGGTGAAGGTGTGGGGGTGGAAGGGAAGGGAGCATGGAAAGGTCGGGGATTGGAGGATGCAGAGGGGGGAAGGGGCAGAGGGGAAAGAGAGGGTGGAAAGAAGGAAATATTAACGGATATTGAGGCCGGGAGGAGAGAAAGAGTTTCAGATTTGGATATGGGCCAGTTCCCATTGATGGAGTTGGGGGGTGGAAGCGTTGTCCGGGAGGGCATGAATGGCCCTCACCGTGAAACAAACATTGAAACTGAGATTGTGATTGTTTGCATGAACAGCCACGGGTAGCTTACGTTTAAGACTGACGCTTGCGATGGCTGTTCATGTGAATGTTTAGGGAATTGCTGGTTAGTCCGACGTAAAAGGCGGGTCGTTGGGTGCAGGTTAGTAGGTAGATGACGTTGCAGGTGGTACAGTTGGTAGGGGATGTTATGGGGTAGGTGATGTTAGTAGTGGGGTTTGAGAATGAGTTGGAGGGTAGGTTTATAGGGCATTTTAGGCATCGTGGTCTGTGGCAGGGGTGGACCCTGCAGGGTGCAGAGGAGTGGGTGATGGAGGTTCTTTTTTCCACAAGATGTTGGCTAGGTTGGGAGGTCTGCGGAAGGAGAGGATTGGGGGTGTGGGGAAGGAGACCTGGTTGGGGGAGGAAGTGAGGATTGGGTGGGTTGCCTTTAGGATGATTTTTAGGGTATCGTGGATGCCGGGATAGAAGGTGGTGATTAGGGTGAGTTGGGGGTATAGTCGGGGTTTGCAGGGTGGTTGGAGTGTAGGTTAGGGGTGCTGAGTGCGACTGCCTGTCGGATTTGGTCCCGAATCAGGTCCAGCGGGTATCCACGTTGAAGGAATGCATTTTCGAGGACAGAGCAGTACTCGGAAAGTGAGTCTCTGTCTGAGCAGATTCTCCGTCCTCAGCGAGCTAGGGCATAGGGGATTGAAGTTTTAGTGTGGAGGGGGTGGCAGCTGTGGAAGTGGAGATATTGAAGGCGGTTGAATGTTTTTTAATGTACTTTGGTGTGTATTTGTTTTTCTCGGAAGGAGAGGTTGACATCCAAGAAGGTGATGCTGGAGGGAGAGGAGTAGTAGGTGAAGGAGAGCATGAGGTGGGAAGAGAGGCGCTGTAAAAAGGATTGGAGTGAGTCGGGTCCATGTGTCCAAAGAAGAAAAATGTCGTCGATATATCTTAGCCACAGGAGTGGTCTGGGGTGTATGTCGTGGAAACGTTCCTCCCATTAACCTAGGAAGACATTGGCGTATGAGGGCGCCATGCAAGTGCCCATCGCCATACCTATTATTTGTAGGTAGTGGTGCCCTCCGAAGGTAAAGTTGTTCTTGGAGAGCACCATTTCTGCCAGCTTCGTTAGGAAGCGGGAGGATGGTCTTGCGTCAGGTGGTCTCGAGTCAAGGGATTTTTTCAGGGCAGACAGTCCATCGTGGTGGGGGATGTTTGTATAAAGGGAGCAGACGTCTATTGTTGTCATGATTGTGTTAGGTGGGAGGGGAGAGATTTTAAGCGTTGAAGAAAGTGGTTGGTATCTTGGACGGAAGATGGGATTTGACGAACGAGGGGTTATAGGTGGGAGTCAACAAAAGCAGAGATGCATTCCGTGGGAGAGTTGTTGCTGGCAACTATATATATATGTGTGTGTGTGTGTGTGTGTGTATGTATATATACACACACACATGGGACTGTCAGCAGTCCTAATTTTTTAAACAAGAGTTGACAAGGGGCTTTATAGGGAGCATTACTCATGCAATGAATTATCTTTTTTTAATTCTGAAAATATCAATCATATTAGAGTAATGAGCCCCAAAGAACTATATGGTACACAAATAAAAATATGCATAATACATTATTTTAAAGATATTGATGCTTACTGTGTTTTAATACTGTGAAAAGGTAAAAAACAGAATTAAGTACCTTGCGCAAGTATTCTATTCCATCTGAGTAGAGCAGAGCTTCACAACCTGGTGCTCGCGAGCACTGCTGTGCTCTTTGGAAGCCTGATGGTGCTCTTCTATGGTACTTAATATCCCATTTCTTAGGACGAATAATTTAATTTGCTAGGTTGATTTCTTTCTAAATGCATTCAAGATCATAAAGAATAACTTTGATGCTGGTTTGATTTTATTCTTTATCATTACTACTCTTGCAGAAATGTAGTGGTGCTATTTCGACATTCTAGGATACAACTTGGAGCTCACCACATCAAAATGGTTGGGAACTCCTGGAGTATAGGATTTAAGAACTGCTCTAAAAATTTTAGTTCCTTAGTAGGTTCTATAGTGAATTGATTAAACTGTAGTTCAAAATTACTTTTTTATTTTCAGTCTGGAGAAAATAACGTAAAACCGAAAGGGGGAATTGATAAAAGATTATATATTTTTCAAGAAAATCAGTCTTATACAGAAAACATATTCTAATATTTTCGAGATTAATGGTATAGGCCCATAGTTATCGATTAGGCTTCTGTCACCACTGTTTTTGAAAATTTAGACTTTAGATGTTTTTAGTGAATCTAGAGAAACACAATAAAAGATCGGCTGATTAAATATAATAATGGTTGAATTATCGTCTGTCCACAATTTGGCAGTAATTTGTTTTGAACTTCATCTGATCCGGAAGAATTTTTGTTAGATTAAAATATTCAATGTATAATAAATTATTGGAGAAAATCACTTCAGCCAGCGAAATATAATTGAAAATATACAGAATATTGCTAATATAGAATTATTGGTAAAAACATTCTATAAAATTTTATTTTTGAGATAAATTTCATTAATTAAAGGATATGCTTGCTAAGAATTGCGTTTGTTTTGCCGCAGTTTTTTTCGCCAATGATAACTCATCAGCTGTGACCGCATTTCCGTAAATAATACTTCAGCTGTCATTTTAATGCACCAGGGGAATTACGAAAATATTGTCTGCGTGTTTTGCATAATGAGGAATTGTTGGAAATGACTGGTGTTGACAACAATTTGTCTTTGCAATGGATAATTGTATTCTCTATGAGCTCTTGGTTTATTGCGAATGGAAAGAAGAACCAGAAGTAATTAAGTAATAGAATCACTCGTTTTTAAACATCGATCCTGAAATTGCAATGTTGTATATTTATTTTTCTTTCAGCTTAAATGTAACAGACAAGCAGATGATGTCAAAAGTATCACAGAAGTTGTGATTCGCTATGTAAAAAATGCATTTCAAACTGTTACTAATAAAGAAACACACGATGATAGCATCTTCAGGTATATATATGCGACAATGTTAAATTAAAAACATTCTTTGTTTCCTCTGGTTTATTGTTTGGTATTTTCCAGCCGCCGAAATGCATTCTAGTAATTTTTCTATAATCGTTCGAATTATTATTTGGATGATTTTTATTTCAAAATCTTTAAAACGTGCTTACCTTAAAATTTTAGGTTGGTTAGCTCCCAGTTGCCGTGGCAGTTTGCTGTTGGAGAAAAAGGGAAAGTTGTCGCTGTGATGCAAAATGAGATATTAGAAATACGAACTTCAAGGGATGAATATTCATCAGTTGTAGGAAAAGCAGCGAGTAAGTTTCAATTATTTTCATGATTACAGTGTGCTTGCTTCATTTTAATCTCATTTATTTTTAAAATTTGTCTCTTCAAAACTCATAGTATTTGTGAAATGTCTTTGCTTGTTTTTCACTTTATTCAGTTAGCTTAAATAATAAACGAAAGAAGTGATAAGATAGGACTTGAATCAAAAACTTCCAATTAAAAAAATTATGTGCTCTACTGGACCGGATGCGACCGTAGATTGCATATCCCTAGCACAGAGTGTACCCTTTTCAATTTGAATTCGCCTTTATTAATATATGTTGTTTCATGGTTCAGATGTGTTGATTTTTGTGTTTGGAAAGGTACTACCAGCCAATAATAATAGTTCTTTATTCATCCAGATGACACTGCAAGAGGTAGTAATAGGATGAATCAAAAAGGACAATACACAATGACAGAGAATAACATAGTAAAAAGTTACATACATAAAAATAAAATCATAATAATTCATTCACACAGTAGAAACATTTACTGATCAGAAAATTAAACACCTTTATTAAAGTATGTAATATCATTAATATTCGTAATTTCTAGAGAGAGTTGGTAAATAGTTTAATTCCCATTATTTTAGGACCTTTTTTTAGAAATATTTATTTGGGTATAAGGTACGTGTAGGTCAAGTCTTTTCCTTGTCTCATAGCCATGATAAAAAGTATTCTCCTTAAATTCAAGTGAATTATTCCTGATGTATAACAATAGGTGATATATGTAAATGCAGGGAACTGGCAGAATTCCTCATTTCTTAAAAATAGGTTTACAATTGGCTCTGTAGGGTACATTTACTATGCAGCATAGCACTTTTTTTTTTAATCCGAAGGATTTCCACTAATCAGTTTGAGGACCCCCAAAATACATATTATGCCATATGATATATGGGAGTAGAAGTGCCCATAATATAGCATCTTCAGTACTTCAATGCTAGATGTATGTTTTAGTACAGAGCATGGGCACCCGCTGTAAGGGTAAGAGAGACCACTTGTCCCCCCCCTATGTTTCCCAAAAAATTTTACATATGGCATTTAAAAATTTTACGCTGGCACAAGGAGAGCTGACAGATCGCGGTGTCAACGGTGTTAGTGCACCGGGCCCTGTGTGTTCTAAAAATATTTGTTTTGCGGCTGGGCGAAAATCTGCTGAAGTGTAGCTGCAAGTATATGTTTTCAGTGCAATAAAACTCCCATACTCCTTCTGTTGAAACTGTATTTCTGAATGTTGATTGTAAGAAATATAAGGAATGCAGATGACTGGATGTAATTTTCCCGACATTTTTGTTGCCATTTGGGTTCTGTATAATCAATAGTAAAGGAACAAGTAATCGGAGCACTTGCTGAGAGGCTTCCCGGAAACCCATTCACAAAATGGAAGAAGAAAAGACGGAACACGTTAAAGTAATTATTTGCTCTCTGGCATTATTCCAAATGCCCTACGCTTGAATATGAAGTAGCAGAGATATCAATCTTTGAAACTTTATCAGGGCGGTACTGCAAGCAGGCACACAGCCAGGGGGGAGGGGAGTTTTAGTTCTACTGTGCGACTGCAAATAACAAATAAACGAATATTTTGAATATAAACAAAAATGAATAGTTCTGATCCAATGTAGGCAATCTACTTTTATCTATAACGAAAAAACCTACATTGCTGAGTACATAATTTGCAATCTTTCGATATATATCGCGGCAACTAACTCGCATTGCTAATAACATTAGATGTAATACTTTACGGAGAATTTTAGAAACCAACATTTTATCTGCGGTGTGCAATACTACACCCCTAAAATGAAAAGCAGGCCCTGCATAAAAAATCAATTTAAAAATGTGTTTTTTGCTATATTTGTGTAAGTAGCCCCTGCAAGGTTAGCAACCAATGCTAATGGGTAGGCATTTCCCCCTCCCCCGAAAAAATTTCTGCAGGCGCCCATGGTACAGAGATAAGGTAGAAAATCGAGTTCAGCTTTTTACAAAGCGAATCAATGTCATCAGTCCGTGATCAATATGTAAACCTAAGAATTTAAGTTTTAGAGAGGATTCTATTACATTGTTTCAGTGGTATATACAAACAAAGTCCAAGGATAGAGCCTTGAGGAACGCCTGATCTGACAGGAAGATGAGTAGAATTGTAATTCTTATTGTTCTGGTAAATGGTTACTACTTGGAAGCGATTGGAAAGGAAACTTCTGATCGAATTATGAGCAGCACTCCTTATTCCTAGTATGTACTGAACATTTCTCTAGGACAGTGGTTCTCAACCTTTTTTTGTTGGGGAACCCCTGTAACAAGTTGCAACATGTTACAGAGGAACCTCCCTTCTCTCCTACATATAATCAAATCAAAGTCTACTAATGAGTATTTACAATGATTTCAAAATTATAAGGTAACACTTTTATTTATTTATTCATTATTTTTACCATATGAACAATTTTCACAACAATAAATTTATCAGATTCTTTACAGGTCATTGGTAATATGCAAGACAACTTGATAATTGAAGGATTAAGAAGAGTAATATATATTTAACTTAACATATTTTTCTCAGTGCAAAATTTGAGCTTGTTGGCTTTTGCATATTTCTTTGATTCTTGGTATGATTGTTGATAAGCACACTTTCAGTTCCTCTTTGACAGATAAAAGTTGTTCTCTTTTCTTTATCTTGATGTTGGTAAGAGCACAAAATCTCAATTCACAAAGGTATGTAGTAGAATTGCAGCAAAATTTTCCGAGTTTTTTACTTTCTTTTTACAATGTTGTGGTATTCATTCTCAATACTTAGGCAGAAGAGATCCATAGGTAGTTCAGTGTGTTTCAATTTTAGTCTGATTGTGAAGAATATCTGTCAACTCTTCTTCTCTGAGAGTAAACTGTCCCACGCTGGATGGCATCTCTATGAATGGAATCCTAACCCAATTGTAGTTCTCAACTGACAAAGTAGGAAAGTAAAAATTTAATCTTTCCTATAAATAAATCAGATGATCCAAAATGAGAGGTAGAGTTTTTTCATATTTTGCCTGTGCAACCAAAAGGAAATGGTTCAAGATTTCCATCTGAGGCACAATTTTTCCACATCCCAATTTTCTGCTTGAAAGCCCTAAGTTTGTCAGTTTGAACTGAGGATGTTTTCATATCGTCCCTCCATGGTAGTGTTCACTTCGTTCAAATGCTGAAATATGTCAGCTAAATGTGCAAGATTAGAAAACTAGAATTCATTAATGAGCCAGTTTAAAAACTCAACAAGATTTTCCCGAGTAAAGAAAAGCAGCATTTCTTCTCTTAATTCATAAATGCGGTTTAGTACCTTTTCTCATTAAAGCCATCTCCTTCTGTGTGTAAAATGAGCAGAATCCATAGTTTCACAGAGTTTTGTAAAAATGTTACTTGAGTGGCCTCTTTTTCATGTAATTTACCAACTTTACCACTTGATTTAAAACTATTTTTAACAGACGAGGACTAAAAGCTTTGTGGGGTGAATATCTCATGGTGAAAAAAATCACAGAACCTCTGGGAGATGCTCGAGGAACCCTGGTTGGGGAACACTGCTCTAGAAGGAGGTCATCCACCATATCAAATGCTTTACCGAGGTCCAGAAAAAGTCCCAAGACTTTTTGGTTTTCATTTAGTTCCTCAACAACAAAATTAACAGCTGAGAAGAGTGATTTTCTGTAGATTTTTCCCTTTCTAATTCCAAATTATGAATTTGAGACTAGATTAATTTTTTCTAAATAGTTTAGAAGCCTATCACAGAACACATTTAAAAACCATAGAAATATTGGATAGCAATGAAATGAGCCTATAATTAACAGGTTGTTGATTTTTGCCTTTGTTCCTTGGGACTGGAATAACCTTTGAGATTTTCAGTGCATTTGGGAAAATACCCAGTTTTAAAGATTCATTAAAAAGATGTAACAGTAGTTCTAAGATCAATTGACCACAGGATTTAAGAAGCTTGCCAGGAACATTGTCCCAACCAGCTGAATTCTTTTTTTCCAATCCTATCAAGAATACGAAGAGAAACTTTTTTATCACATGATCTCAGGTGTAGAGATCCAAGATTATTGAGCATTACTGAGGTATTAGAACATGATGAGAGGAGTTGAGGTTTAGAATGGGCTTTAACATTAGGTAAAGTGGTGAAGTAATTATTAAAAGCATTGATGGGAAATGTTTGTAGACATCGTGAACGCACTTCATCTTTCCGTAAAATTTACCTATGAACTAGAAACTAGTCACAACCTCAGTTTCCTTGACCTTTTTTTAAATAGCAAAATGTATTTTTCCATTTATCATAAAACTACATACAAAGAGTATATCATACCAGTGTCCTCTATTTATCATCACTCTCACAAATATGCCACCCTTCACGTCCTACTCCTTATGCTTAAATATTCCTTTAACCCCAGAAAACATTTCTAAAGAATTAAATGCAATTTAAAACATTTTAGAATAAAATGGCTGTTTCCCGCATTTAATTGCAAAATTTCTTCATCATAAACATAAGGACCTTATGAACAATTTCTTTTCTTCCCAGTCCCCTCCCCCCCTCTCGAGCTTTCAACAAACCTTGTTGGCACAAATTGATTTTCTTGGGAAATTTTAGTTACACAATTACTAATCCCTTCCCCGAGGATCAAATTAGGCCCACATTCTGTAGCTAATTGTAAGTAAACCTAAGACTGCAACAGTAAAGAAAAAATTGACACTGAAGAAATCCAGTGTTTACCAATGAAACTGAAACAACTGCAACACTATTTATATAAGTTAAATGGGTAGAAAATTTCAATCTTTCTTTCTCCCCTCTCATCTGTTGGTTTATAAAGCCGGCTTGTTTAATGCTTCTTATTCAGTGATGGTGATTATTCATTGTAACTGGTCATAAAGTGTATATGGTATGTGGAATAAGCCCTAGTCATATTAAACTTTATTGTTATAACTTTGTTTTTATTTTTTTATTTTAACAATGCTGTGTATTCTCAAGATAATATTACTTCTCAAATATGGCATTCCATAACGTACCTCCTTCCAAAAACTATTTTAATAAAAATTGTCAAACCCCATGTTTTTTTGTTATTTTCTACTTTAAAATTTTTTTCTACTTTTCATCTTCACTACCCCAGACAACCCTACTGTCCATCATTCCTCTGAATATAGAGATGCCATGACTATGTAATATTTTTGTTTGTCATAGCCATACTAATCTGCATTTGAGAAATAGATTTTGAAGTACAGTGAGCCCCCTACTTACACGGATCCGTAGATACATGGATACATGACAACTTATCAGCACGCTCGATTTTTAGTTCAACTGCCACTCAATAGATGGCATTACTAGTGCAGTAATCCCTCGGTATACGAGCAATCGGTTTACGAGTTTTTGCTTATACGAGATGCACAAATTAATACCTGTTTTTCAATTTACCAGCCAATTTTCTCTTATACTATCTCCTTCCTCTTGCAAACCGATCGTTTTTCCCAGCACCTATTCTCGGCTTTCGTCGGTTCCCGAATCTTCTCGAATGTGCAGAACGTCACGGCATCCCAACTTTAATGATGTAACTATTGTTTATAAAATTTATAACATGAGATGTATTGGGAAATTAATTTTTGTCTTACGAGTTTTCGCCTTACGAGTAGTTTTTGAGGAACAAATTAAGCTCGTAAACTGAGGGATTACTTTATGTTGATGCGCAGCTGACAGCGTCGCTTTTGCCATTTAGATTTGTTATCCTGTGGGTGCAAGTTGTGTCTCGTTACTGTACTGCTCTTCGTAAACTATAAACCCTCATCACATAAGCACTACTTTTTTAGCTTTAAATATCCATTGAAACAAACGTATATGTCAAAAAATATATTGTATTTAAGCATTGTTGGACTTACACGGTTTTCAACTTACACGGCAACCTTCGGAACGAATTAACTGTGTAAGTTGGGGACTTACTGTATATTGAGGTCAACTCACAGTTTAAATGTTGTAGGACCCTTGCTTTATTATCAGAGAAAGGGAATAGGTTTGTTATTGGAAAGTGCTTATAAGGACTAACTGTATAGTATGTGTAGAAGAATTCTGTGAAAGTGAACTTGCCAAGAAATCTTTTTAATATTAAAAAATCTCTTAAATCTCTTGATTAAAATAATTAATGATTAGCAAATTATTTTTATTTCTCAATTGAGCCTCTTAAACATGATTCATTCTTTCATTAATGCAATCAGAAGTTTGGCTATGTATATATTGTAATGATAATACTAAATATATTTCTATTAGTACCAAAGGACCCTTATCCACAATGGAGAAAGCTAGCTTGGAGTCCAGACTGCAGTATGCTTGCTTGCGCTCAGAGCAATGGAGTAGTGGGATTTTATGATCTACTTGGAAGTAATATCTTTAACATATACCCAGTAAGTAAATTAGAATCAATTGTGTAATTTATAGCAAAAATAATAGTGAAAGGTGCTTGACTATTTTATGACAGCATTTTTACTCTGTACTGATTTATGCAGCCATTAATTTGAATGGTTTTAGTTGGGCTGAGAGAAAAACAAATGAAGTTTTAAATAAAGTAGCATCGAAACTTATTAAGAACATGGCACATTATGTGAAATGGTGTAATATGAATTGATGTGCAAAGAAGTATATAGTGAAGATCCATTATAATGAGTATGACACAATGAGAAGTTTTCTATTGAAGGTTTTTATATGCACCAATTTAATAATGTTAAACATAGGAAAATTATTTGGTAATAAAGAGTGCATTATTTTGCTATAATTAGTAAAGGTTTCCTTCACTTTTTGTGGCAGTTGCACAAGCATAATGTGCCAGTTGGTCATCTCTTATCTAGTCTCTAGCACAGTGCAAAGTTAGTGATGCGTTTCGTAATTATGGCAAAACTTTTATTTGTGATTCAAGTCTAGGTGGTTGTGATTGATTTGGCTGCTGCTTGTTCCTTAATAAAGTGGAAATCAATGATGAAAAGTAAAGAAAGGTTTAAACTTGATTGAAGTGTAAATAGCTTAAATTATTTTCTTTGTATTGAAGCAATAACAATTGGCTATGCGACATAGATTACAATTTACACAAATAACCTTGGTTAATAGAGAACAATTTATTAACCATACCAAAATAAACTAACAGAATAACAATTCTCACAATTTAATTCACTGTGTGGTTCAGCACTTTTGACTTCACTGGGAAGTTCAGGCGAGGTTAGCCTATCTCATGCAGTGAGGGGTTGTTCTCCTGCTGCGGTTAGGAAGAGAGTCAGAGAAAGCGATAGCCCGCTCACTGCCTGCCTCGAACAGAGTTCCAGGGGAAGAGGGGAGGGGTTCACAGGTGACTCTGGAATTTTGAAGTGGTGAGTTGTGATTGACGAACATTTGAAGGGGAGTATTTGGATTTGTGATTCCAGTCTTAAAGTTCGTTGAGCTGGAAGGGGACTGGAGGGAGGACACCCCTTTTTGGATATATATTTAGACACCCAGAAAAGTCCACGGCATCTCAGCGGAGCGGCATCCAGCGGAGGGGCGATTAGTTCGGGGTTGGTTTCTCTCGGCAGGCTTCGACTTACCTCGGTATTGTGGACTAAGTCCCTCAGGATTGTGGACAAAGTCCCGAGGGCAGGGAAAAATGTCACAGTATAACACTTTAATCAATATTTAAGATCATGATAACATGTTTTATTTGATAATTGTTTCATAAAAAATATGAACGTTAAAAAATTACAATACTTGAATATTTTTGCTTATAACAACATTCATTTGACTGCTATCAAATCTTGATGTAGCAGATTTTTAATCGGTGTAAGTGCACTTCAACTCTGTAAAACTGTGATAAAACTTATATAAATTTGGGACTTGTGTTGCTCTGTAAATTCTGTCTCCCCTCAGGAAACAAATTACACTGTCTCCTATAAAGTGAAATATGTCTCGGATCAAAAGTTTTTCATTATTGTTTTTCAGGCCAAGTATAATGAGCAAATGACCTTCACTGACACAAAGCATGCTTTGGTGTGTATCATATTTTTAGAGGGGAGAGTAAAAAGTCCTAAGTGGTGAGTAATTACTGAAATTTATTCTATTCTGTTTAATCTTAAATTTTTGTTGCATTTCTTTACCACTTTATTTAAAAGAATCAACCATTCTTTAGTTACTGAAAATTTTAATTTATGAGGAATATATGCAGTTACTGATCCAATCTATTGTTGTGTGCTACTTAACCTTTACAAATTATTTAAATACAGTGTAGTCCTTCTAGCTTATCATTAAAAAAAACTAGCTTTTCTCAAAAACCAGGTATTTTAAAATTACTATTTAAAACCATGTCTTCTGGTTGTAACCATCATGTTCTCTGAGGAAATCCACAATATTCCATCGTCACTACAGGCAAATAGGGTTGCCAACTTTTAGATCTTCATGAACCGGATATTGTGTTAAGGGTTGCCTACTTTAAGATATTCATTAACCTGAGTTTGCTTGAAACCTGGATTCTTTAGAACAGTGCTTCGAAACCAGTGTGCCACAGCACATTACACTCGGTGTGCTGTAGTAAATTTTGAAATGTTAGGCATGGGAAAAATAATATTTTATTCTTCTAATGCTAAGACCACAGAAACCAATAACTCCTATGGTATGATTTCTTAGACTGTTTTCGCTACCTTAAACCGAAACCAAGTTGCTTTGTAACTGGAGAATTTGAATTTTTATTATAAGATTATTTCGTAATCTGGGCTAAGTGATTTGAAAAATCTAGATTTTAGCAATAATTTTATTCGTGTGTGAAAGGCATTTTTATTTTATTTTTGTTCCCAGTCTGGATAAATTTGGTTCGGTGTTCCATGAAGTTCGAAAGAACCCAAAAGTGTGCCATGAAATTTAAAAGGTTTAAGAGCACTGGTTTTGGTAATTACGTTCCAAAACAAAATTGATAATGCATAGGACGCAATACGATTTTAAAAGTGTAGTGCAGCTTGCCACACAAAGAGTCGGCAGTCGATAGC
Organism: Uropetala carovei; assembly: GCA_036926305.1. NCBI lineage: Eukaryota > Metazoa > Arthropoda > Insecta > Odonata > Petaluridae > Uropetala > Uropetala carovei. The sequence goes on from JAXCHB010000141.1 coordinate 6,145,798, forward strand.
CTGAGCTATGCCCTTAGAGACTGGCAAAGAAAGAGAAAAAGGGAGAGCAATACTTATGAAAGGAAAGATGGTTACTGACAATATTTTGTCCTGGCCACAATGCCGTTAATTAGTATTTTCCATTGTTACACGTGGAGCTCCTTAAAGCGCAGGTCCCTAAGAGTGCACCTTTTGCACCTTGTGAGAAATCCTCCATTTCCTCATGATACATAAGGGTTCTTACTTATTTTTAGCAATAATTTGTGGTTGACTGATTCAAAGGCTTTTGTAAAGTGATAGAAGATATCCAGTGCTCTTTGTTTTTTGTCAAGGAAATGTTAGACTGCATCTTAAACTGGCTACACAATAAAAGGAGGTATCTTGGCATCCAGAAGAGTGTTTTGTTCCCTAGGTTCTTGAGTGTTGTTTCTAGTTATTTTTTGCCTATTTGTCTATGAGTCCACAAAATCCTATCACACACACGGACATTGAGAAAATAGCAAAAATGTACTCAGGGGACTTCAAAATGTGTAATTCGGTTGAAATCTCAACTTCGATTTTTTTAATAGAGAAATGAAAAAATCCACAAGTAATGCTGGAAACTATTACATTCGATTTTTTTCATGAATACAATACTTTCTCCTATAATACCTATGAAGAAAGTAAAAATTTTAAAAAGGCTTCATATGTCATTTGATACAATCTTTTATTTTTCAGGTCTTATGAATTGATAACTGTTGATACAATGGGAAATCTCAAAAGTTATTTAGTTTCTCCAATGGATGGTTATCAAGAAAATCATAGTTTTTCATTTGCAAGATCTTATATAGGTGGTGTTACTGATGTAGTCTATCATACTCCACACAATCTTTTATATGTTGTTGGATCCAGCAATGTTCTAGATGTCAACCAGCACCAGGTTTGTAGTATTAAAAGTTATACCATATCAATTTTGAATAGTACTACAGTACAACCTCTTTATTCCAGATTCCTGTAAACCCAAAACTCCCTTGTTTCGGAGTAAATCATGGAATTTTTTTCTGATACCACCACTCTGACTTGGGGGCATTTAAATTGAAAACTCAAAAATTCTTTCAGACATATATCATATAACAAATAAAATCTCTTTCAGAGTAGGTAGATGAAAATTCAAACCTAATTACTTAAATATAATGTCACCAAAAGTTTAATATTCTCCTTTTTCCTCTCTGCTTCAACTGTTTCCCATCTGAATATATACCGTAAACAGACAAAATTCATTAATCACAACCTATTAAATTGATACAATAGGAAATCTGAAATGCCTTAAAGAATTATTAATTGTTGCAAAATAAATTTATCCATAGTGAACACTTGTAACATGTTTCTTCATTCCTTGTCGAATCTAACCCTTTCCTCACACTGCACATTTTGCTTCAAGACCCATAAACATTATTATATTATGAATTAAAATTATGTAAAATAAAAGCATAAAACAAAAATGGTTGCATAGATTTTTTTACCATTCATTATGGCCAACTCCCATGGTCTGGAAAATTCCATAATCTGACATAGCTTATTTCGCAAGGGTGCTGGACTAAAGAGGTTGCTCTATTTCCTATTGAATGGTTTTTCTATTAGTATATCTTTTAAAAAATTCCAAATTAAAATTTCAATATACAGTAGAATCCTGATTATCCAAGGTCGACGGGACTGCACTGATCTTGAATAATAAAAAACTCAGATAATACAAAACATTGCCCATATCAGGAAAATATGTGATGACTTTCGAACGATATATCATTAACAAAAGCCTGTCACATATTTTCCTGAAATCTACGTTCATTATGTATGCTAATATGCTGTATATAGCATACATACCTTAGTAGGACTCTCTGTTGAAATAAAAGTACAAACAGATTACTATGAAATAAATTGGATTTATCATCAAAATACCCTAATCGTTAAGTTTAGTGTTGCCACTTTGAAGCAGTTGTATCAAATATGTAAATTTTCAAAATGATGTTTTGCTACTTTTTCTCTTGTGCCTTGGATAATATGGAACCTCGGATAATCGAGACTCTTTTGTACTCATTAAATTTAAATGATTTAGGATATGACTTAATGTATTTAAATTAGCCCTTTCTTATCATTTCATACTTTCACATTAAAATGGATTACCATGTTAAATGCCATAGTTATCAGTTTGCCTCAGTGTGGTGCACTCATTTAGCAACATAACAAAAGTTTCTGAAATTAGTAATGTCCTTCCATCCTTTAGGCAGATTAAGTATAATTCACCTATGCTAAATCATTGTAGCCATAACATATTCTCTTTCCTTCAGTGATTAAGAGCATGAATGATGCAGTGCACCACATTTTACCACACTATAGTTTTCCTTTATTGAAAATTTATCATTGTCTAGAGCAGTGGTTCTTAACCCGTCAGCATCGTCCTGCGTACTGAGTACGTCGGACGAAAACTCCACATGCGGTACTCCTGTGTACCCTGTACGTCGCGGAGGTTGCTAGCTTTCTTTATTTTTTTGACACAGTAAATTTTCTTAAATATGGATAACCTTTATATATTTTAAAAGAGGAACCGTTGGCCTACCTATTTATCATCAGTCTGCGATCTTTTTTTCTTTTTTATTACACTTAATGTGCATTAAATTTTGTGATTGATTGGGGAATCGCGTCTTCTACAAATCTCCTATCCAATGCTGAGAGGAACCGTATCTCAACACGAATGCTACTGCAAAGTGAAACAAGATCTAGACTACTCATCTGCCCACAAACTTTCTTTTCTTTGGTTTTTCTTATGAGTCAGAGGTTGAGAGGTATAAGACGAGGGCAGCTGAACAACGAAAACCATTGTTCGGCTCTCTTCGGGCCATGTGCTAGCTTAAGCAATTCTTGAGACGCTTGAGACCATTATAGTATGAGAGAGAGAAGTCCCTTCTTGGGTCCAAGGTCTGCTTATAAAAATAAATCAATAAAGATGCGTAGTAAGCGAGCACTTGTGTCATGCCCTTACTCTTGGGTCTTCGCAGGAGAAATATACTCGTGTCACTCTCAAGAAGTTAGTCTGAAGTGATTGCTAGTAAAAAAAATTCATTAGAGGTGATTCATTGAAGTTATATTTTCTTGTAAATTTCATGGTAAATGGGATAAAGGAAATGCCTTTTAAAGAAAACTTTTAACTTTTCTAATTTTCTTATTACGCGTACATTCTGATATATACAACATCATAGCTCTGTTTCTACCAAACGAAATAGAACAAATTTCATTATGTAAATTCTATAATGACTATGAATGACTACTGTACAACTCAAAACTTCATTAGCTTTATGAAATGCCTTTTAAAAATATATGAAAAGTAAAATTTATTTCAAATTCTTAGTCAAAACATGAAAAAGTTGACCTGCGAGAAACTTTTTTCCTATTTGGTTTAGATAGGTACATCTAGCGAATGAAATGTTAATAAAAGCTGAAATATTATTTTAAAAAAGATTGCGTATCAATGTCATTTTTAGTTTTCATAATACTGAAAGATATATGAAAGCACGGGTGCGCGCTAACTGGTCGGCAATCGGAGTGATTTACGTATTTTGTATTTGTCTTCTCTCCTGTAAAAATTGTTCTTAATGTAAGATAATGTAAAAGAAATTGTTTATAAGTGTTATGATCTACTAAAATATTCAAAAAATTTTATACAAATCCAATAAAAATGAAAAAAGTTACGAATTTTTCAATTTTCAGGAATGGAAATCGTGAATTTTCGCAAATTTTTAAAAACCTCTTATGACTTCAAACACAGGATTTAAGTAAACACCGTGTGAGCTTGAAGGGTTAATCCCTGGGTCATGACCCAGAATTGGGTCACCAAGCCATTTTGAGTGGATCATCCAAGGTCTTCTGTGGTTGACTATATCAAAATATGCCATTCCTCCTAATAACCTGTTCAATGCTAATGACTTGAGAGCTTAAATTTATTAACTTATTTAATTCCTATTTATTTTATTATTTTTAACAAGTGATCTGTTAAAGAACATGGATCATCGCGACCGGATTTTGAGTCGTTACCAAAAAAGGTTAAGAACCACTGATCTAGAGCTTTTTCATTTGCACAAATAATCAAATTTTCTATTAAATTTAGGATCAAGGAAGTAAAATGGGAATCTCTGCATGGCGAGTATTGAATGATTATCCATTTTATAAAATTTCAAAATCAATCTCAGATGAAGATGGTGATAATTCTCACAATATAATGCAAAGCAAAGTTTGGTCATGGATCCCTTATATCTTTAGAAAGAAACAGGTATGGTTTTCACTTTTTGATGCAATAAATCTCAAACGAAAATATTTTACTCCATAGTTGCAAATTATTTCATAATTTAAATTAGTTAACTGCATCATTGATAGCTTATGAAAAAGTAAATAAACTTCTAGTTTATAAGATATTGCTTATTACTATCGATACTTCATAACTTGGTGTGTCTTTATTTAAATTGAAAGATTTCCTTCCTTCTATTTAAACATTTTATTTTAAATCTCCTATGTTAAATTTTTTATATTGTCATTTCATTACATTTTGTTTCAGAATTTATATTATTTCTTTCCATTTTTCTCTTATTTTCTGTGGATCTCATCATTTTTTTAAATTTCTCCATTTTCAAAAGAAATGTAAAGGCAACTCTTGCATAACACCCTTATTTGGTTGTAGGAAAACTGGGAATTAAGCAAAACAATGCCAAGCAGATCCTATTTCCTATTAAAATTTATATAGCTTTCATTTGTACCTGCATCCCCCTTTATTGCTATAAAATTAAATTTTTTGAACCTCTTTTAAATGGTTTGTTTCATTAGTAGACACTAGGAGTCTGGACATTGCAGCTCAGCTTGCAAGAAAAGACAAAAAAGCTACAGTAAACTCCCTGTTATCTGGCACTCATGCAACTGGAATTCTCAAGCAACCAGCATCTCTTTCATTATGATTTTTTTATTACATCTAGTTCGGAATGTTCTCTCTAAAATTGGCGCTTTTGGAAATTTTTTGTTTACATCTAATTCTAAATGTTACCACTAAAATTTGCATTTTTGGCAGTTGCAATATGAAATTGTGGATGTTTCTTGCACTCAGTGTTTATGTTAAATAAAATATTTCACACACCCTTTTTAAATGCCTCCTAAAACTCCAATATGCGCTAAAGGTGATAAAAGGAAATGGGTTGTGCAACCTTAACCCAGAAACTTGATATAATAAAACATTTAGAAAAAGTTAAGAACTGCAATGTTTTAATGAAAGAGTTCATTGTTCGTTCTTCCACTATTTATGACATTAAGACAGAAATAATAGTTAATGAAATTCGTTACATCTTCTGAGACAACTAGACGAAATGAATATCGGCGCAGTCTTCGTAAGCTGAAACCTGAGCAATTGGATATTGCTACTTATGAATGGTTTTCTATAAAGTGTTCCGAGAAAGCTCCTATTTCTGAACAAATGTTTATTGAAAAGGCCCAAGATTTTTATAAGCAGTTAGAGATAGCGAATCGTGTGCATTTTCAGATGAATGGTTAACATGTCTTAATATTAGGCATCGGATCAGATGTCTAGATGTTTCGGATGATAAAAAATCGACCGACCAAGGAGCTACCAATAAATTTTGTGACTATCTTGAAACATCGGTTAAGGAACATGGCCTAAGCCCTGATCATATTTATAATGCTGATCATATTTTGGCGATGTTTACTTCATTCAACTCTGGCTAGTTTAAGTGAGATTCATGCTGAAGGTTTTAAAGAAAATAAAGACTGCTTAACTGTGTTTACCTGTGTATCAATTTGCCTCAAGAATTTCTGCTAATACATTGTGTTGGGTGTGGATAATTCCTCTCCTTTTCTCGGACAAGGAAAAAATTTTTTATAGGAAGGAATGTTGGACTTAAGTTAACCTGTACCTCCAGTTGTTATTAGAACAAAAGAGAAGAGAGTGGCGATAGTCATACAAGAAACTCTGTTGTATGTAATGTAGTTGGTAAATATTAAAATATTCCAATTAAACATGTTGAATACTTGTATATTTGAGTTTCATTACTTCCTTGACTGTCAAGGAATTATTTAAGAACAGTTGTGAGTAGAATACCTAGTCTACAGGTTAGCAAGGTGAATGTACATTTCTGCATGTTTCTTATTTTGGTATCCAAATTCTTTATTGAGGCATAACCAATAAAACTCTCAAGTAACTGGAGTGTTCAGTTAACTGGAAAACCCAATTCCCCGAGCATTCCGGATAACTGGGAGTTTACTGTACAAAGAATGAAAGTTATGAAAGAAAAAAAAACATTGCAAAGACTTGTAGTTGCTTTTATGACAGTGTTTCAAGGGCACTGCTCTTTTGTTTGCAATGGTTGTGAAGAATATTCTACTGAAGAACATAAAAAACATTTTTCATTCCCTAGATCTTGTAGGATCTGTGAGTGTAAATTAAAAGAATCTGATGTGTCCCACACATGACCTTCCACATATAGAATAATTAATATTATTTTCCTCAACATCAGTGTTCTCAAGAATAATGATTTGTTGTTATACTCATGTATAATTTTTAAACACTGAATAATTTTCACATCGAATAATACTTTGAATAAATTTTCACATTGAAAAATCAATAAGTAAACAAAATTGTTAGCTGTTGCTGTGGGTAACAAAATGTTGATGGGAAAGTAAAATTACCCCTTGCAGCATAGGCATTGCTATAAAAAATTAGAAAATCTTATCATAGCAACGGAAACTAAGGTAGCACCTAAAAAGCAGTGCTATTGATATAAATGGCTAAATAAATTTATTTCGTATAGAAACTTTTTATGTAAAAATCAATTATTTCATAACAATTCAGTGGCCCGATGTTACTTATGGAAAATATTTTCTTTAAAAAATTAATTCATTACAATTCAAGCAGTGGCACAGGCAGGATTTTGTGATGGGGAGGTTTTGCCCAAAGAGATGCAGTCCTACCTTGAACCCATCAAACATTTCCACCAAAGGTCTTGATTATGAAATATTTTAATCAAAGCCATTTAATTTTATATTTGGTCTTTATACATCTTTACTAATAATAACTAAAAACTTATTTGTGGTGTTATTTCCTTTGAAAACTTTATTTTTTTAACACTTTTCTTGGTGAAACTTTTTTACACTTACTAAATTTTGAAGTCTGTATAAATATTCCATGTACAGTTAACTAAAATCTCTCATATTTCCAACATTATAATATGAAAAAATCTCTATTCTGATTTTGTAGAGCACCAAGTAGATTCAGAATATCATAAAATAGATTTTCACAGTGGGTTCCATGGACCATTGCCTAGTGAAGTTGCTGTACTATACAGTTCATTCAAGTTTTTTGTTATATATTTCATCTGTTGGCCTTATTTTTGTTGTCACAGTTTTTCTACATCTATACCATTTATATATTCTTGTTTTCTGAATTGTTTCATCATATTCAAAATTTGGCAATTTCTAAACCTTAATACCAAAAACTAAATGCATTTGAGACATTTTCCACACATTAAAAAAAAATATATTTTTACATTAAAAAGGGAATGACTTCTTTAACAAATAAAATTGAATAAAGAGTTTTGTGTTGTTAATTTTATAGCAGAAATAAAGTAATTGTATTTTACATTAATTTCGAGCAGTGCTGTTAGAATAAATTTGTTAAACCTTGTCCATAATTTGTACTTATTCTCCAATCATTATACTAGGTTGAAACTCAATAGCTATTTCCTACAGTTGCTAAGTTATTTAATACCAATAGATAATTTTACTTTGTAATTTGTGTAATCAAAATAAACAATTCAACATTTCATTAAATCCTATTTTAAATTGTTTATGCATAGTTGAGATTAGTCGACTTGTATTGATTTTGTAATTAAATCATTCTTTATTTTGAAATAGTATATGCAATGAATATATTGAGTTAAATAGAGTAATTTAAATATTTTTACTTGGTTATGCTTGAATAGCAAAATACGAACATGGAATTTTAAGTGTTTATTTTGCTTATGCTGCCACTGTGATGAATATATATTTAATTTTTATGGCTTTAAACTTAATAATTATGCCATTTTACTTAATTACCAGTTGAAATCCATTATTATAGCTCTCGTTTGACCTTTAGCTAATAGCATGTTTATTACTTTTTTGCTCTCCATTAGGATACAGATGTAAGTAGTTTAATGTTATACTCATGACAGTTTTTTACTTTTCTTCTGGCATGCAAGATTTATTTATAAAAATTCTTTCAGAGTGACATCTTCAAGATTAAAATCTCTCCACTTGGGCAATATATGGTTTGTTTGCATACATCTGGTAGCATATCAGTATGGCAGCTGCCATCAATCAGGTATTGTAATCAGTTCATTTGACAAGTGTGGAGGTTTTGCATTCATGAAAATGACATTTGACATTTTTATTAATGTGAAATTTATGACAGGCTGTACAGGTTCTGGAAGTTGAATAATCAGCCTAATTATGATGTAAAGAATAATGACTTTCCTGATCAAAGGAGAACAAACTCCTTTTCAGTTAGCGAGAGCATACTTTTCCATCCTGTTGATGTGAATTGGTGGTCTGAACAGGTATACAAAACTATTTTGTAAAATGTTCTTTGTAATATTTTTGCAAGTTTGGATAAAAAAAGATTAATTTTATTTCTTGTGTATTTAATTCTGTTAATGAATTATATTTGGCACAACACAGAACATATTAATTACAGTTTAGGAAAATTAATTTTCAGGCGATTATAATAGCCCGGTATTCAGGTTCCATCAGTGTCTGTTCCATTAATGATCTTCAGAACTTATTAGGTGATTTACCTGAATTTTTTGATGGTCAACCAAGGGTGTCATCCATGTGTGATAAAGGTTTTCTTGGTCTTGAATGTGTGTGCAGGGTATCTTCAATAAAGAAAAGACTATTAGAAGATGACCAAAGCTGGGAAGAGCTATCAGTCAGTGCTGTAAGTTTCCTCTATTTTTTATAAAATTATGCATTTTCATAAAAATGTATATATTTGCTTATTGAGTTAGTATAGTTATTCACAACTTTGTCTTTTTTTCTCACAGGAGAGCAGTGAAGATGAGGATGGGTCAATTCTCAAGAAAGGCTCAAATTTAATTAAAACTGGAATATACTGGGTAACTGATAGTGAACAATTCCAGCCAAAGAGGAAGAAACCCAAATTAGTGTGCAGAATATACAGATTACTTGGCTTAAAAAGTACGACACCAGAAGAACTCTATGCTAGAAAAGTATGATATCATCAATATTTTTAACAAATAGATTATTTTTGACAGGAGAGGTTTGCTATGCTAGAAATTCTGCATGCTTATGTAGGAAAGGCTGCCTGCGTGATGGAATGCTGAAGTGGTGTTTCTGAATCAGTTTCTTTACACCTCACTGTCTCTTTGCAGGCTTCATAATAAAGCTCAATACTCTAAGCAAATGGTAGTTACAGATTTTGCAATTGAAAAATGGCGCAGATGCATATTTTCTAACCTTCATTTGCTTATTTCATTCCTTTAATTTTTGTAGGGAGACATGGCATGCAATATGCAGGCTGAACTTGATAATTATGCAGCCTTAGTAATAGTTATCTTAAGTTAAATGATGATTCATTTTATTGACAATTGTAAACTGTTTATTGGTAAAGTGGAAGCTGAATAAATTATTAACGATTATGGAAATCATGTAGGTCATATATAATGATTTCTTTGGGCATTTACAAAAATCAGGCATCTTTCTCTATCCTCTTTTGTAAAATAACTATTTTTAAATTACCAAGCTAAAAAATTCTAAATTACTAATTGATCTGTATGAAATATTCATCTTGCTTTATTACTAATGATGGCTTATTTCCTTTTGAAATATTTTATTCTGAATGTGGATGAAACCTCAATTTTTGTTGATCTTCTGGAGAAAAATGGGCTTTTATCTTAGTTATAGTATTTAATTATTATTTAGTTCAAGAAAAGTTTGTTTTGTTTTCATGTAGATTGATAATGAGGAATATGGAGAAGCACTGGCATTAGCAAGAGCATATAATTTGGACTGTGATCTTGTATACCAAAGACAATGGAGGAATAGTAATGTAACAATTGCTACCATTCATGACTACCTGGTAAGTTCTTTAATCTTTTGTCAACTCCTAAGTTTTTGCTATTGGAAAATTAATCAGTATCACACAAACTTCTCTTGCATACACTTGAAAATAAATTCTATGTAAATAATCCTCTGCTATTTCTCCTCAAATATTCCCTCAAATCTAGGATTCAACATATAATAATTAATTATCATTCTTCCTCACCTTTCCCAGTTCTATAAGTAGTATCCCAGAACAATATCCTGGGATCACTCTTATTGTGTCATATGTGTGTGTTAGTGAAAAAATCTCACGATCTCTGTCATTGTCTGCAAATTTGACAGGTTTCATTTCATCAAGTGAATCCTTCATGTTGGTGATGCTCTGGGATGTTCTAGAAAGCATCCTCTTCCAATATAATGCAATCTTATCTCTTCTATCTTCCATTAATTGTCTCATATGCATATTAATAGCTCTCTTAAAATGAGTGCTGTAGTGGTGATAAATAAGTAAAATGGCCATGTTTGAACACATGAAATTTGATGAGTTTACTCTATTTGCAAAAAATTCCCTTGAGTAATTTTTAGTGGATTTCCTCTTATTACTATAAATGAAGCTGTTCAAATCATATAAGCGTAATAATTACCGTATTACAGGTTGATTTACTGTAGTATACTAAACTTTGATGTTAAATGCTACCAGTGGAGAATTATGGTTCTGCATTATTGTAGTATGATATATATACAGGGTGAGTCTTAATTACATACCTTAAATATAAGCATCATGTTCTACACCTACAGACAAGCAAAAAAGTTCATATAAACATATGGTTGCAACCACTTCGTTAGTAAGATATGGCACGAGGAAAGAAAAGTAGACAGATAACGTAGTTTTGGATCAGACGTTTATTAGCTGTGAACAGAACGGCATCTGGTCAGTTACAAATGGTTTACAAAAGATGTTCAAACTGTCCACCATTACAGTCAATGCACAACTGAGCCCTATTGCACCAAGAATTCGTGGCTCACTGAAGGATGTCAGGCATTTCACGTATTGTCGTCCCAGCAGCTTCAATGACATTCCATAGCTCGTCACATGTATTACATCGTTGGGCGTAAATGATGCTCTTTAGATGGCCCCACAAGTAAAAGTCGGCAGGAGTGAGATTGGATGATCGCGGAGGCCACACAACTGGTTCGTTTCGTCTTATCCATTGACCTGGGTAGTGACTGTCCAAATACCGTTTGACATTGCAAGCAGAATGGGCAGGAGTTGCGGTAATTGTCGAGATAGAAACTGTAAATAGGAGGACCCTGATAGTCGAGGTGGTAGCTCATAAGGACCTAGGAGGAGATCGCCAATTATTCCCGCCCAAACATTAATTGCAAACTGCTGTTGGAATCGTGTTTCCTGAAACGAATGTGGATTTTCATCAGCCCATGTGTGCTGGTTATGGCTATTCAAAATCCCATTCCTTGTGAAGCATGCTTCATCCATCACCAAAACTTGGCTGAGAAAGTTTGGATATGCTGCATCCTGCTTCAGTAGCCATTTGCAGAATGCTCTTCGACGCTCATAATCCAGCGGCGGTTGCAGAGCTTGAATACGCTGTACATGGAACGGATACAACAACTGATCATGCAACACCCTTACCACAGTTCACTGGGAAATCTGGTGATGAGCAGCCAACTGCCTGGTACTAGTACCAGCAGGGGACCATTCAACGGAATGCAGAACATTCTCTTTCACATTGGTGCTCCTGCGACTTCATGGTCTACCAGCGTTTGTCATAATGGGCCACATACAACCTGTTTCTCTCAGACAACATTCCAGAGAAATTAATGTCCTGCAATTTGGATGCCATCATTGCAGATACCTTTCGGCGTAAAGACGTGCAGCGACTGCACTGTTCCGCTCTGCTTCTCCGTACAGCAGTATCATATCTGTTAATTCGTCTAATGAATGGTCCACATTATGCGCCATTCTTCGATACTTAACGTGTCTACCAGAACAGTAACCATGTGTGACTGAATGATTGCTGTCTCCGTGTCGCGGCGCTGTCTCATTGTTGCCATATGTAATATTGACATATCTCACTAACGAAGCGGTTGCGACCATATGTTTATATGAACTCTTTTGCTTGTCTGTAGGTGTAGAACACGATGCTTATATTTAAGGTATGTAATTAAGAATCACCCTGTATTGTTGCCACCAGGATATTATCTCTGTTATTTGTTTATTTGTTTTTAGATAGCATGAAGTTGTATCTTTATTGAAAAATGAACAGATTGTATATTTCTGATCAATTATATAAATAAACATGCATCAAAATAAATAATATGTTGTTATGATGCATACATAAAAACTAAGATGGAAGATTTTCATATGTGAGTTTAAAATTAAAGCCAAAAAGATGTCTAATTTTTACTTTCTCCATATATGTACATAGTATAGTGAAAGTATTGTTTTCATGAACAAAATCGACTTTGAGATTTCAACTGAAATACATGTTTTGAGGTCCCTAGAACACGTTTAGACTATTTTCAGAAAGATGAATGTGTATGTGATTGTGGGCGCTCTAACTGAAAAAGTACTTGTAATATCATTACCAAATTTCATATATAACACTTTGGTATGAGCACAAAGAGCTGATTAGTTTTTGGACAATACCAGTTAACCGGAAGTTGAGGTTTATTCGAAACCCGATTTGGTTTTGGTGAAATATCTCCATTAAAACATCATTATTGTATATATAATTCGATACATAGGTTATAGAGAATGTAATTTTTTACAACTTTCATTTGAAACAATTTTCCATAGCAGTTATTGTTTAGGAATTATTTATAAATAATCGTTTTTACTTTCTCCATACGTAGTAATGGGAAAGTATTGTATTCATGAAAAAAATCGACTTCGAGATTTCAACGGAAATACATGTTTTGAGGTCCCTAGAACACGTTTAGACTATTTTCGGAATGATGTCTGTGTGTGTGTATGTTATTGTGGGCGCTCTAACTAAAAAAGTACATGCCATATCGTTGCCAAACTTCATATATAACACTTTAACATGAGCACAAAGAACTGATTAGTTTTTGGACAATAACGGATAACCGGAAGTCGCGGTTTATTCGAAACCCGATTCGGTTTTTGCGATATTTCTTCATTAAAACGTCATTATTGTATATACAATTCTATACAAAGGTTATAGAGAATGTAATTTCCTACAAATTTCATTTGAAAGAATTTTCCATAGCGGTTATTGTTTAGGAGTTATTTATAAATAACCGGTTTTTCGGTTTCCGTTAAATATCTCCTTAAAAACATCGTTATTGGTAATCTTCGTAAGGACCAAAGTTGTAGAGAATAATATTTCTTCCAAGTTTTGTTTGAAACTAATTTTCGTAGAACCATCCATTTCGGATATATTTCGCTTTATCTTAATACCAGCATACAGCGCCAACACCATGTAGCGGTGAATTCTGTAAACATTCAAAATATACGTAATTTATGGCAACAAGGACGTGTCTTCTTTTGCGATACGAAATAATAATTTTGCCTCGTAATATTATTCATAATAATTTAAATATCTATACCCCAAATATGGAGAAAGTCATGTGTTGGCCACATCAGATTTTTTTTTGTTTCTGTCAAATATCTCCTTAAAAACGTCATTGGTAATCTTCGTGAGGACCTAGGTTGTAGAGAATGATATTTCTTCCAAGGTTTGTTTGAAACAAAATTTCGCAGAACCTTCCATTTAGTAGATAATTAAATTATTCGTAAATTTCTAGTATACAGCGCCACCATCTAGCAGTGAATTCTGTAAACATCTTCAAAATATAATTTACGGCAATAAGGATGACTGTATTCTTTTATGATACGAAATAATAATTTTGCCTTATAATGCTATTCATAATAATTTAAATATCTATACCCCAAATATTGAGAAAGTCATGTGTTGGCCATATCAGATTTTTTACTTTTTATTTTGGAAATTTGTTTATGTAGTTTTCGTTTAATATTTACTTGTATTACCTTCTATTAATCAATAAATTAAATATGACATTAATATATTATGTTTTTATAGAGTAAGGTCACCAAACGTTCATGGGTTTTGAAAGAATGTGTTGGTAGAGTACCTGATACTTTGGTTGCTGCAGAAAAATTGCTCGAGTTTGGTCTTCAGGAAACAAGCTTAGATATTGTTGAGTATTTAGTGGAGGGTGAGTATTACTTTTACCGTAAATATTTCTGTTAAATCTTTGATTTAAAAAAAAACTATGTTGACAAATATTTCTTATTAACCTAACATGGTGTGGTTTAAGGAAATTTTAAAAGAACGTATCCAAATTATTATTAGAAGTGTTTTAAGGCACCACCTTTTTTGTCTTGATTGATTATAAAGAAGTTATTCTTTGTCTTAATTGAAATTTTAATTGAATTTTCAGGTTATGAAGAACTAGAAACTAATCCTTCAAACTCTCCAAAGAAAGTAGATATGCAGAAAACTAATGTGAAGATACTTCCTATAACCAATGAAAATGATACCTTGACGATGGAGGAAAAATGGGATAATTATCTTCATGGAAAGGTTATTAAAAATTTATCTTTTGAAAACATTTAATTTTTTATGTGAAATGAATTTTAAATTAACTGTTACTAATTTCAGGCCAAAGAATACATTTCTAAACAGGAATTGAGGGAAGTAATCCATTACCGTAGAATTCTATTGCAATACATGGATCGATTAAGTACTTATAAGGTAAAATAAATCTTCTGTGTTATATTCATTTGAGAACATACAATGAGCTATTTATTTTTTCTTCAGTATTGGGCTTTATGCAATAAAAAATTTTTAATTGGGATTAGTGAAAACAATTTTTTTTGTTTATTTTTATTGTAGATTCTTTTAAGCATAATGAATATTCAGAAAAATATGCTAATGTTAATGAAAAATTTTATTCATGAAATGTTTTAGATAATTCTCACTGACCCAAGAAACAATGAAAGTCAATATAATGCTTCCTTTTATGAAAAATTTCGGTCAGTTCCTGTGATGATAACTACCTTGGAATTTGCTAGGCAAGGAAATAGTTCATCTGTAGAGAGTATGTTCACATACCATGGAGATGACATTCTTGATTATTGGCTTGTGATACTTTCTAATTTTCCAGAAACCTCAAATCCTTATGAATACAGGTATTTATATGTTTATATCAGGAGTTAATCATAAAAGTGATTCTTTATTTATATTAAAAGGTTCTTTTCTCAGCTCACTGTTGCCTGAATGCAATCCTGATGGTGAAGTATTTTCCTGGGATCAAAAACTCATTAGAGACAAAGATTGGTCTGAAGCTGATGATATCAAGTGAGCTTTAAGGTTTTTTTTAAACGTATACAATTCAAGAAAAGGACCTTGAATTCATGGTTTTTTTGGTTAGGCAATTTTTTCACTCTTCTAGGAAAGGGAAAGAGAGATCTCAGACAGATATTTCAAGCTTTCTTTTTGAAGAAGATAAGGATCTACTAAAATTTGTATCCAATCCTCTCATTTCTGATGGGCTTACTGCTTGGTATATTGAAAGAGCATGCCAAATTGAATGCCGGAGTAAAATGGTTGATTATGCAATTATGTTGGTGAAAATGGGAAGAGAGAGAAATGTGAAGGTTTGTCATACTGTATTACTATAGCATGCTTTCCACTGTTATGTCTATTGGCTACATTCGCTTGATCAGGTGAAGAAAACTCACTTTTTCAAAATATTGTTTCAGACTGCTCATGCTTTATAAATGCATGTCAGTCATTATTTTGCTTGGAATGTATTAATGGCAAATCTCTCCTCCAAATAGATTTTAAGGATAGTATGTGTTGGTTTTTAATGTCTCTTTATAAAGTTGCAGATTGACGATTTTTCACTAAAAACTATTTCTTGTTCTTAAATGTTAGTGCCCATTGGAAGTTCAAGACTTTCTAATAAAAGATATAATGAATATATTGAAATAAAGGATATTTGAATGATATTGCTGTTACATAATTACAAAAACTAAAAGAAAAACTTTGTAAAATTTAATTTTACTGATTCTTATATTATTGCATGTTTTACAATCATTGTCTAATAAAAGTTTTGCCTTTCTCTTTTATTCTCATTTAAATGTTCAATTTAAGCAAAAAATAGAATGCAATTGATTTCAGAGCTGTTCCAATTGCATACTGTGTTCTGTAAAGAATGTGGACTTACAATATTTTTAATGGCAGGGGTTGGAGAGTCTTCATAATGAACTACTAACACTTGAAACGCTAGTTTATGAGGCAACCTTTGAAGACATTGGTCTTTCTGATTTGCAGAAAAAAAGTAGCTTGGAGAAAGCAAAGTTGCTTATGCAAAAGGTAATTGGATTTACATTGCAGCAAATTTATTTCTTTCATAATCAATACCAATTTGATGTGATAGCAATATCATTATTTCTTTATTTTATTTCAGAGCTCTGAAAGTACTTTTGTTCACAATATAAAATGTTTATTACTGCCATTTTTAGTACGCTCTGAAAAAGAATGCAAAGGTAGCTTGAAGAAATTGCTACATGATTATTTAATAGATCTCAGTTCCAGAGATTTGAGATTACCTTTGCAGGTGAGTTAAAATATGGCCCTGCAAATTAGAAATTTGTTTGTTTGATGATGGTGATTTAAGGAAGTTAATTAACATATTGGTACCTCTCTTCTGCAGCTATTTAAATATTTTAGTGCAGAGCAGCCTGCATCTTTGGTATCTTCTCTTGATGAAATCACAACTTTGGCTTTGGATTGCCTTTATTCGTATCCAGAAGCTGACCAACTTGATGTTGCATTTAAAATTCTTGAATGTTTGCCAGAAAGAGGGTTTGGGTATGTCCTCTGGATTTCCTGTAATATTGGCAGATATAATGAAACATTCTGATTTTAGTAATATAAATTTGCTTATTAATATATCAAGCTACTTGTTATTGTTGCATAATCAAATGAAATTTTTGTTTAAAATGAGCATATTATAACATATGTACCACAGCTACCATAAATTTATAAGAAAGTCATTCTATAACTTTTTCCTTTATATTTTAATTATGTTTTTTGTTTTCCTTTTTTACTTTCTTATTGTTTCAAAATTGTTTGTAAATATTTACTAACTAGACTAATTTCCCATCAAGTACGATGGGTATACATATGAATAAAGAGCTTAATTAAAATTAAGACACTTCCCAGGCTCCCTCCTTCCCTCTCATTAATCAAATGGAGAAAATGAATGCTCCTGGAATTTAACCCATGATCTTATGACTGATGATGGCATGTCTAAAAGATGCAAGATGTAATTCCCAACATGTTAAAAAATTGTCGTAATCATACTTACTGTTCTTCAGCTATTCACATTACAAAAACAACGATAATCAGGCAAAAGTCCAACGATGATGATGGGATTAAAGTTTAACAATGATGATTGCCTCATCTTCGTTTGTAATCATTTGTTGGTGGGGAAATACTACCTCACCTCATCTGCTGGCTTAAGGAAAAAACATAGTCTTTAACATCATTAATATACCAATAATGTAATGACACAATATTGTGAACCATTAAAAATTATGTGCCATTTAGCATAGAAAACCATTAAGAAAGATTGATTCATAACATTGTGATCTATCTCATTGATGTATTACTTTAATAGGACTGTTTTAAACTGATGTTTTTTATAATTATGAATTTTTTGTCCTCATTTATGCTTTCAGATCTCAAAGTCGTCAAAGTATTGAGCTTCATGAAAGAGTCGATGAGCTAGAATCACATCTAAGTTGTGCTGAAATTTTTCAAAGAAATGGAATTTTAATGCCCTTGACATACATACGGCAAGTTCAGTATGATCATGGCACAGTATATGGGCTACTTGTAAAACTTTCTCGATCTATTATAAAGAAGTAAGTCAAGAATTCTTTGTCATTTGCTCTTTCTCTATGTTTTGTATTATCACCTTATCAGTTTTTTAATTTGAAGGTCACTGTCAGCTACACAAGTGGAATGGAATTATTTACTGAATGACATCATGGATCTTCAAACTAAAGCATTTTCAATTGTAGACTTTGAAACTTGCATTGAGGTAAGTTCATATTAGATTATTTTGGAAATTACAATTTATTCTATGAATTGACAGTAAACTTTTTTCCGCAGATTTATGTATCGGCTCTTTTGTCATCTGGTTTAGTAACCAACATTAAGAATGCCAGTGAATATCTTCAGTGTTCCAAAGAAATGGGTAGCAGCAAAAGAGTTTCATATGACAGAAGTGTACAGTTAATATTGAAGTCATCCAGAGAATACTTTGATTCATCTAGTGATGTGTATGATCCATCAATGAATTTAGCAAAGTATGTGTTTTCAATATTTTTGGCAGCATTTCACACTGATATATCTTTATTGTGATTATTTTTAGCACATTTTATTTTATAAATGCACTCATGTTTTCACCCTCTTTGACTGTGTGTGCCATCAATTAAAACGAAATAGCAAGTAAATGGTAGGAGGTATAAAACAAATTTATGGCATGTGTTTGATCTATGATGCCACTTGTGCTGTCAAGGAATATTTTAGGAGAAATCAGTGGGTGGCAGGTGGTGCCCCAAAAAAATTCAAGTTAAGATTCTGACTATATAGTTATTAATAGAAAGTTGAAATTTTCGCTATTTGTGTGACCTTTAATGCTGTCAATAATACTGCAGAAGAATTTTTTTAATTGATGAGCAAAATGGGGTGCCTTCAAAATTTTCAAATTACCGTATTAGCCCAAATATAAGGCAAGGTTTTTTTCAAAAATTGTCTTTCAGGAAAGTGGGAGTCACCTTATATTCGGGTCCTTAAGTATGAAGAAATTACAAAGAACTCTTATGCAGTCAAAGCCCCCAATTCTATTGAAAATGTATACCATACACATGTCTGTAGAGTAGAAATACTCACTAGAAACTGTTCTGTATCCCAAATATGCCCGACTGTTTTTCATTTCTCGTGAAATAGATGCTTTGATTAAATTTTATGTTTTTCCGACCGACTGTCTGACGATTGTGTCACAGCAGAGAGTTTTCCTTAAATAGCTCAGCGATCAGATAAAAACATATGTATGGGTTCCTGAATAAATAAAATAAACTGATTCTGTCACAGTGTATACATTTGTATGTTTCAAAAATTTTAGACAAACATAACAAAGTAGTATAAGGGAAATTTTTAGATACTTGGTCCATAACACTAAAATACGTTTCTAGAGGTCATACGGCTGAGACTCGCAGTATTCCACCTGCATTCGGGTTATTTCACTTAGGCTACGATGCAATGTTGCCAAGTTTCCAATTTCATTCACTTCAACGGTAACCATGAAGTTCTATGCTCCGATAGATTGGCCAAAAACATTTTTTTTGGATTTTCTCATTGGGAAAATAAAGAGTCGCCTTATATTTGGGGTCACCTTATATTCGAGCTAATACGGTAAAATTCTGAGCCGATGGTTGTAGATAGAAAGTTAAATTTTTAAATTAATTATTAGATAGATTACTTTATTTCATATAATTATATTACCAAGTTTATAAATAATTTTAAGTTTACAGTTCTAAATAAACCTCGATAAATAAAGTGCTCTTTTTCATATTGCGTCAGGAAATGAACCTCTCATTTTTTCTTCAATTTTAGGTCTTGTTTGCAGCTCATTTTAGATCAGAATAATGAAGTTGAAGAAGAACTAGATTTAATTGAAGCTCTACATATTTTGAATGAATTTGGTGTCAAGATGTTACCATTGCAAGGCAAGTATTATCCAGGTCACAGTTATATTTTAACTGCCATGTTTTGTGGTCAATGAGATGATCCTAGATCATAAAGAAAAAATTAAATTCAGTGGATTTAATAAGGTTAATGAAAATTTGATACCTTATTTTAATGTGTGTAATGAGACCATTACATTTTTACTCTTGGTCATCAATAACTTTTTCTGTTGTCTTAATTGTCTGTTATATATTCAAGTATTATAGATCCAAAAATAAGAATGCATTTTTGGTAAATCTAATGAAATCTATTACATGTTAAATTTAATTATCTCAAGTAGAGTAGGTATTACATATGCAATTAACTTTTAGTCTTAGACATGCCCTTAGATATTCTTAATTCTTTTGTAGATTCCACTTTTTCAGAGTACAGGTGAGCTCCGCTTAATGCAGCCCCGACCAATGCGGATTCGTTATAATGCGGATTTTATTTCAAATTAAATTTTTTTTTAAATATAGATATCTTATGCACAGTGCGACCACAGTCTAATATCTTATGATTTTTTTAAGTTTCGCACTAATCAAATTTCGTAAAATATCCTAAATATTGTGATATTTCAGCAGTGTTGCATAATATTGCATCGTCTGGTGGCCAGTTTCACTCTTTTCCATGTAAATTTCACAGGTCTAACACAAAAAATATATCTCCTAAGGCGAAAAACATTTGAAAAACCAAAATAGAAATATGATTCGTGCTTCATGTTTCTTTGGCATCATTGGATCGTGAACAATGTTTTGATGATTTATATTTTTTAAATCTATAATGTTCGGCAATTACTTCATTACAATGTTAATTTAATGTATTAACATGTCATTATAAATAATAATAAAACAATAATGCTACACAAAAAATTATATAATTTTGATCTACATTTGAAAAAACATGTGGTACGTGCTGAGGGATCTTAAAGTTTGAATTCATATAATGTATAATAATATATAATAATAAGTGATGAGCTGGAAAAAATTAAGAACAGGCTCTAAAAAAAAGGGGGGTTAGGAAATTTGGGTAACGGTGGCAGGAGGCCTATATGCCAAGGACAACATATCGCTTGTTTAGTAATACCTGGTATTACTGCTCTGCTAGCTTAACAAGTGTTCAGTTTCTAATATATTCCATTTCATACACTATCAGTAATTGACTATCCGATAGGGCAAAATGTACTTGAAAGGACAAAATCAATTTAACAAACGGCTCACAAATTCTGAGAAAAATTAACAACAGGCTCAAGCGAGCCGGCGGGAGCCGGCTTCAGCTCATCATTGTATATAATGATATATAACTTGCAGAAAACCCAACACCACCACTATGGGTTTAATCTATAAGCTGAGCTGCAAGAGCATCGTCGATCAGTGCATGACTTTGCTGAAGGAGCACAATGACTTCAAACGAGTGAGTGCCGTGAAGCGCGATTGCAACGATCTATTTGAATGCTACTGACAAGTTCTACGTAATAAGCAAAAAAAAGCTAAGCAGTCGACCCTGGACTCTTTTTTTTTAATAAAACTTTGTAGGTGTTTTGAGAAATATTTTGAAATTTGTACGTCTACCGCTAAAAAGCTTTTTTGTCTTAATGTTTACTAGGTAATTTTATAGTTTGTTTACATTCGAAAAGTGCGGTAGAAATATGTGGGTCCAAAAATACCATTTGGAAATTTATTTCTCTCTGGGTGCCTAAAGGTTATGGTGCCCCGGCGAATGCGGATTTTCGCTTAATATGGAGACCTCAGGAATGCATCCCCCACATTAAGTGGAGCCCACCTGTATTGGAAATTGTGTTCTTGTGAAAGATAATAATTTTTTGTTCCAAATCCTTGCATAAGGTATGCATGCTAATTTTATGAGGAAAACTTTAAAAAATGAGGTGTGCGGTAATCAAGTAAATATATTATACATGGTTTAGTCAGAAAGTTCCCGGACTGTGTACCACATGCACTTGATGACATATCATGTGTGCATTATTGTAAAGCACTAATCTTTGACTCTAGAGAGAGATTAAATCTATTCCTAATTTATTATTAGTTTCTTTGTTATAATTGTTTGTATAATTTCAAAGTTGGACTGATGTGTTTATTTAGCTAATTCATTATGGTGATAATTAATAACAATAAACGTCCTTCTTAAAAATATTGTCCTCCCCTATAATGCACTTCTACCAGTGTTCGTAGCTCTGCAGGAACCAATCTTAGAATGCTTCTTGTGGATTGGTATTCAACACCTCCTGTGTTGCTACGATGACTTTTCAATATAAAAGTCATAGCGGTTCCATGACGTTTCCCCAAAGCACTTCATCCACGAGACGTTTCACCCAAAGACACTTCGCCCATGAGACGTTTCACCCACTGACACTTCACCCACAAGACTTTTCACCCACAGATGTTTCATCCATAGTTTTTTCACCCACAAGTCACTTCACCCACATAAAGATTCATCCAAAGAAGTTTCACCCACAGGAGTCTCACCCATGATTCAGAAAACGCATAAAACATATTAAAATTTAAATAAATATAATATAGGAGAAATAAGTATTAAATAATAACTTTTATTTTATGCATTCCATCCCTCTTTTTTCCATTTGCTGAGGGAAATTATAAAAGTGCAAGCAGATAATGAAAAAATGATGGTTGAAGTAGAATTTGGAAAAATGGTAAGAGAATCAAGTAGGATGAAGTATAAAAAAGTTGAAAAAGGAAAGAAATTGTAGGTTGAGATGTCTGGAAAATATGGCAGATGAGAAAGGATGATGGTGTTATAATTAGGCAGCTCTTGCGGTACAATATTGGAGAAATTTGATGTTTATACATTTTTCAAATTTCAACATTGCTAACTTTGAAATTGCATGAAAAATGACGATTCTCCATAACTTATAACAAAGAAACTAGTAATACAATAAGAATGGATTTTGTCTCTCTGTATAGCTAAAGGTTAGTGCTTGAGAATAATGTACACCTGTTGTCAAGCACTTGCAGTGTATTCTGATGGACAGTCCAAGAACTTTTTGACTGTACCACATATGAATTTCCACTGTGTAATTAATTCTTGGTAAATTGATTTATTTTCTAGTGAGATTGTTTACAAACAGGTTAAATCTTGTAGAAAACTGTCTTCATAGCAATGCTGATGCATACAAAAGATCAGTGAGCCTCCTTAAACTAGCAAAAACCTTGCGTGTGGATGGAGAAAACCATCGGCTTCGTGATGGAAAAGTGCTTTCCTTAATTGCTGAAAATGCTCTTGAGGTTTGTTTCTGGTTCATTTTTTTCTAATGACTTCATGCTATTGTTATTTTTAAGTTTTATATATATATATAAAATATATACTAAAACTTTTATAATATTATTATTTAATATAATCTTTTTTAGGCGAGAGATTTAAAATGCTGTGCTAAAGTATGCCAAAATATTATGGACCAAGACTTTGGTAATGGCTGGGAAATTGCACAGAAACTAGGCCAGTGTTCTGATTTCCGAGACTTAAAATTGAAAATGAAGCTAGTTTCATTTGCCTTATTGCACTGTGATGAGAATATGATTGAGTCATTGGTGAAACTTAGGTATTTTATTAATATCATTTTAAACTTTTCATGAAAAAGGATTATTAAAATTAGATTTTGTATAGCAATATGTAACATTTTATAAAAAAGTTTAATAATTTTTAGTTACATCATTAGATATAACAAGCGTTGTTGTTAGAAGACTTGTGCTTCCACAGTTGAGCACAATGTTAATTAAACAAAAATTTAGGAATATTTTTTTGGCTCGCACTCACGTACGTGATGTCATTAAAATTTTCTTTTTTGTGGTGTATGTTGTCTTTTTGTGAGACTGTACACTCATATTACAGTAATTCCATTCTAAAATCATTCTTTTAAATAGTTTCTGTTTGTTCCTCTGTACATTCACAACAGTTGTGGTATTGTTTTCTGTGAGATCTCCCAAAGTTCACAACTTATTTCTGTATAGCGTTTGGAAACCCAATGATGTCTTTTTGAAGGGCCATTGGTTATCATTGTATTGCTTCCTTTAATCTGATAAAATGAAACCAACACTTATTCTTTACAGATTTAAGTATGTCATTAATATTTTTTTATGTTGCTCTCACATAAAAGGAATCATTCCATTCTCTTTTTGGTTGAATCAGTGCTTCTTTATTTTCAGAAATTACTTTGTTATTTTGAATTTTTTATATCATAATATTAAATTTCTTAAATTTAAAACTAATTCACTAGGTGCAGAATAGATGTCCAAATACAAAATGAATACATTGGCAGTAAATTTACTAAGGAAAAGACTCCAGATAATGTTCCCGGAAATAAGAATTTGGTAAATATTAATATTTTTTGTAAAATTTGATAAGTATGATGCAAATCTTCTTTACTAATTTTAAATTATTTAACAGACAACAGCCATACAAAAAGATGAAAGTCACCATCAGTCAAGATTGTATCAGACATTAAGTATATCTGCTGAATCTATAAAAGAAAAAACAAATTCAATTCTTAAAAATCTGGGAAGTGAAAATATGTGGAAAAATAGTTTAAGGTAAATAATTTACACCCATGTAATTTTATAGAACATGCATTTTTTTTATGAATCTGAGGATATTATGATTAAATGATATTTAAATGCATGTACATTTTTAGTTTAAATTTTCATCTGCTTGATAATTACCATATTTTTTTGGGCTAAAAGACGCACACCGATTTTTCAAGATTTTCAGGAAAAAAGGATTTTGGTACACCAAAGCATTTAGAAAAGGCCATGTTGTGTATCATTTCTATACCTATTTTCAAACATTATGACATGGTAACAGTTAAATATAATGTTTTAGATAAACTTATTTCATGAAAGTAAATAAGAATGGCCTAAAACATAAATAATTGTTTTGAAACTAGTATAGCTAAAGGTGCCCTTCTTGCCCTCGGCAGTCCTATTTATTATGCTTTTGGAGTGTGCCGCACACATTGCATGTGCAGACACCCTTTACTAATAGTACTTACTCCAATTTAAGTGCATGATGATACTTTAATTCCTAATAAATGGAATGCATATGTAATAATGATACATATGCCCAACTTTTCCTTTTTCTTATGCAGCTCTTTTTGCTTTGTACATAATAATTTTGGTCAATACAGTAGTACCAAACTTCCTCTGTTCTACTATCCATTTTTTGACTTCCTCTAGTTGTAGCCATTTAGGACCAAGCTGATGAAGACTCTCTTTTTCTGTTTCCTTCAGTTTTTCCTCCTTTCTCCATTCACAGATCATATTTTGAGTGGGGCATGGAACAAAATCATATTATGCTGCTCAGTCTCCATGCATTTTTAGCACTTTTTTGAAAAAAAAATCACGTATTCAGTTTGTCTGTCTGTCCACTCGTCTACTTGGGCATTACCTCTGAAATTCTGCAACTTGGAGATGCCAAATTTTTATGATTGAGTTGTCTACATGAGGGCTGGACATGGTACACATTTGGTAGATGTAGGATGTAGATGAGGAGTAATCAAATTCTTTTTACAATCCCTCTCATTTCTATCCTTATAAGAAAAGCATAAAATCAATGTGTGGCATTATAAATTGGCATTTTTAAATTAGATATAAATTAAGATAAGAGCTGGGGATGTGAACAGTTCTATAGCTGAAAAAATGGGGCTTATATTTTTTAAAAACAGAATTCTATTCCATGTTAAATGAGAGCAAACAGTTGCTTTTAAACAAAAAAAGAGAAAATTTTCTGACTTTTAACAATGGGAAATAAAACTGCCATAACCAGGAGTCCATTACTTTTAAATGGGGAACATTTTAGAAAACAGAGGAAAAGCTCCTGAGCCAGTAAGTTTTAAGATGATTTCAGGCCGATATGCATATCGGTTACAATGTAACATCTTCAGGGCCAGAACTTGAGAGTGAATGAGCTGATGGATAGAAGAGTCCAGTAGCACACTCTCAAGTAGGAACACTGGGGAAGAGTTGTTCCACATCAAATGAAACAAGTATTTCATCTTTGTGTAGTTTTCTATTTTTTAAAAACTGTTTTAGGCTTGACTTTGTGGAATATTTCCATAATCAGAAATAAATTTAACACCTTGTAATTTTCCACTATTTTATTATAAGCTTACTACCATGGTTTCGAAGCGATATGTCATCCTCAGGTGATGAAAGAAATACAGATCTAAGTATATATAGCAGTGGGAGAAGGATTGGAAAGATGGAATTTGGAGCAGTAGGATGATAGAAGGGGAATCTTGGCAGGGGGAGGGATACCTGGTGCAGGTAGGTGAGGGGAGAAGATTGGGAACTGAAGTGTGAAAGAATGGTATAGTCACTGGGTTAAGGAATCTGTGGTGGATAGGTGTGGGGAGCATTGGGGAGTGGGTTGTTTAGTTGTTTATTTGTTCAGTAATGGATTAGCATTAGCAGCCATACTGCGAATCACTTCCTCTTGTTCTAGGGCAGGGGTCACCAAACTTTTTATTGAAAGGGCCACATGAGTCTTTATGTACGACAGCACAGGCCACTTAAGACTTTTCAAATGACTGATCGGGCCATGTGAAAACTTCAAAGAGCAAGTCCAGAGCCAGATTAAACCACTGTGCGGGCCATAGTTTGGAGACCCCTGTTCTAGGGCATCCAGTCTCCATCCTTTGTTTTCACTATGCAGCACTATGGGAATGAAGGAACTATGGGGGTGGCCTCTAAAAGGTGTTTTGCAAAACTCGACGAGAGGTTCTGAGTATTGAAGCACCTTTTGTGTTCTTTGGTCCTTATTTCAATACTTCTTTCCGTTTGCCCAATGTATATTCCATTGCACTTCAGTTTGTAAACATCACTTTTGCCTAAAATGGCATACTTGTCTTAGGCGTTGTATTTTTAATATGCTCTATTACGTTGTAGGTGTTTTTAATAATCATATGTGTCTACAATGCCTAATGATTTTAAGTCATGTGAGCCATTTGGCAAGTTTATAAGTAGGTGAATTAATTGCTGAAATTACTGGTCTCATTTTGTTACCACATTTGTGTATTTTAGGTAGTCAATACAATCTGGGGATTGTAGGGTTTTGTATCTTCAGAACAAAGGTCTGTTTTTGTCAAATGTAATTTTACATTGTTTAATTGTGTCTTTTACCTGTGTGATTAATTTGTTGATAGGATTTTTAGGGATAGGAGTGTAAGAATCTGTTTCAATTGTATTTAAGGTTCTGTTATTGTAGTATTCTTTGTTGAGAATTAGGTACATTGGTTTTCCCTATGTCTGATTTAATATAGATGCAATCTTTTTTCTTTAATTCTTGAATAATTTTATAATCTGAAGTGGTTTTCTGGGGGACCATATTATTGTATAACATTGATATAATGCTTTAAAAGGGAATTTACAGCCTATGAGACCATCAGTCTCAACCAAAGGTTTAATCTTATGATGATCCCATAATTCTAAAGCAAGAAAAAAGTGCCTTATGTAATTTGCTCTGCAATTCTTCCCTCACTTGTTGCATATTGAATCAGTTGAAGCTTATATCTAGAGCCCGGAAGTTCAGGCATTTTGCCTATTTTTGCCTTACTTGCCTATTTTCATGTTTTTTGCTTTACTTGCCTATTTTCATGTTTTTTGCCTTACTTGCCTATTTTCGTGAGTTTTGCTAAAAAATTCCATTTAATACTTTTTTCGGTTTTTCATTTTGAGTTATATTGTATCTTTCATATTTAAAAAGATCAGCTTTAGTGCATATCTCAGACATCTTTATACCTGGAAGTCCCATTTCCATTACCTCCTCAGGAGGCAATGGGCTCCCTTTCATTAGCGTTAATGACATACTATGTCCTTAAAACCTTCCTACTTTCACTTCAGTTATACCCATTTTTTGTTCAGCATTTGTTTAGTGCATATCGCTTCCTACAAAATTATCTAGTTAGTTTAATTCATAGACTGATTTTAAAAAGATCCGCTTTAGTGCATATCTCAGACATCTTTATACCTGGAAGTCCCATTTCCATTACCTCCTCAGGAGGCAATGGGCTCCCTTTCATTAGCATTAATGACATACTATGTCCTTAAAACCTTCCTACTTTCACTTCAGTTATACCCATTTTTTGTTCAGCATTTGTTTAGTGCATATCGCTTCCTACAAAATTATCTAGTTAGTTTAATTCATAGACTGATTTTAAAATACCGAAAACCGTTTGCAATAGTAGCGTTCGAGTTAAGCATTTTGTGAAGGAATTTAGTGAAGACATTTTTTCAACTGATGGCAAAGTGTTGTTGTGCAAATATTGTGAAAAATCTGTAAATTTCAAGAAGAAGTACTTCATTTCTCGGCACCTCGCGACTTCAAAACAAATTTCAGATAAGCAGTCGCAGTTTTCTCTCGATTTGTGTGATGCATTCTTAGCCGCAGGTATTCCCATTTGGAAGTTGGAAAACCAGTCACTGAAGACTTTTTTGAGGAAATACACGAATCAACTTTACGGAAAACGTATTTGGAAATAAGTTACAATAGTGTTATTAAAAAAATTGGGAGTGAAGTCTTTGGCAAGAAAATTTGAGACAACAGATGTCACCAACGTTGTCGTAGGAACAATGACACCTGATGCACCTCCTAACATTTATTTGGTAACTACAGAAGAACTTGAAAAGGCAAATAGTTCAGCAATTGCACAGCTCTTCACCAGTGCCCTCACACAACTATGGACCGACGGAATAAAACACGAGGATGTCCTTCTATTTGTAGCAGATGCGGCTCCTTACATGAAAAAAGCAGCCAGAGCTCTGCAAGTTCTTTTTCCTCAGATGCTGCACCTGACATGTACGGCTCACGCTCTCCATAGGATGGCTGAAGAAATTCGCGTACTATTTCCCGATGTTGAACTTCTAATATCCAATAGAAAAAAGTTTTTCTTAAAGCTCCAGCTCAAGTTAATCTATTCAAAGAGATTGCTCCGAACCTCACACTGCCTCCGCAACCAGTTCTTACTAGATGAGGAACATGGCTATCAGCTGCTATGTACTATGCCAGGAATTTCATAACATTCTCTGAAATTATGGATCGATTTGACTCAGATGAAGCCCCATCTATTCGCATATTGAAAGAACTATTAACCAAGACATCTCTTCAGAATGAGTTAAGTTTCATGTCCGCCCACTTTTCAATGTTACTAGATGCTATTACGTCGCTAGAAAAAAGGAATGATTCTCTTGTGAACTCACTAAAAGTTGTGAATGACATTGTAAAGGCATTATCGATCGTTCCAGGTGAAAAAGGACGTGCTGTAAGTGCTAATCTTGAGAAAGTGTTGATTGCTTATCCTGATTTTGAAAAAATAAAAAGTGTAGGTAAGATTATTGAAGGTTTCAGTCGATATGGAACCATTAACACTAGGTTGTTTCAAGTACGCCCCAATCACTTCTGTAGAGGTGGAACGTTCTTTCTCTGTTTTAAAAAATCTTCTTACTGACAAAAGAGAAGCTTTTTCTTTCGAAAACTTGAAAAAGCATGTTGTTATAATGTGGAACCGTTCTTTTTTGTAATATAGTTGCATTTTGTGTTCTTGTAAATTCTCTACTTTGATGATTCGTTTTAAGAAATGTTGTTTTTTGTGTAGATAAGCTCAAATTATTTTGGTATTATACTGCATCTTACTGCCTTATTTATAGAGTGACGAAAACGTGAAATTAAGTGTGTTAATTGAGATTTGGATAAATTTATCTTCAGATACAAGTATTCCTTTTTGTTTATAGTGCCTTTTTTTCCTTTTTAAGTGCCTTTTTTGAGAAAATTTGTTGCCTATTTGCCTGCCTATTTTGCCCTTGTTTAGTGCCTGAACTTCCAGGCTCTACTTATATCTAATAATGTAGGCAATGGATATCCATTACATCGCCCGTGGACGATCAGTCGCCCTTTAGGAAGATTGGAGTCGCCTGTGTAGGTAGCAAGGTGCTAGAAAAATTGAAAACTGAATTTGAAGTAATTCTTCTAGATTTTAAAGACCTCTAGCCCATTGTAACATTTTTTCATTTCTTTTGCCTAAATTGACAGTGAAGAAATTTCTAGCAAAATAGGAGATATGTTCAATATGGATTCAGCATATCTGGAAAATTAAATATTATGTAGTACTGTAATTATGTTGCAAAGTGATATAGAGTTGAAAGCAAGATATAAGGATTCAAATTTTTGGAAACTTGTTTCATCTGAAAATTTTTCAAATATATATACTTGAATTTATTTTGAAAGCATATTTTCGTTCCACTTATTTATGTGAATAAATATTTTTTAATATGAACCTAATTAAATTGAAAACCAGAAATGCATTCACCAAGGAACATCTTAAAGATTATTTATGCCTCTCAGTTACCATTTACAAGCCCAGTTAACAATCACTGGCTGAAAATATGCAGTATAATGTGCCTACAGTCATTTAATTAAATTCATCAATTATTTGTTTTGTCGATTTTCATAAATGGTTTATAATAAATGCTTTCTTTACAGTTATTTTTGCATTTAACTTATAGTTACAATACCCTATGTATGCATTAAAATATTTAGTAGCCCATAAGACAATTTACAGAATGAAACTAGCCCTTTACATAAAAAAGTTTGAGCACTTCTGGTGTAGGCATAACTTTTCTACCTTGTAACCATTACAATCTCAAAACATATAACTGTATTTATCCTAAATATTTATAACATTTTCATGATAGCTACTAGAATTCTAATGTTCCATGGCATTAATTGTGCTATTGAACAGACTTAGACCTGCAGTCTATAAGATGCAAGCTGATTTTGGGAGTCATTTTTCTAGAATATTTAGTCTTATAGCCCAAAAAATATGGTATATATACTGTATTTACTTGTGTAACCTACACACTTGTGTACCACATGCATCCCTATTTTTGTGCCAGTTCAGAGGAAAACAAATAAATTTGTATTGGTTTAAATTGATAGCTAGGATTAAAAAACGGTCGGTCTCTTCACTTATTCCCCCTCCCTGAAACACGGTCCGCTCAAGTGAGGCATCTTCTTCCTCCTACCTGCATGATGCAGTTGATTGGGTGATCTTGTTATGCCGATGCTAGCAGAAATATTCTCAGTAGTTACCACTCTTATGTTAAAGGAGTGTCAGCAACTCAGGATGAATTTGGCGAACATAGATACCAGATGCCTACTTATTCCGGCAAAAGTATAGGTGGAAATTGATAGTAAACTTTTAATGACAGAACTTCTAATTTTGAGTAACAATAATAAACTTAAAAATCATTTAAAAGGTACAGTTTTAATATTATAAAAATATAACATCATCTCAATCATCAAAATGTCCATTGTGATCTTGAAGATGCACCAACGGCAGGTTAAACTGTGAATTTAAACCCTAAGTGGCAGGGGTGGATCCAGAAACTTTTCAAGGGAGGGGCGATTGCCCCTCCACCTATCGAATCCGCCCCTGCCAACTGCCCTATATTTTGAAAATCCCTACCCCTTTCAGAATCCTTCTTTCCCTTGCTGTACAGACCTAATCTGCAGCGTATAATTGAGGATTTTTGCACGGAAAGAATTTAAGAAAGTGCCCAGTGGAGTGCAATGGGATTATCCAAGGAGAGGCGATCGCCCTCCCCCCTTGGATCCGCCCCTGCTAAGTGGTTGTATAAATATGCATATACTACATAGAATTCTTTCTCTTCTGCAAGTATAAATGTAGATGCAAGGCTTTTGCAGTAAATTTACTATTGAGATGTGCAATTTATATAACCTGTTCAGAAATCTTCATGTATGATGCACAGTCCCTTTTTTTTACCGACATTTCAGAAAAAAGATGCATGGGGTACATGAGTATACAGGCGACTCCCGAGATTCGATCAACTTGAGAATTCAACCGGTCGAATCGACTCAGCCGATCAATCGATCGGTCGAATTAGAAACTAGTTTACGCGGAATAATTTTCGGCCCGCCCGACCAAGAGAGGTTTAGTTTCAGTCTATACATCATTATTTCTGCTCTAATTGTTTGAATTTGTGCTGATTCGACATCAACAGTTCGAGATTCGACCATGTTTTCAGGAATGCATCCCTGTCGAATATCGGGAGTCGCCTGTATATGGTATTTTCATTTCGTGATGCAATCTGTTTAATTAAATATTTAAAATAATTACATATTCACTTCAACTGTGTATGTTTTTGCTGTTGTTTGTGATCAGTTGGATCCGCCCCATTCAAGATTATAGAGTGACAGAGAATGATGATGTTCTTAATGAAGACTTCTCTAAACAAGGCTATCATCCATTTTATGCTTCTTTGCACTCTGATTGTTATCTGAGCATATTGGGTACTAAATATAACAAGTACTCCTCTCCTGATCTCTCTAATACTTCTCTGGAGCTCTTTCAAATTTTGTCAAGAGTTGCCATGTTAGAAGAAAGCATCAATGAAGGTGCAGAAAATAAGATAAATACTAATGGTAAATAAGAAGTTTATTTTTTTTAATTGTAAGAATGAATACATTTTGAGCTCTTATCCATTTTTTAGTTTGCAATTGATTTGTTTGTATGTGAATGTATATGTGCTTACAATTTTTTGTAAATATATGAACTTCAGTTATCATTCATGAAACCTAAAACCTATAATTAAAGCTTTTGGCTTTAAATTTAAGTCGTAGTGAAATTTAGTGAGCTGCTACTGCCTGAAGACTGTGTCCTTGGGATTGCACATCTTCTTGTGCTGAGGAATCCAGAGTTGGCAGATACATGTTTTACTCATCTTGAGCCCAAAACAGAAATTTCCCTTCAACTGGCTATGCTGTATTATTGTTTGCAGATAATAATTACAATCACACCTTCAAAACAGCGCCATGAGATTTACTTACACCATCCAAATAAGGTACATAATTGAATATTTATTATATATCAATAGTGAATATAAGTGAGAGATTTTCTCGAGTTAAAAGAAAAAACAATTTTAATTCTTGTTTCAATGTAATTTTCTTATATTCCAATGAATTTATAAATATGGCATTAGCATTTTATATAAAAATTTATTGATAAATTTGAAAAGAATTATTCGTCATAAACATTTTACTGAATTTTGTTTAATTTTATGTAGAAAAGTTGTAAAAAGTCAAAAAGTTTCTATTATTTGGTGTTTTTATCTTCAACGATAAATTGGCAAACTGTTTCTTTTTGTAAGTGATTAAATAAGAACAAAGAGGAAAGCGGAAGAAGATATTAATGTTTTTGCATCTCTTTAGTACCTAAATGCTTTCTGCACATGAAACTCAATTCCAGCTTTCAGAGATTATTTTAGTTTGGTTATAAAGTGGCCAAGATGGCATCATGTGTGATCGCATATTGCTATAGTTCCTGTAGTAATGACTTTGAACATTGTGATAAGTTCAGTCTTTGCGGTTTTTGTAGCCGAACATTTCATATTGAATGTATAAGAATTAACGAGATAACACTTAAAGTCTTAAATGAGTTTTCCTCCATCTTCTGGGCTTGTGTTAACTGTGTCCTCGACAAGACGTCCCCCATTACAAGGAAAATGACTGCCAGTATCCCTGAGAGGAAGGAAATTTCAATGAGTCTACCTGCAATAATGAATGATGAGCCTACCCAAATCTCACCCAAAACTCAATCACTTATGAACTACCTAATTTCTGATTTACCTCCAAATACCTTTACCTGTGGAACGATATTCACAGGCTTTTCTGACCATCTAGGCCTAAAAACAACCATTAAATTACATAGGACTCTCTTTCAGCCCAACCCCATGTTTATATCTAACAATAAGTGTATCTTTAATGACTCCTATACTAAAATATTTGTTCACCATATTTTACATGAATCTTGGGATGAAGTTCATCATGCAAGTGATGTTCATTCTAAATGAAATGCTTTCATGAAAACTTTTACCATCTGTTTTAATGCAGCCTTTCCTGTCAGAAAGATTAAACAAATTGTAACCATGCATAAAAGAAAGTTATACTCTTCTCACCTTGTCATCAGGTCTCAGTATGTTCGGGATTTATACTTTCAATATAAATTTGTTGACACTAACCTTTGTGGTGCATACTTATGTGCTCTAAAGCAGTGTTTCTCAACCGCCAGTCCGCGGCCAATTGTTTGCCGGTCTACGAAACTTTGATGGAAAGTTTAAGACATGTTAAAAATGTTTTATATTGCTACAAATCTTAGGTCCCATGCTCTCTAAAACAGTTTTCTACTTACTACAGGACAAAAATCTGTTTAATTGTGACTGCAGATAAATGTCTACAACCATGCATACTCTGAATGGTTAAATGGTATTTCCGGATGCAGTGTCTAAGAAACATAAGGACCACAGATGGTTGCATGTGATTATCCTGACACTTTTATTACTATATGGATTCCATATAATCTTTTGCGTAGGAGAAAGCAAAACAAGTGAGGCTTACTGGAGACCCCAGTAATAGGAGATTGGTCATAAGGTTTTCCTATCCCAATACGCAGGTGCAAGACACACAGGCAACTGATATCATTATGGATGGCATTTTCACCCCTTCCCATTTCCTTTCCTCAGGAATCGACAATTATCGACGGCAATTTATTTTTGTCGAATATATGATTTTTACAAATTCGTTGTTTATTGACATTAATTGAATCATACCAAGTGTAATTATGATATGATCCATATAGTAGTAGCTTATATTGATAAAATTTTTCAAGGAATGGAATTTGGCAATTTCTGCTTATAATACTGCGAGCAAAGACTGTAGAGAATGGGGGAGGGGGATTTCACTGTCCTGGGTCTGCCGAGAGGCCCGGTTTCCTTTTTTAATTCAGAGACGGAGCCCTGCGAGAATATTTGCCCCAGAAAAAAATCGGCATTTGCTAGCTGCTTTTGCTGCAAAGAATGGACTGCAAAACTAGCATATTTAGCTGATATAGTATATATATTTCTCTTGTGAACAAATTGAGTTTGAGTCTTCAAGGGCATATGCCAACTCTTTTTAATTTAAGCAGTAAAATAGATATGTTCAAAAAAAAGCTAAAACTTTGGTGCAAACGGGCACATAAAAGAAATTACGAAATGTTTCCCTTGTTTTCTGATTCCGTGGGTTCAACGGAATTGGGTACTGAAGACATCACGAGTATTATTTTTGAACATCTTGAAGCACTTTCTCGAGCATTACCCACCAGAAGAAGACCCACGATAGGAAAATTTATGGATTATTGACCTGTTTCTCCTATCCCATATAGTAGCTCCTTAAAATGAACAATAAAAGCATTGCTAGAACTTCATCTGCCAATATTTTGGGCTGCTTATTAACGAGGAGTTAGATTGGCTAGTTCACCTCAATGGAGTTGCTAAAAAAGTTGCACTGGGGTATTTATGCTAAGAAAATTGGCTCCGATACTTCCTATTGAAATCTTATTATCCCTCTACTATGCAAAAGTGTATTCATTTTTAAGCTATGGAATATTATTTTGGGGTAATTGCAGACTGACTAGTAAAGTCTTTTCTTTACAGAAACAAGCTGTCAAAGACTTATGTAGAGTATCTTACCGTACACATGGTAAACCTTATTTTATCTCTCAATATATCAACCCTACCATCCAT
The DNA here is from genome assembly GCA_036926305.1 of Uropetala carovei. Taxonomy (NCBI): domain Eukaryota; kingdom Metazoa; phylum Arthropoda; class Insecta; order Odonata; family Petaluridae; genus Uropetala; species Uropetala carovei. Next base: position 6,181,313 of record JAXCHB010000141.1, read on the forward strand.
TTACATTTTGAGTTTTGCAACTTATGTTAGATAAACCATCAACTTTTTCCCACAAATGCAGAATACCATAGCAATTTCACCCATTCCCTATTTGACATTCACATTAATGACTACAATAATGCACTTTCTCAAAAAGGCCATCACTCTGTAATCTACTATAATATACTTTGAAGCGTGTGTTTGTTGGTCTGTGTTTTTGTTCATGGAACTCCTCCTAAACGATAAAAGCTAGAATAACCAAATTTGGTACGATTCTTCCTTACATCCTAACGTAGTGAATGGTCAATGTTTGGTCAACCGGGATTAATCATTGCTGCCGATATAAGGGATTAAGATTTTTCCATAAGATAACACGTATGAATCCATTTCTTGACTTGCAAGTTATTCTTCCTTCAAGCATTAAAATACGTAAATATGGACTGATTTTTTTTGTTTTTCCTTTATTCGATGAATAAAACTCTATACTATCTTATTCCTGCAAAGTTTACATGTTACACGGTCGAAGTTTTCAGAAATACGCAATTTGTTTTGAAATTTTGTGGATTTTTCGTACTCTTTCTGGGCGTTGTCGAGGCGGCCGTCATTGTTACCTCCGATTCAATTAGCTTCAATGAAGCTTACAAATAGACGAAAGTTTAGCATTATTTGCTTCGCACTTTTGTTTAAACGAAACGATCGATGTTTATGGATAGCAACATAAATAGATACTGATTATTATTCAGGAAGCATTTATTGATGAAAGTAATTGAACCTTCTTTCGTCTATAGAATACTGGAATCTTACATTTTTTGTAAGTAAAATCATTATATTTTACATTATAATGTTTATTAACATAAATAAGCTCACGTATCTGGTGTACATTTACCAGTCAGTGTTCAATCATGGACAACTGTACGTTGCTTTTTTAAGACATAAAAGTAAATATTTCAGCGAGGCACATTTACACAAGAAATGAAGCTGGATTTTGTGAAAGTAATATGATAGGAAATAAAATTATTGTTATATTTGAATGCAATAGGCTCGGAAACAGATTGTTACAAGCAAATATGATTAATTGTTAAGAAAAGCTAATTCTAATTTAAAAAGTATCTACTATAAATTTTAAAGAGTTTGTATGTTGTGCTGTAGTAGCTTCACTAAATCCATTAAAATTGAACGGGAAATTCTGCTAGTTTATAATAAATTGCCTGGGGACATTAAATCAGTTTTATCCGACAAAGTGTACAAAAGTAAAATTAAAAAGTTCCTTCTGAAGAATACTTACCATAGTGTCTGTGAATACCTAGATCAGTGGTTCTCAACCGGTGTGCCGTGGCACATTAGTGTGCTGAGAGGAAGGGACTACTGTGGTGCACACTCCGAAGATATTTAATTTTAAAATTATGTATTTAATGTACAATAAAATTATACAATTATTGCTTTACCAATCGTAACAATCTAATATAACTGTGACTTTTACGTGTTATGCTAGTTTTTATCTTTAAAAATGTGTATTTACGCAGTGAAATTATTTAGGAGTGGTTTGGTGTGCCATGATGTTCTTAAGCATGCATGAAGGTGTGCCGTGGAGCAAAAAATGTTGAGAAGCACTGATCTAGATGATAATTTATGATTTTGCTTTTCTTTTTGATTTTTTCTCTTTTATGTTATTGATCATTGTATTCTGTTTGTATATCTGTATTTTTTCCCTCTTGTCTTGACTTGTATATATATAATATTCAATGACGAAACCATTCAAATGTATTTGCCAACAGTGAAATAAATTATATTATTATTATTATTCTCTACTTGGCAATTGTATCTGAACATATTGATAACATTCTCCATAATTTAAGTAATTGGTTGTCATTTTATCGTTATTACTGTTTTGACAAAAACTTAAGATGTGAATAGGAATTACATATGAAATGGTAGGAATAGTAAGATTTAAAATAGTTATTCTTCAAGGCATCACCTCCTGTAGGATAGGTGGTTAATGGTTCAGCTTTGCATAGAGCATATTGATTAATGAAGCATTAAACCCTCCTTTCTCAACAAATGTACTGATTATTTTATCTAAAAACGAACCTTTCCGTTAGAAGACATTCATCATCTCGTAAGTATATTTCTTAAAAAGAACAATTTCAGAAAAACAACCTTTCAAAGCCATGTTTGACCTCGTTTTTATCTTTATTTTTTACACATAATTTGATTAAAACATTTTCAGTATAAGAAATCATTGGATTGAAATATCTCTCAAAAGAAACAAAACTAATGTATAAAATTATAAAGTGTAATTAAATGCATGTATTTATTTTCTAGCTGATGCAGTATGTGTTTGGGTGTAAAGGTAACTTATCACCCTCAAATAAATATTATCTGGATCGATTAGAACATTACCACAGTCTACTGGTAGATCATCTTCAGGAAAGGCAGCTATCTTCTTTGGGATTTGGAGTTCACTTGCAGAGGTTCAATGATGATTCTGCTTACCAGCAGGATACTATTATTGGACTAGCTTTGTAAGATTTGTATATTATTTAATATTTTATTTTAATGTAGTTAACACTTGTGTTACAACTAAAAACATTTTTTTAAGAACGGATGACACTGCAGCATTCCAGTTTGCTTTGGACTTAGCATCTCGTCATCATGTTCCAGAGGGAAAGTTAGTTGCAGCATATGTATCCACAATATTTGTCAGTGATCGTGTGACTTTAGAAGAATTAAAATCTCGCCTATCTGATGAAAAACTAGTTGAAAGGATGAAAAGCTCTCCAGATGGTGTTATTGATAGGTAAGATCTATCTATCCATGGTATTGATAAATATTTATGAAGTACAAATGAATTCCAAAAAGTTAACTGCACTTGTGTATTTTGTGATGGTTGGGATGTGTGCCTAGGTTGTGTTTGCCACTGACCGGTGGTCACAGGAGACGCCTGGAGAACTTTAAGCCTTGTGTGTTTGGGGGTGTGTTTGGACGGGGTCACTGGATTTGTGCTGAAATTTAAATTAGTTTTGTATGGCATTGTTGAATCCCACTATTTGTTATAAGATATTGTTAAGGAAGAATTTCTAAGGATGTATTTAAAATCTAAACGGTACAATTTAATAACCTTTAAATTCCATTAGTTGATTTTGATTATCTTGGCAACAATTTAACGACTGACGTGACGAATTACATTGTTAAAGGCATCCAGCTAAAACTAGCCGATTCCGTCAAATACTTAGGCGTTACTTTAACAAGCAACCTCTCATGGGATATGCACATACGAAATATATGCGGGAAGGCTAAACAGAAACTAGGATTCATCAAACGCATAGTAGGTAAAAGTGAGGAAAAAGTCAAAGAGACATGTTACTTGTCGTTAGTAAGACCACTATTAGAGTAAGCATCGAGCATATGGGATCCGTATGAGAAAGGATCAATCTCAGAGTTAGAAAGAGTGCAGCGAAAAGCCGCTAGATTCGTCAAAAATTGTTACGATAGAAACAAAAGTGTTACAGGCTTGATCAGGGGCGGCCTGAGGAATTTTGGTGCCCCAGGCGAGATAGCATTCCAGTGCCCCCTATGTAATAGCTTGTTGAGATATTTTCAAAGTTCATGTTAATTTATTAATCACTATGTAAAAATTATTGATAATGAAAAAATAAAAGGATAGCATCAAGATCATAGCCCGTTCCGCGACATAAATTCATATATAATATTTATTCACTTGCAAATAATGCATAGATATATGATCGGTATAGCACCCTCAAGACTTTGGCACCCCGGGCAGCCACTCTGCTCGCCCGTACCTCGGGCCGGTCCTGCCAGAAACAATACTTAGGAGAATTAGTGGCATTAATCCATCTATGACTTTAGGTTACATAGGATTTTTAATCGCATATATTTTACATAACACCCTCCCTGTCGCTTTGCACCCTCGACGCCAAGCGTTTACAAAAAAAGAAAATAAACCCTGTTTCTTGATGTACTCGGTCTGCTCAAAATTTACATGCGTGAACGGAGGAATTCCGAACCACTTAATCACATTTTTTAAGAAGCCCTTTTATGCGATCGTCAAAGCTCATATAAAGCACTGCTCGGATCCCAAACTCGACCAAACACCGTCCTTTTACTCCCCCCCCTCTCTCCTTTTGCGTGTGTTTGTGTCGTCATTTATGAGTCTCACGACCCAACATCCACACCCACACACACTTTGCACCGGGCCCTGTGATTTTCCTAGCCATATCTGACATCAGTTTTAATTCATTGTTTTATCTTATCAAAATGATATTGACAATTTAACACATAAAATTCACAGTTAAATGATAAATTTGTGACTGAGATGAAAATTTTAGGAAAATGTGCATGCTATACATGGGTATATAAAAAAATCACAGAATACAAGGTCGAAAACCTACCTGCACATTATATGCAGGTGCGTATTATACGTGGGTGTTTATGGTATATTTTTTAATGTTTTGCCATTGGGGCCTCCATGAGATGCAGGCCTTCATGCTATTGAATCCCCTTGAACTTTGTTTCTCAACCAGTGGAATGCGAAGGTCACCTAGGTGGTACGAGATGTTTGAAAAATAATTATTATAATTCTTTTTTTCAACAAAATTATTGCAACATTTTTTTATGTTCTTAAAAATGTCCTCAGTACTAAAGGGTGACCGACAAAAACCATCAAATTTGGCTCTATGTATGAATCCGCCACAGAAGTCACAGAAGTTGTCCATAAAATTGTTAGGGTCACCTGTTAATACACCCCAATCCAACCCATTCTAACACAACTCAACACCATCACAATCCAGAACCAATCCAACACCACCCATCACCCATTAATACGTAAGTGCCATATGATGGGTTTGGTGGTATTGTAATTTTAAGGTTTTTGTTGGTCATCTGTTAATATACAAGTACTATTTCCTCTGTTGATGAATATTTTACTTAAATGCATTTAACATAAAAATCCAATTCTTGGAAAGGGTGAGGCTTTTCTTTCTATTATGATGTGACTCAGGTTCTTTGACAAAGTGGTTGGTGGGAGCTAAGATAAAAAAGGTTGAGAACTGCTGCTGTAGAACAGGGGTCCCCAAACTACTGCCCGAGCAGTGATTTAATCTGGCCCGACAGCCATACTCAACCCCTCAACCACCCCCCTCCCCCCTCGAAACTTGCTCTTTGAAGTTTTCACATAGCCCAATCAGTCATTGTCTTAAGTGGCCCGCACTTTCATACATAAAGCCTAATGTGGCCCTTTCAATAAAAAGTTTGGGGACCCCTGCCCTAGAAGATCAACCTTGATTAACTGGAAAGTCATTTGTGAATTAGGATTAATAAGAGAAATCGCTAAAACATCTTTATTTTTATCATGTCTCTTTTACAGCCTTAACACTCATGTTTACCCTATGCTAGATGGAAAAGACTATGAAAAACTCATTTTCTATTTTAATACAATGGAGATATTAATGGAAACGAGTAAAAAATTTAAGTCTGCGTTAGAAAATAACGTCATTTTGACTCCATCAGATCATTTGAAATTACTAAAAAGTGTGATTGCCACAAACTCAGGTAAATATTGTATTGATAAAGAAAAGTATGTTATGCTTCTCATATTCTTTTTTGTAGAGTATTTAGTATGTGCATAATTTTTCATCAATTTTCAGGAATTGATTATAAGGAGTTGATAAGTAATCCCAATAATATATTAGAGGTGGTAAATCCAGCATTAACAATTGATAATTTGGAAAATATTGCAAATCTCTTAAAAAACCTCCATCCCTCTTTAAAATGCTCTGTACAGGTTGGGAACTTGTATGGTCTATGGGTAAAGAAGTATTTCTTTCAAGTGAGTATTAATTTTATGGATATTTGTTTGCAGTTATCTGAAATAAAAATGAATAGTTCAGCACTGTAGAAAAATATACTTTTACATATAAATTGCCTTTTTTACACAAAACTTTGTTTGGTTTTTAAATCAGCTGTATAGATTGACAATGTCTATCTTAAATTGTTGATAATTAAGAAAAAGAGACAATATTGTTATCTCATTGATTGTTGTGAATTTTTTGTTCAGATAAATTAACTTACTTAATCTTCAATATTTTTAGTAGCATCTTTTGCATAACCTATTATTACTATATCTGAGGGTCTTTGTTTATGAAAATTTTTTATAGTAACTAACATTTTCTGCCTTTTAAATAGATGAAACATGGTAATAATGGCATGTAATGGAACTGATGATATACTTGATGTTTTATTTGAAATATTATGATGTTTTATTATCTCTCTGCTTCTTAACAATTTATCATTATTTTTGTTAATCAATATACCATATATACTCATGTATAACATGCAGTTTGAAGACCAAATTTTCAGGTCATAAAGTAGGAGTGCTCATTATACACAGGTAACACTTTCACGCACTTAAAATAGGAAATTAAAATGAACCTGTCTTGCACCAGATTCTCGCTTTTTGGATGAATTAAGGGGAAAACCACAATAATTATCGATAATCCAGGTTATACATATATTAATTATATGTATAGAACACCTAATTTCTTCTCTCCAAATATTCTGCACTAGCTCATCAGCTGATTGCTGTAATTTTTGCAAAATTGCCAGATAGACTTCCTGCAAAACGTGCATCAAAAACAAAGAAACATAGAATAAGCAAATAGAAATAATTTTATTTAGTTAATGATTCTAATATGTACAATTAACAATGTTAGTAATTTAAAACACGTAGAATGACGTGTATGAACTTACCTGTCGCGTTTCCTGTTTCCAGATTTGTTTGTTAAATTTTTGCATTATTTTTTTCTATTAAACAGTTTTAGAATGAAATAGGAAAGAGAGAACCAAAATCCACTATAAATCAAAACTTTCTATTTTATAGATCCCTTTTTGTCTGATTTAAAAGGATTGGCAGCAGTGGCACTGCGGTTTTCTACATGGCATCAGTTTGGTCAACTTACTGTATGAAGTTGCTGCCATCTCAGCTCATTCACTTTCATTATTGATGATGTCTCTCTAAGACGTAATGTGGAGCTTATTGAATGTAATAATTATGGGCAAGTCCAAGCATTTTAAATTGTTTACTGGCGATAATTTAATGCTTTAACAGAGTTATTTACGGTACTCTAGTTAATACTTAACACGACGATATAATTTTGTTCTTATACCTTACAAAAATCAAGGGTGTGCATTGTACATGGGGTATAAGAAAAAGTTGGGATTTTTTGGCAAATAGTATGGGTGCACATTATACATGAAGGCACATTATACATGAGTATATACGGTATGTATATCATTTAGTTATGTTGAATTTCATTTTTCATTCTAGGAAATGGATGATGAAGTGCAGTCTCCTGGGCAAGAAGTGAAATGGCAGGAAAAATTCCAGCATTGCAAAGCTTATTTCTATAAAATGCTTCCATATGATATTTTAGATTTTGTCAAAGAAGCATGTTTTTCTGAGAAAAGTCATAAGCTTCTAACAGTTGAATGTAGAAAGTGGATGATTAATTCAACAGAATCATTCTGTAAACTTCAGTGTTCAATGTAATATTTTAATTAGTTTGTTTTTGTTTAAACTTTTATTAGACTAATAAAATTTCATCCAGTGTATAAAAATTAAATTTACAGCAATACAAATTTTACATTTACCACTCAATGTGTATTCTTTAGGAATGATTGGAGCATAGTTGCCAATGAAATAAGTAAATGGAAAATGCATTTAAAAAAGCTGAGTACTAAAGCTACATTAGAAGTTTATGATAAAGGAAGTAAAGACCTTCAGAATTTTCTGAGGTAGAGGCACAATATCTTTATCCTTTAAATATATATTTTTTAATATTCTCACATTTTAGTGCAATCCTTTATTTGATATTGTTTCAGAATGTTGGATCTGGCCCATGTAGATGATGTGAAAGTGTTTGAAACATTCAAGATGGCAGTATGCAGCAAAGAGCCTTATAGTTCCATTGAGTTTCTACTTTCCCTATCAGTGTCTGAAATTTTGCAACCTATGTCTTGTTTATTAGAGGAATTTTTGAGACTAGCTGTTGAGGAATTCAGGTAAATAATTATATTATCTTGTTTTATGCATATTTGCATGAGCTACTTCTTAAGGAGTTGACATATACCTAAAGAATACTGTTATCTTTGATATTCTGAATAACTTCTGAATGAAAAAATCTGATGTGGCCAACACATGACTTTCTCCATATTTGGGGTATAGATATTTAAATTATTATGAGTAGCATTATAAGGCAAAATTATTATTTCGTATCGTAAAAGAAGACACGTCCTTGTTGCCGAAAATTACGTATATTTTGAATGTTTACAGAATTCACCGCTACATGGTGTTGGCACTGTACACTGGTATTAAGATAAAGCGAAATATATCCGAAATGGATGGTTCTACGAAAATTAGTTTCAAACAAAACTTGGAAGAAATAATATTCTCTACAACTTTGGTCCTTACGAAGATTACCAATAATGATGTTTTTAAGGAGATATTTAACGGAAACCGAAAAACCGGTTATTTATAAATAACTCCTAAACAATAACACCTATGGAAAATTGTTTCAAATGAAAACTGTAGGAAATTACATTCTCTATAAACTTTGTATAGAATTGCATATACAATAATGATGTTTTAACGAAGAAATATCGCAAAAACCGAATCGGGTTTCGAATAAACCTCGACTTCCGTTTAACCGTTATTGTCCAAAAACTAATCAGTTCTTTGTGCTCATGTTAAAGTGTTATATATGAAGTTTGGTAACGATATGGCACGTACTTTTTGAGTTAGAGCGCCCACAATAACATACACACACACAGACATCATTCCGAAAATAGTCTAAACGTGTTCTAGGGACCTCAAAACATGTATTTCCGTTGAAATCTCGAAGTCGATTTTTTTCATGAATACAATACTTTCCCATTACTACGTATGGAGAAAGTAAAAAGGTCTAATGCATTGGTATTTAAATTTTTTTCTTTCAACTAGCTATTAAAAACAGTGATTGTATTTGTGTATGCAAGATTCCTCATGTTTACAGTGAGTTCTGCTTGTTTGGATTGCTAGTAAAGAGAGTCAGTTGCCTTATTCAATCAAAATTGGGGGGAAAAGAATTTTTATATGAGTGCAAGAAATTTTTCTTTTTACTTTCTCCATACATAGTATAGGGAAATTGTGATCACGAAAAAAATCGATTTCGAGATTTCAACAGAAATACACGTTTTGAGGTCCCTAGAATATTTTAGACTATTTTTGGAATGATGTATGTGTGTATGTGGATAGATGGATGTGATTGTGGGCACTCTAACTAAAAAAGTTCTTGTCATATTAATACCAAATTTCATGTATAAAACACTTTAGCATGAGCACTAAGAACTGATTAGTTTTTGGACAATACTGGTTAACCGGAAGTCGAGGTTTATTCAAGACCCGATTCGGTTTTTGCGATATTTCTCCGTTAAAACATCATTATTGTATATACAATTCTATACTAAGGTTATAGAGAATGTAATTTCCTACAACTTTCATTTGAATCAATTTTCCATAGCAGTTATTGTTTAGGAATTATTTATAAATAATAGGTTTTTTTGGTTTCCATCAAATATCTCCTTAAAAACGTCATTATTGGTAACCTTTGTTAGGACTGAAGTTGTAGAGAATAATATTTCTTCCAAGTTTTGTTTGAAACAAATTTTCGTAGACCATCCATTTCGGATATATTTCGCTTTTTCTTAATACCAGCCTACAGCGCCAACACCATGTAGCGGTGAATTCTGTAAACATTCAAAATATACGTAATTTACGCCAAGGACGTGTCTTCTTTTACGATACGAAATAATAATTTTGCCTTATAATGCTACTCATAATAATTTAAATATCTATATCCCAAATATGGAGAAAGTCGTGTTGGCCACATCAGATTTTTTATAGTTTTATTTAGTTTTATTGGATCATTATTTTGTATTTTGGGCATATTCTCTTAATGTTTATCCCATAATTTGGTTTTAGTTGAAGAACAAAATTCATTATACTGTTTTCACTCAACTATTTGTCTCATGATCCTGTGAAAATCAAAAGAAGATTTTTTACCAATTCCAGTGTAATGGTTAAAGTAAGATGATTGATGCTGTGCATTACAAATAAAACTGGATTATGTAAGATGTGTGTGGAAAGAATGGTAGGGAGTGAAAAAAATGACAGATACAGGCGACTCCCGAGATTCGACCGTTCGAGATTTGACCAACTCGAGAATTCGACCAGTCGAATCGACCCAGCCAATCGATCGATCGGTCGAATTAGAAACTAGTTTACATGAAGTAATTTTCGGCCTGACCGACCACGAGAGGTTTAGTTTTAGTCTAGACATCGTTATTTCTGCTCTAATTGTTTGAATTTGTGCTGATTCGAGATTCGACGGTTCAAGATTCAACCACGTTTTCAGGAACGCATCCCTGTTGAATCTCGGGAGTCGCCTGTATTACCTTATGTCACAACCTAGTTGGTCTGGTGAAGTAGTAGTATATCAAGTGTTTGTAAGATTATATGGGATTAAGGGAAGTCATTCATCAAAGTTATTTATCTTATGGGATTCACACTTTAATCTTTTATCTCAAAAATTTTGATGAATGACTAATGAGTTGTAGAAAAGATGAATATATTGATTTTCTATGAAAATTTTTCTGTGGCAATTCATTGATATGCTGCATAAATGCCCCATTAAGTGGACTTATATGTGGATGAAAAATATAAAACTTTTGATCTTAAGTCTTTAACTGTCTTCATACATTATACAGCTGTAAAGCATTTTCCTATCAATTATGGAACTTGTTTGACTCTTTTTGGCCTTTTCATATGACTCTAAGGTCTAAAAAATATTTTCTTATTTTTAAAGTTAGAAATTTTATAGATTGAAAGGGTCTCCAATGTCTTAAATGCATGATTAAGTGAATCAAACCATCATTGCCCTACATGATTCCCACGAGTTGAACTTAGTATATGGCAATGTTTCACTTAGGTAACAATCTTTTAGATTGTAAACATTGATATACCTATGTCACTCACCATTAACCCTTCCCAGGTGGTAGCAGAATATTCTTTAAAGTTAAAAGTGTTCTAACAGGCATCTATTGGATATATCGACAAAATCATATTAACCACATGTTGTTAATTAGGACTCACAAAATGAAAGCTATATGGCTCTCAATGTCATTATGGATATATCTGACAGCCACCTGCTAGAACAATTTTAACTTTGTGGAATATTCCTCTAGTACCCAGGAAGGGCTAACACTATTGGATCAACAAGTTTCAGTATATTATAATTTTTTTGTTATTTTAGCTTTATCTAAAATTGTTTATAATATTATCTCTTTTTTTCTCATATTACTTTAAATTGGGGATCTCAAATTGGAGACCCATGTGACGTGATCTACGTATTTTTGTGACCCACTTGTAATTTTTATATGAAAACTAGTGTAAAATCCTGTCGATGTAATGGGAAGAAATGTATTATTTATTATTTGAATTGAATTTTTGTCCTTATTATAATTTGAGAACATTTATATTTCTTAAATGTTAAAATATTTTTCTTATCCAAAATTTGAGTCCAAATAGCAACATAAAGGAACAAAAGGTACTTGTGCATTACGGGTGAATGACAAACAATTCAAATTTTGGCCATAAAATGGTACTATGTATGTGTCCACCACAGTAGTCACTCGTTTATTTACCCAAATCAAACACCAACCTACACTTACCTTGCTTAAGGGGTTAATCATTGCAATTAACAAAAAATTATTGCTCAGTCATAAGGAAAAATTCCCGTTTTTCTATTGCAGCTGTCTTTGCCTACAAAAACAGCTCTTTTTGAACCTTGTATCACATTATAGTAGTCTTGATGCAGCATGAAGTTTGGGATTGTTGCTTAAATTGTCAGTATTTATCATTATGTACAACATTGAAAATATTTAATTCGACATAAGAACTCTTATTACATTTCTTATTTAATTTATAAACTAGTTAAAATAGGTAATAGCCTCAAATATGTACCAATAATATTCTATTAGTATTATGTTTTAATGGTTTTGTGGTATGCTTTCTCTTAAACAGTGGTTTATATTGAAGAATTTTAATTTTTGATGCTCTTTTATTAGACCAATATTTATCTTAGAATTTAAAAAATATTTGTAGCATATAATCCTTAAGTTTTATTTTACCTTTTTAGGTTTTAATGAATTTTAAAAACTTTGCATGGATAGGATCTAGATCAGGGGTCGACAACGTGTTCCTATCGTGTGCCACTTTTATCAATATTTTTCTTTGTGCCCTTCTTCGCATGCCACTTTAAGAAAAACAGGTTAAAACATTAATTATTTGCTAAGCAGGATTTATTTATAATAAAACTACAATAATTATTAATGAATCGCTTTAAAAACTTCTCATTGAAATGATTTTAAAAAACAATTTCTTCGTAATTAATAGCGCAATCTAAAAATGCGTCCAACATAAAATCTTTTAAGACATTTCAGCATGAATTACAAGCATGATTTTTAAAATTAATAGTTTTTACTGTTTTGAAAAGAAGAAAATTAATATAATATAATTAATGGCTTCCTTACCCTTCCATTTTTTATGCCAATTTTGTCAATTTTGGTTGATGGTAGTCTGAAGACGAAGACAAGCTTCAGAATATTCTACTGTCAGCCGATTGCGAACAGAGTTGAGTGTACTTTTTTCATTAAAGGAAACACTTGCTCGCAACAGTAGGTAGTTCCAAATGCAGACAAAAGAGAAAATGCAACTTTTTTCATTGCCAATAATTTTTTTGGAAACTGAGACCGAGTACGTAAGCAAATATCTAAGCAACGGTTTTCATTTTTTTTAAACCTCGTCCTTCATAGATGAAAATTTATCAACCCACAAGTCTGAACTGAGAAAATCAATTATCTCAATCCCAAGAAACTCGAAATACTTCAGCTCGAGATTTATTTCTGTTGTTTTCTCAGGATACGATATATACTGTATTAACCCGAATATGAGGCGAGGTTTTTTTCAAAAATTGTCTTTCAGGAAAGTGGGGGTTGCCTTATATTCAGGTCCTTAAGTATGAAGAAATTACAAAGAACTCTTATGCAGTCAAAGCCCCCAGTTCTATTGAAAATGTATACCATACACATGTCTGTAGAATAGAAATACTCACTAGAAACTGTTCTGTATCCCAAATACGCCCGACTGTTTTTCATTTCTCATGAAATAGATAATTTGATTAAATTTTATGTTTTTCTGACCAACTGTCTGATGATTGTGTCACAGCACGAGAGTTTTCCATAAACAGCTCAGCAATCAGATAAAAAACATATGTATGGGTTCCTGAACAAATAAAATAAACTGATTCTGTCACAGCGTATACATTTGTATGTTTCAAAAATTTTATACAAACATAACAAAGTAGTATAAGGAAAATTTTTAGATACTTGGTCCATAACACTAAAATACGTTTCTAGAGGTCGTACGGCTGAGACTCGCAGTATTCTGCCTGCATTCAGGTTATTTCGATTAGGTTACGACGCAATGTCGCCAAGTTTCCAATTTCATTCACTTCAACGGTAGCCGTGAATTTCTATGCTCCGATAGATTGGCCAAAAACCTTTTTTTTGGATTTTCTCATTGGGAAAATAAAGAGTCGCCTTATATTTAGGATCACCTTATATTCGAGCTAATACGGTATTTAAACATCAGACCATGAATTTGGAGGCCTTGGAATCGCTGCAAAAACTCCTTCAAGAGAATTATATACTTATGTAAATTTGGTATTATAAATTTCATATTTTCATCACTATCAACAAATAGTTCCAATTTGGGAAAGTAACTCAGATTCCATGTCTGAAGATCATCCTCTTATAAAATTACTTCCAGCCTTCATAAAAGTAAAACTCGGTCAACATTTTACCTTGAAGCATGTCATTCAACATATTCAAATGTACCATTATGTCTAATAGAAACATAAGGTTTACAAACCATTTTTTATTCGCAAACTGATGATAGTCCTTTTCAATTCCACAGAGAAAGATTTTACTTTAATCAAAGAAATTGACAAAACGAGAGAACATTTCCCCTACTCAGCCACTGAAAGGGCTAAAATAGGCCTATCTAGATATTTTTGGAGTAGCTAAACAAAACCAATATTTTTACTCATCATTGCAGGTAACCCATCAATAATCACAGAAAACAGTTTATTTTTTAAATCAAAATCTATGAATGTAGAAATCTTCCCCTTTTTTAGTTCCGAGCATCAGAGAAATGGCACATACTTTTTTTATCACAGTAACGCTTTGCTGAATAAAATCAATAAACAATGTCAAATGGGCAACGTCTTTTATGTCCGTGGCTTTATGGCTGCATACACACCTTCTCTTTTAGTTATTCCTTGCAGGAAAATAGCTATTTTTCAATTGAAGCTATTTTTTAAATATAACTATGACATTGAGTTAGGGATACCTGTTTCTTTAATTTTTCGAGAAGTGTTTAGCATACTGTTTTTTTTGTTGTATATTTCTTTAAAAATATAATTTGTGTACTTTCATTATTAGATGATGGTGCCATCTCAAAATCTCTTCGCGTGCCAACTAAAACATCTCGTGCCACCCAGTGGCACGCATACCATAGGTTGCTGACCCCTGATCTAGATCTTCCTTTTTATTATGAAATATTTTTTTTGTCTGAAATTTTTGCTATAAAAAGTAATTTTCTGGAAATAAAGGTGAGAGTATGCAGATGTGATGGGAGTGCGATATTTTAAAATCTTTTGATATTTTTTGTATTTATAAAAAAGGTTGGGGGTACAATGTACTCCCAGAAAAAAAGCCGTGTATATGTATGTATGTATGCATGTGTGTATATGAATTTATTATTATTTATAAGCTAACATTGTATTTTTCTGTAAAGTTCTTTAAAAGGTTCTTCAAATGTTACCTCTGAAAATGGAACTCTGTTATTTGTACAAGCTATATTGAAGAGACTTCAAGAAGGTTTTGACAATGGTGTTGTGTTTGACACAATTTCCCATGTATGGAATGATTTGCAGACTCTCTGTGCTAACACAAGTCTTTCTCCAACACTGAGGCTACAAGCTTTGAAACTTATACAGGTAAAATGTTGTTGTTAATATAGTATTTTATATGAAGTATAATATGCACTGGTGGTGTAGTGGTTAGCATGTTGGCTTTCTGTTACAAAGTTCCGGGGTTTGATCCCTGTGAATGGAGGTTTTTCACAAAAAATACTATCATCTGTGCCTGACAGTAGGCAGCAGTACTGTCAGTATGGTATGGAGCTGAAAACAAATTATGTTGGCTGGGTCTATATCCAATAGAGCTGTAGGCATGATCGGGACGATTTGAATGGCTACAGTACTGCAATGTGGATAGCAAGAGGGAAACTACCACATTAAAAATTCCCTAGTAATGAGTATATGGTTGGACAATAGGAGTTCTCTCGAGGTAAAATGTTCCGGAGGTAAAATAGTTCCCCAATCGGATCTCTGGGTGGGGACTGCCTTGAGGAAAGCATTTGTCGAAGGTAACTTACGCTTAGGTACTTGGAATGTAAAAACCATGAGGAAGGCAGGAAAGCTAGAGAACCTGAAAGAAGAAATGAGAAGAAATTGTATTGATATCATACGGCTGAGCGAAGCTAGATGGGAAGGAGGACAGTTCGACTGGGAAGAATTCATGGTAGTTTACTCAGGAGGAAATAGTGGGGCAAGGGGAGTAGCTCTGGTACTTAGGAAAGATATGATGAAGAGCGTGACAAAAATAACAGCAATGAACGATAGGTTGATGGCATTAAAGCTAAAAGCAGTCCCAGTGGACATGTTGATAATACAGGTATATATGCCAACGTCCACTCATGAAGAAGAAGAAATTGAGATATATGAAAAGACGGAAGAGGAAAGGTAAACTGCTTAATAATGGGAGATTGGAACAGCATATTTGGTGAATGACAAGAAGAAAATGTTTTCGGTCAATACGGACTTGGGAAAAGAAGCAGAGGAGGAGAAAAACCGGTAGAATTCTGTGTTAATAACGACCTAGTAGTGACTAATACATGGTTCAGAAACAATAAACGAAGACTGTACACATGGAAAAGCCCAGGAGATAGAATGAGTTGCCAAATAGATTACATCCTAGTAAAACAACGATTCAGGAACGGCATAAAAAATGCTAAGACATTACCAGGATCGGACATTGATTCAGATCACATTCTTCTAATAGTCAATGTAACTACAAAGCTTAAACAAATAAGGAAAACGAGAAGAGATACATAGACTCGGGACCTAGAAAAACTGAAAGAAAAGAAAGATGTATTCAGCACGAAGGTGGAAGATCGCCTTAGAAATTTGGTAAACAAACCGAAGACCATGGATACAGAATGGGAGGAAGTGAAAGCCAGCATCAAAGGTACTTTGAATAAAGAGATTGGGAAACGAGAGAAGAAAATCAGAAAACCATGGATCACTAAGGAAATGCTGGAGAAAATGGATGAGAGTAGAAAATGGAAAAATGTTAACAGTGAAGAAGGTAGAGCCAATTATAGATGCATAAACAATGAGCTGAGAAGGGTAACAGATAAAGCTAGGGAAATTTGGATAAAAGAAAAATGTGAGGAAATACAACAGATGGAGAAGTTAGGACGGTACGATATGATGTACGCTAGGGCTCTGGAGTTAGAAGATAAGTAGCCTAATGGGATTTGTGGGTAAGGAATTATGAATATAGATGGAAAAAGTCACAGAACCAAAGGATGTAGTACAGATATGGGAAGAATACATTAAGGAACTATAGAAAAAGCAGGCAGGATCGGTACAAATGGAACTGGAAGAAGAGAATTGCATTGAAGAAGACAACTTGGGACCAAGTATTATGAAAAGCGAAGTAGAAAAGGTGATACTGGAACTGAAGAAAGGAAAAGCTACAGGCAGTGATGGAATACCGGCAGAGGTACTTAAAGTCATGGGATCGGAAGGGATAAAAGTGATTATGAAATTAATTAACAAGATTTATGACTCGGGAGAGTGGCCTCAGGATTTCTTAGATGTAACAATGATCCCTCTAAAGAAGAAGCCAAAGGCAGTGTAGTTTAAAGACTACAGAACAATATCCTTACTGTCACACACTTCGAAGATCATCACGAGGATTCTTAATAAAAGACTAGAGAAAAAGGCCGAAGAAGTGCTAGGGGAAGATCAATTCTGCTTCAGAAAAGGACAAGGAACCAGAGATGCTATCGGTGTAGTGAGAATCATATTGGAAAGGGCAATAGAGTACAGCCAAGATTGCTGCATATGTTTCATTGACTGGCAGAAGGCCTTTGATAGAGTAAATTGGGTAATGCTAATGAGGATATTAAAGGATATAGGTGTAGACTGGAAAGACAGGAGACTGATCAGGAATCTATATGTGAATCAAGCTGTAAAGGTCAGGTTGGAGAATGCAGACACCAGCAGAGTACATATCGGTAGAGAAGTAAGACAGGGCTGTTGTCTATCGCCGATTCTATTCAATATATATGGAGAGAGGCTAATGCAGGAAGCGTTAGAAGGCATGGGAGATTTCAAAATTGGAGGAAGGATTATAAGAACAGTAAAATATGTGGATGATCAAGTATTTCTAGCAAGAAAGAAAAAGGAACTCCAGAAAGTGATAAGTAGACTAGTGATAACAGGTAGAAAATATGGTATGGAAATTAATACAGAAAAATCCAAGGTTATTTGAATATCAAGTAAAGAAGAAGAAAATTTGAACATAAGTATTGAAGGAAAGCCATTAGAACAAGTTTCAGATTATAATTACCTTGGAAGCATCGTAACGAGAGAAGCAAAATGTACCGAGGAAATCAGGACTAGGATAACAAAAGCAAAAGCCTCTTTCAGAAGAAAGAAACTCCTACTAACAGGAAATATAAAGCAGGAAATCCGCAAGAGGTTGATAAAATGCTATGTATGGAGTTTAGCTTTGTATGGGGCAGAAACATGGACGCTAAGGAAAAATGCTATTAAATACTTGGAAAGCTTCGAAATGTGGACATGGAGAAGAATGATGAAGATAAAATGGTCAGATAGGGTGAAAAACGAGGAAGTACTACGAAGAATAGGAGAGAAATGAACGATTATACAGACTATCAGAAAGAGGAAGGCGAACTGGATTGGGCATTACCTGAGGAGAGAGTGCATGATTAAAGAAGTGCTAGAAGGAAAACTGGATGGAAAAAGAGAAAGAGGTAGGAAAAGGTTTCAGCTGGTAGACGACTTGAAAGGGAAAGAGAGCTATCAAGACATGAAGAAAACTGCGGAAAATAGGAGTATATGGAGAACCAAATTTAACCATGAATAATCACGGTCCTGTCAACGGACAGACTACCTATGATGGTGAAGTATAGAACTTGGAGAGTCTAAATAAAATACACAGTAAAATTTTTCAATCAGAGTAACGATAGTGATACATATTCAAAAGAGAATTATTGAGCTTGTTTTTTGGCTGAAAAAATTCAAGAACAAGAGCTTAAAAAAATGTATAATTTAAAGTAGTACTTATCTAAGGCAGGGTTCACCAAACCTTTTACTTAAAGGGCCACATGAGGCTTCATGTACAACTCTGTGGGCCACATACCACCTTTCAAATGACCGAGCGGGTTGTGTTATGAAAAACCAGGCATGCATTTCAACCACAATGAGCTGTCTTCAGTGAAGTTTCATTGAAAGTAAATTCTATAAGTTGTAGATTTTACTTGATTATGGGCTGGTTAAAAATGTTTTAAGAGAGACATGAGATTAAATTATTTAAAATGACAGGTGATTGTTTATTTGAGTGGTAGTAGTTTTGAGCCATTTAAGCAGAAGTTGTTTGAAAAAATAAATAAATTTTACATTTTTTTCTGATTAATGATTTTCACCATCCTATGTACATATATTGACCTCGATTCTGTGTAACAAATTGAGCAGAAAGTTATCTTCATTTAGAAACTACTTAAGTCATTATGATCTCATTGTAGAGTTTATGAAGAGTGTGCTATTGTTGGTATCTTATATTTGTTTGATTGTTAAATGACTGGAGTATTAGCATTGTACTTTTTTGTTGTTTCCATAAAAGTGTTAGCTAAATTTATTTAAAAATATTTGCTACATATATTTTATCTTTATCTCCTTGCTTAGGAATAGTATATAAATCATATAATAATATAATAAAGTAAAATATGATTTACTTTAACTTAACTTTAACTTTCTCTTTTTGAACTTTTGCTATTGGTAATTAGAAGGATTTTGTTCCTTCTTAAAGTTTACAGTGGCTACAACCAGACTTATTGCATTGAAATTAAATGTTGAAGATAATAGCAATGAGATATTTTAAGGCATAATGACTTTTTAAAACTGAGTGTGGTATTTCTTATATTAAAGGAAATACCTATTTTTTAAGCAGATGTTAACACTGACAGAATGAGTGCCTCCATCAGCTATGAAAAGGATATAAAAACCTGATGAACATATATGCTACAATGTTGGTATTTTTAATGGTAATTCACCAATAATAGGTTAAAACAGGGGTGGGTAACCTTTTTCAATTGGAAGGCCAAAATTCATCCTTGGGAGATCTCATCAGGTCGCACTCTGCATTGTGGGTCACATACATACAGGCACTTCATCTCGTACATTTGTAAGGTTTGTTTTTGGTGCTTATATACGTTTCCACAAATGAAATTCAGTGGATATGGTCCTCGCAAATAGAATACCCATATGCAACTTTTTAAATCACGCTTTAGAGCACATAGTACCCACTATCTTTGTCACAATGTAGATATCTCTTCTTGAAGCTCACCGAATAATTAATACACATTGATTTACTTAAGATTGAGCATCACGTATAATAATTATTTCAAAAAATAAGCTTGTATTTGTGACATTTTTTACTTTAATCTTTCTGAGATCGTTTTGATTTGCCGTAGTATATGAAAGGCACCGTATCTGATCTTGCTATCTAGGCGAGATAATAATGAGGATCCCCAGTACAACAATGCTATTGATAGTAAATCGAATGTTTAAATAAAAAAGTGGTTTTTTGATTAAATATCGAATTAAGCAAACTTTGGGTGATTTTGAATCGAAAGCTATATTCGACGGTAAATATACGAATCCTTAGATATTTTCTTTTAAAATGGTTCTCATCCGTAATGTTATTCTTATGGGAAAATAGGCATATTTAGGAATTTCTGGAGTCGAACCCGTGGAGAAAGATGACAATGTTTCTGGTGGTATATCATATAGGACTAAACTTCCTGAAAATCTCATATAAATCGGCTAGGTAGATTTGGCTGGACATGTTTTCTTATGGAAAATAATGCGGGTCATCTGGAGTCAAACCTGGGCCTTGTTATGAAAAATTGATATCGTCAACTGATAGATTTGGTGCTCTACTAACGTTACACCAAAATTTATTTCAATGCGATAACGGAAAGTCCCCTAAAATGATTTTCAATGTGCCCTCAGTGTTATTCTTATGGGAAACTAGGCATTTTTGGGAATTTTTGGGGTCGAGTGAAGTGAAGTGATCTGACAATTTTTCTGGTGATCTCTTAGTTGAAGAACAAAGTATACAAGATGTTCAACTTTAACTCCTTTTCTTTTTAAAATGAAGTGAGCAGCAGCGATCCTTCCCCAACAAGAACCCAGGGAGATTTAAGAGCGAATATGTATTTGCACGAAGGTGAACGATTTTAAAGAAATAAATAGAACTGGTTTCTGGCAAAGCTATACCGAGAGATTGGGTTTTCCCAAACTTGATAAATAAAAGAAAAGGGGTAAGAATTTAGTATTCTTCCAGAGAAAAGATTCGTGGAGGTCAACGGCACCTAGTTCAAGGATTGCCGCCCCAGAAGGGTCGTCTCATTTTGTACCGGATTAGCCCGCCTCTTCGCTACTCCTTTGGTGAATTGATCTTTTGCCGCTATTGTTTGTATTCCAGTAACCCTGGGCCATAAAAGAGGAAATTTTTCCTGGGATGTTGACCCATGTTCGGGTTTTGGATTTCCCCATTTCCTTCAGAGTAACAGAAAAAGCAGACCTTAGTCGACTACTGATTCAACTACCTCAAAGGGTAGGTGGCGCCCTGCTGGATCGTCCACCTGGATCGCACGGCAAGCAACACTGCATAAGGCCGCACTGGGTACCACAAAAGGCCGCAGGTTCCTCACCCCTGGGTTAAAATTACCATATTTCCTGGCAGATAAGATGTACCTTTTTTCCCAAAAACCATCACCTAAAATCAACCTCTGTTATGCGCCGAGGGTAAACATTTGCTCAGTCATGTAGATCACTGCTTCTCAACCATTTTTCATCCACGGCCGACCTTATGAACATTTAACCTCTCAGTGCGGGACGACGAGTTTACTCGCGGAGTTGTTTCTTCACTAGCTGCGGGAGGACGAGTATATTTGCAGAGTGCCAATGTGCCACTATTCTTTTATTTTGCGATATATTAAGTGATTTTCTATTGTAAACTTTATGTTAATACATAGAGAACAATATTAGCTTAATATTGTCTGTTACTAACTCATATTTACTACAGTAATCATAATTTTTAAGTTAATTATTTAATACGAGTAAACGATGCCGTCATTCTGCAGGCATTTCGTGAAACATTTCTAACATTAGAGAAAATGTCTACTCCACATAGGTATTTCTCTACACAGGGAATGATGAACATTATACTCGTGGATATCTATCATCTTTTCATGTTTCATATCTCTAGTTCTTCGTGTGTGTGTGTGTGTGTGTGTGTGTGTCTGTATATATATTCCTCTGTAAGAAGTGTCTATGTATAATAGATAGTTTTCTTAAGCTCTGTTAGATGGACAGCACCTGTATGGTGCTGCCATTCTTGAAAATTTAAAACTAAATCATCCGTATTTTATAGATCTCAGAAATTTCAAATCAGTTTTACCCAGCCATGGCACGGAGGAAGAGCGAAAATTGTTTGAAAATATTTCAGAGTCGGTAGAAAGCGAAAATAGTAGTAGTGAAGGTTATAGTGATAACTATACAGAAGATGAATTACTTGGAGGAGAAGATGAAGATGGTGATTTTGTAGAAGAAAACCATTTTGTTGGGAAGATTTGAAAAATTATAGGCCAAAAAGGGAAGTTTTCCATGGAACGAGTGGACCGCAAGGGTTAGCTAGTGGCGTGACTGAAGTTGTGGAGTTATTTGAGTTGTTTTTCAACCAGGAAATAGTGGAAAAAGTTGTTGTGGAAACAAATCGATATGCAATGCAGTTTCAGCATTCTAAAGGGATCGTTTAGGAAATAAACGATCCCGTGTGAATGAGTGGAAGCCTGTAACAGTAGACGAAATGTATGTGATGTTGGCTTTATTTATGTTAATGGGTATCATACGAAAACCTAGGCTGAGGATGTATTTTTCAAAAAATCAGTTACTTTCTACGCCTATTTTCCTGCGATCGTTTCGAGACAATTTGCAGATTTTTACATTTCGTTGATAACAGCACCAAAGATTCATTTGAAGGACCCCCACAATTATTCAAAATATTTCCTGTGCTTACCCATCTTCTTTCAAAATTTCAGCGTATGTATTTACCTCACCAAAACATTTCGGTGGACAAATCTCTCACCTTGTGGAAAGGTCGCCTTTTTTTCAAACAGTACATTCCATTAAAATCTTCCAAATTTGGCATTAAAAGGTACGAGATGTGTGAATCGGTTTCCGGCTATCTGTGGAATTTCGTTGTATACACGGGGAAAGACACAATAATAGAATCCCCTTTTACATCCATACAAAAATCAAGACGTCCGCAATAGTTCTGAAACTTATGGAGCCCCTGTTGCATAAGGGATATACATTGTGGATGGACAACTTCTACAATTCTCCCGATTTGGCAACATTGTTGAAATCTAAGCAAACAGATTGTGTTGGAACACTCAAGCTCACTAGGTAGAATGAAATTTCATTATCATGTAATTTTTATAAGGGAAGCGATCTGTCTTTTAAATGCTCCCGCATCAGGCATTTAAATCAGATTTAAATAACCCATGCTGAGGGGTTAATAAACATCACAGTACATCAAACAAACCCTATGTAATTTCACTGTTTTAATGTGTTTTTAAAGAAGGATAAAATATTCTATTTTTAAATTAATTAAATATTTAAAATCTAGTAATTCCTCTTGCAGTTTAAAGACAAGTTCCTTGGCTGATGGAATTTATGCAAATTTTCTTTATTTCAAATGCTTTAGTAACAATAAAAAATCCTCGGAATTTGTGGCACACTAGTGCCTTCCTTGCAGCACACCCATTAACCCCTCAGGGTGGATCGACATACCTGTATATGTCCAACCCTGCCTACCACTGCGGTGGTTGCACATAAAGATATGTACATTGTTTATATTTTTTCATAAATTTTTATGATTTTCTTTTCAATAGTCTTAAAGAAAAAAATACTTTTCAATATCCATGCATACTTAGTACAATAATAAAATTTAAATACCACCCTATGGAGGTTAATGGACATTTAATTACTGGCTTGAGAGGTTAAGAAGCTTTGGTATAGATTTCCCAAAATTCTGTAGAGTTCTTTGGATGAGGAAAAGATAGATTTCCTAAGCCAACAAATAAGACCATTTATTAAACAAATAGTACTTATTTAAGGTCAAAATAAGATGATCACTTTGTGATTGAATTACATATCAGTATTAGGAAAACAATTTTGGCATTGGCTTGCCAGCTGTAAATGTTACTTATGTTAGTATGCATCTGAAGATGATCAGCTTTATGAAGATAGTGAAGATTTATATGAAAGTGCTAGTGGTGATGACTGTAGCAGCAGTGATGGTGATTTCCTTGGCCTTTACGATGAATAAACTTGATTGTTTTAATGTAGATCAAACCTGTTTTTCTTCTTGTAAATTTGGTAAGATAAAATCCGTGCTTATTTTTTTCTGAAATTTCTGTTTTAAAATTGGGATGCATTTTATGCGCAGTCTTATGGGTCTGGAAATATGGTAATCTTTTAGAACAGAATCTAACATTGGTGAATCGCTACTAATTATGGCTACTTTGTGACTGATGTGTTCATATGGTTTTGATAAACTTTATGACTATTAAAGAAAGTTATTCTGTCAATAGCTGTACTCAATAACTAAAAGGTAATTTTGGATACTAGAGATTAATTGCGGAAAAAATTCCTCCTTAACCGTACGTTACAATATTTAGAGATCAGGAAGGAGAGAGGGTGAGGTAAGGTAAAAGATATTACAAATAAAAACGTGCATGGGAAATTTTTCGTAAAAAAATGAAAAATACATACTTAAACTTTTATGAGGCAGTTATAGCCAGTTGAGTGAAGCACATTTTTTTGTTATGAGCCAATTCTTTCTAAAGCTTTATTTTGGAAAGGGAGGTATATAAATCTGTGGATCATGGAGTGAAAAGATGCCAATTTATATGGTATGCAGTGACTTGAATAATGTGGAATGTATTAATTGGTGTATGTAGGTTTCCAGTATACAGGCGACTCCCGAGATTCGACAGGGATGCGTTCCTGAAAACATGGTCGAATCTCGAACCGTTGAATGTTGAATCAGCACAAATTCAAACAATTAGAGCAGAAATAACGATGTCTAGACTGAAACTAAACCTCTCGTGGTCGGGCAGGCCGAAAATTACTTCGCGTAAACTAGTTTCTAATTCGACCGATCGATTGGCTGAGTCGATTCGACCGGTCGAATTCTCGAGTTGGTCAAATTTCGAACGGTCGAATCTCGGGAGTCGCCTGTATGTCAAATAACAAAATATGCATCACTCAATGGATATGACACTTTAGTAATAGCAAACATATTTTAGAAAACGTAAACTTAAGATTCACCTTAAAAATAACCAAATATTCATTAAAACATGTTAAAACAAATGAAAATACATTTAAATGACTTTTACTCCCAGAGTCCCCAATAAACAACATTATTATTATTAACAAAGTACATTACAAGTAGACAAGTCCTGATGGCATTGTCTTGTACGATAAAACAGTGAGTTACAATTTTTATCTCCTATAAGAAAACGCTTGATGTCTTTGTCGGTGTCTGGCCGGACGGTCTCATCAGTTAGTTAAAAATATCTCAACATATCTCGGCCATTTCTTCAGCCAGTCCAGCCAAATTCGGTAGGATTGCTATGAATACGTTCAAAAAGTGATTGCTTTAAAAAAATTTCAAATAAGTCCCGGGTTTGACGCCAGGAGATGTTTTACATTCCATATGAATCTCATATCTCGGCCCATAAGTTTACACGTTAAGATTTAATTTTCAAAGAGCAGAGTTTTACTCTTTTGGAAATTAAAATTAGAAAGAATTGACCTACGACCTTCAAATTAGGACCATTTAAAGAAAATTAACGGGCCGTTTAATTTTGTTCGTCTTTTCTCACCTAAAGGTAAAACTTTAGCAAATTTTACGTTTAAATTCGCCGATGTAAGAAAAATCGTTCATTTTCGTCAATGATCGCCTTGGAAACGGACATTGTTGTTTCAAGCCATATATGCTCATATAAACCTATATTCGTTTACGTAAATTGGATGGATAGATGCGGTAAATTACGTATTTTAAAACATGCTAATGTTTGAAATACTTCGACGATATTTTAACGTGCCTTCGTTGTCTTATCCAAGTCTTTCTGTATATTAAAGGCAGTTGCTTGCGCTGTGCATTCGCATTATCCGAATAGGACAGATATTATGAAAATAATTTTTTCCGTGCTGTTCATTTTTAATTAGCGTCAATCAAATTATAGGGTAACCAAACAAACAACTATTACATTGTTATCTAAATAATTAAGGTATATGCGCTGATTGCGTGTGTATTGAGATATCTATTGAGATTGTTCTTAAATGCTGCTTAGTGGAATTGAACAATTGATTGTGATTACTTACTAAATATAGCTTTTCACGTGGACAGCTGTATGCAGCCATAACTAGAACACACGACAAACATAATTTGAAATTTTGGGTTAAGGATAAAGATAATCAAAGGCAATTGCTGTTAAACGAAAGAGTATTTACAAGGAACGTCGTTATAAGAGAGCTACTGAATAACTAAAATAATATTATTGAGATATAAGACTATTTTCCTCTTCATTTTTTTAAACTATTCCTTTGTTTTCATTTGTAGCCCTTTCCAATCTTATTCAAATATTATAATATTATCATTTGTTTGTTGGTTTTATTTTTATATTGTTTGTTTTCAAAGGCCGTTTTAAACGGGATCATTCTTCTAGTATTATATTAAAGCACAACATCCCTGAAGTAGGGATAAGTCATCACATTACATTTCATTTTATCCCTTACTATTCATTCTAATATACTAATAATTTCTAAACATACAGTTTACAAGTTATTGTACCCAACTATGCATTTCAATAAGATTGTTTGACTGTATATTCACATATTATAATATTTTACGTTAACAGCTATTTACATATCAGAATTCTACTATTGGTTATTCTGATTTTGTTTTAATGAACGTTTATGTGCAACTTTTGCCTTGAATAGATTCATGTTAGCTTTAGAACATCTTTTCCAGGTTCAATATATTCACTGTATTTGTAAATAACAATCAAAATTGCCAGCTTACTCCACAACCTTAAAAACAAAATATCATATTTACAAAATATCTAACGATGCATGATCAAAAATACATTGGGCAGACAAAAAGTAAAATAGAAACAAAATTCAAATAACACTTTAGAATTAAAAGTATAAACAATTCTAGTGCAACATTACACATACTTTATATACTCGTGTATATGTTGATTGCAACTTTTTTAATAAAAACATTTGCTTTTTGAACATCTCATTTATAAGTTCTTTAGGTGTAGTATAGCGTGACCATATTTCCAAGGGGCTAAAACGGGACATTTCCTGTAATTCTTAAGAAAAAAACGGGGCAAAATTTTCATGTGACTTTTTAAAACGGAAGTTTGTTTTATTTTGATGAATACATCATTTAACAGAATTTGAACTCATAAAAAAGAAAATTTAGATAATAATGTGCAAAAATAGACAAGAAAAGAAAATGGAGTAAAAAGAATGAAATGTGCTTGTTCAACAGTCAATTAGATTATTAGCAACCAGGAATGTAGGTGCGATTGCCACTAATATCTCTTGACCAGCAGACTGCGTTAGGCCCTATCGATCAATCCGATGTCAGGGTATAATTGCTGGACTGGACTAGGCCCTATGGATTTATCCGATGTCAGGGTATAATTTCTTCATCAGGAAGTTTTTCTGGACTTCTAAAGAAGTAAAATGCAATATGAAATATTAGGAGAAAATCATTCTCTAATTTCCAATGCATTGATATAATATTTATATTGTTACTTTGTTTTGCAATAAGGAGATCGGATTTTATAAAAAAACAGCCGACATATAAATTTTAATTCAATAAAAAGTCGTTCAAAAGCATTGTTTGAATAACAATAGTTTCAACTCCATCAAATTTTAACAACCATAGGGCAAATAACATCATGCATTTTAACCTAACACAAATATTATTCCCATATAAGTCGACCCCCGAGATTTTCGCTAAAAGATTTGTATTTAAACTTTGACCTATACACGAGTATATACAGTACATAAAAACAAGGAAATCTTGAATATTTATTGAGGATTCTTCTATTTTCTTATATCTAACTTTCATTACTTTGTCTTATTCATCCATTTTCATTTTTCGTTGATACCTTTACATTCAGGAGCACTATATTCAAGAACAGCATGATGAAAAAAATACAGAAAAACTCAATAAAACTCTTCAGCTCTATGAAACTCAAGCAATTGTTGCTAAAAGTTGGCCAGATGTAGAAGTGAAGCTTCTGGATTTGGAGGAAGAGGGTTCACGGCTATTACTATTTGAGAGACTATTGGAGATGACAGCAGATTGGTCCCAGGTTCTTTGCCTAACTGCAATTCTTGAAAGGTGGCCTAAATTTCAAACAGAAGCTTCCAGGTTCGTGTTTTTGGTTATCTTTTGTTGCCCTGTAATTTGTTTTTACTTTTTCATTTACTAATCTCGTGAAACTTTTTTCAGTGTTATAAAAACAAATCCTTGGGTTTCAATTGTAAAAAATATGCATAAATTTAAAGAACAAAAGGAGGAAGAAATTTATAACTTCCTTGAAAATATTTTTGATAAAGATAAACTCTCCGACCAAGTAAGAAAATGATTTTTTTATACTTCTTTTCGTGATATTAGGTATTATTCTCAATTTATTTTTTCTCTGGGCAGGATATCATCGAAGTGATTGCTGAGATGGAAGGCTGGAATAATTTTCCAATATTAGTTCACTCATTACTTTTACTAGATGACATTAGTTTTCATGAAAAAGCAATTAACATTATTTTAAATAAGTCACAGGTAGGTTATTAAGATAACTTTTTGTGTTATCTTTTGTATAATTATGAACATATTATAATCTTATGGTACTCTTGATTTTATAGGAACTAAGATTCAAACTTCAAAGAAAAACGTTGTCACTAATCATCAAGAAAAAATTAGTGACACAAATTGTGGGCTCAAAAATTTTTAATGATTGTATACAGCAAATTTTAGATTGTAAAGAAGAAAATAATCCACTAATAAATGAATTAATTCAAGAACTAAAAATATCAGGAAAGGAAATTGAGGCTGGAATGCTTTCTTTACAAGCAAAATATGTTCCTAAATCTTTACAAGTTTTTTCATCTGCACTATCTATTACATCCCAGTATTGATTTTGTGAGACATTCTAATTGTTGGTCATTTATATTCCATTACAATTTCCAAAGAAATATATATTAATTATGATTTTGTAAAAAAATTATGTAAAATTTAACTAATTCATTTCCCAAACTTAACAACTAAAGGTATAAAACTCTTGAAATTGTCTAAATTATTTGTAAATATTTAGTGGATACATTTTTATTTAAGGCACTTGAGGTAAAATATTAGTAAAGAATATTCTCT
This sequence comes from Uropetala carovei, assembly GCA_036926305.1. Lineage (NCBI taxonomy): Eukaryota > Metazoa > Arthropoda > Insecta > Odonata > Petaluridae > Uropetala > Uropetala carovei. Next base: position 6,210,368 of record JAXCHB010000141.1, read on the forward strand.
CTAGTAATTCTATACTAAACAAAAATTTTCATCTCGACTTTTTGCCTTATTATCAACATGTAAAATATTGTTAATATAAAATAAAGGAGTTCTGAGAAATAATTTAATATGAATAGCATGACATTCCTACATGTGTACATTGACAGCTGTATTAATATTGTATCTAGACAAATATTTTATATTTGCAATGATAAATGTATTACTAGGTGATTTTAATAGCCGTAAAAAAGTTGAGAAAACTTTTTATGGTTATTGGAACTGTCTTGATTCCAGCTGTAAGGCAAGCTTGATATTTCTTTTTGAAGGAAAAATAATAAATCATAATCTTCAACACTGTTGCACATGAGTGAAATATAATGGATGAGAAAAAATTTTACTGCACAATGTATATTCTAATTAATTTTGCTATAATATTAGTGTTGATATGCATTTCAACAAATTCCAAGTAAAATGTGATGATGTTGTTAAACATGTAAACTGTGAAAAATATAGCTTTTTTTAAAGGAATAATGGTAATAATTGATGATGGTTGTGTCAGTTGAAATTTTATCAGTTGTTGATTCTTGTACTAAGACATTTGATCAGCTCATTGCATAGCAAGCAGTGATACCTTGAGGTATTACTTAATAATGGCAATAAATTCTTTTCTCAGTTTTTCTTGCCACTTAAAAATTATATCCTCTGCCTTTGCTGGTGACTGTTTAGCATTACTATCAATATGACATTTTACTATTTTGTTCTGAAAATAAAATTCCATCAGTAAATTTTTTTTGTGCTTTAATGATTTTAATGGAAGGGTTATATATATTCAGATCAACTGCAGTATGCTGAACGATACTCAGTGAAAGCTGATGTATTATATATATTCTTGTTTTTTCACCTAAATATATGTTAATGTTCATCTTTGGCATGTGCTGGTTTAAATAAACAATGCAGTAATATGGTCATGATATTAAGATTGTTCAGTTATTATGAATGTTTGTATAAATTGATGGGATGAATGATCCGAAGCTCCTTATGCGACAGGCATAAGCTGTAATGATGGGAAGTGTGGAAACAGGTGAAAAAAATCTGCTATGACCCAGTCATAGCAGATTTTTTCATGTTTCCACATTTCCCATGAATGTTTGTAGATTATTAGTTTTATTAGAAAAGTTATTCTACTTTTAATCATGTTGGTTGTATTTCTCTTGCTGAGTTACTATTACCTTTCTTTTGGGAGTTACATGCTGTGTATATTTTAGATGGCATATTTATATTTCCATTGCATTCATGTGTGAATTTAACTTGTGTTGACTTTCATATCATGATTTTGATGCTTAAATTTTCAATTTCATTAAGAAAATTCAGGGATTTAGAGATCGAAAATATTTTTTGAAAGTGCTATTTCATGAAATTACCTTAGCACAGAGCTTTTTTTATTGTCTTAATAAAATGTTTTGCTATGATACCTTCATTGTTGTTAGCATATTTTCTTAAAAGAAAATAATGTGCTTATGTGATCAATCTATCCATCGACAATCAACTTTTGGTTTTATGAGATATTTAGAAAAATCTTTTTTAATTAGATACATGATGGTGCACCAAATGATCCCATATTAAAACCATGCACAGAATCTTCCATCTTGCATACTGGTGAGAAAACTCATGCTATCCACCCTTGTGTTAGCTTTGTGGGACTCATATGTCTCTTAGTAATATCTCCCATGCAATTCAGTCTCCATCTATGTCATAGTTGCTGTTTTATTGTAAAAACAAATAGGGGATCATTTCGTACGCCACCCTGTAGCTCTTTTTGAACTATGAATTTTCTAAGTACAGTAGAACCTCATAAACCCGGCATCCTCAAAAACTCTGCACTTTTTTTAATGTTATCTGTAAAAAAATTAGAAATTACTTTAAATGATGTATGCTTATCTATTTTCATTGTTTCATTTACCTCATTAGAACCACATGTTTAGATTCGTGGCGATAGCAAAGTTTTTCGTTAATGCAATTAGTTCTTTTGTTAAATTTTATTTTGACATGACTATAAAAAAAGAAGACAACCCATAAGTGGTGTTACGAAACGTAAACAGAAAAATCTTATGATTGAAAAAAAAGTGGAATTACTAAGAAAACTTGAAATAGGTACCTCGGTGAAAAGACTTTGCGAAGAATATAGCATTGGTAGTTCCACTGCCTATGACTTAAAGAAGAAAAAAATGGAAATATTGAAATTTTATGCAGAGAGTGATACACCTAAAGCAATGTGCAGCCGTAAAACACTACACATCCCAGGTAAATATTGTTGATAAGGCCTAATGCTAATACAGCAAACGAAAATTTTTCACAATAGCAAAAAGAGTGGTAAAAGATGACATTGAAAACTGGGTTGATATCGACAATGGTGCGCCTGTTGTACTTCAGCTGATGTGAAATAGTGGACATGGTTTTGAAACCTGAGCATGAAAAAGATGAAGAAAATGAAAGTGATGATGATCAAGAGATAGTTAAGGGCAAACCTTCAATAGATCGCTGTATACAGTTGGTCACAGATACAATATCTACTTTAGAACAACGCTCTTGCATTGATTTTCAAGAGGTTACGTGTTTGTATCGAATACAAGATAAACTTATGAAGGAAAAATCAAAATGCATGAAGCAAGCTAGTTTGCCTGATCTGTTTAAAAGAAATTCTTAGAATAATGTGTGATGAAAATAATGTTGTAAATGCATATTGGATATACATATTATTTCACCTTCGTTGTTTACTTTTTAATGGTTCTTATTTAATTTCTTGTTGTAGTGCATGTATAATCAATAGTCTTTATTGATAATGGGTTCCCTTTTAATTGCTATTCATCATTTGAATTATATAATCAATTACCAAAAATGTACATTACTTAAAGATTTTTTATAAATTTTCAAAAACCCACCATTTTCATAAACCTGGCATATGCTAGGTCCTGAGGTTGCCGAGTTTATGAGGTTCTACTGTATGTAGTTCATTGATTTTCTGTTAGGTGACTCCAAATTTTGAAAATTTAAAACTTTGAAATGGTATTGTAACAAAACTACCGCAGATATTGGAAAATTCTTTTTGAATTAGATAGCTCTTATTAGTTATGAATTTTCAAAGTAAATAGTTAATATATTATCTGCTAAGTGGGTTCAAATTTGAAAAACTTGTAACTTTGAAATGGTATTTTAGCCAAAATACTGAAGCAACAGGAGTGAAGTTTTCATGCATTGGAAGGCCTAATTAGGATCTACATGTGGATTGTGCCCTCTCCAGAGGAGGGAGGCAAACTAGAACTCTGAAAATTTTAAAGAAAACATGCTTCGGCCCCTTACTTTAGCAATGGTATCTTATTTGTTTAATCATTAGTGGCAAAATACTAATGAATTAGAATGAATTGCTGGCTTATAAGAAGCAATGAAATTTTCAAGGATGTATTCACACATTATTTAAAGGAACAAAAAAGGAAATATGAGGACTGTAATAGTGAAATAAAACATTATTTATTCAATCCAGAACTCCACACTGTTCCTAAATATGTATCCTTAAAAGAAATTACTATATTAGCTTGTAGGGACACGAAGCATCTACTAATGCAGCGGTTCTCAACTTTTTTTCCTGTTGAGACACATGATGGTTGATTCTCATGTACGACATGCTGCACACTACAATCTGCCAACAAAAAAAGAAGTGTGTAATAATGAAGAGTTTACAATACTTTGCTCCAAATTTGGATCATGCTCTGAGCAAATCGAATGCACTATAAATTTTATCTAAAGCCTCAGAAAGAACTTTGTGATGAGATTCCTACGGGAGCAACCTCACAAACACTGTCATTGTCCTCTTTCTCTGTATTTTTATGTTCGTCCAACTCCTATCCCCAGGAGAAATTAACAACTCCTGTATGTTCGACCTGTCAACCTCACTAAATCTGGCATAGTTTGCCAACTTTGCAATTTGGTTGGTGACTTCCTGGACATTATCTACAAACCCATGGGCTACTGCAGACCATACCTTAATCCACACTGCATTCAAACGCTTTGTGGAAACTTCTTCCCAAGCTTGAATTGGTGCTGTATTCTTCTTGTCATAATACATTGTTGCTAAAAGGCTTCTTACATTTCTCAATATCATTTTATAGCTGAAAGTAATATTTTGTAAGACTAGATTTTATTTTGAATTTCATTGAAATTACATTGTATTACCAGTGGCATAACTACTGGAGTGCAGGGGGCGCAATGCACCCTGGCCCACTCAGTGGCGTAGCCAGGACTTGGGCACCAGTTTAGGTTTCTAGGGCCACATTTTTATTAAACCTAAAAGTCATCCAGAGTAACCAATATCTACGAAATGGAACTAGTCCCACGAAATGACAATTGCACAAAAAACAAGAAGACAATATTAAGAAATGTTAGAAAAGAACAACTGGTAGGGAATGAACTCAAAGGCCCTTTGGAACTGGATACATTAGATGAATTAAGAAATTGCATTGAATTACCTGATGATACTCATTTACAATCTGCATGCTTCAAAGATAAAGTCTTATACTAAAAAGATATGAGTGAAAATGAAAGACGAATGATTTATTTTATGTGAACCAAATCCACCAAAAGGACCATTTCCTAAAGATCCTAAACGGAATAACAGATCATTCAATGAATGTTATTACTTTCAAATCACCCAAGCTGGGATTCATATTAAAAGAGATTGGCTATGTTATTCTAAAATAAAGGATTATGCTTACTGTCAACCATGTTGGTTATTCTCTAAGAAAGTTCCAAACAGTATGACAAATGGAAGCAGAGATTGGCAACATTTAACTCAAAAAATTCAACGCCATGAAGAATCTTCTGATCACAAAGTGCTGTGCAGTGTTGTGTCAGTAGTGTGAAGGAAAAACAATCTCTGATGAAATCGATCTCAAAATAAGACAAGAAGCCTCATACTGGCGAAGAGTCCTTGATAGATTAATCAATATTACGCTTACATTAGCTTTAGGGAACTTGCTATTCCGTGGTCATCAAGAGGATAAGAAGTCAGCAAATAGAGGGAATTTTTTATCAATTATAAAGCTATTAGCAAAGAATGACGACATGTTGGACCAATTCTTAAACTCATCCTAAGGAAAAATAAAGTATTTATCGCAAAAAATTCAAAATGAAATAATTGAAATATTAGAAAGTGCCGTTTTAGAAAAAACATTTCTGAATGCAAATCAGCAGCTTTTTTTCTATATTGGTTGATACAATGCAAAATATATAAAAATCGATCAGTTGAGCATCATTGTCCATTATGTAACAACTGAGTACAATGAATACCACAAAGCCTTGACTTTGAAAATTAACGAACACTTTATTGGGTTCATTGCAGTTGAAAATCATTTTGCAGAAGGGCTAATGAACATAATTGTTTCAAAATTAAAGGAGATTTTAGGTGGGTTGGAGAAGCTTTGTGGGCAATCCAATGATGGGGCATCTGTAATGAGTGGCATGTACAATGGAGTACAAAAAAGAATACAGGATATTCAGCCAAACGCCCCATATATGCATTGTGCAAATTATGATTTAAATCTGGTTTTAAAACACGCTATATCAGATATTGAAGAAGTAAATGGCTTTTTTGATGTAGTTGATTCAAGTGACAGTGTGATAAGATGGAATTTAATTAAAACAAATTCTGAGTAACTTCTAAAATCACATAAATGTGTATGTGCTACACATTTTTCTTCTAAAAAAGACAGCGTGTAGGCTGTAAGATACAGATTTGTTGATGCAATGAAATCTTTAAACGTGATCATACTGAAAAGTACCAAAATGCAAGAAATCAGTAAAGCAAAAGTATGTACTTTTAAAACAAATTTGTTGTTTTGAATTTTTTTATGACGGTAGTATTTACATGTGTATTGGAGAAAACGGACGAAATGACAAAATTTTTACAAGGCAAATCTTGCGATTTACAAAAAGTTTCCAATTTTCTTCAGATTTTGCAAGAGCATTTAACCGAAATTAAAACGGATGATGAGTTCAATAAAATGAAAGAAAAAGCTAATGATCTATGTCTGTCTTGGGGAATTATGCCAAAATTTAAAACAGTTCGAAATAGGGCTCTTTTGTTACACATAATAAATTTAAATACAAAATGTACTTTGGCACATTAAACAAATTTTCAGAGCAAATAAAAAAGAGATTTGAAGGTATGCGAACAATCATGGAATATTTTTCAATAGTAACATCAAAGTGTTTATCACCAAGTACTACAAAAGAGATCCACACAGAATCAAAAAAATAGTAGAAAAATATATAAATGATTTATCACAAGATTTAGGGTCTAAACTGGTGTCTTTTAAAACAATTTCTGAAAAGGAGTTAAAAAATATTACAAGTATTAAAGAAATAGCAAACATTCTTCTGATTGATAAAAGTGAACTAGATCCTAGTTTTCCAGATGTATGCACTATATTCATGCTTATCCTAACATTGCCAGTAAATACGAATACCAATGAACGAAGTTTTTCGAAACTGAAAATAATAAATAGTTATTTATGAAGTACCATATCTGAAGAATGACTAAATGGCTTAGCAGTTCTTTCAATCAAGAAAGAAACAGCAAGAAAATTGGATACTTACAAAATTATAGATGTTTTTGCTAATATATCAGGAGAAAAAATATTTAAACGATTTAAGTAAAACACTTTAATGCTGTATTTCTAAAAAATCATACAATATTTTTGTTAAGTAAAATTTTTCATCTTCATGGAAAGGTTTTGTTTTAAAATTTCCAATAAAGACATCTTCACTAATAAATATTAGAAATTTTAAGTTAAATTTCATATTCACAAAAATTGTATATTTTGATGTAATTTTGTATTTATGTAATGTTATAAAACATTTATAAAGACAAATGTTTTGTTTTTATTAAATTGTTTTGTTTTTTAAATTCAATTAGAAATTAATGTGCTAGGGTCCCACTTTCTCAACTTTGCACCCAGGCCCATGAAAGGATAATTACGCCATTGCATATTACATACTATATAACCTCAGTAAAGTATACGGCAATGTGGTTTCACACATGCTATACTATGAATTTTGTATTCGATATGCACTCTAATTATTTGGCATTATTTTAAACTGTTAGCATGTCTTTCACAATATCTTCCCCCCATAAATTTACTAGTATTTGGGGTAAATGTTAGTAGTAGTGATGATGGCGAATGTAAAATATATGTCATAAATACTAAGTTCAATATAGCAAAATTTTGTTTATTGAATATTCGTATATCGAGGTATTATTGTGATACACTTCGTATTTTTCCACAGAATTTTATTCTTGCAACCAGTTTTGCATGTGCCAGATGATGCTGTATCATGTGCGAAAGCAGTCACAAGAATAAAATTCTGTGAAAAAGTATGAAGTATATTATTTAATAAGAATGAAATTAACTTGGGTGATTAATTAACTCCTTAGATAATCCATAGGAAACTATGCAATAAGCATTCTCATACTTTGTTAGAATTCATGTAATCTATTATATTTAGGGTTACCACCTTTTAGAAATGGGAAGTAGGGACATGGCCGGCCCAACAACATTTTTTTAGGGATCTTGGGATTATAAAAAGGTGGTAAGCTTTATTTATTATTTAAATTGTTTTTTAATAAGCATTTACAGTAAATGAATCTTCAAAATATCAATTCTCTCAAAGATTAGCAAAATACTTACAATAATTTTAAGCTTAAACAACCATAGCAATAATATTTCTTTTACAGAGTATTGCCACAGATGAGGAATCTCATAAAGTAACTGATTAACATATTCTATGCTTATAAATAGAAAATCAGCTTTTAATTATAGTAAAGTCAGACCTTAAATTTATATTTATTGTTTGATTTTGCACATTCTAAAAGTTCTGGTTGTTTTTGTACAAATTCAAAAACTGTAGGCAAGTTTTGTTAAAATTAAATTTTATGTGAAGCTCTGCTTTTACAGACTCTACTTTTAATCTGTTTCATTCATCTGTCCATAGGTTTTTCATGAGTGAAAAAAACTTTCAGCACTTGCATTGCTTACTGGTACTGATCAGATAAATTTTATAATTTTTATAATCTCAGTGGAAACTGACTTTTAAAAAATATACCTTCATTTATGTTAAAAAATTTAAGAATAAGTGGATAACATTTCATATTACCTTTGTTAGAAGCATCTGAAGCTACAGAGAAATATTTTGCTTTACACTCTTTCTGCAATAATTTGCAGGAATATGGAGGCAACGTTTTGAGCTAAACATTCTAATTTAGAGCAACCACAGTGTATTTTTACGTCCATTTTAGAGTCAGAAAATATTTTACATGATAGCTTTATTCCATATACTAAGAGAAATAACTGCTTGTGCATCATTCCATGAGAACAAAATTAAAAACACTTGCTTATTCTGTGCCACTTTTAAACTTTGATATGATTGCCATCACTGAAACATGTCTGCACAAAGATATACTTGATGCTGAATTGTTTTTTAAAGGTTATACTCGGTTAGATGTGATCGTAATCCATCCATATCAAAAGCTAATAGGGGTGATGGTGTATTATTAGCTGTAAAGTGTAATATCCCTTCCTCCTTAATATCCTCCCATGCTGGTTCTTTTGAGTGTAAATATTAATCTATATAACACCTCATTTATTTTGGGTGTAGTGTACATCCCTCCCAATAATGATCTAAATGCAAATATTGTGCACACAGAACTTATTGAGGATATGCTGATGAAATTTCCAGATAAAAATGTTATTTTATTTGGTGACTATAATTTAGCAAATGTACAATGGGAAAAAGATAATGCTAGTTGTAGTTTAATCCCTGTAGGAAATATTTCGCTTAATTCTCAGATTATTCTTGACTCTTATAACTTTTTAAACTTGTTTCAGTTAAATCCATTGTCTAACCCTTATGGAAATGTGCTAGATCTGATTTTTACAAATCATTCTGAAACTACTTTAAATTTAACATCAGACTTTCTAGTTAAACCAGATTCTTTCCATCCTCCATTGTCAGTTGTATTGACTGTTCCTGCCACTTTCCCTCAACCTTCACTGCAGTGTGAGTATAACTATTATGACTTTTTTAATGGAGATTATATTGGTCTTACAAATTTTCTTTCTACTATCGATTGGGAATCATTACTTTGTGTTACCAATATTAATGTTACTCTGTCTGTTCTATGATATTTTGTTTACTGGTATAGCCCAATTTGTACCTCTAAAGCAATACAAAAACCCAAAGTTCCCTACATGGTATACAAATGAATTAAAAAATAAAATATTTGATAAAAACAATATCATAAAAAATTTAAGCAACATGGCAGAATAGCTGATTATGAAATGTTTGCAAAGTTGAGAGCAGAATGTAAAGAACTTTCGAAAACATGTTATAAAGAATATTTATACTCTATTGAAAATAATTTGAAATTGACACCAAAGCATTTATGGTCATTTATAAAATCTAAGAAATCAAATACGGATTTACCTAGCAATGTATATTTTAATGACAACTTTGCTAGGGATGGACAAGATGTTGTAAATCTATTTGCCTCATTATTTGGCTCCGTTTACTCCAACAATGTTTGTAATGTTCCTCCAATTAATTTTCTAAATAGTTCCTATATTAATTCATTTACCATAACACCTTCATTAGTTTTTAAAAAATTAGATCAATTAAAAATCTCTAAATCTGCAGGTTCTGATGGCATTTCCCCATTTTTTCTTAAGAAATGTAAGTTTGGATTGATTCAACCTTTAGTGAAATTATTCAACATCTTTTTAAATATTGGAATTTTCCCAGAAATCTGGAAAATTAGCTACTTAAGCCCTCTTCATAAAAACAGTGATAAAACTAATGTTCAAAACTATCGACCTATTTGTAAATTATCTCATATCGCGAAAATTTTTGAAACACTTATTACTAATTATTTAACTAGGTTTTATAAATATTTTAAAATCCAGGAACAGCATGGTTTTACTGCTGGTAGATCTACATGTACCAACTTAATCTTATATAAAGAGTTTTTGTTGGAGTTACTCGAACATGGATCTCAAGTAGATTCTATTTATACTGATTACCATAAAGCTTTTGATTCAGTCAATCACTGTATTTTAAAAAACAAGTTAAGTGCCTCTGGAATTGGTGACTCACTGTTATGCCGGTTAACTAACTACCTTCATAACAGAATACAAATTGTAAAGATAAAAAATTATTATTCTGACCTAATTTTGGTGACTTCTGGTGTCCCTCAAGGTGCATATCTGTCCCCCTTATTATTTTTATAAATGATGTTAAGACAGTCATTAAATATTCTAATATTCTTCTTTATGCAGATGACTTGAAAATATTTTAAAAACTTACTTCTATCAATGACTGTGAATTGCTCCAAATTGATTTCCTAAATTTTTTAACATGGTGTAAGGCAAATGATCTTACCTTAAATTTTAAAAAATGTAAAATTATTAGCTTTTACAAATCTAAAATTGCATTGCTTTATCAATAATCTGACAACTCAGATTGGTCATTAGAGAGAGTTACTAATATTATGGATCTAGGTGTATTATTTACTTCAGATGTTGATTTCAAGGAGCATATTGAAATGATCTGTGCAAAGTCTTTAATGGTATTAGGTTTTATTAATAGAAACGTATGATTTTAAAGATGTTCAAACTTATAAAATAATTTATTGCGTTCTTGTTCGGCCAGTCCTTGAGTACTGTTCATCAGTTTGGTCACCTTATTATAATACCTCCATTTCAAGAGTTGAAAAAGTGCAGAATAAATTTTTAAGGTTGTGTGCTTATAAATTACGGTTAAAATATGGCGATTTTTCTTATGATTTTATGCTCTCTTTGCTAAATTTACTCTCTCTCTCTATTTGATGCACCCACATTGATTTAATACTGTTATATAATATCATCAATAACATAATTGACTGCTCACTTCTTTTGGAAGCAATTAATTTTCATGTGCCAACCAAGCAATTACGAAAATGTCCTCATTTCACAATAGACTGGCACAAGTTCAATTACGCAAAATATAATACAATAAATCGTGCAATGATGGTAGCCAATTTAGATTTAGTCTTTTTTAACATGACTTTCACAAAATTTAAAAGACTTATTGTATCGAAAAATCTATTAATGTAATTGTGATTAACATGTAATTTGTTGCTTTTAACCTATTGTAATTTATTTTTTTAGCAAGTTTTCATTGTTACTTTATTAGTGTTTTTATTAAAACTTTTTTGTAGACTATTTCCTGGTACTATGGATGTAAATAATACAAGCTGTAATGTGACATATGATATTTTATGCTATTCTTGTATTTTCATTTTGGATGAAGAGCAAACTGCTCCAAATCCGTAAATAAGGATTTATTATTATTATTATGTAAGCAAAACATAATTCAGCAACACTGCTATAATCTATTCCCTTGGAAGAATATGTGTGAAAGAAGGAATACATTCTTTGAAGTTTTTGTTATAAGCGAATTTTGAATATGCTTCGCAGTTTCCAAATGTTTCTTCAAAGTTCCAGCACCTTCGCTTTTTAAAGATATCAAAGAGGGACATAAAATGCATTTTGCAGTGAAACAATCATCGGTTTTTGCAATCCACGACAAATAATTTAGATCTTTGAGCCATTTGTCTTTGAATGTGCAAAATATTTTCTTTGGTAGTGGGTATGACAGTCTTTTACCTGATATTACAACTTTACATTCATCCATTTGGGCTGAGCAATCATTGGAATTGTCACCATTCATTTTTTCAATACCCTTTTCACAAAAGAAAGTTTTAAAACAAAATTTAAAAGTCTACTTATCATTTATGAATGTTAAAATATTACTGATAAAATAATTCTTTGAAGTTACTTACAATAACATCAGTGGTTGATTTATAATTTATTATAACTTCAAGCTATTTACTGCACACTTAAAACACAACTTGTGCAGGATTTAAATCTGTATATGACGACATCCCTATTACATTCGTGACAGCTTAACGGGCATTATAGACAGAAAATCGAAATATAATCAATTTTTGTGAATAAAGTAAATATCGATACATATAAAAAATGAATTTTCAATAAAACAAATTATAATTAATGTCGAACGTGAAAGTCGGGACAATTTGAGAATGAAGCGGGACATCAGCCAAAAATTGTTCAAAAGTCGGGACTGTCCCACTAAAATTGGGACGGGTGGCAACTCTAATTATATTCCTTATACAACAGTAGGAATACCAGGTATCTAGTTTAGAACCGGACTGTCTGGATTTGGACAGTCTGTCTGAGAACAAATTTAGGGGTAATACTGAACATATATTGTCTTAGGGCTTTGTGCCTTTCATGCCTGTCTGGTATTTTTGAAGAAGCCACCTATCAATCCTATACAATATCACTGAATGGAAACCAGTGACTGCTCTTCTGTGACAATCTGTGCTTACTTTAATAGCTTGAGGAATTTCATGACAAAAGGAATAAAGACAGCAACAATATAAAAAACTTGTACTCAATATGCATTCAGTTTGAGGACAACATCTTTTCCATAGAATGTTAAGATCTAAATTTTTCTAATTATGATATACAAGTCTTTGATTGATCCATAGGTACATGAAGGAACACTTATAATGGGACAATGGTTATCATTGGTTATCAGATACATATTTTGAAAGTCAAACCCCAGAAAAATAAGGCATGTCATTGGATAAGAAACAGAGTTGTTCCCTATTTTAATGACAAGGGAAAAAAGAAAATCTTCTCTTAATCTCGCCTGAGATGTAAAGAAAACTTGCATTTGGAGTGGTCTGATCTAGTGAGTCAAAGGATTTGCTATGCTTAGGTGTTTACCGAAAAACAATTTTGTGAAAACATCTTAAAATAATTTGATGTAGTTATTTTCTTGAATTTCTCTTTCAAAAATTATTTAAATGTGATATTGTTTGATTTTCTCTAGATTAAGTAGCCAAAATGTATTTTTGTTACAGGTAGACAGCAAAATTCGAGGAACTACTCCGATTGTTACGTTATTCTAAACCTCAAACGGGTGACGTTATTAATTAATACTAACACTAAATTATTGGGAAAAGGGTTTCAAGGACCTACAAGTGAACTTTCTGCAGTAAGAAAACTGTGTGAACGTTTAGTTGACGCATTGCACTACGGATTGGGATTGTTCAAGAATTTTCCATTGTTATTCACTATAAAATATCAATGATATTAACTATCAACTTATTTGGTCGAAAAATAATCCATTACCGTGAAGTTAACAGTGGTTAAAGATTATTTGTACAATGTTGGTAACAATTCACGATGCTCCATCAGGTGTACTTAACACTGTTTTTGGTCAAGGGATAAGCTACAGAATATCCCAAAGACATCAACTGTAGGTACAACAATAGTCTGCTATCTTAGAAAAGGATATTTATTGGTCAGTCCTGTGAATAAATTCTACGTTATGGCTTAAGCGCCTTGTCGGTAGTAATGTAATAACAGCGCCACGCATCGGCAAAACCATTGTAGGATTGTAACTTCACGATTTATCATAAAATAATTTAGGAAAGCACTATAAATTCGCAGAGTTTATAAGCGAAAAAGGGTATATGCATATCATAGGATAACTCTTAATGCCTATAATAAAGAATTAAGCAATCAATGCTGCTTTAAAATGGAATTACCCTCTCAATTTACTAGGGTCGGAAATGTTGGTATGGCTGAAAGTACCGGCAGAGACACCTGGCTAAATTCTTACAATAACAAGACCCTCCAAAAATCTCTTACGATTGATATTAAACCATATTAAGTGTTCTGTAGCATGTTGTAGATATAGCCATTGGTGATAAAGGGTCTTCGGTGTATGTGACGATTATTAAGGTGAGTGACCATTAGTGAGTTAAGATTATTTATTCCGCGATGAAGTATTTCTAGTAAGGTGTATTTTAAATCAATTTCATAAAAAATTAACAGAATATATCGCATTTTATGATGTTCAGTCTCATTTATTCCCATTGTTTCAAACTGTATTTGAATTTTTGTCGTTTTTGTAGATTTTCTGTCATGGAAGCGCCTGCTGAATTTGAAGACTATATCAGCGAGCAAATATACTCTTCACCTATTCCGCCTTATAAACCACCGGAATATTCAGAGTTAACTGATAAAGATTTTCATACCTGCGTTGACTGTGGTGATCGGTAAGTCACGTTTTATGTGATTCAAAGACGTTCAGTTTTGCAGCTTTGTTGCAACACGCATGACTACGACAACATGAAACATTTATGTAGAAAAAATTAAGCTGAAGTTGAAACAAAAATAAATTTAGTTTTTGTCAGACTGTAATTTTATTAAAAACATGAAATCAATTTGTCAACGAAATTAAGAAGCACACAAATCGGCTTTTATTAAGTCAGTTTTTAGCGTCTGAAACTACCAGCTACGAGTTTTCTTATAAAAATATAGTATAAAATACTATGTACTTTTAGTGGCTCATATATCGTTCATTTCCGGGTAATGGCAGCTTCTTATCCAAATGGTATTGCTGCCTTCATGAACTCCCCTTTAATTTTCTTCATTTATAATTTCATTTAATTTGTGGTGGACTTTTTGTTTATATCCGTAGGGCATAAGGACATTTTGATCTATTTTTGTTTGATATCTTTGGAACATTCAATTCCTATGCGATTGCTTTTGCATATGCAAACACTGCTCAAGTGTTACTGTGGAAGAAACATGACATGCCAAGAATGTATAATGATTCTTATCTTTTAAAGTGAAAACAATGCAAAAGTTATCAGAAATTAATATTATGTTTAAACGAAGTTTGTTATATAAATATAAGTAATTATAAAAAAATCAACATCTAAGTATTATGTAGAAGCTACAATCGGTACTATCAATTATCATCACAATTTCATCATGATGGCTTTGCAATGTTATAAAAGTTATTTCTCGTTAATGGTTTTTTAAATGCCTTTACAAGTTAGGTATTATTCTTTAGTTAACAATGATATATAACTTTTAATTTGCTTTGGTCTACTTTGGAAAGAAGTTTTAAGACAATTTGTTGTTTCCAGCAATGACATAAACGCTGGATTTGGTGTCTTAACTTTGAGGGTACAATAATGGTCTGGTAGTTAAGGTAAGCCAACGCCTGGTTTTTGAGCCAGTCTGGGAACTTTTGGGTAGCACCTAGTATGTGAATCAAGAGGTGAAGATCAGATTGGAGAAAGCTGATATCAGTAGAGGAGTAAGACAAGGTTGTTGCCTATCACTGATGTTGCCTCCTGCTCGATACGCTCACCAACCAAAGTTTCGCTTGATATAGAGAGATTATCATTTTGCAATGAATATGTATGCATTTGTCATTAATTTTCCAAAAGTACTTTACACAAAATTTCTTGTGTAATTACACCCTTTCTTACTTTTCCTTGTCTGTAATTCTCTGAAATGTTGACCTTGATATCTTGTAAGGAAGAAACCCTTGAAAAGCTAACGTATAGTTGTCCATGATCGAACACTAGCTCTGGTAAGTGTAAACCAGATAAATGGGCCTATTTGCATTAATAAACAAAAAATGTAGAATATAAAGATTTTACTTACAAAAAAAGGTAAGATTCCAGTATTAAGATGATGAAAGGAGATTCAATTGCTTTGGTCAATCATTTTTGATGCTTCTTACGTGCAGTTTTCTAAATAATTATTAGTAACTATGTACCTATGACTATGTATAAAGACTGGCATTGTTACAACAATAATTTCATTACATAAACAAATGTTCAAAGCAAATAATACCATTCTTGTCTATTTGAAGGCTTAATTGACACTAATTAATTGGAGGCAACAATGAGGGTCGCCTTGGCAACACCTGGAAATAATACGAAAAATCCACAAAATTTCAAAAAAGGATGCTTATTTGTGAAATTTTGACTGTGTAATATGTAAACATAGCAAGAATAAGATAGGATACAGTTTTAACCATCGAATAAAGTAAAAACAAAGAAAATCGGTCCATATTTAGGTATTTTGATGAATGAAGAAAAAAATCCTTGCACTCTGAAAAATCGATAGCGCTAGCATCATGCATGGTGCGCTTATAATATAGAGAGATATGGAGAAAGGTTAATGCAAGTAGCAGTAGAAGGCACACGAGATTTCAAGATTGGAGGAGGTGTTATAAAAACAGTAAGATATGATGATCAAGCACTTCTTGCAAGAAGGGAACTCCAAAAAAATAAGTAGGTTGGTAATAACAGGCAGAAAGTATGAAATGCAAATAAATACAGAAAAATCCAAGGTTATGTAAATATTGGGAAAAGAAAAAATGTGAACATAATTATTGCTGGAAAATCTCTATAACAAGTTTCCAACTATAAATACCTTATAATCATCACTGAAGATGTACACTTGCAATGGGTGCAAAACATCAGAGACATTAGTCCACCATATGCAGCAGACTGGAAGCTGATGCTAGTTTCCCATTTCAACACGTTTTGTATTAGAAACTTCATGACAACTGTATAATGCATTACTTTTCGTCATCAGAATGTCTTTTTATGTTGTTTCTTCTGAAAATGGTTAGAATTAACTTTAAATTTAGTATTAATATAATAAATTAAATTTTTATTCATTTGCGCAATTTTGTATTGTACTTGTTTATATTTTGGTGCAATTCTTGTCTTTTAATTTACTCATATAATTATTCTTCTTTGTAGTTACATTTTGGAATCCAGTCTCAATGCTCATCTGTCAAGACAGAGTGTGACTATCACATATTTTTGTAGGAGTTGTGATCAAAGTCTTCAATTTAAAAACAGATGTAATCTTCTTGCTCACATACGTCAACATCCAGAAAGCAGCAAAAACTCACCTTCAATTCTCATCAGTCCTCTTCCAGCGAGCAGTGAAAAATGTGGTAATGATGAAAATACATCTTCAGAAATAGACAAAGAGGTAGTTGCATCAAAAAGCACTACAGCAGTGCAAATCTCCCAAAGTGTTACATTAAAAGCACCAGGTAATTTAGTAAAAGACTCCAAAAATGAAGGCAGTGTAAAAATTACAAGTATCACACCAAGTGAGGTGAAAGTTATTATTAATGAGACTCGGAAATCAAACTTGGTAAGCAAATTGGTCCGGTGTAGGGAATGTGGTGAAAATGTTGAAAACATTAAATGGCATTTTTTTGGTGATAACAAGCCATTCAATCCTAAAATAAGATGCCAGTGTTGTGACCAGATTTTGCCTACCAAATGTAGTCTTAAAGCTCACCTCCGAATCCATTTTAAAAAGTTTCCATTTATATGTCCAGATTGTATGAAGGAATTTGCATTTTTTGAATTGTTTATGGTTCATCTTCGATACTTCTGCTTTCACTTAGATAAATGTTCAAGATTCAAGTGTCAGGCTTGTCCAGGTATTTTCCCCTCCTTAACAAGCTTGGAGGTTCATCTTGCTACCAGACATGTGAAGCCAGTGTACAAATGTGCTGCTTGTCCCAGAGCATTCTTTGAGCAGAGGTTGCTTAATGATCATAAAAACCAAAGTCATGGAGTCAGTAAAATCCCTACAAAGTTCTTTGAGCAGTGCCAGCTCTGTCCACAAAAACTACTCACTAAAAATTGTTTATTTCTTCACATTCATGGGCATGTGATGAGTAAAAATGTTTGTTCTTACAGCTACAAGTGCTCGAATTGCAAATTTGTCACTGATGCCAAACTGAACTTTGCTTCTCATCGCTTAACATGCCCGGCTTCTGAAAATGATGCTAATGCCCATGCATTAGCAAAATTAGCAAGCACAAGTTTGGCAGAAAATGGAGAAAATAATTCTCTCATTAATCCTAAAAAGTCAATTACAAGTTGCCTTTCAAATTCAGCTGTTAAAAACTCAGGTTCAGTTCAGGTGCAAGGAACAAATAAAAATAGCTTTAGTACCTCCTCTACAGTGAATGTATATTGTAGACCTAATAATATACAGATATCAATTCCTAGTGCAAGTAGGCAACTTGTGATGTTGTCTAATGAGCACAAAAATGTAAAGAAATCTTCTGCTCCAAGAGTTTACAAAGCCTGCGGTTGGTATCCAAAAAAATGCCTTATGTGCCAAAATGAATTAACTCTTGGTACACCTTTTGCTAGGTTTAATTGTCCTCCCTATTATGTAGGTTGTAGTAAATGGAAATTAAATGATACAAAAACAGCTGAAAACTTTCATAATTCTATGCAACTTGACCAAGTGTCTAATTCTATTTCAAGAATAAGTAAGTCTAACAAAAAGAATTGCATGGCTTTCAATGGTCCATCATATGTTAAAAAAATTTCAGCATTGCCATCTAATTCTAGTACATATCTTTGCCACATTTGTAAGCATTCTATACAAATGAACCATGTCATCATTCAAAAGCATTTCCGTCAGCAACATCCTGAGGTTGAATTGATGTCTTTAGTTCCTTTAATATATAAATTTGAATTGCCCAAGTTGAACATTCCTTTGGAATGTTTAAAATTTTCTGTAAGAAAACCTAAATTATATCAGACAGTTACTGTTAAAGCCAAAATACCTGCAGCTTTGAAAAAAATTAATCCATTGGGAAAGAAATGTTTAATTAAAGCTAAACAGAATGCATTTAAAAATCGAAACCGTAATATGAACACTGTGAAACATTGGTTGGTTTGCTCCAAGTGTACATTTAAAACAAAGAATAGAAAAACATATGGAAAACATCTTAACTCACATAAACCATCATCATATCAATGTCCTGAGTGTGGTTTACGATTTGTTGTGGAGCCTTCATTGAAGAAACACCTTGTATTACATCATGGAAAAGTGAAGTCAAATGCAGAAGATAAAACTGTTCATGAATCAAGTGGAGGTAATGAACTCAATGTGGAAACAAATTCTTCTGATGACAATTTAAAATGCAAAGTATGCAATAAATCCTTTGAAAATGTTGGTGATTTGCAGAAACATTTCAGAATTCATGGAATGGCATTTCTTTTGTTAAATAAGGATGAGACAGTTTGGAGAAAAGTGTAATTAGTCACTTGCAGCTTTCTTCTCTCAATAAAAATGGATAGTGATAGAGTATTCTTTGTATATTAGGCCTTATTGGAAAATAATTGTGAATCATATTAGTATGTATTGTGCTTTGAAGTTTAAGCAATTTTTGCTAAGTCAAGGATATTAAACAATAGCCTAAATACTGTCTCAGTATGGCTTTATTTAAAGTGAATTTGTTAACTTTATCTTGGTGCAATTAATACTTATCCTCCAAATACAATTCATATGATATTATAGAAAAGATTGTGGTAATGTTATGCATTCTTTCAATATTCCTGTTTTATATGACTTAATAGTACAAGGGGCACATCAACACTTTTTTATGCTATGACATCTTTGATGTTATTAATTAATGTAATGTGCAATTTTGAAATCATTTCATATTTTGATTGTATATCCATTTATAAAATAAATCTTATGACATTAGACCAGTTTTAGGCCTATTGCTATTGGTGCCTACCTTACAATATGAGAAGTTTTTCAGTTATATTATTAATAACTCCCTTCTTAACCACAGCTTGCTGAAAATTTAAATGGAATTGTTAGTATTTCTACAATTCAAAAGTACAAATTCTGTAAGCGTATCATTGAATCTTTTAAAAAAATATCTAAGCAACTGCTGTAGTTATGAAGTGGTGGCAATTGTCGATTCTAATAGTAACGTGTCATATTTTGGACAATACAATGAATTGTAGCTTATGGTATGGTACAAACCTTCTCCTTGGCCACAAGTTAATCTGTCAGGTAAAGAAGGAATGTGAGATATGATATGAATTTCCATTTGTGGCATATGATATTTTTTTAAATGAACGGACTTTTCAGTGCATTTTATTTGTTGTTTGCTTTTTAGTAACTCTAAATTGTTTGAGATGATTGGCTGGGTGACTTCTGGAATGTTTCATAATTATAACACAGGCCTGCGAAAATGAATTTTTTTCTGCTGTTTCAAGTTGAATATGTGATTTTTATTAACTTGAGCATGCTGAATTCAAATCAAATGTCCGTTTTTCCGTATCACGTCAGGATATTTCAGAAATTACAAAACAAATTTACGCTAAAATCATGCGTTTATGAATGTATATGTACAGAGACATGGAGAAGTCATACGACATATAGTCTGACAGCCCCATATAAACATCATCTAAGGTAAGAAGTTATTTAAATACCTTTAAATAGGATGATTAGGGTCAGGATGTTTCCGTTTTCGCTTTGTTCCAAATGAGCGATCCATAGATTTCCTGTTATGTTCTTGAGGAGTAACTTCTCTTTTTAAGGTCCAACAATAGTCGGCCATCATGGACATACCATCTCTTTGATGTCCTGATGAAATCTCTCACCCTGTTCTTCACTGAGGCCTCCTAAATTTTCAGGAAAGTAATCGAGATGAGAGTATAAAAAATGTAATTTAAACTCATGTTACATCCCAGTTTCTGCAGCTTGTCTAACATATTTCCCATGATTTTTTCATACTGGCGATCTTTTACATTGCCGAGGAACTTCTTAACGACGTTATTGAATGCATCCCATGCCTGAAGTTCTATTTCACTCATGGTATCAGTAAATTCGGTGTCCTTCATGAGTTGTCGAATTTGTGGTCCATAAAGTATGCCCTTTTTCACTTTAGCTTCGGATACAGATGGAAACTTACGGTAGAGATATCAGAAGGACGAGCCACTCTTGTCCAGCGCTTTTACGAATTGCTTCATGATACCAAGTTTTATATGCAAAGGTGGCAATAAAAATTTCTGTGGGTCAACTAAACTGGCATGTTTCACATTTTTCGTTCCTGGTATGAATCTTTCCCTTTTAGGCCAATTTTTATTTGTCCAATGTTTGTCCCTCGCTCTACTATCCCATTCACATAAGAAACAAGGGAATTTAGTATAGCCTCCTTGTTGACTCAATAAAATCCTGGAAACCTTTAGATCACCGCACAAAGACCACTCATGTTTGTTATATTTAATTTTTTGTAATACTGTTTGTAAATTTTCATGTGACTCTTTTAGGTATATTGAATGTGTGACTGGTATGGAAGCAAATTTGTTTCCATTATGCAATAATACAGCCTTTAAAATCCTTTTTGAGGAGTCAATAAACAAACACCAGTCCTTGGGTCGGTTTCTTCTCCCAACTGCTGAATCAAAGCAGGAATATCACAGCAGTAAACCAGTTCACAAATGGGTGTATTTCACGCAATGGAGTAGTAGAAAGAAATGATATAGCTGTACGTAAGGGAAATAGCACCTTGAAGTTCAATTAAATAAAAGATTAACATAAAAAAGAGTGAAATCAGCACAAATTCAAACAATCACAGCAGATATGTCTATGTCTACACTAAAACTAAACCTTGCGTGGTTGGTTGGAACCAATTACTCCGCATAAAGTAGTTCCCAATTCAATCGGCTGTGTCGAAATCATGAATTTGTCGAATCTCGAACGGTCGAAACTCTGGAGTCGCCTGTAATCCATTTTCTTCCTATTTAAAAATATTTCATGCACACATAAGGAACTTAAAAATTTTTGTGAGATTGTTTATGTTAACAACAATGAAGAAGTAACCAAGTTCAACTCAAGACATTCTTGTTTACTTTTCTTGAGAACGGCTACTCCTATGATAAAAATGTATGGGAAAAATATTCTAATTTACTAGTTCTCTAAGTTTTATATGAAAACTATTTTGATATTACTAATACTTTATGAGATATGATGGAAAGTTCATTTTTTGTCACCAGTAAAGTGGTGCCCTTGATTGACTTACATGATTCATTTGTGTGATTTTCATATTATCTTTGACTGTAAGTACTTAATATCAAATTTCATAAAAATCCGTTCAGTAGAAGCCGAGAATGAACATGTGGACGGACAGACTGATGCTAACAGGTGCTTATGCTGGAAGCGAAACGTGCCTAAAAATGAAGTTCATTACTGACTATTCCATTCCATCACCCTGAAAGTAGTCCCCTTGAGACGATATACTGAGTCTAGTGATTCTCTAACTGTAGGAATCACTTCTGGAACCCCTATTTTTCCTTATCCCTTTCAGTGTCCTGCAGTTTTTTGTGGATCTCCAAAATGTCATTAAATCTCAGCCTGCAGAGTGAAAATTTCATTTTTGAGAGCAGAAAAAAAATAACGGAGCTAGATCTGGAGGATATGAGACCACAATCATGTTGTTCCCTGCCAAGAGTTGTCACAGAGACAGGGTGGCATGAGCATTATTATAATGCAGCAATCAATCATCAGTGTGCCATTTTACTGTATGTTTTTGCCATCTTCCCATTGACACTATAGAACTTTGATGTAGAAATGCTGGTTAACAGTTTGGCCTTCAGAAACATCTTTGATGGACCATCTCATCAATGTCAAAAAACAGTCAACATGCTTTTCGAGTGAACCTGTTCAGATGTTCAATTAGAAGCCTTTGCATGATTTGTACAAGATTATCACTTCATCAGGCAACTCATGGATGGTGAGACACCTGTTTTGGTGAATGAGCATGCTGATTCATACAATGCTTCATCCGTTTTGCTCATGGATTGACATCCTGAATATTCTACATCTTCAACCGGTCTGGCCATTTCTTAACCTTGCGAACCGCTCAATTGTTTGGTTTCTACCCATTGCTTGCTCTTCAAACAATTTTTAACATTTTGTGAATTTCAAATGCTGTTTCACAAGTTTGTAACAAAACTTGATAAAGACCGTTATAATAGGTCTGCCATCTTAAAAAAATCTTTGAAAAACAATAATGGCAGCTGGCACTGAGTACAGCCTTACTCTCAGACACATAACTCAAGACTAAAGCAAGATAGGATGGTGTGGCTTATGGTTGGTTACGCAGCACAATATAAACTATCATCACCTAAACGCAGCTCTCTAATGTCAATATTGCCATTCCAATGTGTCTGAGAACTTTCTGATAGCACCATCTCCACATGCGTGTGTACAGGTAGTCCTCAAGATATGTTGTAGATATGTCCTTCGAAAAAGCTACGTATCTCCAAACTCATTTTTCCATAAGCCACCATTCTCGAGCAGGAGATACGTTCCACCTCCATTATTTTAAACACATAATTTGCTAAGTAACACAAAAGTTTAAATTTTTGAATGATTTATTTAATAATTGTTTATATGGTCACTTTGTCGATTACAAGTAGTTATATCCATAGTTTAAGAGACTGAATTTTAATGTAAAAATGGATATTTTACACTCACAAGGGAATTAGACGGCTGCATGTCATAATGGCAGTGGAGGAGGAGAGTTCGTGAAGTTAATGCTATGTGGAGGATTGATTTTGAAGGTCGTTCCAGTCAGCATTTCATTTGAAACAAGATATTTGTGATTATGAAAATAGAAATAGAAAGGTCAAACAGAATGAGAGCGCCGACTTTGTCCTCGAATGAATTTCGTCGATTGGGGAAAATGACGTACAAGCGAAACTTCAGCGACGTATATATGAAACCCATCCCTAATTTCTTGATGATGCATAAGCGAAATGATGTATCTCGAGGACTATCTGTGTGTATCTATATAAATAAAATTGCAACCTCTGTCTGTACATTGTTTGTCAGGGTTTTGCATCACAAGAAGACGTTTGAACCGGTTTGCAGAATTGTCTGTCTGTTTGTTTGTTACTGCATCACGCAAAAACGGCTGGTTGTATTTTTATGAAACTTGCAGCGTATCTTTATACTGGTCCAGCTTAAAATTTTAAGTGGGGGTTTGGGGGGCATCGATTTGGTTTTTCGACGATAAATCTCGAGTAAATTAACTTAGGAAGTTCAAATTTGATATTTGTCACTTTCAATACAAGTATAAGATCAAGTTTGTAGATTAGCAAAATCAGACCAAGGGGAGGGGGGATTGTGGGGGGGGCACCCGTAAGAGAAATCATAAATAAACGCAAGTTACTAAATATGAACTACAACAAATGATAAATTTCCAAAATCATAAATAAAGTTTTTTTCTTTTCTGTATGCAACCTAAATACAAATAGATAATGAGTTAAAATGGTGGAAGTTAACTTACATGCGTAAGTACATAGTACTGATCACAAATGAAAAGATTGAGAAGGGGAAAAATTCTGAACTTGACCAGGACTCGAACCCGGGTCTCCCACTTGCTGGGTAGGTGCTCTGACCACTAAGCTACCAAGCCAGACTAATTCTCCATTCTCGAATTGGGGTATTTATGGTGAAGAAAGAGCTCAGTAAATCTTTCCGACACTGTATGTCCTCAATGAGGCATAGTGGAAAACATCCCACACTTATCCCAGACATTGAGAAGATGTTAAATAATAAGAGTTAAAATGGTGGAAGTTAACTTATATGAGTGAGTGCATAGTACTGATCACAAAATTCAGAATTTTTCTCCTTCTCAATCTTTTCATTTGTGATCAGTACTATGCACTCACTCATATAAGTTAACTTCCACCATTTAACTCTTATTATTTAACATCATCTCAATGTCTGGGATAAGTGTGGGATGTTTTCCGCTGTGCCTCAGTGAGGACATCTAGTGTCGGAAAGATTTACTAACTGAGTTAGTTCTTTCTTCACTGTAAATACCCCAATTCGAGAATGGAGAATTAGTCTGGCATGGTAGCTTAGTGGTTAGAGCACCTACCCGACAAGTGGGACACCCAGGTTCGAGTCCCAATCAATTTCAGAATTTTTCTCCTTCTCAATCTTTTCATTTACAAATAGATAAGTTTGTGGGTTACCATGTTTTTGCCTCATACCCCTCAATTATCGTAATGGCTGAGCTATCCTGCAAATTATGCAATATTGCTTCATGGCATCATTTACATTTCTGGATTTAATACCTATCCCCTATATATTTATAAAAGTTTGTTTATTTGTGCATCTATACATTTCCACACCATTAAACTTTGAGTAATCAAACTTTCAACAGATACTTTCTTCACAAATAGAAAGGCCGTAGGCTACTTTTTAATCCCAAATGTTTTATATTAATTGTACAAAAAGCAAAATAACTTTGTATGATAATGCTACCCCTTTTTTTGTTGGCACCTTTATGCACGCCAACAATCAACCGATTCCAACCAAATTTGGCAGGATAGTAGGGGGCACTAAGAGGAAGGTTTTAGTGTTTGCATGTCTGCTTCATTCAAAATGGCGGTTGATTTAAACATTAAACTACGCGTCTTTTCCCAAGTCCTACTATTGATTTGAATCAAATTTGGTACAATTGTGGAAGGCTCCCAGAAATAATTCATACGTGTTTTTTATTTCTCTCTGCCTGTTTTATTCAAAATGGCAGCTGAGTGAATTCTTAAATACCATGTATCATCTAGAATTCCGATCGGATTTGAACCAAATTTCCCCGGGCAACGCTGGGTATTTCTGCTAGTATACATGTATGTGTGTATATATATATATATTTAGGGCAACTAGGTGTTGAAGGAAACCCAATGAACACTTACCGGAAGTAGAGCCGCTGGGGTGTTGGAGAGACACATTTGTAGAGGTTAGAGCTTTTGGGATGATCCCTTCGTCAGCAGTTGTGTCTCTCTTGTCCTGACGAAGGGATCATCCCGAAAGCTCTAACCTTTACAAATGTGTCTCTCCAACATCCCAGCGGCTCTACTTCCGGTAAGTGTTCACTGGGTTTTCTTCAACACCTAGTTGCCCTAAATATCCTTACTTTTCCTCTTCCGTAGCATTTATACCATTTTATCCTACCTTACCTTTCCTTATATGTCATCTCTCTTTTAACAACCTTCCTATCGCCTTTCTTCTTTAATCTTGTCCTTCCTCTATGGCAAATATCCAGTTTCCGCTATCATCTCCGAAAACATATTTCCCTCACCTGCCAAATGGAATTCCTCAATTCCTGCTTGGAATTAGGCCTCCCTCCAAAAGGCCTTACTGTAAGAATCTCCCTATCGGGCCTTCCTCCCACCATCCGATCATCTTTTGCCCTCACCAGTCACCGCATGTCCCTTAATGTAGTCCAATCAGTTTTACGCCACTACCATTCGCTCTCCAATATGCACTTCCATAAATGCATCTCCATAATTCATTTACTACGCAACTTCTCAATTTTCAAAGACAACCTCGACTCCATCCTTCAAAAAGAGTTGTGTCTCTCTTGTGCTGATGAAGGGATCATCCCGAAAGCTGTAACCTCTACAAATGTGTCTCTGCAACACCCCAGTGGCTCTACTTCTGGTAAGTGTTCACTGGGTTTCTTTCAATACCTAGTTGCCCTAAATATCCTTACTTACCTTTCCTCTTCCGTAATATTTATACACACACATACTTAACATTAATTTGAATGCATTGCATAGCTATTATTTTTTCTTTGCATTGTGTTGATACTCAAGAGTAGAATTTAATTGCTCTATGCAGCCAAGTTGAATAACCACTTGTGTAGTTGGTTTTCATATTCAGTTTTTATAAATTAATGGTGAAATTATTTGGTATTAAGCCCATTCAATGTTTTTGTTGATATTTCAAAGTGTTTGAATGTATTCAATTTACTACTTTAAGACTGTAGTTGCTATTTCATATAAACATTTGTGGCACCACACAGCCAAGAAGATAGTAGCAGATATACTATCGTGTAAATAAGACGATGGCCTAACATAGATTTTTGGGAAATGAAAACTTTCAACTTTTAAGGGAAGAAAGCAGATTTGAAAAACATTGGCATTATCTTTATGTATTTAAATTCGAAAATATTTCTCTACTTATTGTTATTTATATTATGCGCAAGAAATATTTTCTCCCATTTATTTGCGGATCTGTTCCATGATAATACTCTTTCTGTATTTTGTGAAAGAATTTGACTTCTTTTTAACAAAATTATATTGAAAGTATGCATAATTAGTTCATATAACATATAAAAGACAAATAATAAAAATCTAATTTTATCCCAGTTGTCAAAGTTTCTCTTCCTATAGAATACATTATATCCTGGTTTTCCTTAGAACCTTGTCACTTTATGGCAGAGCCATTTTTACAAAATTGTTTCAGAGAAAAGCATTGTTTTTAAATATTTTATAAATGAATATTTACTATTTGAGCTTACTTTTGATCTGATGGCAAATGTATGGCTTTATTTTTCCAAGAGTCATATTTGACTCCCATGTTTCCACAAAGTGCTTCTTCTGAAGAGTTTATCTAGATGTTTGTATTTAAAATAATAAACCCACAAATGTAGGTAAATTCAGACATCTTAAGAAAATATGCTCTAATTTTTTTAAGCATACAATTTTATACTTAGACAACGTGAATTAAAATCTAAAATAATGTAAGTGATGATAGAAGGAAGGACAGGGCTCTGGATAATTTCCTAGCTCCTGCTCCAGCCAAACATTTAAGTTTCAACTAATAATTTTCATTTTAATATGACTATTTTTTAAGTTTTCTGGTTTAATCATAATAAAATATCAAACAGAGTCCAGATTTTAAAATAAAAGCTCAGCTTTATTTCATTATTAAATTTCTTTTCATCATTTACAATAAAACCTATAACAGGAAATATGAATTGGATCAAGTGTTACCTGCAAATATAAAATTACTAAAACTGTCAGTGGTACATAAGATGAAATAGAAATACTTTAAATAAGATTATTTAGCAAAAATTTTTAAATTCTTGATTCATATGTAGGAAGATGATAGCTTCCAGAATATAATTTTTCATTGATGATCTGCAGTCACTACAAATGAACTTTAGGGCTGAAAACAATCGCTCAACACTTGTGAAACAGGCAAACGATACAACCCTGCAGGCTTCCTGGATCTGATTAGGATACATTTCATTTCTCACAAAAACATTTTACTTATAACTGCTTCAATGGCCTTGCAGTCATCTTCAAAATTTTGTCCAAAATTTCCTCTTTCTAACTTCAACACTAAACTTATATGACGTCTTCTTTCCATCTGGTCAAGCTCTCATTTAAAATCATCCTCCTCTCTATTGCTGCTTGGAATTCTGACTACAGGTTGTTCCACTTCTGTATACTGTCTTGGTATTTCAGCTATTTCTAGGGAATTTTCTGTATCCTGTTTCAAAATTAGTGGTGCAACAGCTTTCATACCCTCTTTCGCAAGTACAAGTTGCTCAGGAGTCAACAGTACATAAATCGCAGCTAGAAAAATATTTTCAAGCAACTTTTCTACATTGATTTTTTTATATCTGCTGCAATTTTTCCTTGGTTCTTCTCTAATGCTTCTTTCAATTTGTACCATTCTTTTAAAAACTCACCAGGAGTCACATTACTTCTTTGAAGTCTGATGGTTACATCATTTGGCTTTCTCAACAGGATCTATTGCTGCAACTTGCTCACAGAATGGGTGCAAAACAAGAAGTCACTCAATCATAGGAAATTTTGAGCCCCAATGAGTTTCATTATCCAAAATTGGAACAACTTGGTATTGCTTCTTTGTTAGAGAAATCATACTTGGCATTCTTCACAACAGCTCGAATTTTTCCCTACACTGCACGATTTGCCAGCTGTAATGTATGGATCACAGAGCACAGGAGTCTAATGCCACATCACTGCTGCTGAAGCCATTGTGGGAGAACAGATGAGAATTTGCTTCCCAAGTTACTGAATTTCCTACTTATTCCACAGACTCAAGTAGAAGCACATCTTCTGTATTAGGCATGAGCCATGCTAGCCGCATTGTCCACAATGACACGGATAACTTGAGACTTTTGTATACCACAGTTACATATAGTATCTTCAACCATTTTCTTCATGGTAGCTGAATCGAGTTTCCCCTCTGTATCAATGAGAGCCAAGGTTTTATTAGGTTGTCAATAAATTGTTGTTTTTGTAAATGGGTTTAATTAAGCTCTTATAACCTTCAGAATTTGTTCTAAATAATCAATTAAAAACATCATTTGTGTTAATAGGATATTTGTTTATTGTTGTCCCTAGAAACCAATCACATTCTTGTTTAAACATGACTGCAGACGAGAAACACATTCGGCATATAATGCTGCATGAATTCAAAAAAGAAAATAATGCTTAAGTAGCCACAAGTTTATCGAAATATTCCGCATATCTGCAAATGTCAGCAATGGTTCGAC
Source organism: Uropetala carovei (assembly GCA_036926305.1). Lineage (NCBI taxonomy): Eukaryota > Metazoa > Arthropoda > Insecta > Odonata > Petaluridae > Uropetala > Uropetala carovei. Next base: position 6,239,516 of record JAXCHB010000141.1, read on the forward strand.
AAATTCCATTCTTTGAAAGCTTCCAAAATTGTTCTGGTAGAGGCCTCCATATTGAAATCGGCATGGAAGCATTGAAGGCGCCGTAGAGTCTGACCCTCAGCAACACAAACATCAAATGGCAGTAAAACTGAATGTCTCTCATGAAAAAGTACAAACACACCTCAGAAATCTCGGCAAAGACCTTAAAGAGGATACATATTTGGGTGCCTCACAAACTCTCCAACAAAAATCTTCACCAACGCATCAGCATTACTTCCTCTCTTCTCGCATGCCAAACGCAAACCATTTCTGGAATGGATTGTGACTGGGGATGAGAAATGGGTTGTTTACGTCAATATCAAATGTAAAAAAACAATGGCTGTCATGGGCAAACACCAGTTCTCACTCCAAAACCTGGACTCCATCCCCAGAAGATAATGCTCTGCATTTGGTGAGACATGAGTGATTCACCTTGAACTCCTGAATCTGCATCAGACTGACTCCTGGCCTATACTGTCAACAATTGGATCAATTAAACCATCAGAAACGTCCATCACTTATTGACAGAAAAGGTGTTCTCCTCCATCACAACAGTTGTCCCCCTCCATCACAACAGTTGTCCCCATGTAGCATGTTTGACTCAAAAAGGAATTAGGGACTTAGGATGGAAAGTCCTCCTGCACCCACCATACTCTCCAGATATGGCACCCACAGATTCCCATCTGTTCTGTTCATTTCAACATCATTTGAGTGAAAAAGAATTTTAAAATAAAGAGATGGTCAGAAAGGACATCGATTTGTTCCTTGGATCAAAACCACCCAAGTTCTTCAAATGGGGGATTGAAAATCTGGTCATGGGATAGGAGACTATCATAGATAAGAATGGAAAATATTTCATTTATTAAACTTCATTGATTTCAATAAAATTTTTACCTTGTGTTTTCTCAAAATAATGACAATTTCTTGACAACCTAATAATTTGTATTTGGCATTGGTCACAGTACTGCTTCCCAAATAATTTCTTTGATGCTGAGTGACTGCATCCATCTTTAGATAAACTAGCTTCTGAGTCAAGACTTCCCTCAATTCAACCCTCTTGCTTTCAGCAAGCTTTGTGATTACGTTTTGGAATGATTCATATGCAGTATTGAAAACCACTTGCTTGGCTACTTGACCTGCCACTAATTGAAAACTTTCTCCTCCAAAAGTCTTAAGTGAAACATTGTCATTTACAACCATTTGAATCACCTCTTTTCTGAATGTTTCTGCTGACATATGAATAGTCACTTTGAATGTAGGAGTCAATCTGAGACTGGGTATATTGTTTTTTGACTTCACCTGCTGGACCACTTGTGCTTGCTGCCTTTTTCCTGAAGTTTTCTCTTCTTCCTTCTTTTTCATCTCTTCCGAGTCTATGAGCTTGAATTCAACAGGATGAGATCTTTTCAAATGGCGCTTCATATTATAAGATTTGACATTCCTGATCTGCATGCCGCAAGGGACCACTTCACCATTTCTCTCTCCTTTAACTTTGCATGTAGCCAGTTTCTTACTTTTGTCTGTTGTTAATAAACTATCCAGCTTCATTGGTTTGTCTGAATTTAAAGCCATTTTCTGATGTAAAAGTAGGGTTCAATGAAATCCACAAAAAAATGTTCTTAATTTAGTTGCTAATAAGTTGTTTGCTAAAAGTCTGCAAAATAAAAATAAATACAGGCAGGGGTGTGCTGCAGCTGGCTCCGTCCAGCTCGCACAAGCCATTTGCTAAAATTTGTGATGCTCAGCGAGCCGGTTGTTGAGCTAAGCATTCCACATTATCCGGAGGTTAGAAATGGATCATGGTCTGATAATAAAGGGACCTCAAAAGTTTAAGGGCACTTTCTAGACCGTGTTACGCAGCAATTTATTATCTGAAAGATGCCAAACAAATGTACATGGAATATGTTTATTCGAAGCCACCACCCTTGATATATTTGTCATTAACACGTTCGCAGTGAAGATGGCTATAGCCATCATCATGTATGACTGTTTAGAGGCAAGACAGCGATAGCAGTCATGCCTTATAATTACTGAGAATTACTCGTAAAGCATTAACATATATGTCTGTCATTATAAAGGTTTCAAAATCTATTGGAGAATATAAATATGCATGTGCATTTGTAGAATAATACGGCAATCATTGACTGTCTGCAGACATGTTAATAATATTTAAACAATTAAAATAAAAATGTAATTTTTATATAAAATATTATCATTTTTTTATAAAAATCCCTTCGAATTCTCACAAAGATCAGATAAGGTGATTTCAGGGCTGCAAAAAAGGTCATGAATTCGATGTTATATAGTTTACTAGCAGAATTTCCTGTTGAATTTCAACGGATTTAGTGAAGCTACTACAGCACAACATAAAAACTCTTTAAAATATATAGTAGATACTTTTAAAATTACAATTAGCTTTTCTTAACAATTAATCATATTTGTTTGTAACAATCCGTTTCCCAGCCTATTGCATTAAAATATAATGATAGTTGTATTTCCTATCATATCACTTTTGCCAAATCCAGCTTCATGAAATGTTTACATTTATGTCTTGTAAGCAAGAAACCCGTGAAAAAGCAACGTACAATTGTCCATGATTGAACACTGACTGGTAAATGTACACCAGATATGTGAGCCTATTTACATTAATAAACATTATAATGTAAAATATAATGATTTCACTTACAAAAAATGTAAGATACCAGTATTCAATAGACGAAAGAAGGTTCAATTACTTTCATCAATAAACGCTTCCTGATTAAAAATCAGTATCTATTTACGTTGCTATCCATAAACATCAATCGTTTCGTTGTTTAAACAAAAGTGCAAAGCAAATAATGCTAAACTTTCATCTATCTGTAAGCTTCATTGAAGCTAATTGAATCGGAGGTAACAATGACGGCCGCCTTGAAAACGCCTGGAAAGAGTACGAAAAATCCAAAAAATTGCGTATTTCTGAAAACTTTGACCGTGTAACATGTAAACTTTGCAGGAATAAGATAGTATAAGTTTTATTCGTCGAATAAAGTAAAAAAGAAAAAAATCAGTCCATATTTACGTATTTTAATGCTTGAAGGAAGAATATCTTGCAAGTCAAGAAATGGATTCGTACATATTATCTTATGGAAAAATGTTAATCCCCTATATTGGCAGCACTGATTAATCCCGGTTGACCAAACATTCACCATTCACCAAGTTAGGATGTAAGGAAGAATTGTACAAAATTTGGTTATTCTAGCTTTTATCGTTTAGGAGGAGTTCCATGAACAAACACAAACCAACAAACACACGCTTCAAAATATATTATAGTAGATATAGTTAGCAGCACACCCGTGACTACAGGCATTTTGTTCTGATGGTGCAAATGTAATGCTTGGCCGCAAATCAGGTGTGAGCACCAGACTTATAAAAGATTTTCCTGACATCATCATTTGGCATTGTTTAAATCACTGCCTGCAACTTGTTTTAGATGACTCTATCACTGAAATAAAACAAGTGAATCATTTCAAAATGTTCATAGATAAAATCTACATGATTTTTCACCAATCAAACAAAAATCAAATGGAACGTTTCAACATTTCAGAAGAAATTGGACTAGAAATTATGAAGATTGGTAGAATTTTGGGGCCAAGATGGGATGCTTGCAGCTTAAGATCAACACTTGCTGTATGGCGTGCTTATCCAGCTTTATACAAATTTTTTTCCTCAAATAAAAAATATTCAGGAATGGCTACCCATCTTTGCAACAAATTCTTCTTACACGATTTAGACGATTTAGCAATAATGATAGATATACTGCAAGAAATTTTGTTATTTTCTAATGCCCTTCAAACCAGAAATTTAAATTTAGCAAGAGCTGAAAAACTAATAAAAAGGTCCATTAGGGCATTTGAAATGCTCAAAGAAAGTCTGGGAAACTTTGAAAAGAAAGTTGGTGTAACCATAACTTCTGATGCCTTTAAGAATATTGATTTTGTTGAAAATCAAAGATATATAGGCCTTTTTCGTCAAAAGCTACTGGAAGCAGTCATAAAAAATATGAAAGCCAGATTGATGGATTCTGATCACTTAAAATCAAAAAATAATGCACAAAATAGTGATAATAAAATTCATGAACTAGTAAACATACTTGAGCCAGATTCTTGGAATATTGATGAAGTTGTTGTCCCTTGGAAAGCTGCCGAAGAAAAATTGTGTGAATTCAATGAACTTTCATTATGAAATCAACATTAATGATTTCAGCGACTATGTGGAAAATGTTCTAAGAAATCGCCACAATTATGAGATTCCAAAAACTGTACAAAAGGCTAAAAATATCATCAATACTGTTGCTGTTAGTTCTGTGGAGGCAGAAAGAGGGTTTTCAAGAATGAATATTATATATTCAGATAAAAGAAGCCGCCTTACAGTTCAAAATGTGGCAAATTTGATGACAATTAATTTGATTTGCCTTCCATTAGATTCCTGGGATCCCACTCCTTCAGTTCAAACGTGGCTGAGAAATAACCACACAGCCAATGACAACAGGGTCAAATATGGAAGAAATAAGGATTATGATGATAAACAAGTGACGATTTGGAAATATTTAAAGGAAGTTAAATAAATAATTTCAATAAAATATTTTTTTAGTTTTTATTTGCATTAGGAAGGGGGAGGGTAAGGCGAGAGAGAACCGGCTGTTAAAATTTTAGAATCCTACCACTGGTCGGTTCCATCTTGTTCCGGACGCAGCTGAAACCGAAAGCTGACAATATCATTGAACAACCACGCTGCGAAAACCTTCGATCAAAAACACCCACATTCGTTATATCAGTTTTTTTTTCAATTTATCAAAAAAATTAATCAAAAATTTTATATATAAAAACATCATTTGCATAGTGCAATTGTAACTGAATATCTTATGCACAGTGCGAGATCATCCGAGGATATTTTTAAAGATAGTAAAGGGCAGTGTGATTGCTTCAGAAGGCAATCTAATTTGTACAACCTTAGAATAATTGATCATTTGGCTAGTGCATACATAAAGGTGTCAGAAAATTATCCCAGAGAGTTCCGTGAAATTGTGGAAAGGGGATATTTTCCAGCAAATTAAATTTTTAATGTTGATGAAATGGGCCTTTTCTGGAAGTGAATGCCATCCTGTACGATTATTTCTAAAGAAGAGAAATGTGCCTCTGGATTCAATGCCGATAAGGATTGGCTAACTCTCCTCCTGGCCGGAAACTCTTCCAGGAACTTGTGCAATGCGTGGGTACAGTAAGGCTGATCAACCCATTGTGTGGGATAGCAACTGCAGGGCCTGGGTGACTCAAGGCTTATTCACAGTGTGGGTTCAGATATTATTTTTGCCCAGCTGTAACAAATATTGTGAGGACATTGGTTTTGAACCCCAGGCTCTGCTGGTGTTAGATAACACGCCAGGCCACCCTCTCCATCCGAAGACTATGCATGGACTTCCCCGTTGAAGTGCCATTTCTTCTGCCAAATACCACATCTGTCCTACAGCCAATAGATCAGGGCATAACAGTGACCTTCAAGGCCTATTACCTATGGAAGACCTTTAGGCAACTCATCGAAGAGACCAATAGACAGGACAGACAAAGCATGCGGTTCTGGAAAGTTTTTCACATAATGATGGCCATCTGTAACATCAGTGAGGCCTGGGATGAAGTTTCCCAGTCTTGTATGAAGGGAGTTTGGCAGCGACTGTACACAGATATCACACAGGACTCCCCTGACTTTGAAGAGGAGCTACCCAATGCCATACAAGACATCAACCATATTGTCACCATAGCCGGGATCTAGGGAGTTGGGGTGAATGCCATAGATGAGTTGCTAACCTCCCATGGTGAGTCCCTTACCAACAATGAACTGCAGGAGATGGATTCCCATGTGGCTTCCACGGAAATGCAAGATCCTGAGTCTAACCCCTTTACTAGCAAAGTCATTGAAGAGGCACTTTCACTACACAATCAGTGCATGGCTTTGTTGGAAGAGCACGACGATGACTTAACACAAGTGAGTGCCGTGAAGAGGGGCTGTGATGTAATGTTGGAATGTTACCAACAAATTTTGTGTAATAAGCAATAAAAGCCAAGCAGTTGACCCTGGACTCTTAATACAGAGGCCATAGATCTCCAAAGTGTCCCAGGAAAGATTTTTAGATTGAGTTTTTATTATACATTAAGCTTTTTTGTCATATTGTTTACCATGTAATTTCGTTTTTATAAATTACTATAAAATTCAGTGATAATATGTTTCCATTGAATGTGGGCCCAAAAATACCATTTAGAGCTAGCCCTTGGACTTGGGATGTTTAGATTAGAGTTTCCTTTCTCTTCTCTGTATCTTTCGTTGGCTTCTGTTTCATGTTCCGCTTAACTAAATTCTTAGCATCTAGCATGCCTTTCTTCACTTGCTGCATCTTAGTTCCCAGTCAGAATTACGGGATCACCGGACTCGGTCATGTTAGAAGATAACTCTCCAAAAAGTACACCTCTGCAGGTATCGTCCAATGTTGGGCAGCCTGTCCGAGTGTAGTTTTACGGTTACACTCAATTTCTGCAGAGGGGTCCTAAGTGCATCCTTACCACTGTTTCAGCCGGTAACACTGACATCTTCTTCCTAGATCAACTTTACATCTAGGTACGTAATCACTCATCAATATAATTGCAGTATTTTTATCAGAAAATTGGTATATATGATATCGTATTTTGTAGGAAACAGAGGAATTCTAAAATACTAATAATCATCGTAGAAACGTGGAATTTTAATCATAATATAAATTAAATAATAGTAATTAATTTTCAAATTGAAAAACTACCTAAGGTCCACCATTGGTCAAGATCGGTGTGTTTGCGGTATTCATATAGCTTATAGTATCGTGAACACTATTGAATCTATTGATATGCAATCTTATTCAAAGAAACGTGAACATTTCTAAACATTTCATCCGCTGGATGTACCTCTCTAAAACAAATAGGGGAAAAGTTTACCACAGGTCAATTTTTTGACGTTTCGACTGGAAATTTTCAAGAAAATGTTGCGTTTCTGATTTTTTTTAAAGACAGCTCATTATTAATATAGAAGTTATAGTTACAAAATCATTATTCATAAACATTACAGAAGTCATACACAAAAAATTGTTGCATTTTGTTCATTAGAACTGGAGATATGGCGACGGGAGAGGGTTTTCTATGCAACTTGAACGCGAGAATCTTTCCCTCGCATCTCGGACTCTCTTGGTCAAGAGATAAACATCGTAAATTTCTTTGAGGGGTTTCATTGTAACTGACATAAGATACGTGTGGACGATGGCTCCTTCCTTTTGTGCCGAGATAAGATTCGTCTCAGAATTATATGGGGTTTTTACGCAGACGAGTTCCACATTTCGTTACTTGCATGAAAATACAAACGCAAAAATTAATGTACATTATATGCACTAAATTGTAGAATGGAGCTGAAAAAGTAAAGGCCAAAGGTTCCTCTTTTGAAATATATCAAGATTTTTCGGAATTAAGAAAATTCATTGGGTCTAAAAAATATAAATGCTGTTACTGTGGAAAAGGGCGGCATCAAGTACATTCGCCTCAGACGGGAATTTTTGACGCAACGGCCCTGAATGGGAGTTATAAAATTTAATGCATCTAGTAACATTATATAGAATTTAATATTTCACATTTTAATAACAGTATTTGTAGTGATGAGTTTTTAAACTAAAAATTTAAATGTCTCAGATAAATGACAATGTGACTTATTGTTAGTATTTTCCAGAATCCTTAAGATGAAAATTTACATAAATTAATTTTTATAGCTAAAGTTTATATTTATTACTGACGTTACATCAACCAAGCATACAAGATATTTTATATTTTAATCATACATTATACATTCAAAGGTAATTCGCTTGATCGTTTTTAGAAATAATACATAAATGCTACTATAGAAATATTTGTGTTATTAAAAGGCGAATTTTGATAACTTGGCCATAGGCGCCAATATTCCTAGCTACGTCTTTGTTACTAACGTTGTATAAAATGCATTTATGATAGGAAATGAATGTACAGTAGTCCCTCGCCATTCGTGAGGGTTAGGTCCCTGAAACCCCTCGCGAATGGCAAATTTGCGAGTGGTAAGTAATTGGGAATATGGAAAAAATAGGGTTAGGTTCTTAGAGTCCCTATTCCAGCATGTAACTTGCATTTTTGCCCTTCAAAATATAATAATACAATACGTACTGTGGTGTTCTGAATAAACGCCACATTTTATTAAAGAGCAAGGAACCGATCTACACACGCTTCGATGACATTGGCGATATCCCGTTTATTAATTATAAATCCCACGAATTTCATTATATTTTAAGAAAATTTTTAATTTTGGTGAGGCAACACAATTTATTCATTTTTAACAAAAAATCTATATAGGAATTTACACAACACGCGTGTAAATCATTAAATAAAGTACAAATGTTTTGCCTCCGGCACGCCGCGGCGGTGTAACCCCCGATCCGGTACATAGCTCTGAACCTGAACCCCCCCTTGGTCATATCCTGGCTACGCCACTGTCACAAGCACTTTTATAACCTTCTCTTTGGAAATGAGAAATGGGGGTATACAGTAAAGGTCATCTCAGGCCTATGATTCTAAACAGGAATCTTTTTTCAAGGGATTTCGTTTTCAAGCATAGGTTGAGGAGAGATTTGTGTCACTGAGTGATGATAAGTTGTGGTATGGCAAATGTCTTTTATAAGTTTTCTTATCTAATATTTATTACACTCTTGGCACTTGACCATAAATTTTATTTGTAATTGCCTTGCTTTTTATCATTTTATTATTAACTAGGCGAATAATCTTTCAATGAATAGAAAAAATTTAAGAGATTTGAATTGAAGTATCAATATTGAAATTATGATTTAAAGCTAGGTATGCAATAAATATTAATTTTTTAATTAAAAAATTCTCAAACTAAGCATTTTGTGGTAAATGCTATTACAAATAACATTAGTATGGCTATCAGTTATTATTTTAAGTGTATTTTTGCTCCCTGCTCTTGACATTCTAGCATAAAGCTGACCATGGGCAAAAATAAGAAGTTCCAACATGAGAACAACTTTATTTAGGGTTTGCCCCTAACTCTTGTAGATGCTCATAGCAAAGATAATTTATCCAGAAATTGGCACCTTTTAAATGAATGGGAAACATTACCAATGTCTAATGGAATCAACTTTGGAATGAAAACTTTATTCCATTCATTGACTACCAATGCCATTTCAGCTTTGATTTTGGATCAAAATTACTGGACATCCAATTTTTAGTTTGATCCTATGACACTCATCAGAAACAAAGTTATCTGTACTTTTGTAATTGTATGACTATGAGGTGCTACCCAAAAGTTCCCGGACTGACTCAATAACAATTTTTATCTTAGTTACAGATCATTGCTGTTCCCTTCAAAGTAGTCCCCTTGCAAGTTAAGCGTTTCTTCCATTGCTGGAAACATCGCTGGAAGTCTTTCTTTGAGATGGCGTTCAGTACTGTCTGCGATTTGGTCTGAATCTTGGAAATGTCTTAAATCTCCATCCTTTGAGCTGTGATTTCATCTTAGGGAACAAGAAAAAATTATGGAATCAGGTCTTCTGTTATTATCTTTGACAAGTTTGGGTTGTTTCTGACCAGTGGCATAACTATAAATCCTGGGTTCCCCCATGAAAATTTAGGTCTACATATACATTTGCTTAGAAAATGTTGACAAAAACAAAAAAATATACCTCTTTAATGAGTTTTATTTACATTGCACAAAAAATTACATGAATGAATGAATTTGCAATATACCCTTTTCCAAGCCACATAATAAATGATTATCATCAAGTCTGACTTTAGCCAAGACACCCAGAATGATGTTATGCACAAAATCGACAAACTGGGAATGGAAGCGATGGAGTCTATTTTTGCTCTGACCCACCAATATCGAGAATAATGTTATTTTTACTCACCAAATTTTGTGAATTACCCAAACACAAGAAGATGCCTGTGCTTTTGCTGCATGCTACTACACAAGAACGAAATGGTTGTTAACATCTGCTGTGTGGTCAGGTGAACTTATGTACTATGAATAGTCGAAGATGTTAGGTCGAGTCACACCAATGCCATGGCAAATGTTCTATCTTAACCCTCCAGCAGGTGCGCTGTGGCACAGAGTGCAATAATGTTATTTTTCTTAGTCACATAATGAGTAGAGGGGGGAGTTAATATTATTCCTCCTTTGTATCAGTGTCTAGCCAACTGTTTAGCTGTTTGGTGTCTAACGAGTTCAGTGTGAAAATAAAACAAGTTGAAACTGGATAAAGTTGTTTTCGTTGCACTTAATATGTTGCCCATCTTGTCATGTTTTTTAACTGTTATTTTTATTGACTTGGCTATTTTTCTTTTATTTTTTATTTAGTTGTTTTGTTATTTATTAAAAATAATCATGGTCATAATTTTGGAGCCCGACAACAGATAGTAACTTGAGAGAATGACAACGCCAAGGATCGTGAATACTCGCTCTGTTTACATTTGGTGAAAAAATAAGAATTTCAGTATTGATTTGAAAAAAATGCAGTGGCTGGCATTGTGGGTCCCCAGACATTTCAGCCCCCCTGCAGTGGCAGACCTGACAGCATAGTACTTACGCCTGTTTCTGACATGTTCTTGAAGATCACTGCACACAGACACTTGGTTTTGATTCTGCTCATCACTGAGCAGACAAAGCACAAGTTTTGCTATGATCTGTCGCATGTTCAGATTTTCTGATAAAATCTGCTGGCATGATCCATAAGAGTGGTCCAACATGCCCGCTAAATCATGAATAGTAAATCATCTGTCTTCATGAATTAATGCATGCACCTTTACAACATTTTCATCAGTTTGACTTAAAGTTGGATGGCCTGAATGTTCTGAATCTTCAAATGATGATTGCCCATTCTTAAATCTAGAAAACCACTCGAAAGTCTGTCCTTCCCACTGCATCCTATCCAAATGCTGTTCTCAACATTTTGTATGTTTCATCTGCTGTTTTACAGTTTAAAACAAAAGTTAATGCAAACTCTTTGCTCTTTCAAATCAGCCATTTCGAAAATGGTAGAACAAAAAACAACCAAACACTTAACCCTTTTAGTGCCACACGACGATATATCGTCGTTTGCTTCTCCTGCTAGAAGTGCCAACGACGATATATCATTGTTTGCGTAGACCAAATTTAAATTTGCTGTTCATTTGATATTGATGGGAGGCATGTGATTGTTATATCATCTTAAAGAGAGTTTTGTTGGTTTAATTTGTTGCAAAGTTTTGCATATAAAGTATATTTAAATAAATATGCTTGTATGAATATGCTCAGATTTGGGTGAACTAGATAATAGAATCAGAAAAGTCAGCAACATGTCATATGTCAAAATCAGAGCTGCAAACCACTTAAAAATTTGGAGTGGTTCAGTTCGAGGTTCGGTTCTAAATTTTTGGAAGTGGTTCGGTTCAGACGAGAATTTTGACAAGTGGTTCAGTTCGGTTCAACTAAGTTAATCATTTGAAATACTATTCAGAAATAATTTATCCAATATCAACATTACACATTCAGTATCAATCTGTAAGTAAATCAATCAGCAGTCGTCATTATTTTTAATGAAAGAAGAATTTATTTAAAGAAAGGAAAAATTTATATTTTAAATAAATTACAATACCATCATCATCTTCATTTACTTATATTTAAAAAATGGTATTTTTGATCCTAACATGATTTTTATGTTCATTCACTTCAAATTCATTTACCAACACACACAATCATACATAATCAGAAAGAAAATGCACCTCTAGATTAAACTGCTTTTGAGATTAACCCTGGATGGACGGACAAACCGAAAACGTAAAAGTGTTTTAAAGAAATCATTAAAAATCAAAGAAAATTAATTCCTCAGGCATTTTATTTCTTTTTCTTACCTGTAATACACATTATTTAGAGGAAAAAAGATTTATAACAAGGGTCTTACCACCCGTCCGGCAATATTTAACCTCTTTAGTTCTACCACCTGCACTTGCCTTTATTTTCCTTATTCCCACACACATACCCATTGCCACATTGATAATTTCCTCCCTCCTCTCTCTGGGGTTCACCCTCTCTCCTTCTTCCACAAGACCTTTCTTTTTAGTCCTAGTCCTTCCCCCATCTTTCCCCAAACCCTCCCGAGATGGTCTCCCACCTCCAGCCTTTCCTTTCCTCTCCCCCTTTATCCCTTTACAACCTACCCCCCCGCAGTAACCCTCTGAGATAAGTTCCTCCTTTCCCTCCCCTCCATTCCTTTTGTCTTACAAACTACCCTCCCTCCTCCCTCTCTACCCATTTCTCTGTGTATACTTTCTATTCTCACCATATCTGCACCTGACAATAGCATTGTAATGTCGAAACCCAGGTTGTAAGAGAAATAAAAACAATGGAAGTTACAAATCGTTATTCCTTTGGTTCATTTATAACAAATAAAAAAAATGGTCGCTATATTTATCAAGGGTCTAGGAAAATTCTTTTCCGTAAGCCCTAATTAAGATTTCCTTGATTGAATGATAGATTTAATTATTGAAGTAGAGAGTTTCTTGATTTCCAATGGCGATGATGCACGGCGTCTCAATTTTTCCAGCTTTTGATAATAAATTTATGTAAATAAAATATTTTAATTAGTTAATTGGTTAAATAATATGGAATAAAATATTACTCCGAATGAATTTATGATATGTAAAACTCTAATAAATTCGATTATTAACCCTTACTACTATATATAATTAATTAAAAAAGACACTTTTAGCTCGATTCAAAACATATTATATACTGCTAATTTTTTTCTTTTTCCACCTTAGAAAAGCAATCAAAAAATCAATATGATAGTAAAATTACGTTACAAGAATAATTTAAAATTAATCAACAGTTCGGGGCAGATTATTCAATATGCAAAGTGCGGACACTTATGGTTCAAAACAAACGATTATAAAATGTAGAGTGACCCTCTTTAAATAACACTAACATGTTAATTAATTTTATTTCTCTTAAATAAAGTTTACTAAAATATTATTAAAAATACACACTTTAGATAATTCAAGGAATTCTGCAGGAAATGAATGCCTCCGATCCAAGGGATCCGCCTAAGTCCTCGCCTGTTTTTGCTGGAATATAAACCACCAAGTAATGAAAATATCATAGAAGAACACCATATGAAAGTTAGAAAAGGAATGATATCGTTGAAAGCTCAAGCCGTTGAGAGCTACAATTTGAATTTTTCTGAAGAAAAAGATATGAGGAGAGTTATGATGTTCTAAGAAAGACACAGCGGGGCATATTTTCTCAGGTCTGCTAATTACAATGCTGAAGGGGGTGATGGTAAGGGCATGGATTTTTCTCTTGGCATGAAAGCAGATTACTGCTCCTTTCTAGGCCATTGTAAAACGACCCTTTTGCCTGCGTTCAAATAAAGATCTTTCTATATTCTGTTAGTCGGTTTCTGCCTACAGTGGTTGACCCAGATATTGTCGCAGTTGGTGTCCCCATAACCCTCACCATAAATGTCGTCTGTGGATAACAGTAGTAGCAGAGAGGAAAGAGATAGGCACTCTTTCCTTTGAAGCAAACCTGCTGGGTTTTCCAATGGAAATTCCTGGTCTTTTCGTTGGTCCGTACCTTGTGGATTGAGATCGAACCGAAACCGAACCGCTTTTGGAAAAAATTACGGTTCGGTTTTCAGTTCATTGAAAAATTAATCAGTGGTTTTGGTTCGGTTTGCGGTTCAGAAAAATGACCGGTTCGGTTTGCAGCTCTGGTCAAAATATAGAAATATTTTGCTTCCATTACCTCAGGTACACTCTCACGCCATTACTTTCTGCTTATGTCAAGATTACGACGCATTTCATTGTTATTTTTTTGTCATACAAGCAATCTTGATATGTAAAGCAATGAAGTGCCTACGATGCAATACTTCATGACAAGAAAAACAAACGCATTTAAGAAGTGAGTTCTAGTGATTTGAATAATGTGCAATATTGAATGTAAACATGCTTACTACAGATAAATGTTTGATTACATATTATGAATATAAGTTTCATCCCGGGAGGTTCAAGTACATGCATTGAAATCAAAGGGAAAAGGATAGGTGTTTTCCGAGCTGGAGCGACGCCTGAGTCATTGATACATTTTGAGTCATTGATATTCTGCAGGAAATAAGAGCAAGCAAATTTCAATACATTGCATTATTTCCTTCGACGTGTTTAGTAGAACAATGTAGTCTGTAAGCTACTTTGCCATTATATAGCCAGGGAAAAAAGATGGCTAGACTTCAATTTACATCCGAGATAATACATAGTATTGAGTTGGAGTGGTTGTCTTCAAAGAATTCTTCCGGCCCATCATCTGCTGAAAATGAAACATTGGCAGTGCCATCGACGTTCGGGATTAGAAAGCTGCCAGGGTGGTGGGAAAAGGTTTGCAGCAGAAAAGATGGAGGCTCTGTTCAAAGATCTAGGACTGTATGTGTCAAATGTGTAAAAGGTCTGCATGGAGTTTGTCACAACATAAATGCGAATAAAGTGTTCATTTGTGCATGTGTGTTGCAGGAAGGTAACTGTTAGTAATGATTTTTATTTTTTATATTATTGTTTCCTCCTTCAAAATGCAAGTGACATAAGCATAGTCAGTAATAACATTCATAATAATTCTTTGTTTACGGTTTTTTTCAATTATATTTTAGATTTTTACAAAGCAATATCTCGTAGGAAGTGCTCATCCATGCCGAAGGTTCTCCCCTGAATTATATGCTATTTGCAACATAAAAGTATATTGTTCAGTATTCTCAATTTTTTATGTAAATTCTGTTTTTTGTAAATTTCTATAGTTAAAGGCCTATTCTTTGCAATTATTAGTGTATTATTGGAAAAGAAGATTTTTATTGTTTAGTTTTTTCATAAACTGAAAAGATTTTATTTTCATTATTGCAAATTTAAAAAAAACTCATATCGTGTAAATTCCTTGAATATATGGTTCTATATTTACCAATAAATATGTAAAATGCAATATGTCCTTTCATTTAGCAAAAATCTCACTGAAAAATATTCATAAATAACATTGTGATTTTTCTAAGAAAGTGTTGCAAAATGCCCCAAATATGTGTGGCACTTCTGGGTACACCCACCAAAAAATCCGTGGCACTGAAAGGGTTAAAATAGCTGCAGGGAGTTGTACTGCCAACCCAGTCCAGGAACTTTAGGGTAGCACCTCGTATCTACATATATCAACTAAAAACAATTATCCTCCTCCAATTAACACTGTCAAGTTTAAATGGCAAAAATGAACATTTACTAAACAACTGTTTTGGAGATAAAATTCAGAGAAATTGTTTTGAAACTATTCTATGATTAACAGGAGAAATTTGTACCTGGATTTGAATCCACATAGTTTTGAGGAAAAGGAATACAGGCGATTCCCGAGATTCGACAGGGATGCGTTCCTGAAAACGTGGTCAAATTATCGAATGTTGAACGCCGTTTTTCCATAGACTTACATGTTATAATCAAGGGATATGTTCCCGCATCTCGGCTCGCGTGAGTCGAACCGGGCCGTCGTCTGCAGCACCCCTGCATACTTCTATCTATACATACAACTATATATCGCAGCAAAATTAATATAAAAGTTATTAAAAAGCACAAAATAACTTGCAGCCTTGCCAGTTAATTTAAGGTTATGCAAACCTGCCCTTCTCTTAAATCTGTCAAACCAGCCATCAAATTACGTGAATTTATCACGTTCTAGAATTTTCTCCTTCTGTTTCACATAAGTGCTAATAGTTGAACATCACTTTTATTTGATTCACTTGCATTATCACTATTACATTTCCATTTAGATGTCATGTCAAGTGATAAATTTATAAGTAAATCAATAAAATAAATAAATTTAAATAAAAGATTAACAGAAAAAAGAGTGAAATCAGCACAAATTCAAACAATTAGAGCAGAAATAACTATGCCTACACTGAAACTAAACCTCGCGCGGTGCTGGGGATGAAAATTACTTCGCGTAAACTAGTTCCCAATTCGATCAGCTGCATCGAAATCTGGAATTTGTTGAATCTCGGGAGTCGCCTGTACATCAATCTGCAGCTTGAAAAGATAAAATGGTAAACTTTGGCCTAATCAGACAATGCTGTGCACTTCTAGAAATAAAAAAATGACAGAGAGGGTCAGAAAATTATTGTAGAACGTAATAAAAAATAGTTGCTACAAGGTAAATTATTTATATGTTAAAAATAGAAAATATCCAACAAAAAGTAATTTTTAAAGTAGCAATAATGTGAAAAATATTACCGTATCTTTACTCTATATCTTTACTCTCCAGTTGATAAATTGTATCGTAACCACGGATGAGACATGGGTCCATCACTTTACTTCAGAAAACAAACATTTGAGTATGGAGTGGAGGTGCACAAATTCTGCCACAGTGAAAAAATTGAAGACCATGGTCACTGTGTTTTGGGATGATCAATGTGGATTTCCTGGAACAAGGTTGCACAATTATTGCTGCTCCTTACTCTGTGCTCCTAAAAAAAAAAACACTCTTGACACCAGTTCTGAGGAAGAAACGACCAGTTCTTCTGTCCAAAGGAATTTGTTTTCTGCACGACAACACCCAGCTACATAAGGCTAACTTGGCTGTGAATACACTGGCTGAGCTGGGGTGAGACATTCTTCCCCATCCTTCTTATAGTCCAGATTTGTAACTTTCATCTCTTTGCGCCACTGAAAGCCCACTTAGGAGACAAGAAATTCAGTTCGAACTACGAGGTGAAAAATGCAGTCCACAACTGGTGTCAACATCAATCGAAAGATTTCTTTTTAACTGGAATGTAAAAACTAGCAGAATGCTGGAACAGATGTATTCTCTGTCCTCACTAGATTAAGTATTCGCAGTTAGGTGTTCGAGTTTATAAGCAAAAGGCTACGTGGAAGTGCAGGGGACCATTTTGAGTGAAAGTTATATCTATCGATCTCTCATTGTTCAAAGGAAAAATAATATTCCTGAGGTTCTTTCTTTTATAAGTGGATTTATTCTCTGAAAGTTTATGTTAACTATTTCCTAGTTAAGGCTACGACGTGTTATACAGTACCGGACCCCTTATCCGGCAAGCTTGGGACCAGACATTTGCCCGATTTGGGGATTTT
This sequence comes from Uropetala carovei, assembly GCA_036926305.1. Taxonomy (NCBI): domain Eukaryota; kingdom Metazoa; phylum Arthropoda; class Insecta; order Odonata; family Petaluridae; genus Uropetala; species Uropetala carovei. Next base: position 6,256,756 of record JAXCHB010000141.1, read on the forward strand.
CCAGATTTCGGGTCCTTAATTTAGTATATAATTGTAATATATCGATGGAGAATAAAATTAAATGATAATTTCACTTTATATCGAATTCTAACACAAAACAAATTTGTTCAGATAAATCAGGCATCTTTATCATTTAAAATTATTATTACCTAAAACTATGTTGTTTTCTAGAATGAATCTTTCCTCTCTATATAGGCAGCTAAAAAAACCATCTCACATTTCAGCTATCTATTATTTGTATTAGCTCATTCTTATTTTTGAATTATCATTGTCATTTCAGTATCTTATGTAGATTTCAATGCTTTCAAATGAGAGCTGATCTCATATGCTACCTAGAAAATGAATCAACCACATCCAATATTTATTTTAATTAGAAATCCTGAAAATAATTTCAAACACTAGGTTTTATTTTATTTAAATATAAAAATTTCGCAATTAAAACTTTGAAAACTTAGAAATAATTTTTCATTTCAAGGTTTTAATCATGAATCATAGCAGAGCCAAGAAATTTTGCTGGGACAGTTATTCTGTAAACTCATCCAAAGAATAGTTATCATGAGAATGGATATGCGAAGTGGTAGTGGTAGCACAGGCTGAAGAAGTTGAAGGTTAAGGCTGTGTTGAAACCTTCTTGAACATGTCCTTCAGAGTCTGTTGTTTAATATGTTTTAGTCTCTCTTTCGGGAACACTTCTTGTATTTTGTAAACCCACATAATATGCTGCTCTATAATAAAACTCTTCTGTTCCATTCCACGAATTAGTTCTTCTGTTAATTGTATACACTTATCAATGGATACTTATTCCTTTTCAATTAACACTTCATCATCCACTTCAGTATCACTCTCATTCATTTTATTATGATTCATAACCATATTGCAAATTTCACTATCTGTAAGTTGGAGGTAAGCTGGAGCTCCATTGTCAATGTATAAATAATCTTCAATAGCTTCTTTATCTACCAATTTTGCTGTATCACATGACAACATCTTTGCAAATGCCAATAAGTCTTTAACAATTTCACTTTCTTCAAAAGAAGGAAAACCTTCAAAATTAGGTTCAGTTTCATCATCATTATTTAGAAATTTGGTGGATGGCCATAAATTGTGCCATCCATTCAACAGAGAAATCTGGGAAAAAGTCCCAAGCATTTGCAACACTCCAAATAGCATCCTTTATGTTAAATTCTCTTTGGAATTGGGTCACACTTCATCCTTTGTTACACGTTATAAGTATTTTTGCATGAATTCAGCCTTGTATCTAGTTTTCAATGCCTGAAGAATGCCTTGGTCCATTGGTTGGATAAGCAATGTACAGTTAGGAGGAAAATAAATACCATAAACATTGTCTTTAATGAGCAATTCAGCATCGGTGTATGCAGCACAATTATCAAGAAGTAATATAATTTTGCAATCCATAGGAAGACCTACAGACTGATAGTGAGCCCTGGCTTCAGGTTCTTGAACCAATCAAGAAAAATTTGCTTTGTCATCCATGCACCCTTGTTAAGCAGCCCTCACATGATCAATATCATTTTTTCGCACTGGCAATACTTCAGTATGGACCTCACATGGTCAGTAATACTGTCAATATTCAAAATATAGACAGTAATATTGATTGTGTGAGAGCTGCTTTAGTCTTATAAACAACTGGAAATACCCTGATCCCCTTGAAAGGCCTAGGATTCTGGCTCTTGCCAATAATGAGCAATTTACACTTATGGGTTTCTGCTGCATTTGAACTAATATAGTAAGCCGTTCTTTGGAGTCTTTGAATCCCGTTGGTGCTGACTCACCTGCCATTACATATGTTTTTCTGGGAATATATTGCCAAAACAATGCCGACTCGTCTGCATTGTACACCTGTTCTGTTGTTAAACCCTCTTTCGATATCATTGAAGAAAATTCTTTCAAATATTCCTCTGAAGCTTCATGCTGCTTTTTCTTTAGTAACACTTTATCCATGTCGATTGTCTTAGACTGATGGAGTGTTTTTCTGTTGTTCATTAACTTCGGAACATCACATTCTATGTAAAATTTCATTAATTGACTCTTTAGCTCAGTGTTTTTCAACCTTTTTGCTTTGGCGACACACTTTTTAAATGATCCAGCTCTCACGACACACCATGAAATAATCACGATAAACCATGATATAAAAAGTCAATTTTTTTGGTTAAAACATAACAAAAATACTTAAAATTCATTTTTTAACAATAAAACATCATAAATATAACAAAAAATATAAGAAAATGTTTGTTTGTTAACATCAAATTAGTACAAAGTACCGAGGTCATTTCAGAGTATGTACAACGAAATCTATATATGTATAAATAAAATTCATTATTTAACAAAATAAACAAAAAGAAATAAAAATCTGTCGAATAACAATTTTAAAAAAATTATTGTGAAATTTGAGCCTTTTTTTCTAAATTTTCGCGACACACCTGGACCTCGTCCACAACACACTAGTGTGTTGCGACACACCGGTTGAGAAACACTGCTTTAGCTTCTTAAGTCATAAACAGTCGATGAACTAACACCATACTCATCGTACAATGTTTTCAGCGAAGTAAGTACCTTTCTCTAAACGCTGTAGCAATTCCACTTTCTTCTTAATACTAAGTATTTGCATTTACGATAACCATGGGTTTTTCCACTGATCTTTTCCACATTTTTATAAAAAGAGGACTACAAAGATTTTTAATTTGTGAAACACAGCATATTCTAACAAAAGAACAACAATAAAACAGCAGCGCAATTATCGTCGTTTTTTCGAGATCGCAAAAATTTCCGGTATCTACCAACTTCAAATTGGTAACCACACAAGTTTTTGCAGAATTTCAGGTCCTGCCAGATTTTGGGATGCCGAATAAGGGGTCCAATACTGTATATCATTACATACCATTTGAAGACTGTGACTTTTTTTATAGTGGAGGATAAGGATAGTAAGCATGAGAAATATCACAGCCCAGTATTTCACTCCTGGGCCCTCTCTAATGCTGGGCCTGGGCAGCCACCCGGTTTGCCCATGCCTGTACCTGGCACTTCTCATAGTTTACAATCAAGCCAAAATAAAATGGAAGAAACACTGTATGAGAAATGGAAAGTAAACCAAGATGGCTCAATGACTAAAAGCAAGTTCTTGGCAATACAGTGCTATAGCAGAACCATTTAAACTACTTTAATAGATCAAGGATTGTTTAAGCAAAAATATTGAATGATTGTGAAATAATACATTAATATAAATAGGTGTATAGTAATGACCAGCTCATTACAATCATCAGCAAGGGAACAAACCATAATACTTGCTAAAATACTTAATTAGCACTTTTATTTCGAATCAGTGGAAAACTCTTTGTGTGGATGAAACATCGTGACTAATGATGGTCACATTCTTCATATTCATTTGCCGATACTTCAAAGCAAACATTTCCTGTTCTGACACCTTGCAATGATTTTTAATATAATATTGATAAGGGACTTTGAATTGTTTCCAAATTTAATTTAACTTAGAATTGAGTTTTATTTAACACTTGATTTGACTCCAAGTGCCATTCAATTCAAACACACATAGGAAGAATTATTATTTGGAGAACAAAATAAAAACTATTAGTAATACAGTGGGCCCTCGATATCCATCGGCTTCCCAATCCGTCGTTTTTCATAGCCGTCGTCCACTATTTAACACCATTATTTCTGCATCTGTTGTCATGTCGCCACTTGTCTCACGCATCATTTATGGCACTTCCTTTTCGTTCAGCAGCGTCAATCTACCAGCAATACTCCTAGTGAGAGGTTCTCAAACCAGTTCTTGCCAATTTTGTCTTATTTACTTTATTTTTGCAACAAACTCAGTACCCATGTCTGCGAAGTCAAATGAGAAACCTAAGAGGTCAAGATAACCTTCGAATCCGTCGTTTCTCATATCCATCATCCACTATTTAATTCCATTATTTCTGTCGTCGTCGTTTCTCATATCCGTTGTTTTCTCCAGCTGACCCACGTGTTTCAAAAATTGGCCCCATTTAGTTGACGCATCATCCTATGACGTCAATGTTTGCATTTCCCAAGGGTTGAGCCTCTTCAAGTGAGTCATGGAGAAAAATCTTGCTTCGAGATTTTTTTGTTTTGAGGCTTCATACAGTAGAAGGTTAAAAGCTCGTCATTTGTTACCACGCCTCAAGTGGCAGAATACCTGTGAACGTTCCTGCACTTGAGACCTTTTCTTTCATACCCTGAGTCATCAAGAATTCCCTGGAATGAATTACTATTATAACATGGGAGTCCAATACTCAGTATCCATCATTTCCTTATCCATCGCACTTTTAAGGAACCAATTAATGACGGATATCGAGGGTTCACTGTACAGGCAGTCCTCGACATCCGTACAATTCGCTCTTTCATACATTATAAACTCTCGCCCCTAAACCACCTTTCATACTCCGAATTCGGACTTCCGTACATCAGCTGACGAACAAACATTTCGAGCTATCGCATAATGGTGCTGTCTGTCAGCCAAGCCAACACTTTTAATAAATTACCAAATTAAAGTATGCTATGTAATAATATACGTGTTATATGTAATGTTTTTTAATATTGTACTGAAATTTGACAAGATTAATACCACTGTAAAGTCGGTTAATAATCAATAAATTATTATTATTATTATTCAGTCTCGGCAACGTTACCATCTTTGTTTGTACATACAGCAGTGTTTCTTTGTTTGTGCATTTTACACGTATTATTTTATAAACATGAGTGAGAAATGGAGAATACAAGTGAAAAGAAACGTAGGGCTCATAAAGTGAACACGATTGGGACAAAGATGGAAATAATTAGGCGTGCCGAAAGCGGCGAATCTTTAGCTTCAATTGGACGCTCATTGGACTTAAGCCGGTCGAGTGTGTGTTCATTTGTGAAGCAGAAGAACAAATATAATAATACAATACGTACTGTGGCGTTCTGAATAAACGCCACATTTTTTAAAGAACAAAGAACCGATCTACACATGCTTCGATGATGTTGGTGATATCCCGTTAGCAGACCGCGAAACAACTTGAGACATAATGATCGTGCAGTTGCTTGGCTTTCTCGTGAATGACAAGTGAACTCAGCAAGATTTTCCTGCAAGTTTGGATCTCAATTCACAGGTTTAAAGCCTTCTCTAGGTACAAAAGACACTTTTGCACTCATTGAAGTACCACTTGCAACACTAGCTCTAATCGCTTCTTCACTTTCCTTATCGATTTTATTATGCACTCGGTCACACCAAGTAATTTACCAACTTATGAAGCAGATTCATTATGCGCAAGTCTATCCAAAACTTCAATTTTCTTCTCCAAACTTGTTACTTTTTTCGCCCTTTTTACCGACTTTTCTTTCATTTCAATCATCACACTCTTTGGGGCCATGATTAGGCAATATTACAAAAAACTATGAAAATAGCAAAATGCTTAAATGAAGAAAACTTGAACTTTTGTTCATAATACATTTACACCCCTAAACCGCCTTCTGTATGCCGAATTCGGACTTTCATGCGTCAGGGAAATGACAGACGAATATTTCGAGTGCTGCTGGTTGCCAGCCACCAGGCCACCAGTTTCTGCCGTGCCGGCATCTTTGTCTGTACAAGAGTGTTTATTTGTGCAATTATTTAAATATTTTATAGCTTTTTGCCCTATCTCTCTATATTATAAAATCAACGATTGTGTCTAAAAGGTTCCTGCTCAAAAAACTAAATATTTATACCATAATTAGAGATTTTATATTTTTTGGCTCTCTGGGAATGGAACCCCCCCTATAACATGTAAATCTATGTTCGACATCTGTACATTCGATTTCCGTACACGTTTTCAGGAACGTATTATGTACGGATGTCGAGGACTGCCTCTACTATAAAAATAAATGTAGATTTAAGTGTCAAAATTATTCATATGGATTCACAAAAGAGGTTCAACTGTTGAGTCTATCTGCTAATCAAAGGCAAATGAAAATTTATGTAATTTTCCCAAGATTTTAAACGTAACATATTTAAACAGGATGAACATCACAGTGTCAAAAAGTATAATAATCTCTCACAAAACTTGTGGCTTTCACAATTTTTATTACTTATTAATATGAGAAATAAAGAACAACTAAATTCTACATGGCATTAAACAAGATTCCACATTACATATCAAGATCCTTCAAAATTCTTTGATACAAAGTATAAGTTTTCATTAATAATCACAAATGATTTCTTTGGAATGAATGCTAAATAATCATTATTAAAATATAAAATAAGAAACCTGTGGAATGTGCTTAAAAAATGGATATATTTTACCTTTAAGTAATTATATGTATATAAAAATATACAAATGAGAAATATCAAGTAGAAATGCTCCTAACATACGTTTTATTCTGGTTGGGTCCTGTTTATGTAATCCTGAATGAATACAACAAGTTTTTCAATTGTTTGAGGTATCTTGGCTTTCACTTCTTGAATAGCTCTATTGATTTCTTTTTTATTTTGCTCAGCTGCTTCTTGCCTCATCAAAATGCTCATTCCTTCAATACATTCAGTACCTTGGCGTACATAGCACTTGCGATTTGATGTCATAATATATATTACATGCTGTAACAAATGATTCTCAATTAGTTACTACACTACTGCATAACATATTGTCATTAATGTAATTATCATTCTCTTTAAAAATGTTGGAGAAATTTCATAGTTTCTGATAAATAGACAAAAGAAGAATAATGATATTTACACTGCAACTTTGATTTAGCTATATACAGCTGCTTGAAAATGAATTGCATTTAAGTTTGTCAGTTTATTAAGAAGAAGCATCTGATAATCATATGAGAAACTGAATCAAGGTGTGGTGGTAGTATATTTGCAAAATACTTCCTCACTTCTACGTTTTGGAAGGAAAAATGTGTACACTTGTGATTTAGTGGGAGTTTTTGATATTACTCATAATGAAATACACTTTGTACTTGGAAAAGTATATACAAAGCGTTTCATCATGAATGTTCAACAATTGAGAAGACTATCAGACTTGATATGAGTTTTAAATAATAAGCTTTACATTTAAGAGACGTAGCAATTGATTCCTATTCTTGTCCAATAAAAGACGAAGTCACCAAGATTTAAAACTATCAAACAATGTTGAGGAATATGAAACTTGTACTAAAAATCAAAAGAACAAAATCAGAAAAAAGAGCAACTTTACAACATTTTCATGATTTAAGATAATATTACCATCTATCATTAATCCCTTGACATTGCCTGAATTGAATTGTATTTATTAGGCAGAAGTAACCTCTATCTTTATTCCTTGATGGATTTAAAAAATCCTTATCTCTTGATAAATTTCAACAAGTTATGTAAGTGTATTGCAAATAGGAGTGTTTCATGTGAATTTGACACTGAACAATATAGTTTGAGTCATAAAACAGTGAAACACAACAACCTAATTCTGTCTCTCTGCTTACTAAAAATTTCTTCCCTCTCCTAAGTTGCTGCTTTAGTAATTATATAAATTAATATATCGATTAAAAACTACAAAACAGCATATCAGAAATGGTGTCATGGAAATATTAAATGTTTGGTTTAATGATTTACTAATCAGTTGCAATTAATCAATTAAAAATTATTTAAAACATCTCACTTGAATTATGTAGTTGTGAAGTAATCTTTACATTTATGTTCATTCTTACATTGTAAATTATCCATTTCTTTACAATTATCAATACTGTGTACATATGCAAGGAAAGTAGACATTTATATTTATTTGTCACGGAAAATCCATTTCCTTTCACTTACTAAATACTGCATGCGCACAAAAGGAAATTATACATAATTATGATTTTAGTGTTTAATTTTCTTGAAAATTACTCCTCGGTTGATAAAAATGTATGAAACAAAAATATTCTATTTAATTAGTTCTACAAATTTTATTTGAAGACTTTTCTGGTGTAACTAATATTTGACGAGATATAATGGAAAATTCATTTTTGTTTCTAGTGATGTGGTACCTCTGAATGGGTTGTAAACAGTTTATATCAACTTCTTATTACCTTTTCCCAGAAGCTATTAATACCAAATTTCATATCTCTTTGGTAGAAACCAAGAATGAACAGGTGTAGAGATAGATGGACTACACTAAGATCCCGATTTGCATCGACTCAATTTGAGTTGTTTCGCAGTTGCATCATTCAGATCATCACCACCATAGGTAGTCTGTCCGTTGACAGGTCCGTGATTATTCATGGCTAAACTTGGTTCTCCATATACTCCTATTTCCGCAGTCTTCTTCATGTCTTGATAGATCTCTTTTCCTTTCAAGTCGTCTACCAGCTGAAACCGTTTCCTACCTCTTTCTCTTTTTCCATTCAGCTTTCCTTCTAGCACTTTAATCATGCACTCTCTCCTCAGGTAATGCCCAATCCAGTTCGCCTTCCTCTTTTTGATAGTCTGTATAATCGTTCACTTCTCTCCCATTCTTCGTAATACTTCCTCACTTTTCACCCTATCTGTCCATTTTATCATCAGTATTCTTCTCCATGTCCACATTTCGAAGCTTTCCAAGTATTTAATATCATTTTTCCTTAGCGTCCATGTTTCTGCTCCGTACAAAGCTATACTCCATACATAGCATTTTATCAACCTCTTGCGGATTTCCTGCTTTATATTTCCTGTTAGTAGGAGTTTCTTTCTTCTGAAAGCAGCTTTTGCTTTTGTTATTCTAGTCCTGATTTCATCGGTACATTTTGCTTCTCTAATTATGATGCTTCCAAGGTGTGAAACTTGTTCTAATGGCTTTCCTCCAATACTTATGTTCAAATTTTCTTCTTCTTTACTTGACAGTCACATGACTTGGATTTTTGTATTAATTTCCATACCGTATTTTCTATCTGTAATCACTAGTCTATTTATCATTTTCTGGAGTTCCTTTTCCTTTCTCGCTAGAAGTACTTGATCATCCGCATATTTCACTGTTCTTATAATCCTTCCTCCGATTTTGAAATCTCCTGTGCCTTCTAACGCTTCTGTCATTAGCTCTCCATATATATTGAATACGATCCTCTACCGATATTAACTCTGCTGGTGTCCGCATTCTCCATCCTGACCTTTACAACTTGATTCACATATAGATTTCTGATCAGTCTCCTGTCTTTCCAGTCTACACCTATATGCTTTAATATCCTCATCAGCAGTACCCAATTTACTCTATCAAAGGCCTTCTGCCAGTCGATGAAACATACACAGCAATCTTGGCTGTACTCTATTGCCCTTTCTGATATGATTCTCACTACACCGATAGAATCTCTGGTTCTTCGTCCTTTTCTGAAGTCAAATTGATCTTCCCCTAGCATTTCTTCGGCCTTTTTCTCTAGCCTTTTATTAAGAATCCTCGTGATGATCTTCAAAGTGCATGACAGTAGGGATATTGTTCTGTAGTCTTTACACTGCATTGCCTTTGGCTTCTTCTTTAGAGAGATCATTGTTACATCTAATAAATCCTGAGGTCACTCTTCGAAGTCGTAAATCTTGTTAATTAATTTTGTAATCACTTTTAGTCCTTCCAATCCCATGACTTTAAGTACCTCTGCTGGTATTCCTTCGCTGCCTGTAGCTTTTCCTTTCTTCAGTTCCAGTATCACCTTTTCTACTTCACTTTTCATAATACTTGGTCCCAAGTTGTCTTCTTCAATGCAATTCTCTTCTTCCAGTTCCATTTGTACCGATCCTGCCTGCTTTTTGTATAGTTCCTTAATGTATTCTTTCCATATCTGTACTACATCCTTTGGTTCTGTGACTTTTTCCATCTATATTCATAATTCCTTACCCACAAATCCCATTAGGCTACTTATCTTCTAACTCCAGAGCCCTAGCGTACATCATATCGTACCGTCCTAACTTCTCCATCTCTTGTATTTCCTCACATTTTTCTTTTATCCAAATTTCCCTAGCTTTATCTGTTACCCTTCTCAGCTCATTGTTTATGCATCTATAATTGGCTCTACCTTCTTCACTGTTAACATTTTTCCATTTTCTTCTCTCATCCATTTTCTCCAGCATTTCCTTAGTGATCCATGGTTTTCTGATTTTCTTCTCGTTTCCCAATCTCTTTATTCAAGGTATCTTTGATGCTGGCTTTCACTTCCTCCCATTCTGTATCCACGGTCTTCGGTTTGTTTTCCAAATTTCTAAGGCGATCTTCCAACTTCGTGCTGAAGGGATATTTCTTTTCTTTCAGTTTTTCTAGGTCCCAAGTCTGTCTATCTCTTCCTGTTTTCCTTATTTGTTTCAGCTTTGTAGTTACATCGACTATTAGAAGGATGTGATCTGAATCAATGTCTGCTCCTGGTAATGTGTTATTGTTAGCATTTTTATGCTGTTTCTGAATCTTTGTTTTACTAGGATGTAATCTATTTGGCATCTCCTGGACTTTTCCATGTGTACAGCCTTCGTTTATGGTTTCTGAACAGTGGCAGATTTACCGATAAGCGGACTAAGTGGTCGCTTATGGCCCCGACTCTTCTGGGGGGCCCCAAAAATTTAGTTTCATTCATTAAATTTTAACTAATATTATTTTAATGATTAAAATATCAGTAAAAATTGCGCTTGGGTCGCGGTTGCGTTTAAATTATGATTATTGGTTCTGTATCCGCTGTGGCTGCGTTCACTTCAAATTGACAGTAGGGGCCCAAAATTCCGTACCGCTTCGGGCCCCTGAACATCTAAATCCGCCACTGTTTCTGAACCATGTATTAGTCACTACTAGGTCGTTATTAACACAGAATTCTACCAGTTTTTCTCCTCCTCGGTTTCTTTTCCCAAATCTGTATTGACCGACAACATTTTCTTCTTGTCCTTTTCCAACGATGCTGTTCCAATCTCTCATTATTATGCAGTTTACCTTTCCTCTTCCGTCTTTGTAAATCTTGTTAATTTGTTGATACATCTCGATTTATTCTTCTTCATGAGTGGATGTTGGCATATATACCTGGATTATCAACATATCCACTGGGACTGCTTTTAGCTTTATTGCCATCAACCTATCGTTCACTGCTGTTATTTTTGTCATGCTCTTCATCATATCTTTCCTAAGTATGAGAGCTACTCCCCTTGCCCCACTATTTTCTCCAGAGTAAACTACTGCAAATTCTTCCAGTCGAACTGACCTTCTCCTTCCCATCTAGCTTCGCTCAGCCCTATGATGTCAATCTTATTTCTTCTCATTTCTTCCTTCAGGTTCTCTAGCTGTCTTTCCTTCCTCATGGTTTTTGCATTCCAAGTACCTATGCATAAGTTACCTTCGACAAATGCTTCCCTCAAGGTAGTCCCCACCCAGAGATCCAATTGGGGGTCTATTTTACCTCTGGAATATTTTACCTCAAGACCATATAATCATTACTAGGGAATTGTAATGTGGTAGTTTCTCTCTTGCTTTCCACATCGCCATGCTGCAGCCATTCAAATCGTCCCAGTCACGCCTACAGCTCCATTGGATATAGACCCAGGCAACATAATTTGTTTTCAGCTCTATACCAAGCTGATAGGACTGTTACCTTCTGCCAGGCACCGATGATAGTTTTTTTTATTAACCCTCAATGCCGTCATGTGTACTGGTACGCCGTGGAGATTGCAAGCTCTCTTTATTTTTTTGACACAGTAAATTTTCTTAAATATGGGTAACCTTTATATATTTAAAAAGAGGAACCTTTGGCCTACCTATTTATCATCATTCTGCGACCTTTTTGTATTTTTTATTACACATATTGTGCATTAAATTTTGTGATTGATTTTTTGCAAATTGGGGAATCGCGTCTTCTAAAAATCCCCTATCCAATGCTGAGAGGAACCGTATCTCGACACGAATGCTACTGCAAAGCGAAACAACATCTAGACTGCTTATCTGCCCACAAAATTTGATTTTTCTTATGAGTCAGAGGTTCAGAGGTATAAGACAAGGAGAGCCGAACAACGAAAACCATTGTCGGCTCTCTTCGGGCCATGTGCTTGTTTCAGCATTTCTTGAGACCATTATACTATGAAAGAGAGAAGGAGAAACGTCTCTTCTTGGGTCCAAGATCTGTTTACAAACATAAATCACTGATGATGCATAGTATGCGAAAGTTTCGGAGTGAGCACTTGCGTCATGCCCTTACGCTTGGGTATTCGCAGGAGAAATATGCTCGTGTTGCTCTCAAGAAATTAGTCCGAAGTGAATGCTAGTAAAAAAAATTCAATATAGATGATTAATTGAAGTTATATTTTCTTGTAAATTTCATGGTAAATGGGATAAAGGAAACGCCTTTTAAAAAAACTTTTAACTTTTCTAATTTTCTTATTACTCGTACATTCTGATACATACAACATCATAGCTCCGTTTCTACTGAACAAAATAGGACAAATTTCATTACGTAAATTCTATAATGACTATGAATGACTACTGTACAACTCAAAACTTCATTAGCTTTATGAAATGTCTTTTAAAAATATATGAAACGTAAAATTTATTTCAAATTTTTAGTCAAAACATGAAAAAGTTGACCTGCGAGAAACTTTTTTCCTATTTGGTTTAGGTAGGTACATCCAGCGAATGAAATGTTAATAAAAGCTGAAATATTATTTTAAAAAAGACTGTGTATCAATGCCATTTATAGTTTTCGTAATACTGAAAGATATATGAAAGCACGGGTGCACGCTAACTGGATTTATGTATTTTGTATTTCTCTTCTCTCCTGTAAAGATTGTGCTTAATGTAAGATAATGTAAAAGAAATTGCTTATAAATGTTATGATCTACTAAAATATTCAAAAAATTTTATACAAATCCAATAAAAATTTAAAAAGTTACAAATTTTTCAATTTTCAGGAATGGAAATCGTGAATTTTTGCAAATTTTTATAAACCTCATCTGACCTCAAACATGCAATTTAAGTAAACGTCCTGTGCGCTTGAAGGGTTAATTAATTAATTATTTTTTTGTGAAAAAACCACTCGCGGAGCTCAAACCCCAGAACTTTTGTAACGGGAAGCCGACACCCTAACCAGTACACCACCAGTTCAGATATGAATGCCTAAATATCTGTTTTGTGTCGTTGAATCTCACAGTTGCATCATTTCCTACCCGGGTTTCCTCATTCACTAAATTTGCTCCATTCCAAAACAGCAGATTGTGTTGGCTCCAAAAACTGATGAGCAAGTGATTTAGGAGTTGACTTTTGGTGGGACGGCATAAAAAATAAAAGAATCACCTTCATAATTTAGTGAGTGTTAAAAGTGGAATATTTTGAAGAAGAAATGCTTCATGCCGAAATAATGCAGGTGCAATGAGTGTCAGAAGTGTCCACAACTCTAAATTAGAATGGAATGGAATCCCTGTAAATAATCTCAGCGTATAATTCATTTTTATTCCACAATTGCTTTAAATCGAGATACGAATCCGGGACTTGAGAAGAAGTGTCATAAATAGAGCGAAGTTTTACTTTCCCTATGAAGAGAAATTGAATTCAAAACAGGAAAGTGGGAATGGAGAAGGCCGACATCGACAAGGTACTTGGCTCTCATGTTAAAGAGCTGAACAATAAGGACTTAACAGATATAAATTTTCAGAAAGCCTTTGAAGATGACAACTCTGCAGAAATAGCTGAGAAATGAGCTTTGACTTCAAGAAGACTTTCCAAAGCCTTTCAGTTGATAGAGGAAGCCATGGAAATCTTTGCTGAAGATGACCCTGATGACAGACAGAGCTCAAGAGTGGCGAGGAAAATAGTGAATGGAATAAGTTGCTATAAAACAATTTATAAGGAGAAAAACAAATGTTCAGCAAACTTCGTCTTTGCAAGGTCTCAGCACATGGTTCAGACTGAACCTGAGTCGCTGTCATTGTCAGACAGTTTTTAATTTCATACTTTTTACCATGAATAAATTAAGTATTTTTTAACTTAATATCATGTTGTTATTTCTATATTACTTCTATTATTTACTATAATGGTATGCACATATTTAAATGTAATTTTACGTAAAGAAAATTGGGAGGCTAGAACTTATCTTGCTAATTTAAAGGGTTTATTATGGCAAATAGCATTTCAATTTGCATCATTTCACTTTGCGTTATGTTTTTCAAGAACGTAACCATAACACAAATCAGGGTCTTAGTGTATTAGGCTAATAGGCACTCACACTGAAAGCAAAACATGCCTTAAAAGAGAAGATTTAAAAATTATTTTAAAAAGCAAATTCTATTGTACTTCATGATGTGTGTGTATGAGTGTGCATCACTCTTTGTCTACAAATTGAAGAAAATGCTAATGTGTGTATTTATTAATTCATATTAGATTAGCATTGAAACAAAGAATGACTTTAATCAGCTTTAATATGTATGCACTCATTTATCTCTTTTAAGCTTATGGGACCTACCTAGCCCATTAGTGAGAAAAAATTGTTTAATTTTCACTATGAGATTTAACATATAAAAATAACTTTATAACCTCTCACATATGCTTCATTTTATTAAGAAAGGCAGAAAAAATAGTAAACTAAATAAATTTAAATATAGTTTTCTTAAAGAACTAGTACTAAACTTAATAAAACACTTCTAAGTAACTGAAATTATTTATTACCGGTAAAGCTTTAATGTGAAGCTCTGCGATCCAGTTTTTATGAGATGCCAGTGCTTTGCCTTTTTCTCCAGGATTCAACACAGGAACATAGTTTATATCATAACATGCCGCCCTTACTTCAGGAAAAAGACTTCTTGACATCATGCGATCAATTCCTGTATTTAAAAAATTTCAACAATTATTTAAAGTGACTATTTCATACTGAAAACTGCCTCCTACTTGTTTCACAAAGACAGGATGGTACCCATATAAAGTACTTTCTTGACAGTGGTGTAATTTAAAAATAAAAAAAAATTTTGGGGCCCCCCCTCAGTTTATCTAAAAAAAAGTCATTAACACTTTCGGTGCCATGAGTAGCACTGGTGCACTCATACCTTTGTTTCAGGAGAGCCATGAGAAGTACATGTACTACTTAGTTATAGTTGGTCATAGTATATTTCACTACTTTCAATGTCAAAAATACTTACATTAGTACTCAAGTTGGATCGAATCGACCCAATGTATTTTGAAGCTTAAAAAGAATGACTAGATTTTCAGAACATTTAAAAAAAATATTAGAAATGCTAAAACTATTTCAATAGAAAAAGAAAACAAAAAATTAAATTATTTTAAATAATTTATAGAAGAATGTTTATGCATATATTTATTTCAAACTAAAAATTTTAATTCACATCTTCATCCGAACTTTCAACCTCCTGAAATCTTGTCCTTTGAAAACAATTTAGACAAATGGTACAACAATACTCTTGGCAAATATATTTACTACAGTTTTGACAAATTGTTTTGGTTTTTCTGTCCTTTTCTGTCTCACACACAGTTGGCACACACCTTATCCTGATAGCGTGGGAGAGAAATTGCTTTTTTTGGGGACGCTTAGGGTACTTTCTGGAGACCACCAATTACTCCCCTCTTTCTTCAGATCGCCTTGCCAGTCAGTATACCCTCAGTCAAAGGAAGTATAACAAACATTCCCCTTCCATTCCCATTCACCTCCAAATTCCATTGTTGCTGACGCTACAGTAAAATTTAACCCTCGAACACATGGCACCATAAAATTTTTTGATGGGTTATGACCGCACTGGGAAGCCATTGGGAAAACCAAGGCAGAGACAGAAAAGTAAGTGGGTAAAAGACCCATTGCTCCGTGTTACTCTCGGCCAAAGTTTTCTTGCTGCCATCCCACATGGATTGTTGCAAGGATGCAATGCACCTCGGGCTGGCGCGCCCTCATGCACAGACTACATACTTGTAGATACCATTCCAATATAAGGTGACTTAGCAAGTTTGCTACTTGTGGAGATTATAACTAACTGTCAGTAAAAATTGTACGGTAAAAATGACTTATTTACTCTTCAAAACTGAAAAAATGGTTCATATACGAGAAATGTTACAAATAATAAATATGTAACCGTAGTAATTAATTAGTAGCATTACAAAATATAACAGAACACGAAAATATTTTCTTAAATTTTTCTATCGAGTAAAGCACAAAATAAATCAAGTGAGCAACATTTTATGTGAGATTTTTCTAGTGCTGCCTATCAGTTATTTGCTCTTATTCATCATTAAATTTTCAGTGTCACATGTGACATCTTAAAACATTGTAAAACTCAGCTACTAGGTGAATGAAGTTAGTTGCATTTTAAAATAAAAA
The DNA here is from genome assembly GCA_036926305.1 of Uropetala carovei. Taxonomy (NCBI): domain Eukaryota; kingdom Metazoa; phylum Arthropoda; class Insecta; order Odonata; family Petaluridae; genus Uropetala; species Uropetala carovei. The sequence goes on from JAXCHB010000141.1 coordinate 6,273,028, forward strand.
GATATGGATGTTTAAAGTTGATCTGGGTCGAATCGACCCAGACGTGAGTACTCGAGGGTTAACTATTTTGTTGAAATAAATGAAAGAATAATTTCTTTTTACTATTTGGAAGTGCATAAGCATTGCTTTGCCTGCTTATACCAAGCAGCGGAGACACACGAGCGGTCCCGAGTAAGTATTTTGTACGCATGGAACATAGCGGCAACGCAGCGTGGTTGCTGTTAGCAATGCTTCCCTCCCCTCTGCCTGTGATTGGCTGTGACGGAGGGGAGTCTTTCCCGTGAAGCCCCCACCCCTCATCTACCCCGAACTGTCAATCCCAAAGTAAATTCATCCAGACTGTAATACAACCCAACACTAACCGTCACCCGTTAATATATAAGTACCATATGATGGATTGGGTTGGTATTTCATTGGGGTGTATAAATGGGTGACCCTATCAATTCTATGGATTACTTCTGTGGCAACTCATACATACTGCCATCTTGCGGTAAAAATTTGAATTTTTTGTTGTTTACCCAATAATACACAAGTACCGAATAACTTTTTCTAACCTGACATTTGATTTAAAGCTGCTTTACTCAAAACTTTACAAATACTATGAAGGCAACATCTTTTCCGTGCTTACCTTTACGAAAGTTATCTCTCTCTATGCGGGTCATTTTCAGTCCTTCAATTGTGCCTTTGGAGTTAATACCAAAATAGACACTACCACCAACTCCATTGTTTAAAAACCCACATACAGCCTAAAAGAAAATATTTTTAAATGGTTAAAGTTTTTACAGCACAAAATATTGTTAAATTGACAGGGTAACATATATTATTGGGTTTAATCTAATTTTAATACATCATTGCTTAGTGATTTATCATAACAAAAGTTTTGAAAGAATTTATACTTTATCAAATGTAACCAATCAAAGTGCTTCATAAATTGGCCACATCCAGCATTACAAATCACAATTTGGAGCACAGATAACAAACCAAATGACAAAGTGGGTCATATGAATATTTAATTGAAATTACTTGAAGAATTAAAAAATGCACCATATTACATCCACATACTTGAGAAATACAATTCAAATTTCAAACAGTTTCCATAATAAACAAGTAATGGGTATAAAAATAAATTTTTATAAATAAATTTTTATATTTTAACATTTATTATACTCGTTACTTCAAATATGATAAAATTATCTGCATATGTTTTTTGTCGGCGTTTTACTTTTTTTGTGTTTTGCATCACAAGAAGACGTTTGAACGGTTTGCAGAATTGTTGTCTGTTTGTTTGTTACCACATCACGCAAAAACGGCTGGTTGAATTTTTATGAAACTTGCAGCGTATCTTTATACTGGTTCAGCTTAAAATATAGGCTATGTGGTGTATCTCAAAAAAATTTTAAGTGGGTTTGGAGGGCATCGATTTGGTTTTTCGACGATAAATCTCGAGTAAATTAACTTAGGAAGTTGAAATTTGATATTTGTCACTTTCAATGTAAGTATAAGATCAAGTTTGTAGATGAGCAAAATCAGACCAAGGGGAGGGGGGGTTGTGGGGGGAGGCACCCGTCAGAGAAATCATAAATAAACACGTTACAAAATATGAACTACAAGAAATGATAAACAAATTTTCAAAATCATAATTGAAGTTTTTTTCTTTACAAACTACAAATAGATAAGTTTGTTGGTTACCATGTTTTTGCCTCACACACCTCAATTATCGTAACTGCTGAGCTATCCAGAAAATTATGCAATATTGCTTCATGGCATCATTTACATTTGCATTTAGCATTTTGGGATTTACTACCTATCTCCTGTATATTTATAAAAGTTTGTTTGTTTGTTTATTTGTTCATTTATACATTTCCACACCGTTAAAGTTTGAGTTATTAAACTTTCAACAAATACTTTCTTCACAAATAGAAAGGCCGTAGGCTACTTTTTAATCCCAAATGTTTTATATTAATTGTACAAAAAGCAAAATAACTTAGTATGTTAATGCTAATGACAGCCCATTTTCTGTTGGCTCCTTTATGCACACCCACAATCAACCGATTCCAACCAAATTTGGCAGGATAGTAGGGGGCCTTAAGGGAAAGGTCAACATGGGGTTTTAGTGTTTGCATGTCTGCTTCATTCAAAATGGCGATCAATTTAAACATTAAACTACTCGTATTTTCCCAAGTCCTACTATTAATTTGAATCAAATTAATACGATTGTGAAGGGCTCCCAGATATAATTCATATGTGGTTTTTGTTTCTCTCTGCCCATTTTATTGAAAACGGCAGCCAAGTGAATTCTTAAATACCGTGTATCATCTAGACTTCCGATTGGATTTGAACCAAATTTCCCCGGGCAATGCCGGGAATTTCTGCTAGTATGGAAAATTTCATGCGAAGAATATCGCGACAAATGTTCAGAACAAACTGTGAGAGTTTCTCTAGCAGAAGATGCACAAACAGTGTGTCTATATCTTTTCATAAAGTTTTTATTCACGAGTAAAGTTGTAAAGATAATTTATATACACCCTGTACAATAAAAACAATAATAATACAATTATACTAGTTAAAATACATATACAGACCATTTCTGAAAAAAAATGTTGCCAGCTGGGATTGAACCCCAGCCTATCCGATCACTAGACATTCATTCTACCCATTCAGCTATTGCTGCTGATGTTTATAGCCTTAAGGTTAATGATATATGGTGCATCCATGCTTAAGCCTGAATTTAAATTGTTAATAACTTTTAAACAAGGGCCCATTGGCAAAAACGCCGAGAGATATATTTGATATTTTCGTTCTAGTTTTACCTCCTAAAAGGGTTTTACGAATTTCAATATGAATATTATGGCCTCCCCTTGTCAGCCTTGCCGAAACAATGTTTGATGCCTTAAGGCCAAACGACAAGTAATGACATGACACACAAAACATGCTATAATGTAGTTTAACATGAATTCAAATCAAAACACAGAAAATACTCAATAAATGATGCTAATCTGAAAACTTCTGATACCATCTTTTCTCTTTCTCTCACTCTGCTTCAGGGAGAGATCATAAAAAAAGATCTTTCACTTTCCTCCTTTTCGTGTTGGTTTTACTTTTTCATCCATGATCGCCTGAAAATCTCTCCCAAACCAATACCCCTAGTTTAATCTATAAGCTAGTGTTTTCCAACCATCGGTCCGCAGACAATTACCGTAATTTACTCAATTGGAATCCGACATTTTTTTTTACATTTTTCATCGGCTGAAAAACATCCCTCGGCTTACAACTGAGCCAATTCTAAAAAGCGGCATAAAATTACATCATCTTTAAAATTTAACATGATGTGATATTCTTTTATTTAATAGACATATTCAACCGAATAATGTACGAAAATGTAAGATGTATCACATTTTCTTCCGCAACAATGTTGAAGCACTATAGAAATTATCCAGACAAAGGCTTGCGAAGTCATTATAATTCAAAGCTAGCCAGAATTGGGTGCAGCTTTTTACGCGATGATGGGGATATTCTCTTCACCATACATTGATCATGAAGAAATTGCCAGCCTACTACGAAGAATAATGAGTGGCCTTTCAGCGTTACGTCATTAACTTGCAGAGTGAGAAGCAGTGCCTTCTTGGCCAAATAGGAAATGCTGACCAAATGTCGGTTTACTTCGTTATGCCAGCAAATAACACTGTTACCCAGAAAGGCAGTCCCCTACTTTTGTACATAATGCATTCCTGAAAATGTGTACGAAAGTCGAACAATAGACTTACATGTTATAATCGGGGTTTCATTCCCAGAGAGCCAAAAAATATTATAAAATCTCTAATTATGGTAAAAATGTTTAGTTTTTTGAGCAGGGGCCTTTTAGACACAATCGTCGATTTTATAATATAGAGAGATAGGGCAAAATGCAATAAAATATTTAAATAATTACACAAATAAACACTGCTGTACAGACAAAGATGGCTACGTGGCAGAAACTGGTAGCTAGCAGCCAGCAGCACCACCACTCGAAATGTTTGTTTGTCATTTCGCTGACGTACGAAAGTCTGAATTCAGCATACGAAAGGCGGTTCAGGGTGTCAACGTGTAATGTATGAAAGTGCGAGTTTTTTCATTAAAGCATTTTGCTAATTTCATAGTTTTTTGTAATATTGCCTAATCATGGCCCCAAAGAGAGTGATGATTGAAATGAAAGAAAAGTCGGTAAAAAGGGCGAAAAAAGTAACGAGTTTGGAGAAGAAAATTGAAGTTTCAGATAGGCTTGCACATAATGAATCTGCTTCATCAGTTGGTAAATTACTTGGTGCGAACGAGTCCACAATAAGATCGATAAGGAAAGTGAAGAAGCGATTAGAGCTAGTGTTGCAAGTGGTACTTCAACGAGTATAAAAGTGTCTTTTGTACCTAGGAATCCATACGTAGAGAAGACAGAGAAAGCTTTAAACCTGTGAATCAAGTCCCAAACTCGCAAGAAAGTCTAGCTGAGTTCGCTTCTCATTCGCGAGAAAGCCAAGCAACTGCACAATCATTATGTCTCAAATTGTATCATGGTCTGTTAGCGGGATATCGCCAATGTCATCGAAGCGGGTGTAGATCGGTTCTTTGCTCTTTAAAAAAATTTAAATCTGCTACGTCACTTTCTAGAAACTCATCAATTGAGTAGAATGATTTAGATTTCAGCCAAGAAGCCATTACTCTTTTGAATTTTATTATATTTATACAATTTGATTCATTTGGTAATTTATTAAAAGTGTTGGCTTGGCTGACAGACAGTGCCACTATGCGACAGTTCGAAATCTTTGTTCATCAACTGACATACGAAATTCCAAATTCGGCATACGAAAGGTGGTATATGGGTGTGAATGTATAACGTACAAAAGTGCGAGTTGTATTAAAGTCGAGGACTGCCTGTAAAGAGGTGAAGATACTTATTTCAGATTGTGAGAGACAACATACATCAGTAATGTTGGTTTGCACTGCCGATGGACACAAACTTCCGCCATGCATTGTTTTTAAGCGTAAGACTCTACCCAAAGAAATGTTTCTGAGGAATATGGCAGTGTGCATTAATGAAAAAGGGTGGATGACAGAAAATGAATCGATATGAATTGTATGGAAACGTCGATCAGGAGCGTTATTATGCCTTCCAAGCCTTTTAGTGCTAATGTCTTCGCGGGCCACCAGATGGAAAATGTGAAGAATGTGCTGCAACAGGGGAGGACAGATTTGGCAATTATTCCTAGGAGAATGATATCTATAGTTCAGCCACTTGATGTCAGCATAAACAAGCATTTTAAAGACAAAGGAAAAAATTTTATAATGATTAGCTATTCTGTGAAAACTGTATGCTAACGCTGAGTGGATGTGCGAAGAGAGCCAGTTTATCTCAAGTTGTGGCTTGGACGAATGCAGCTTGGCAGGTCATACCAAACGATGTTATTATGTGTGCATTTAAAAAATGCTCAATCTCGAACTCTATGGATGGCACTGAAGATGATGCAGTATGGAATGAGAACAGCAATGAAGAAATGCCTACTGAAAGAGAAGACTCATCAGACGACTATGCAGATTAAAAGTTTTTTTAATTACGTGTTTTTAGTATGGAATTTCACAGAAACAATAGGTGGACAGTGAAACCACTATTGTTTTTGGAATCATTGTATTATTAATATAGTTAATGTGGATAATGTGTTTTACTAATAAATATTTATAAGCAAGAAGAGAAGAAAAAGCAATATGTTATTGTGTTTGTTCCTTGTTCCATGACAGTTTCTGCCTTCAATTTAAACAGTACCAGATAACCTGGACTCTTATTTTTGCAGAAATTGGTCACATGACAACAGTTATTAAGCGACATATCGCAACTGTGACGAAGCCATGTCCTTAAATTCACTTTTGTGGCGCACTCAATTTACAAGGGCCATACTGGGGCCACTCTTAACACCTATCATTTGCAGTATGTACTAATATTATTCTCTGGTTTTCTGCTATGATTTTTCGTGAAACCATGCACATCCATTAAATAAATGCAAAATTCACCCATATATACCATGCAAGAGGATCACTGATCTGGGTATAGGCAACTTGTAATACATAATGACTTCAGTGCTGGTAAAACTGGGGTTGGCTTACAATCAAGGTCAGCTTACAATTGGGTAAATACGGTATTTGCCAGCCATAACATTCCATTTTTTCATAAAATGTTGGATGATGGGCATCACTGATGAACAGATATTTGTTTGTGTTTTCAGTTGCCATATAATTGAATATGTTACAAAAAATTTATGAATTTAATGCAAAATTTGAAGGCCCAGTAATAAGTTAAATCTTGTATTTAAATATCCCAGAACACTCTACATATGGTTTCTTAGTAACAATGCCTGCAATCAACTTCTGAATTTTATTTTGAAAACTTAAGATAATTTATTATCAATATATGTACATACTGGCAAATTCTAATTTTACAATTAACTGTTAGAACCACATACCTTGGCTAAATTATTCTCTGAAATTTGATGCGGTGTTTTCTCCTGAGATAATTCATGAGTGTCATCATTGCTGAAATTAGCTTGGCAACCCTTAGTATAATAATCCACTGAGTTAACAGCATCAAACACTGCATTTACTAAAAAACATGAAAAATGCCATCAAATATCATTAGTAGTCACATAAAAGTACAATATTTTAACTTTATGTAAAAATATCACAGTAATATAAAATCATACATGCACAACCCAAGTTAATTATTTTCACATGCTACAACAGAAAATTTTTTCTTCTTATTTTAATTTAAAATAGAATACATTCTATGATTTTATAAAGAAAGGTTATGGTCTGAATGGTAAGTTATTACCAAACTGTGCCACACAAATTAGTATGATGCTATGTGCAATGAAGTGTGTTGCGAGATGTACTCAAAATGTGTGCAAAAATTTTAATACAAGGTATTATTTTTCCAGTAATAACAAAGCAACACTGAATAAAAATATAAAGATCTATGACTCTAAACCTAAACAAAGAAACACAAATTAATACTACCCCAATGATAATATAAGAAAGTGTTTAAAATACAAACTTTTTCCATTATAACAGTTTAACCCAAGTTTGCAACTTGTGTTTTCTAAAGCAGTTAGTGATCACAAACTTGCATCATAGTATACCCTGTTGGTCTCCCCTCATACATGAATTGAAAATGTTATCAGTACAGTAGAGTTATCCAAGCCCGCTTATCCGAGGTTCCGGGTTAACCGAGGCGGCGGTGTAACATGGCAGCCAAAAAGTGACCGACCAAAATTGGACAGAAATCATTAAAAGACTATTTTGTTTAAGTAATAACAATAAATTGTTCTTTTAGTTTAGTTATGTATGTATAAAATGAATTTTCTGAACATACATATACATAGGCCTATTTTTAATACCTAAAAATGAACCTTCTGTTTTATCCGAGTTTATCATTATCCGAGGTTAGCTTGGTCCACTTTACCTCGGATAATCGAGACTCTATTGTACTTATAATATATATACACATAAGAGCAAAATAGAAAAAAATGGAAAATCAGGGGTGTAAAGTTAATTTTGGTATGTTTTGTAGCGTTGCCATCAGAAACACCATGAACATTCTGAACACAGAACATCACGAACAATCTGGACATGGCAGCTATAAGCACCACAAGCATTCCAAGTTTAAACATGAGGATGAACACAAGCAGTCTGGATGCAGCTTTATAAAAACATGGGTGCAGTTTATATGTAGAGTATGGATTTTTTCAGGTTTAAAAATATAGTTCATTCAGAGAGTAATTATCTGGTTTTATTATTAAAAAATTTCAGGTAATATCAGGTTTACGTAGTAAACTTGTTTAAAAATTTTTTGATTTTATTTTAGCTTTTATGATTCACATACAACAACTTCTGCATGGCCAATTTTTCTTTGGTAATATTTCTCCTTTATGGCAATTGCAAATGACACAAATGACTAAATGAACGCTCAACATCGTAGCTAACTTTTCGCACACATAGCAATGTTAGAGCAATTTTATTTAATGTGAGGTATTACTCTAGCACCCATCCAAAACTTAACAATATCCAAATCTTTGTTTAGAGGTAAAGGCCTTAACAAATATGCAACAAGTTCGAATTTAATCTGCTCATTCACATTTCCATGTATGCCCAAAAATTTGACATGATCACCAGCATCTGGGTCATGCATAGATTTATTAAAAGAATCTAATATGGATGTCTTTATAAAAAAAGCTTTAACAGATGCATGAAAATTTCTCTTAATTGTAGCAATCCACTTTGACAGAAGAACTTCTGTGAAATCCTTTATAACCATATTAATTGTTGTTGTGCTCGGCAATGTTTTCATAACATATACACAACTGTTTCTCACTTTTCAAGAATGGAGAAGTAGACTGGTTTGATAGCTTAGTTCAGGAGTTGGCAACCTATGGCCTGTGGGCCTAATGTGGCCCCCCAAAGAGTTTTATGCGGCCCGCGAAACCATGATGAAAGTTATCAGTATAATTTAACACAGTCAATCCCATATTTTTTCAGTGAAATTATGGTCTCAAAATCTTTTCTGGTTGAGTTGTAATGCTATCAAACTAATTAGAATTGATTTTCACTAGTATGAGACCACACAATCACCAGGTAACTTTTGATTTAAATGCCCATCCGGCCTTCCGGAGTTCCCGTGATTTCCAATGTGGCCTTCTGAAGCATTCACAACAATGAATGCGGCCTGCCATATAGAAAGGTTGCCGACCCCTGGCTTAGTTGGTTAAAGCACCTGCCTGGCATGTGAGAGACCTGTGTTTCATTCCTCATCAAGTTCAGAATTTTTCTCCTTCTCAAACTTTACATTTGTGATTATCCATATGTGCTAATACATAAAAACTACATTTCACAAGATTACATCTTGTTCCTAGATATTTCCAAGGAAGTTCCATTTGCTTCTTTAGGCATATGTTGGCAATCTGGCCAATTCGATGTACTATTAGAGCTTTAGTTTTAAGTGGTTTTTGTAAATTAATAATTGTGCCAATCATTCTTCTAAATATAAGAGTAAAGTGTATAATTATCCATTTGTAATAAAATATTCTGTTATATTATCAGTGTCTTCTATTTCTTTGAGTCTAAAAAAATTCCGCTTGAGAAACCTAGCTCTAAAATGACTTCAACTGATTTTTGCAGTGGTGTTAAAATGTTAATTTTTTGTGTATAATCTGAAATTGAAAAAAACCATTTAAAGGGTACAAATCTAGTAAAAAAATCAGATAAGGCTGAAAAATTCATTCCCTACTAATATGCAGGGATGGCCTATATGCAAGAAAACATACTACATAGTTTTTTTATAATCCACTCATCACAATTTCTAACCACAAGTAATGGAGAACAGCAAATTGATAGTTCTATGATACAAATTATCTTAAATACTAAAACTTGCAAGAGTAAAATCCATATTGTATTATTAAAAACTACTTTCAAAATTAGATATTTCTAAGAAAATGAATCAAGTGAAAATTATAGCTTACCAGAGGGAAGTTCATCATCATCATCATCACTTGATTCACCAACATCCATCACTAAAAGCAAAGGTTCAGAGTAATCTGGTTCTGCCAGGATAGCTTCCCTTGTTTTAACATCTGAAGATAAGCCATTCTTTGGTTTACTCTCAGTCATCTTTGAGTCTTTCTTAGCTTTATCTGACAAGGGTGCATCTCTAAAATCAGAAGGCCATTCAGGTAATTTATTCTTTGCTATACTTCTGCCAAAAGCAACCTGATTCAGAATTGGGTCTGGTCTTGATTTAGAGATCTTATTATTTTCAAGAACACCAAGGCACTTTGCCGCTATAAATTTCACCTGGGGATGGTTGTCAATTTCTGTCAGCATGATGAGAACTATAAGAGAATGAAAATTTTTTTAATCATACAGTAAACTCCTGATTCCTGAAAAGTAGTTCATAAACTGAAAGTTCTTAAATCAGGAAAAATGTTCCATTAATGCAATGTTAAAATCATGGTATGTGTTCAAAAACCAATTTTTCCTCCTACATGTGCAACAAAAAGAAGAACGGAGCAAATTATAATAGATTTTAACAAACACATCTTACTCATAACTTATTTATTCATTGAATTTAGCATCATTTGCCACATTAACCCCTCAAGCACGGAGGACATTTAATAAAATCCCACCTGTACAGCCAAGGGAGGTTTTTAAAATTTACAGATAAAGATGCCAGAAGGTGCGATATAATTTTAAAAATTCCTAACATTTTACGTTTTCTGGATTCCTATGAAATTTTTGTGGTTTTACATAGGAAATGAAATTTTAAACAGTATTCTTTAAAATATCATATGCCGCACACAAACATTGCTGCAGAGAAGAGAATGCAAATCAATCACCTATTTGTCCAGAGGGTGCGTTCGCAGTATTCATATAGCTTACAGTATTGTGAACACTACTGAATCTATTGATATGGAATCTTATTCAAAGAAACGTGAACATTTCTAAACATTTCATCTGCTGGGTGTACCTCTCTAAAACAAATAGGGGAAAAGTTTACCACAGGTCAACTTTTTGACGTTTCTACTGGGAATTTTTAAGAAAATGTTGTTTCTGATTGTTTTAAAGACATCTCATTAATAATATAAAGTTATAGTTACCAAATCATTATTCATAAACATTACAAAAGTCATACACAACGGATTGTTACATTTTGTTCATTAGAACTGGAGATATGACGTTATATATTTCAACATCTCCCTTTCATCATCTGGTGCACCTTGCCGTTTTCTACTGGCTGATGCCATAATAACTCAGGGTAATATAGATAACTTCGCAATAACATGTAATAGTAATCACAAAGAAAAATGCTTAGAAAAGCTGCATCCGCACTGCTAAATGTGTCCTACAGACTAACTTCTTCAGACTGACGGGAAAGGGTTTTCTATGCAACTTGAACGCGAGAATTTTTCCCTCACATCTCTGACTCGCTCTTGGTCAAGAGATAAACATCATAAATATCTTTGAAAGGTTTCATTGTAAACTGACATCAGATATGTGTGGATGATGATTCATCCCTCTCGCTATATTGCTCTCAAGCCGACATCTTTGCAGGTGTCATCTATGCGAGTCAAAGGAAGCCGACAGTATTAAGACGCGTATAAAAAGGATCAAGATAAATTCATATACTAAATTTGTAAATCATTTTCAAAATTAACTCTTTTTGCTATATGCGATTAATTGTGATATTTTAATGTTCTGGATTATATTTTATTCAATTGTAATATTATATTACTGTAACGAAATTCAACACTGGGAAATAATTCTTATGAAACCAAACATCCATCGGGTTCGAATAATGGATCGAGCGGACTCGGCTTTCTGTAGAAATTTTTAACAACTGGTTCTAAAATTGCTTCAAAATTTAACAACTGGTTCGCACGAACCGGCTGCAGCTCACCACTGGATACAGGGACAAACTTTCGCAATTGTGGAGAGAGTGAAAAGGAGAAAGGGAGGGAGAAAAATAGTGAGGAAGAATGGGAAGTTTTAATTTAATTATTTTGCCATTTTTAATGGGCATATCCACTAGTATTTTTATATAAAATCAAACTGAATGTACAGTGAAACCCAGGTTTAAGAGTTCCACATTTAATGTTTTCCTGCATTTAGTGTTTATTTTTTGCAGTCCCATTACACACCCCATTTAAGCAATGTATTATTTTTCTTGAATAAATGTTTGATAATTTATATTTTTTAAATCTGTAATTTTTGACAATTACTTTATTACAATTTTAATTTACCATATTAACATGTCATTATAAATAATAATAACACAATAACGCTACACATAAAAAAATTATATAATTTTGATCTACATATGAAAAAACATGTGGTATGCACGGAGGGATCTTATTTTGAATGCATATAATGTATAATAATATATAATCAGTAATGAGCTGGAAGAAAATTAAGAACCAGCTCTCTAACAAACAGCGGGGTTAGGAAATTTGGATAATGGTGGCAGGAGGCAGATATGCCAGGGGCACCATATTGCTCTAGTTTAGTAATACCGTTCCACTAGCTTAACAAATGTTCCATTCGTAATATATTCCATTTCATACAATGTCGGTAATTGACTATCAGATAGGGCAAAATGTACTTGAAAGGACAAAATCAATAAGTATTCATATTTTCTAAAAATTTAACAACTGGCTCACAAATTCAGTAAAATTAACAAGCTTGTGTGAGCCGGCTTCAGCTCATCACTGTATATAATGATATATAAATTGCAGAAAACCCAACATGCACTACTATGGGTTTGATCTATAAGCGGAGCTGCACAGGGGTGCACCTAACCGGGGTGCAGTGGGTGCACCCGAGCGCCAACTTGCTGGGGCACCTTCCCATCAAGGTATTTGTATATATATATTATTGGAATTCAAATTGGGAATGTTTCCTTCTTTGTCCAAGTGAAAAGGGAAAGTTGGAGATACTACAATGACACAAAATTTTCCAGGCAAAATTTTTCCGATCCCTTGCGATACATGGTCGCATGACTCAGGGTCACTAGAACAATATCAGGGCCGACCGAAAATGGGTTCACCATAGGAGTCGCCAAGAGGTGGGGGCGCTACTCTGTTAATTGCTATCCCGACCCTAGGGAGGAGCTCCAGCTGTGGCGGCAATCCTTTCATAAAGTACCATCGACCTTTACCACAAATACTTTCAATGGAAGAATACCATGTGCCTATCCTTTTTCTCCCACTTACAGAGTCTTGGAAATCCCAAATCTGTTTGGTATAGCTTTTCCGAAAACTAGTTTTCCTTACTCCTTCACGATCTCCCACCTACGTTAATGTTCATATTAATTTCTAAATAGTACCAAATTCAAATACCGAAACAATTTCTCCAAATAATGGGAGAATTATTGACATTTACTTCTTCATTGGATTTTAAAATATCTTAAATGAAAATACGAAGTTGTGACTTTGACGTAGGAATGCATAAATAATTGAAGTTCTGTTTTCTTATTGTCAGAATAAATATCGAATCTAATTTGGCTTGTAAATCGACAAAAATATAGGAATTTTTGATTGATCATTAAGGTAACGGGACAGAGTACTGAATTATAATCATATGTGGGGCGAGTTTTATAATTTTCCTTCAAGCAGATATTAAATGATATGTTTATATTAATAATTATGCAACTAATTTTTTCAATCAATTCGTTATGGGATAAATCGACAGAAATGCATCAGCTTGTCTCTACTCTCTATCAATGAAAAAAGTCGTATTTAATCATGCCACGAAATTTCATTAGTAGGGGGGTGCCACAGAGATATCTTGCACCCGGGCACGAAACACCCTAGGTGCAGCCCTGGAGCTGCAAGAGCATCGTAATGACTTCGTTGGAGAAGCACAGTGACTTCACACGAGTGAGTGCCGTGAAGCGGGGCTGCGATGGACTATTTTAATGCTACCGACAAGTTCTATGTAATAAGCGAAAAAAAGCTAAGCAGTTGACCCTGGACGCTTTTTTAAATAAAACTTCGTAGGTGTTCTGAGAAATATTTTGAAATTATGTTCATTTACCACCAAAAAGCTTTTTTGTCTTACTGTTTACTAGATAATTTTACATAGCAGTTACTATCACAATCCTTGGGGTATGACCACGCAAGTATTTTTTTACGTCCGAGTTTGGGTGAGGAAAAAAAAATGCATTGGATCTAATGTAAACAGTGCTAGGTTCCGTTTGAGTAAACAAGTCCTATGTCTCTGAGTCACCCTCAATATATCGTAACACTGCTACATGTTTAATCCGAACTTTGGATATAGCTGAGTGGCTATATGAGGCAATACTCTTTGCATGGGAGTTGTTTTGCTTCCACAAACAGCTGTCACATGAGGTGAGTTAGAGAGGTGATTGCCTCAGACAGTACTTTTGTAGGGGTAGTATTATAGCAGTATTGCCACTGCTCTGCATCTATATGTCATGAACCGGGTGTTATAAGCATTTCACGTCTATGTTCAGATGTGAAAAATTACAGAAATTAAAACATTTGATTGTTATTGCCATGCGGCAAAGTAGAAATCAAATTTATGACATAGGTAGTAATGATACCAGGTTTTATAAAAATATTTTGAAATGTTTAGAAAAAAGCTTCAAGTGGCCATATATGGTGCCTTCACCCTAATGTGTTTAAAATGTGCAACAAAATGATATACCATATTTAATTGATTGTAAGCCGAGCTTTTTTTCTTTTTTAATCCCTTAAAAATTTCCACTCGGATTAGGATCGTACCTTAAAAATCAACAAACAAAAAAGTAAAGTAATCAATGCATTAGTGTCTGTAGTTAATTATAACTCTAGATATACCAAATTTAATTGAGCACAAGAGCACGTGAGGAAAATTCCATGTTGAGTGTACAGACATCCTGATTTTCCAGGATTTGTCATGAAAAGAATACTGAAAAGTATGAATGCCCTGGTTTTTTCAATTCATAATTAAATAAAAAAAGTATCGACTAAAATTACGACAACACAAATTATGTTATATTCAAGCAATCGATACAATTTTTACTAACACACGATTTGTCCCGGTTATGTCCCAGATTTTTAATCTCGCAACAAAAATATCCTGGTGTCTCTCTTTGTCTTCTCCAATGTCTCACATTCGACTCATCAATCCCATAGTGCCATTGTGCAGCAAGATTTGTAGTTTCTTATTATTATTATTAAAAAATACTGAAAAAATTGCCAAAATGACAAAAATTTACGCTTGCAAAGGCACAAGGAAAAGACGGTTGGTCCAGGGAATCCTAGACTTACACACTCGCGCATACTATAGTCCATTTCAAATGACTTTGTGACTGACATTTCGCACATACTTAGGACCGCTCGTATGTCTCTGCTACTAAGAAGTGGGGCCACGCCTCCTGAACTCAAACTTGGCGTTGCTGTATCTACTACATGAATAACTAAAATAACTCAATTAAAGAAGTAGCATGCAAACAGCAGTATATGCACTTGGCAACACAGCACACACAGACTCGATGTTTCCATGGCAGAGACCTGAGAAAGAATGAGTTTTCATCTGCGGAAGCCCTACCTCCTTCATTCCTATTGGTTCCTTCAAGGTCACGCTTTCTGAAGCTTTCTCTTCTCTCTCTCTAAAGCACCAAGACATTTGAAACAGGCTATACAGATGGCATGGGAGTGAATTTCTCGAAACATTTATTTTGATTTTTAAGACCTGATTCTAAACCGAGTAGCAATTTTTAAGGAGGAAAAAAGGTAAAAAAAAAAAGGTCGGCTTACAATCGATTAAATACGGTAAGTGTATTAATATATAAATATATAATCTAATTTAAATGTATGTAAAAAGAATCACAATATGTAATTGAATAGAAATAAATATTTCGATAAATTCACTCCCGAGCCATCTCTAGTACATGCGTAATTTTGGGATTCCCCAAGCCGTCTCTAGTATGTGCATGCTTGTAAACCTAGGATTCCCCCAAGCCAACCGTCATTTCCTTGTGTCTTTACAAGTTTAAGTTTTTGTCATTTACTTTGGCGAGTTTTTCAGTTTTTTTAATAATCCTATAATGGGACGAACTGAACCAGGATATTTTTGTTGTGAGATTAAAAATCTGAGACATAACCGGAACAAATTACATGTTGGTAAAAATTGTACTGAATGCTTGAATATAACGTAATTTGTGTTGTCGTAATCTTAGTTGATACTTTTTTATTTAATTACGAATTGAAAAAACCGGGGCATTCATACTTTTTGGTATTTTTTCACAACAAATCCCAGTAAACTGTACGCTCAACTTGGAATTTTCCTCGCATGTCCTTGTGAAAAGTGGGAGTCGGCTTACAATCGATTAAATACGATAAAGCAATTTTGCTGTAACAAATTTAAGTTACTTGCTGTGATAGTATGTAACTCCTATTTCTCTTTTATCCCAATTTAGTATACCAAAAGTTATTCCCCCAGAGAAACGTAAATTAAGGTTTCACTGTAATTTGGTAGAATGCTAAATTATATTCAGGAATTGAAAGATTATGTAACATAAAAGAGAAAATGCTTTTATAGCTTAAATATATTTTCTCCCTTCTACATTAAAAGCCATGTTTATTTATTGGCCTCATCACTTTTGTTGAGCAATAGTTCAATACAATACTTCATGCTGATGTTTAAAGACATTTTTATTGGTAATTCTATCTTACCATTCACATTTTTGTTTTTTCACAATGCCATATAAGAGACAAATTTTGTAATTATAAATGTAAGTAAGGTTAACTTATCACCCACCGCAAGCAATACTCTGCCATCAACCAATTCTTCAATAAACCTGGACTATAACTACCGTTTTCACCCGAATCCAAGACGACCCTGAATCTAAGACGACCCCCCATTTGGATGATTCCAAAACAGAAAAAAGCTCCAATTGACCTTCATTACTACAAAAATTATAAATCTTGTCAAATATTTATTTTCTCTTATACTTTTCTTGAATGTCATTGTCTTTTAACATTTTAAAATCATAAGATCACATCATAAATAGAACCATTCAGGTTTTCAAACAAATTAAATGGTAGCATTCATTTTAAGATAACATTAAAAATAAAGTAAATTCATTGACAGAATATACTCATTTCAGGACAACAAAAAAACATTTCAATCCGTGCTGCATAAAATCATTTTATTGTATTAGTCAACATCACTGTCTATGCAACCTTCACTATTTTCCTCATGCTCACTGTCTTTATCACTCTCAACTTCATCATCAGTCTCCCACAAAACATCATCCTCACTCCCATCCATGGCATTAGATAAGCAGCATTTCTTAAATCCTTTCACTATTGCGTTTGCATTTATTTGTTGCCACGATGCCTTGATCCATTGGCAGAGCATTGCAACTTCAGGTTTCTTAATATTTCCTTTTGGTGTTAAAGTGTGAGTTCCACTTTGTAACCACTCAGAATACAAAACCTTTAAATTATTTTTAAAACACTTATTGACAGCAACATCTAAAACTTGAAATTGCGATGTCATTCCTCCAGGTATTACAATAAGATCAGTATTCATTGCACTCATTATGTTTTTAATTGCAGGAGATAAGTGTCCTTTGAATGCATCCAGTGAAAGCATTGCTCATTAGTTTCTTAGTCATCCACCCCTTTTCTTGACACCTAACTATTATTCCAATTGGCAAATGTTTCTTAGGCATTGTTTTCCGCTTTGGAATCACATATGGTGGTAATTTAGCCCCATCTGCTAAAACCGCCAACATTACCGTGACTCACATTTTTTCGTTCTGTAGTTCTAATTAGGACGGACTTCGCACCTTTTTCATTCACAGTATAATTAGACGGCATGTCGAAGAAAACCGGAGTTTCATCGGCATTTCCTATTTGACTCAAAAGGTGATTATTGGTTTTTCTAAGTCCAATTACGTATTTCTGGTAAGCGAGAAGTTTTTCAACATAGACTTCTGGCAATTTCTAACACAGTGAAGTTCGTCGCCGTAAAGAAAAATTATTTCGTCACATCATTCTCACGCACCAACTTCTGTTGGCCTTGAAATCTTACAATGATATATTAAGTCCTCTAGCAATTTCATGAGCTTTAAGTATAATACTTTCAGTCAAAACAGGCATACCGTTCTTCCTCATGGTGCGCACAAACTTTACTACCTCTTCTTCTATGCCATGAAATCGGTCTAATTTTGGACCACTGAACGACTTCCTTGCGGCTTTGGCTTTTTCTAGTTCCTGTTTTGAGAGTTTCCATCGACACACATTTGCCTCAGATACACCGAACTTTCTACTCGCATCACAGTTATTAGTTTTTTCGGCGTAATTTATCACGATCAGCTTAAAATTTGCATGATAGCTCCGTCTAATTCCTTTTGTTAACTTTCCCTCTGCACTCGTGCCACGTACATCAACATGATGTCATTTTAACTTAAGGGTGGTGCATTTAAATCAAGAATGCACAACTCAAAATTACTGTCATACTTAGTGAGTCACGGTGAGTCATTTGAAAGGGGAATCCCAATGACTTCCGCTCTCATTTGTTTTTACCTTGTGGTTGCCATTACGTGCAAGATAAAAGTACGTCGTCTGTGTTATGATCGTCGACGATGATTATTAGTCTAAATAATTATTATTCCCGTCATGTTTTTCTTATTGTTATTACTATTTGTTTATTTCACTTGTTTATGTACATACTTGAATTTGCTGTTGTGCATTGTTTACTCTACCATACCATTTGTTGTAAAAACCAGATTAAATGCGTAAATATACTTCGTATTCGAATGTAAGACTACTCTTGATATTTACAGCTGACAATTTGGAAAAAAAGGTCGTCTTAGATTCAGGTGAATACGGTAATTAAATTAATTGAATTTATTAATTCAGAATCCAAAATTAATGGAAAATCAATATGTAAAAAGAAATTTCTTTTAATAACCTTAACTGATTGCCTCATAAAATGTATGGTGGAATAATATCTATAAAATATTTTAACAACACATTCAAATACGAGGTGCTACCCAAAAGTGCCAGGACAGGCCGCGTGGAACGCTAACCGGAACTAGTAGGGACTTCTGCCGCTAGGATATGCTGAAGACATCCTTTATGAAGCAGTGTGTAAAGTTTCAGGTGTGTGTGTGCACGTGTTTTCTTTTCAATCCATTGTTACCGGAGTTCTGCGATTTTCTTGCGTAGTGGAATGGCAGACTTGAAGGAGCAGCGTGTCTGCATCAAGTTTAGCTTTAAGCTTGACAATACCTTGTCTGAGACACATGAAATGCTTAAGCAAGCATTTGGTGACGAGGCTATGAGTAGAACCCGGACTTTCGAGTGGTTCTCGCGTTTCAAACATGGACAAATGTCTGTTGAAGATTCCGAACGTTCTGGTCGGCCTTCAACCAGCACAATGGATGAAAACATGGAAAAAGTGCGACAGGCCATTTGCGAGGATCGTCGGCATACCATCCAAGATGTCAGCAGCATTGTTGGCCTGTCGTACGGGACATGTCAACAAATTCTGTCTGATGAACTAAACATGAGGCGGATTGCAGCCAAATTCGTGCCCCACGTGTTGACCCAGGACCAGAACAAACATCGACTGAGTGTGTGCAGGGACCTCAAGGAGCACGTTAGAAATGACCCAAACTTTCTTTCATAGGTCACTGGTGATGAAAGCTGGTTTTATGGCTACGACCCCAAAACCAAGCCGCAGTCTTCCCAGTGGAAGACTCCATCTTCTCCGCGACCGAAAAAAGCAAGGCAGGTCAAAAGCATGTTGATCATCTTCTTTGACATGGAGGGAATTGTCCATAAGGAATTTCTTCCCCAGGGTCAGACGGTGAATCAGCAGTTCTACATTGAGTCCTGAGGTGTTTGAGAGAGGACGTGAGACGGAAACGGCCGGAAAGTGGCACACACAAGACTGGCTCCTGCATCACAAAAATGCACCAGCGCACACTGCTCTGTCTGTGCAGCAGTTCTTGGCCAAGAACAACATGGCAGTGACTTAGCCCCCTGCGACTTTTTCCTGTTCCCCAAGATGAAAATTCATATGAAGAGACGGAGATTTGACACCGCTGAGGACATCCAGGCAGAATAGCAGGAAGTGCTGAACAGCATTTCAAAATCACAGTTCCAGAGGTGCTTCCATGACTGGCAGAGGCACTGGGATCATTGTATCAACTCCCAATGGGACTACTTCGAGGGTGATGGTGGCAATTAGAACCTCAGATAAGTCTACGGTAGTTTATGGCTACAGTCCCGGAACTTTTGGGTAGCACCTCGTATATACATATTCAATTACCTCTTTGCATACAATTCCATCCTGGTAATTCAGACATATTTTTATCACTTCCATCAGCTATTGCAATAAGAACCATTATTAGCAAACGTATCTCTAACCAGAATGAAGGATCTACAGTGTTGCAGAAATGGACACACATCTCAAGACGACTGGACAAAGACAAATAAAACTGGCAGTCTCGCAAGTAGCTTAACACCTTAAAAAGACATAATTTATGAATTACTGACAAACAGAAAGCATGTAATATGAAAAAATTTACAAAACCACCAGAAATGTTTCAATTTTAAAATATAAAATCTATCAAGGGATATTACTTATAAATCCATTATAATAATAACAAACAATGTTGTAGGAATAGTTTTAACATACAAGAGTAAGTTACATCATAAAGCTCTTATAGGACAAATGTTTAGTTCTATTACAACAATTTTTGTAATGTAATAACTTTTAATCTTACAAGAAATAATTAAGATCCATTTAAATTACCTTTAAAGTGATTAGAGTAAATTTCAGGTTATGATAAAAATACTAACCTCTATGGAATTCCTTGTTAATGATAGGATAAGTTTAAGGAATTCTATTCGTATTGCACTGTCAGGATGCTCAATAAGCATTAGGAAAGCACCTCCTTCACAAACTGTCTCATTATCAGGAAGACCAGCAAATCCCATTTCAAAGTTTCCAGCCCCATATGCTACCATGTGCATAGCAGCACTGGGCTTATTAGACAAAAGTTGATTGAGCAAGGGCAAAGCCAGCAATAAAAATGACTTCTCTTCTTTGCCATTATCTGCGAATAAAAATCAAATACATCACCCATAATATCAAAATTTCCTTCATATGGAAGAAATAGAGAAAAAATCAATTTTACTACACCATCTACTAAAAACAAAAACTCAGGAGTTCTCAACCTGCAAAGTTACTGTAGGTGATCCATGTACTGTATTGACCCGAATATAGTGCGATGTTTTTTTCATCAATGGTTACTTTTAAAAGTCGCAATCGCACTATATTCAAGTACTTTTAAGAAGTGCGTATTGGCGCGTCTCGTGACGCGTTTCAGACGTCAGTTTATAATTGCTACATTGTAAGTGAATTGGGTGTTCATGTTACGATGCTACATTGTACAAATACACTGGAAAAGCGTCTGAGAAGAAAATTGAAAATAGATCACAGTCAAACTGCAACAACTTCGCGCACGTGTTGTCCGCAGCCGGAACCCCCACGGTACCGGTAGCTCTTACGTCAGTGCATTGATATTTTTTGTTTTTCCAGTTTCCGAAGTTTTTACCCATTATTATTTTAATGATGGATGGCCAAAAGGAAATTGATCATGTTAAGAAAAAGGCTTCTTCCAAATCCCAAGTTAACAGAGGAATTCGACGAAGTTATGACATGAACTTTAAAGTACTCGTGACTCAAGAGGCAGAAAAAATAAACAATCCTCATGCTTCGAAGAAGTATGGTGTTCCGGAAGCAACTATACATTTATGGCGGAAGCATTTAGATAAGTTTAAATTTGCTAATTCAACCAGGAAAGCATTTAGGGGACCTTCAAAAGGAAGATTTGAAGACCTTGACAATCGTGTCTGCAATTTCGTGATGGAAAAACGAAGCGAAGGATTTCCCATCACTCGAGAAGACATAATGATGAAAGCTTTGGAAGTGGCTAGTGAATTTAAAATTCCATGCAGTGATTTTAAAGCAAGCATCGGCTGGTGGAGACGGATGATGCGAAGAAAAGGTCTTTCTCTTCGACGCCGCACTTCTCTAGCTCAACACCTTCCTAGTGATTATGCCGAGAAGTTAATTAATTACCAAAGGTATGTCATAAACTTATGTAAAAAGCACGGCTACCTGCTAGGGCAGATGGGAAATGCCGATCAAACTCCTGTTTGTTTTGATATGCCATCAAAGGTCACCATCAATATTAAAGGCACTAAATGTGTTGATCAAATCCATGGGAAATGAAAAAATAGAATCACGGTAATGCTTGCAGTCGCGGCCGATGGGTGAAAACTGACTCCTTATGTTATATTAAGGCGTAAAACGATGCCGAAGGAAAAGTTACCGTCAGGAGTGATCTTTTGTGTGCATGAAAAGGGATCGATGAATGAAAACCTTGTTTTAGACTGGCTAAATGAAGATTGGGGTAAGCGCCCGGGTGCGTTACTGCGTCAGAGGGGAATGCTCGTACTCAACGCGTTCAAGGGTCATATGACAGAAAATGTTAAGAGAAAAATTGCTGAAATACGCACGGATCTGGTTATTATTCCAGGAGGGATGACATCGCAATTGCAAGTGTTAGATGTCGCGGTTAATAAGCCTTTCAAAGATTACTTGAGAAAGGAATATAATGAGTGGTTATTGGCAGGAAACCATGAATTTACTCCATCGGGAAAGATTAAGAAACCGTCAGTCTCTATGTTAGCAAAGTGGATCAAAACAGCCTGAGACAAAATCACCCCCGAGTCCATTGTATGCGGATTTAAGAAATGCTTTATATCGAACAACATGGATGGTAGTGAAGACAGTGTCTTGTGGGATGAAGAGAGTGACAGCAATGACTCGAACCTTGCTTCAACTTTGAGAGATGAGGAAATAGAAGAGGAAGGAGATTTTGATTAAGCGCTGGTAGATAGTTTTTCATAAGTCCCTATAATAGCTATAGTTAATTAATTAAAATGTTTGCATTAAAATTTGTGTTTTAAATCGTTTTCAGGAGATTGAAGAAACTTCGGATATTTAGTATATGAGTTTATACATAATTTAAATGTGTAAAACAGAGAAAATTAAATGTTTTTTCATCTTTTTCTAAAATTCCTTTCAAAATACTTGGGGTCGCACTATATTCGGGTCAATACGGTAAATCAGGGGTCCCCAAACTACGGCCCACACAGTGATTTAATCCGGCCTGCCCGCCTTACCTCATGTATTTCTTAAAGTTTTGTGTATTCACCAACAGCAATTTTCATCAAGTATCATTTGATCGCCAACTCGTTTTTTTGGCAGATACCTGAAACTTTTCTTTTTCTCAATAAACTCACCCCCCCTCTTGAAATAATTTTTAACGGTGAAGTTTCGATAACCACACCCCCCCTCTCCCCCAAACTTGCTGCTCTTTGAAGTTTTCACACGGCCCAATCAGTCATTTGAAAAGTCTTAAGTGGCCTGCGCTGTCGTATATAAAGCCTAATGTGACCCTTTCAATAAAAAGTTTGGGGACCCCTGATGTAAATGATTAGCCCTTAACACGTTTGCTGCGGGACTCTGATTGGCAAGATTTAGATACGGTTTGAACTGTATGAAAGCTCGTTTCAAACTGAGTGTGGGAGAGCAAGACTGGAGCCTCTACCCCCAGGCGTAAAGGCCACAGAGCAGTGAGAAGTGGAAGGGAGATATCACGCGCTAGGTGCATGACCCGCCTGTCTTAAGGAACAACAGTCACGCGCTAGGCACGTGACCTGCAGTGAACATGTTAAACATCAAATGGAAAATATATATGTCCCATCAAATGTATTTGCCCGTTGCTACCATAAATGTTCTACTTAGTTCTGAGATACTGTATTTGACCTGAAATCAGGAGCTTTGAAAGTGAATACCCCAGAAGCATAATGTCACAGCAGGCTGAAAAGAGAGGAGCTCAGTAGAGGGGAGACCTCAAACTAAAAGAGTCATTTGAGAAGTCTAGTCTCTTTCAAGTGTTAGGGCTCATTCCTCAGTCTCTCTCTCACATCTCAAGGAGAAGAAGTAAACACAGCCTTGTGAGAGAGCTGACAGTTTGTCAGCTGTCACTATTTGACCTTATAGCAAACTTGGCGTGGTGACTGCTATGGTCCGCAGAAGTTACATGAAAACAGTCAAAATTCTCCCCAGGTTTCCTATAAAAAAGTTATTTGAATTTTTCATCACTTTTCATTTAATGGAGTGTTATATGTACGTCATCTGTTGGTTAGTTCAATGTCCCTTAATTTCCTTATACCCTTTGGTGCTCACTGTAGCCACCAAATTCAATAAAATTTGGCACTGGTTTGTGATGCCTTTCGAGCTTAAGGGCAACAAGGCATTATTTTTCTCTGAAGTACCAGGTTTCAAGTCTAGATGATATTTTTCCATCATTTACAGGATTTGTATGTGAAGCAGTCTTGGGATATTCTCAAATTTTTATCTTGGAATAAATTCTTTAATTGCTACCTCACAGATCATATAAGAGCCAGGGAGAGGAAAATATTTTTTATTGTGCTTACCATAAAAATAAACCAGTGTAGAAAAATATGTAATCACATGTTTGGCAAAAATTTTAATTTCTATCTCTGAAACCACAAGTTGTAATTGTGTACTCTTGCTGACACTTTTGCGGCAAATGTCATTCCAGCTCTAAATAAATTTTCTAATCGTGCTTCACAGATTATGTAAGAATTTGACATTCATGAAATATATTGGATTTACATGGGCAATGCCAGTTACTTTAGAGAGACAAATACAGGCGACTCCCGAGATTCGACAGGGATGCGTTCCTGAAAACGTGGTCGAATCTCGAATTGTCGAATGTCAAATGCCGTTTTTCTATAGACTTGCATGTATCGGGGGATACGTTCCTGCATCTCGACTAGCGTGAGCCGGACCGGGCCGTCTGCTGCACATCCCTGCATACATCTATCTATACATACAACTATATATCGCAGCGAAATTAATATAAAAGTTATTAAAAAGCACAAAATAACTTGCAGCCTCGCCAGTTAATTAAGGTTATGCAAATCTGCCCTTCTCTTAAATCTGTCAAACCAGCCATCAAATTACATGATTTTATCACATATTCTAGAATATTCTCCTTCTGTTTCACATAAGTGCTAATAGTTGAACGACACTCTTTTATTTGATTCACCTGCATTATCACTATTACATTTCCTTTTAGATATCATGTCAAGTGATAAATTTATAAATAAATCAATTAAATAAATAAATTTAAATAAAAGGTTGACAGAAAAAAGTGAAATCAGCACAAATTCAAACAATTAGAGCAGAAATAACTATGTCTACACTGAAACTAAACCTCATGTGGTTGGTCAGGACAAAAATTACTTCGCGTAAACTAGTTCCCAATTCGATCGGCTGCATCGAAATCTCGAATTTGTCGAATCTCGAACTGTTGAATCTTGGGAATCACCTGTATTTGCATTAATGAATCCTCAAAAGAGGCATTTGGAATAAATGTAAATATGACAAGAGTAAACCTACAATCCAAGACTCCAGTTCTGGTTGACAGATTTCAACTAAAATTTTATCAAACCTTGAATTTCTAATAAAAATTATAAATATAAAGTTTCATGTCGAGCTGAATAATAGTGTCCGAGTTACAGCACTCACAAAATTCCTATCACTCAGAGAGACACAAACATCATTAAGAAAATCAAAACAACACATTTTCAAATGTAATCAGGGGGCTTTAAAATGTGCATTTGAAATCTTGTAATCAATTTTTTTCACAAAAGCTAATACTTCCCTATATTGCATATGGAGAAAGCAATAAAAAATACAAATAGGCCACGTCTATAAAACAACTGCAAAATAAAATATAAAAAAAGGTTCTTCAAAGAAATAGGAATATTTCATAACTAAAGTAACTAAAGTTTATGTGAATATCATGTCTAGTTCTGATTCTGCCTTCATACAAGCCGGTCGAGGTATGTAAAATACTATTTGTTGCTCGCAACTCATTTTCTATTATAATTAATGGTGGTGACTCCTCCCCTCCCCCTACTGCAATGATTTTTTTCTCAAAGGAATAAATTATTTTAAATTAAAGGTTTACCCATTGCTGTGACAACAAAAGAGAAAGCTATTCTACACTGCAAGCTTCAAACTGAAAGTGACAGAAGTTGCAGAGAATCTCGGAAATAGGGAGGCTGCATGAAAATTCGACATTAACGAGGCAAATGTTTGACTTTGGCAAAACTCAAAGGACACTCTTAAGCACCACAGCATGCTCAGCAGGGCTCCTGAACATGGAAGGTGCTGAATCTACAGCTGAAGCAATGACTTCTGGACTATTTATACCAATGTTACACCAATATTGGGCATGTGGTTGTGCAGTCAGCACCGTGGATATTTGCAGGGAAGCCCTTAGTATTAAGAAAGGCTTGGATCCCAAAAGCACATTTAAGGCATCTTCAAAGTGGTGCTTTCTCTTTATAAAAAGGCACAACATCTCCATACGTCAATGCACCTCAATTGCTCAGCAACAACTTTTTGAAGACAAGCTATGTGAGTACCAGCATTACATTATAAGATTAAGAAAATTGCATCATTATAGCATCTCTGAAATCGCTAATGCTGATCAAACACCTCTCACATTTGACATTCCATTCACACAAACCATGGCAATGAAAGGGGAGAAATCAATCACACAAAGATCAACAGCTAACAAAAAGAACCATTTCACTATCATGCTCGAGGCATATGGAGATGGATCGATGATGCCTCCATATATTATATTTAAAAGAAAAACTCTCCCAAAGAATGTAATATGGCTGCAAAATGTTTGTACACGCAAATGAAAAAGGCTGGAAGGATGAAGAATTTACAAAAGATTGGTTACGTAGTGTGTGGTGTAAAGACCCAGTTTATAAGCGTTGTATGGTTCTTGACACATGTAGATGTCATCACATGCCGTGTGTTAAGGATATATAAAATGACCATCGCGCTGATCTTGCCATCATTCCTGGGGGAATGACAAGCCAGTTACAAGTGATGGATGTCAGTTGCAACCGACCATTTAAAGTGCAGATGTGTTAGAAGTGGAACAAGTGGCTTTATGCTGGTGCACATTCCTTTACACCATCTGGCAACCGAAAAAAACCTGACTTATAACTCGATGGATCACAGAGTCCTGGGATGCAGTTGATCCATCGTTGATTAAGCATGGCTTTAAAAAGTGTTGCCTCACAAATGCCATGGATGGTTCTGAAGACGACATGATATGGGATGATGATTTTGCTGAAGTGGATAGTAAGGATGAAGACGACGTTCTCGGCAATGCCATTTACGTAGATGATGAGAGAGAACACAATATCGCAGACAACCGATTTGAGGGCAATGATAATGAATTCAGAGGCTTTAGTGATTCGGACAGCTAAAAGTAAATAAATAATTCTTATTTTTATAAACAATATTTAAAGAAATGTTATCAAAATGCACTGAAATGTACGATTTATTGGTAAAAATAAGTCTGAAAATATAAATTATATCCCTACTGAAAAAAGTTGTATTTGTTACCATGTAAAATACGTATTCTAACTTTTTGTCAATTTTTTGTGAAAAAAATACGTATTATAATCGGAAAATTATGGTAAACTGAAGTATATTACATATGTGAATAACTGAGGACTTACAATGGTAGAAGGCAGTTCACATCGCAGGGAAAAATGGACATCTTAAGAAATTAAATAGATTCCAAAAGAGGCCCAGATATTTATAAAAAAAACCCAAGCTATACGTGTAAAACATTAATTCTTTTCAAAGGTGAATGGTGTAGTTAATTATGGAAAGCAACATCATGGCTCTGATGCTAGTTTAAGTGAATTCAAATAATTTTAAAGCCAAAAACGGCATTCAATATTGTCTTTAATATGAATGTGAAGTACACCATAATTCATGGTTTTACAACAGTGGTCTGTTTTTCACTCCACTAATTCTTCTTTTAAAATATTACTTGATACTGTTGCTTGTTTAGGATATTGAGTTTCTAGAGCTAAAGAATAATATAGGACATACAGACTTTTAAACAAGCTTTACATATAAAATCTAAAAACTTACAGAGCCAACAATGGTATAGACCAGAGGTGGGAAAACTATGGTATGTGGGTCACACCAGGTCCTTAGGGGCACTTAATACAGCCCTTGATGTTAATACGAAAGCAAACCATGAAATGTAACACAGACAATTTCTTATTTTGGGTTAAAATTAGGGCAGGAAAACCTTTTTCTTGTGAAGTTTAGACTATAAAATATTATTAATTTTCAGTTATAAACCTTCGCATTCACTCAAGTAACTTCTAATGTGTACCCTAATGTGGCTTGCCAAAGCATATTCATTTGTTAATGCGGCCCACCTAAGCAACTGCAATGGCTAATGCGACCTGTCTCATCAAAAGTTTCACCACCCCTGGTATAGACATTACATAACTTTAGGACTGATTTTATAACATAAACCTTTCAGAAAAGATGATTGAATGACAACAATGCAACCCACCTGTCTTTTCAGCATTAAGATAACACAGACATGTCAGGGGTGCTAAAGACCGAAGTTTAGATTTTAGAGGCCAAACTTTGTTGCAAAATACCAAGGTTCCAATATCAAATGCCCATATAGCCCAGGAAATGTCCCCTCCACCTAATGAGCTGTTTGATGCTCTTCCTAAAATTATGCCTCTTAGACACTGTGTCATAATCAGGGGTTTCCATTTGAATTTAACATCCTGAAATTAAAAGAAAAATAAATGAGTTTATGAAAAAATATATATTGACTTTTTCCACCATAAATTATTATTCTGAGCATTACATCAGTTTATCTGCATTGATACAAAAGTAATATTTTTACATATTTTCATATATTATTCTATTGATAATTTCATACTTTTATAACAATCATAACTGATTATGACTCAATGTAACATAGATATTCAAAGGTAAAATATATGGCTTACCATGGATAGTAAAATTTAAAATGAAAAATTACAATTACAAAATCTTGAAAGCACATATGTAAATTTGAGATGCAAAAATGTTTTGAAATTGAAAAACCAAGGTTTATATTAATCATAAATATTTTTTAAAAGGTTTTTATGATTAGTTATCAATTATTATAATATCAAATTGAATGTAAAAAGTTGTATTACTGCAGTCCAGAATCCAATGGCAGTTCCAATCTTTATGTTTGATTTACGATTGACTTCCCGTTTTTCGAACCGAAGAAACTCAATAAGCTCTCCATTGATAAGATTCAACCAATGTTTCCAATCTTCCTTTTTGTAGGCAATTATTTCTCCAAATGGAAGAACGTGAGCCACAACTACATCAGTCCATTCCTCTTCTCTTTCTCTGCTGGCCTTATGGCAATATAACTTACTACAAATACTGACTAAAAATTCGGAATCGAAATTTTGGACTGGCAAATGTGGAACCTGCATGCTTGACAAATGGTGGTTGATATCTTTCTCGGAGACATTTGATGTGGTATCAAATAATGATAGCCAAAAACATTCTATCGGGAGATCATCTTCGTTTGTTGTTTGAAAGTCCTGTCATAGTGTGTAAATTTTAACAATTATTATTCATTACGAAATTTGTCAGACTAAGCTTTGGTGCCAACGATAATTTTGGCATGCATAAGTTCATGAATCAAAACTTTCAGATTATAGAAAGAACAATACACTAATTACATGCTTAACAATCAAATAAAATGTTTTAAAATATATTTAAATAATGAGTAATACATTACATTGGCAGGGAAATCCGCGATTCCAAGTGCATTTGTTAATATTTTTACAGAACCTTCTTTTTCTGCTTTTCTTACACGACCTGCTAGTTTCTTGTTCCGGGTTATTTTCAACAATTCCTTAGATTTCGATAGAAAAACTGCAACGCATGTTACACAGGCCCTCATTAAATGATACACGAAGCCGGAATGTCGCGTAAACACAGTTCTTGCTTCTTTATAATTTGAAATTAGTGAAAGAAGGGGAATTAACATTCTTAATTCTTCAGTATCTTGAGAGGTAGGGTCACAGTAAATGCTAAGTAGGCTTTCACAGAAAGTAAGTAGACTTCCTGACATAACACATTCAAACAGGTTGTCATTTTCTAAGCACAGTTTAATTAAAGACTTTAAGAAATCCACCCTATTCGAAATCATAAGCTTCTTATTCATTATAAAATCGACCATTTCCTTTGCTGTTTCCACATCACACACTTTCTTGTCACCCAAAAACATTAACTTTGTTTGGTTTTGCACTTTTGTTTCTTCATCCATAAGATTTTCCAATTTCGAGTTGCAAACTCTCTGAGAAATTGGCACAGTACGAGTTTGCTTCAAAATATGCTCCAATAAACCTAAGGGTTTTTTAACGTCATGCAAAGTCTGTTTATCTATCCCATCATTAGATTTTCTTCCTAGTTCATCCATGATTAACTTTACGTGGTCACTTCTATTGTTTCATCGCTATGACATTAACTACCAACATCATAACTTGCTTGTCAACTTAAGTTACAAATTTACAAGCAATACACTCGCGATGTAGTAAATAAAACTACCGAAACGCCAATTGTAAATTAAGCGGCGTTGACTAAACGGCGCCAATACTCGTAATGCTTGTTGATGCTCGTAATGAAGACTACATTGTTTTTAAGAGATAGATGTCGTGGTTGAAGCGCTTACTTCACGGCTTTGGGTTACTTTGAAATACTAATTTAGAACAAACATAAAACGTTTTATGCCGAATAAACTTAGTTGTTTATAGATTTATCAGTATTTATTCTTAGATTTAGTCCTTGTGAGTGCCTATCCTCGCTTTCCTTCTATACGAATGGATAGCTGATGATAGCGTCACGACCACCCCTCTGAAACTTCGGCCAAAAATTGTGACGGAAAGGTTCGGAAGGGTAATCCTAAGCCTACTGGCGCTAGTGTCGAATAAAAAGGTGAAAGGAAAGGAACGGAACTCTGTATATTCCGTGTCATCTTTTTCACCTTTTAAAGCGGACATCTTGTGAGAATTTGTGGACTGGTTCTGTTTTAGCTGTGGTTTAAATTTTTACGGAAAAATGCCGGTTATTATAAGGTGTTCAGTCGTTGGTTGCGGGAATACACGGGAAAGTTCTGGCATCAAGTTTTTTACTTTCCCGATTGACAGGAAGTTGTAAGTAATTTCTATTTTTCGATTTCGACGATTACGATAAATCTCGTAGTCAAACTCCCTTCTTTGGTATCTAAAATATTTCAATTTGCTATTTTTATGAAGATAGGTAGTAATTACACGTTATGTATGTGATTTAGAGGCCATCGTCATAGAAGCTTCTAACAAATTTGGCTCATCTACGAAAAAATTGTTGCATTAAAATTTTTCAAGGGGTCAGAAAATGGTCTGAAATGCTTTAACCAGCCTAGACATACTCCAATGCATAGATGTCTTACCTGCAATTATCATTTCCTTTGTTGGTAACTTGGTGCGCAGAATTATTTCTGTAGGGCAGCGTTTCCCAATTTAATTTCGCTACGGAACCCTTGCAACTCGAAAGAGAAGTTGCGGAACCCCAAACAGTTATTTTGTTTATAAGGTGAAAATCGAAGCACAAGTAAGTACAGATAATAATAAAGATAGGTCATGTGATCAACATTTCGTCTATTTTCATATATTTAAAGATAAAAATCGTTTATATGAACGGCATCTAGTCGATTTCTGTATTTTGTTTTTGTTGTGTATTTCGAGAACCCAGTTTCGCATAAGTACGTGCTCGCGAATGGTAATAACTCTATAATTGCCCGTCTTGATAAGTCTGAATATTCATGATATAAGCTGCCCCAAAATGTAATCGGAGAAACTTCTTTAAATGTTTGTATTAAATGGACATCTGAAGTGATTTCGATTAAATTTTCATAATCTAGTGCAGATAATCCTTCTGGTTTCTCGGTTATACTGAATGGATTCCGAATCCAGTTATTGTTCTCATTGATGATTGGAAAATACTTCCTGATGTTGGTGTATAAATTGCGAAGATGATCTACAATGTTGCTCTGAATTTCTTCTTCAAGTTTGCATTTGTTTTCTTCAAGGAAATCATTGAATGTTGGAAACCAATCCAAATTATTTTGTTATACAGACGAAATCCAAAACTAGCTTCCTGGAGAATGACAAAATTTTATCTTTCGCATTGAAAATAGTTACATTCTTTGTGTGGATGTATTTAAATCTGACCGTTCCAAATACTAATTCCAATACTTACTACCTAAAACAAGATCCCATCGAGCATAAATGCTTTGACAACGCCAATGTACCAAGTCACAAATGAAGCAATCAATTTCTTTGGCACAATTCAAGATGTGTATAACTTTTTCTTTTCTGGCAGGTTGTGAAAAATCATGTAGACTTGACATTAAAACCTCTGTCTGACACTAGATGAGAAAGCAAGATTGAAGCAATTAAAACATCAAGATTTACCTTGCCAGAAAGTTACGATGCTTTATTTGATGAGTAAGGTAAGCAAAATTTATATTTTTCTTGTGTAACTTTACATTTCTAATGTGTTATGATCGGAATACAGTGAAGTAGTTGTCAAGCATCTTCCTATCAAGGTGGCAGTTGGAGAAGATGTCGCCTATGCTGCTCCAGGAAAGCAGAAAAAAGAACAAAATATACTTGTTCTTTAAGTGTATTACCACTTTGTCCCCACCCATGATTTCTTAAATTTCATGGAAAGTAAACTGCATTTTGTAAATGTAAAATTTTGTATGTTTTGTATTGTGCACTGCAAGCACAAAATGTTCTGCTGTATCTTCGTGCATAAATTAAGAGGACTCTTTCTGGTACCATGTTTGTTAAAATATTTTGCTATGTAAATGTGTAATTTAGATGTGTGTTCCAAGTTTAGGTAACTTTTAGGTAAAATAATTACTTTTTCAATTTCATTACTTTCGTAAAATATGTGCGGGATAGAGTTTTAGTATCATTGTGTGAAAAAATAAGAGGAACTCTTCCTGGTACCATGTTTGTACCCATATTTAGCTATGTAAATAAGGTGTGTTTCCAAGTTTAGGGAAACTTTAGATGAAATAAGTTGTTTCAATTATATTACTTTTGTAAAAAGGCGTGTGTGTGTTTATTGGGATATATAGTTCCTGCATATTTTTCTTTTAAGTTAGGCAAATAAAAAATATTTTTGATGTAAATATCCCTTCCTTCGTCAGTGTTACAGACAAAAATCACCACTTTATTAAAAAAATTCTGTTTCTATAATTTAAACTGGAAAGTGTTCAAGCTCGCAAAGTAAATTTTTATTAAAGTTTCTGAAAACTAATGAATGTAATCTAATAATGTGTTGTATATTAAAAGTTATAAAATTTTTGTTTGGTATTAATAAAAATTCTAGATTATGTGAATGTTATGAGTTTTACCTTCTGTGAACCTAAAAGTGTGTGCAAGATATTTGTATATGTGATTTGATCGAACGTTTAAATAAATATATTCATATTTCCATTGAATGCATTGTATATTAAAAGATAAAATTTTTGCTTGGTATTGATAAAATTTCTACATTATGTGAATGTTATGATTTTTACCTCCTGTGAACCTAAAAGCGTGTGCAAGATATTTGTATATGTGATTTCACCAAAATTTTAAATAAATAAATTTATTCATATTTCCATTGTATTATATTCATTGTTTATAATGAATTCCCTCGGATTTATTTTTGTGTATATTTCATTGACTCTAGTGATCGTCTCTGGAGAATTATTACAAAACTAAAAAATAAAATTTCCCATTATAAATTTCAAAACTTCTCGTTCTTATGCAGTTAAAATATTTAAGCAAATTCAGCATGAATTCGTATTGTTTTATAAAATAATTATTTTCACTCATTTTTCCGTTTAATACTTCAAGTCCGGACTTCGTATAATAATTTTAAAAAGAAATTAAAAATGCCTTGCACCGATTCCAATGCTTATGGGGTAATATATGGTTACTTGGTAACGGTAATCAACAAAGCATACATACCTAAGCGTTATATATATATATATATAGATTGTTTCAATGCTTCATCCCATATATCGTATAAGTTTAAATTCATGAAATTCCTGTAATAGTGATTTTGATACAAAATGAACCTTCGATGTTCAAATCTGATGCTTAAACAGATTTGAGAAAGCCGCTGTATGACGTCACCCTAAGAGCGACGCTATTGCCATCTGGTTATCCCCTTCCGCTAAACTTCGGAACAGCCGTTTCTAAGGGAGTTTCAGAAGGGTGGCTCCAACGCATGGCTGGCTTCCACGAGAGCCAATAGAATAGCAGTGGGACAAGCGCGCCATATGCCGCTCTCAGCCACCCATTTGTCCCTACTCCGGCGACATATGCCGCTCGGCGCACGGAACGTGTTCAAATATTGGGTACACATAGTTGATTTTCCGTATCCTAGGAAAAAACTCCAATGTGATTTGATATAGATTATAAGAAGTGGTAAACATAGGATATTTGAGCAGTTTTTAATCACAAGCGGAGGTATATTATCTGGACTAGGACTTTTATTAATATCAACTGTATTAAGTTTAGTTATAATATCACTAGCTGATAATTTAAATTGAGAAATATATATTGTGTGGTCATAATTAGGATTAATATCAGTATCGGAATATTTACTATAAACACTAGAGAAGAAATTTGAAAAAAGGTTTGCTATTTCCTGACCATCATCACCTGATTGGGTATCTAAAAACGTGTTTTGGTAAACCAGCATCTCTCCGGGTCGAGTTCACAAATTTCTAAAAGGGCTTTATGTCAAAAGTTATAGATTCTTCTAAGTCATTGATGTAATTTGAAAAGCAAATTTTATTTAAACTTTTGCATTTGGTTCGTAAATTTGAAAATATATTGTAATCAATGGATAAATTGGAGATTTAATAAGTCATATGAGCTTTGTTTCTACTATTAAGTTCTTTAGTTCAGGTGTAAACCAGATGGGGAATTGTTTCTTTTTTGGCTTAACTTTGGGGACGTCTATTTATAATATCTTGCAATACATCGTAAAAGAAGTTTAATGAAGGATCAATATCAAGATTTTGTAATGAACACCAGTTTATATTAGATAGATCATTAAATATGGCATCATATCACTTCATGGCTGCTAAAAGGTTAAAGAGGAAGTTTAAATTTACTTAACCGTTATTAATCCTGAGAAATGAATTGCTTTAATTTTTATATATCGTATAAACGATTCACCTAACCCTATCATGGATGACAAATTAATAGATATAAAATATTAGGTATTTATATAGAAAAAGTCTTCGAATAAAATCTGTAGTGTTTTTAAAATAGAACATTTCATTTCCTATACATATTTATTGTAGGATTAAGTATTTTTGAGAAAATCCAACTAGAGACATATGTTAGTTCAGTTTGAAATAGGAAATATTCATGTATGGATACGCAACTGTTGCCACCCTTAACATTCTTAGCAGTAATCGAAGTAAATAAGATCTTACATATATTAAATTATATACAAGTATTTGTCGTAAAATAGATTTAAAAAAGGTTTTTCCGGACTTTTCTATTGTAAAATTTCAAATCAGATAACAAACAATGATATTTTTTGTTATAAGCGAAAGGATGGAAACTTTTATACAGGTAATGTGTGTTACATATTCCAGTGTTTATTTAATTTATAACATATTATTAATAAAAGGGCCGATTAAATATTAATTAAAACATTTCAATATTACTTATTAAAGATACCATGTTTATTTCGCAGTATTTAATAAAAAATGTAAAGAGAACGGAACAGCCATGAACAAAAGAAGTCCGAACATGCGCATCTCTTAACACACTGACGGGCGTGTAGAAGATGGTTTTTGGTCATTTTAAATTTACGTTGAGGAAGATCACATCGTCGACGAGTGAGGAACTTTCTCTTCATACTTGCCAAGAGATTTACATCGACCTCGTGTTACTGTGATCCATTGTCAGGTTTGAATTCTTTAGTTAGAAATAAGCGAAAATTTAATTTAATTGTCGCCAACGGCATGCTTCAGCGGGTTAGCATTACCGCATTAATATTGACGTACAATTTTGTCTCAAGGTCATTATTTCTTCCGATCCGTAGTTCACAGATTTTTTGAAATTATTTCTTAATTAAACGAAGTGGTTGATCTCTTCACTTTAAGTTAATGGCGGCATAATCTTTGCATTAATTAGGGGAAAGCTTTATATAGGATCAATGCAATTGTTTTTCCTTGTTGAATGTTTTACCCACGTGTATTTTGGGTGGACTGAGTCAATTCATTCTTTGATATATTTCGTTTATTGAGTTGATATTAATGTACGTAATCAGTACATACTAGTCTTATGGTTTTACAAATCTTGGAATTTGAGTTAAATATAATATTTTCGAATATTATCGGAGTGATATAGCACGAGAGACATTACATGATGTTAACAGAAATAATATTCAGCATGAAATTACAGTACAAACTTTAAGGTTTCATTCTCTTGTTTCAGAAGAATGTTTCCAGAAGACGTGAGAAGACTTCACAGAACAGCTGTCGTTTTCCCTTTTGAGATATCAAGAAATATTAACGGTGAGTACAATCTCAACTTCTTTAAGTAATTTGCCTATTGCATTTAACGTATTGGCTGTTACCTCAGGAAGTTTCCAGTGAGAATTATGCTGGTTTTTCCATCTATTAATGGTGAAAGTGTAACTTGAGTTTAAATTGGAAAGTGATAAATCTCAACTTCTTTTGTTAACATAAGTGTTATCAATGCTTCAATTATTGGCATATTTTATGAAATACTTTGTACCTGGGAAATTTTATTTTTCAGTCTACTGACTTTCAATTCAGCATAAATCAATTAAATATGCTGTATAAATAGGAGATAATTTCATAGAAACAAAAATATTAGTTTTGCAGTGACAGTGTAACGTGAAATGTTCATTGAATTTACTCTTTGGTGACGTGTAAAGTATTTAATGTTGAAATTATGGAGACAATTTGAGTCAATGCAAAATTATTAAAATACTTTGCTTGGAAAATGCTTTCTATATGGAAATGGCTGAAGCAGTCGAGGAAATATTTTTGGGAAAAAGATTTATTAGTCAAAAGTCAGTCGAATTATTGGAATACATGCAAACTTTTGGAAAGTTGCTATGCTAATAAAAGTTTGCTGTGACAATTGGTGTTTATTGTTTTTTTTCACTGGTGGTTGGCTAATTATCAGTTGAGCATGCAAATTGTACATGACTTATTCAAATATCATTTTAGAGCATTTTATTTTATAAATGTTCAGTGAATCAAATCAAAATAGCAATTAAACTGTAACAGATAGAAGGCTGAAATTTGTGGGTTGTATGTGATGTATTATGCCAGTTATTACTATGATAAAGGATTTTATTTTAATGAATAAATGAAAATATATGGATAAGGTTTCCTCCCAAGTATTTCTGTATTCATTTATCACACAAACTTCACGTATTAAATGTTGGCAACCCTTTATCACAAAATTCATTCAAAGCAATGATTTATTTAGTTGATATTAATTTCCATAATCAATATATACTAGTCCAATGGTTTGGAAATAAGCTTAACTAAGTAACTTAAGGGATAAAAGTTTTAGATTTCTTTACAAATCTTTGAGGTTGTGTTACAATAGAATAAATTCCAATATTATCGGAGTGATTTAGCAAGAGAGACATTGCATAATGTAACCGGGAATATTATTCAGCATGAATTTACAGTACAGATTTCATTCTTTTGTTTCAGAGGAATGTTTGCAGAAGATGTCACAGGACTCAGCTGTCATGTTCTCATATATGTGATAACAAGAAATAATAACAGTGAGTATAATCAGTGTGTTTCTTTTAAGTAGTTTGCCTATTGCATTTAACATGTTGGCTGTTTTGTGATACTTTTGTTGGCTGTTACCTGAAGAAGTTTCCAGTGAGAATTATCGACGTATTTAAATGAATAGCTAGGAGGAATTTAGTCGTGTAACCATGCATTTGTTTTTTACTATATGTTCAATACTTACTGTGCTAGTTATTCATCTATTAACGGTGAAAATGTAGTAACTTCAGCGTATATCGGAAAGTGATAAATCTCAACATCTTTTAAGTGGATATTTCGTTGATAGAATAAAATTGATTTTATAATTTAGACCTTCAAAGATTTGCCAATTATCGTTAACATAAGTGTTATCAACGCTTCAATTTTTGGCATAATTTATGAAATACTTTGAGCCGGAGAACTTTTACTTTTCAGTCTACTGACTTTCAATTCAGCATAAATCAATTAAATATGCTGTATAAATAGGAGACAATTTCATAGAAACAAAAATATTAGTTTTGCAGTGACAGTGTAACGTGAAATGTTCATTGAATTTACTCTTTGGTGATGTGTAAAGGATTGAATGTTGAAATTATGGAGACATTTTGAGGAAAGTGATTAAAATATTTTGTTTGGAAAACGCTATCTATATGAGAATTACTGAAGCAATCGCGGAAATATTTTGAGGAAAGCAATTTCTGAGATTCTTAATAGTGAAAGTTAGTCGAATTATTGGATTACATGCAAATTTTTTTAAAGTTCCTATGCTAATGAAAGTTTGCTGTGACAATTCGTTTTTATTGTTTAATTTCGCTGGTGGTTGGCTAATCATCAGTTGAGCATGCCAAAATTGTAAAATATTTATTCAAATACCATTTTAGAGCATTTTGTTTTATGTTCAATCAATCAAATCAAAATAGATATTAAACTAAGAATTAGAAGGCTAATATTTGCAGGTTGTACATGATGTATTATGCTAGTTATTACTAGGACAAAGGATTTTATTTTTGGTGAAATTGGTGTGTCAGCAGGTCCAATGCTTTTTAAAATGTGAAACATATTTCATGGCATTATTATGACGATTTTTATCTTATTAGCCTGTTATTTATGAAGTATTAAAGACAGTGAATAAAGAAGTGACATGAAATCAGAAGCGATAACGTCAGTTTTTACCTTGTTAAGTGCAGCATATTGGTCTTGTTACGATGAAAGCTTTCGGAAGATTAAAAATATTTCCTTACTATTATTTGGCTTAAAGTTCTAATCAGAATTCATATTCTTTGACCGTTTTTCAATGTAAAAACAAACCATAGTCTTATCCAATGTGAAATTGGTTTTAGATTATATATTATAGATATAGACATTATAACCAATGCCGTGATACGTCGATAATTTCCAATTAAGAATACAGGGAATAATTTTTATAAAGTTAATTCATTAATTTAGTTGATTTGATAGCATAAATTGAAATGAATGTTGCTGTTACACTTGAAATTATTAACAGATAATATTTAATACTTATCTGTAGTTAACGATGTTTATTTGTCACAGGAAGACTATAATCTATTAAAATGCCATCTCATCTAAAAATATTAAAAAAATTTTAATAACTTGGTGGTCAGCAGGAGGTGCCTTCTAAAATATCAACTTAAGATTGAGTTAACAAATAGAACGTTGATATCCCTTCATTGACTATTGAGTATATTTACTTTGCCATGCAATCTATTGTTAAACCTTAAAAGAGTTTAAGGTTCAAATTATAAATAAAATACTTTTATTGCACCGGCAAATGACGGTATAATTTTTAATTTCAATTCTTATCTAATGCGATTGCTTTATTTCCTCTGATAATTTACGCTTTATTTTCTATAAAACAATTCTTTATTTGGTTGATTAGTCAACAATCATCATCATCATAGGTAGTCTGTCCATAGACAGGTCCGTGATTATTTATGGTTAAACTTGGTTCTCCATATACTCTTTATTTTCTGCAGTTTTCTTCATGACTTGATAGGTCTCTTTCTCTTTCAAGTCGTCTACTAGCTGAAACCTTTTCTTACCTCTTTCTCTTTTTCCATCCAGTTTTCCTTCTAGCACTTCTTTAATCATGCACTCTTTCCTCAGGTAATGCCCAATCCTTTTTTGATATTCTGTATAATCGTTCGCTTCTCTCATATTCTTCGTAGTACTTCCTCATTTTCTACCCTATCTGTCCATTTTTATCGTCAGCATTCTTCTCCATGTTCACATTTCGAAGCTTTCCAAGTATTTAATATCATTTTTCCTTAGTGTCCATGTTTCTGCAGCATACGCTTCATTTTCTATAAAAAATCGTTTACTTGGTTTATTAGTTGAGGCAATATGGAAGGTTAAAATTTAAAAACTAATTGTCAAATAAATCTTCGCATAATAATATGAATAAACTCTTAAAGAATTTAAAATTTTACAATTCTAAAATAGGGC
Source organism: Uropetala carovei (assembly GCA_036926305.1). NCBI lineage: Eukaryota > Metazoa > Arthropoda > Insecta > Odonata > Petaluridae > Uropetala > Uropetala carovei. The sequence continues at coordinate 6,312,941 of JAXCHB010000141.1, forward strand.
TCTATCAATAAGATGTTCTCTTTCATATTGTTTAAGCAAATTAATCTTTTATATTTATAATTTTAGATTATATTTCTTTATTGAGTTCACCACAACCATTTTTTCCTCTTCATTGTAGGTAGTAGCAGTTGATGCTGAGCTGTAGAGGAACCATGAATCGAAGAGTACTGCTTTGCTGAAACGAGAATTGATTCATCTGGGTGCAAGAGTAAAGAGGAATCTGAGCTGGAGGCTATGCATACGGTATGAGAGTTTTTATACCTATATGTTGTTATATTCTTGTTTGTTCAGTATATCAGGCGATAAATATCTTGTATAATATATAGCTGCATCTTACGGAGGATTTAGGAGGAGAGATTGTAAATTATAAGGCACTTTTTGATGAGCTAGAGACTTCAAATTTGGCATTATTATAGATTTCTGCTCACAACCAATTGAAATGAATACAATACAATAAGAATTCCAATTTTTAGGAGCTGTTTTTCTCCTATCATTCAGAATAAGCCGAAATTTATGGTCGGATTAAACTACACACAAACAATTTGATTTCTTTTAAAAATATTTATTAATCAATTTACACGTAAAGTAAATAAATTAAAAATATATTGCCACCCCTGAAAAAGAATGTTTTGTCTGGTATTGTCCGTAAGAATATTTTATTTCTGAGAATATAAGGCATCAATTTTCTGTTTGAACTTGAAAACTTATTAAATGCCAAGTTTTTGTGTTGACTTCTGAAACAGCACTGTATTAGCTCATGTTTGCAGACATCATACGTTTCTATGGTGAATATCGTTCAGCAAATTGGATATTGGAAAGTAATTAATTAAATTTAATCTTAAAATAGGAGCAGCCCTTTAAAAAGATTATTTGGATCAGGATGTTTTGTGTTCTACATATAAAATTTTACCAAGAGGTTTTGTTGTGGTTAAATAATTCCAGATTTAATTTAATAATTTAAAGAAATTTGGAGATAAATGTACGATATGCTTGAATTAATTCAGAAAATATTCTTTGGGTTTTTTTGTGGTTTATTCAAGGCAGAAAAATTTCTGAGGCAATACAAATTCTATTCATTATTCAAGTTATCAAAATCAGATAAAGAGTTTAAAATGCAAATGAAATTTCGGTTAGTTTTTAGAGCTTTGATTGAAAATCCGAACTGAATGCCTATATGTAAAGGAAAATATTTTCGTTGTGAAAAATAGAGGAGTGGTTAGTGTGTCTAGCTCCCAATGCCGAGGGCATGGTCGTTTGTGCTTGTTAAAAATATATTACAACACATGTAATTGGAGGAAACTGTTTGTGTTAAATAAATTATTATTATTATTAACATTGATATCTCGTAATTGGCTATTGAGTATATTTACTTTGCCATGCAATTTATTATTAAACTTATAAAGAGTTTGTTTGAATTATAAATATTTGATTCGGTTCATTTTAACTTTCAATTGTTATATAACGCGATTGCTTTATTTCCCCTGATAATTTACGCTTTATTTTCTATTAAAAAAATCAATTCTTTATTTGGTTTATCAGTTGAGGCCATCATCATCATAGGTAGTCTGTCCGTAGACAGGTTCGTGATTATTCATGGTTAAACTTGGTTCTCCATATACTCCTATTTTCTGCAGTTTTCTTTACAACTTGATTCACATATAGATTCCTGATCAGTCTCCTGTCTTTCCAGTGTACACCTATATCCTTTAATATCCTCATCAGCAGTACCCAGTTTACTCTATCGAAGGCCTTCTGCCTTCTGCCAGTTGCCCTTTCTGATATGATTCTCACTACACCGATAGCATCTCTGGTTCCTCGTCCTATTCTGAAGCGGAATTGATCTTCCCCTAGCATTTCTTCGGCCTTTTTCTCTAGTCTTTTATTAAGAATACTCGTGGTGATCTTCAAAGTGTGTGACAGTAGGGATATCGTTCTGTAGTCCTTAGACTGCATTGCCGTTGGCTTCTTCTTTAGAGGGATCATTGTTACATCTAGGAAATCCTGAGGCCTCTCTCCCGAGTTGTAAATCTTGTTAATTAGTTTCGTAATCACTTTGTCCTTCCAATCCCATGACTTTTAAGTACCTCTGCCGGTATTCCATCGCTGCCTGTAGCTTTTCCTTTCTTTAATTCCAGTATCACCTTTTCTACTTCACTTTTCATAATACTTAGTCCCAATCTTCTTCAATGCAATTCTCTTCTTCCAGTTCCATTTGTGCCGATCCTGCCTGCTTGTTGTATAGTTCCCTAATGTATTCTTCCGAGTCGAACTGTCCTTCTCCTTCCCATCTAGCTTCGCTCAGCCCTATGATGTCAATCCTATTTCTTTTCATTTCTTCTTTCAGGTTCTTTATCTTTTCTGCCATCCTCATGGTTTTTACATTCCAAGTACCTATGCATAAGTTATCTTCGACACATGCTTTCCTCAAGGCAGTCCCTGCCCGGAGATCCTATTGGGGGATTATTTTACCTCGAAAGAACTCGTTTTGTCCAACCATATAATCGTTACTAAGGAATTGTAATGTGGCAGTTTCCCTGTTGCTTTCCACATCGCAGATCGCAGTACTGTAGCCATTCAAATCGTCCCGATCACTCCTACAGCTCTATTGGATATAAACCCAGCCAACATAATTTGTTTTTAGCTCGATACCAAACTGACAGTACTGCTGCCTACTGCCAGGCACCGATGATAGTTTTTGTTATTAATTAATTAATTTTTTGTGAAAAACCTCCATTCATGGATATCGAACCCAGGAACTTTGTAACGGGAAGCCGACACGCTAAGCGACACCATATGGAAGGTTAAAATTTTAAAACTAATTGCCAAATAAATCTTTCACATAATAATTTGAATAAACTCGTCAGGAATTTAAAATTTTAAGATTCTAAATAGACCTTGGTAAATGAGATGCGCTCTTTCGTGTTGTTTGGGAAAATTAATCTTTAATATTTAGATTTTTTAGTTTATATTTCTTAATTGAATTCACCACAACCATTTTTCTTCTTTATTTTAGGCATTCACAGTTGATGCTGAGTGAAAATGCGATGGTGTGAGGCATCAAGGAACCATGAATCGAAGAGTATTACTTTGCTGAAACAAGAACTGATGCATCTGGGTGCGAGAGTAAAGCGGATTATGTGCTGGAGGCTACACACATGGGATGAGAGAAGGTTTTTATACCTATATGTTGCTATATTCTGGTTTGTTCAATATATCAGGCGATAAATATCTTGTATAATAATATGGCTGCATATTACGGAAGATTTAGGAGAAGAGATTGTAAATTATAAGGCACTTTTAGATGGGCTAAATGCTTCAAATTTGGCATTATTATAGATTTCTGCTCAGCCAATTGAAATAAATACGATACAATAAGAATTCCAATGTTTAGGAGCTGTTTTTTTCCCGTAATTCAGAATAAGCCAAAATTTACGATCGGATTATACGATACCCCAAGAATTCAATTTCTCTTTAAAATATTTTTAAATCAATTTACACTTAAAGTAAATAAATGAAAAATATAGCGCTACCTCTGAAAAAAAAGTTTTAACTGGTACCTTCTGTAAGAATATTTTATTTCTGAGAATATAAGGCATTAATTTTCTCTTTGAACTTGAAAAGCTTTGTGATAACTCAACTTTTATAAAATGCATTTAATATTGATTATAAATTTATGAGAATATAAGGTGTTGGTTTTCAGTTTCAACTCTAAAAACTTTCTCTAATTTGATTTTATAAGGCATATTCCATTTTGTTTGTAAAGTTTATTAGCGTACTTCTATAAATTTTAACTTTTCATCAAATTCCACTTCTGTTAATAAGAATCTAATATTGTAAATATTTACTTATGAATTACAGAAGATATTTAAAAACCTTAGAAAACTTATTAAATGCGAAGGTTTCATATTGACTTCTGAGGCAGCACTGTATTAACTCATGTTTGCAGACTTGTCATGCATTTCTATGGTGAATATCGTTCCGCAAATTGGATGTTGGAAAGTAATTAATTAAATTTAATCTTAAAATAGGAGCAGCCCTTTAAAAAGATTATTTGGATCAGGATGTTTTGTGTTCTACATATAAAATTTTACCAAGAGTGTTTGGCGTGGTTAAATAATTCCAGATTTAATTTAATAATTTAAAGAAATTTGGAGATAAATGTACAATATGCTTGAATTAATTCAGAAAATATTCTTTGGGTTTTTTGTGGTTTATTCAAGGCAGAAAAATTTCTGAGGCAATACAAATTCTATTCATTATTCAAGTTATCAAAATCAGATAAAGAGTTTAAAATGTAAATGAAATTTCGGTTAGTTTTGAGAGTTTTGATTGAAAATCCGACTGAATGCCTTTGTAAGGGAAAATATTTTCATTGTGAAAAATTTATAATCTCCAATTATTAAGCCATTCATTGGAAATGGTAATTTAATTGTTCTTAATTCTAGGCAATATTTAGAAAAAGATTTAACTTTGTGGAGAGTTACATTTCTTAATTAAGAAAAATTGTGAAGGTTTTTTTATTCTTAATTAAAGTCAATATCCAGAAAAAAGAATTCCAAGTCTGTATACTAAAGTTCTTTTAATAATTCCATCAATATCCAATTTGCTAGACATTATTTACTTGTAAATAGGTTTCCAAAGTGTTGTGTTATTTTATATTATTCAGAAAAATCGTAACTTCTTTTAAGTCTAAATGTATATAAGCTATTGCTTTTTCATTCTGTATAATTACTGCCATTTTTTTAAATCTGAACAAACCAGAATTAGCATTTTTGGGTATATATATATATATATTTTGTCTCATATTTTTTTCTAAGCTGCTGTGCTATTTTTCCTCTTTGTCACCAATAGAAATTGTTAAAATGATATTATCCTTGCCAAAGTGCTTTGTAAAAATGTCCAACTTTTATTGTAGTGTTTGCTAAATTGTAAATTTTTTTCTGCACTTCATGAAAATTTTTAAATGGCAATTTTGATTTGTGCTAATATTCAGAGCATTTTAAGTCCAGAAATTTTTTAAAGTCAGAGTCAGAAATTATTCTGTCCAAAATGTAAACAAATTAATTTTTTTGTCCTAATTTCAGAAAGCTTTTAAGTCGAAGAGTTAAAAATTATTCTGTCCAAATTGTAAACAAGTTAAAAAAATTAATGTGTTTACAATTTGGACGGAATAATTTTTAACTCCAAGACTTTAAAGATTTCTGAAATTAGGACTTGTCCAAAATGTAAACAATCATTTCTTTTGTCTAGAGTCAGTTTTCTTTTCAGTCCAGGATAAAATAAGTAGAGAAAATGTATTATTTCAGATTGTAAAATTTTTATTGAACTTGTATGTATACATTGTACATTATTTTCATTGCAATAAAGACATTTTATTATGATCAAAACCTGTTCACTCCTTTTAGATAGAAATAATTTCTTTTTCTCGGAGCCTCTTTTAGGTATCGTTGGACTTAAGGGGTTTTTTTAGGTATATTTTTGCTAGAATTAGCACACTTTTAGCCTAAAAATGACATTTTTGACCACAAATTCAGCCAAATTTTGCTGATTATTGAACAAATTATTCAACATTATGACTATTTATCTACATTTCAACTATTGAACAACTGACAAATTACATATAACACAATATTTTCAACTGTTATTCAACAGTTGACATAACTACATATATCACATGAAAAAATAAACCATCAAACACATTTTACAGCTGAATTAAATTATTGAACAAGCACTTGAAGAAATTACTTGCCTCAGATAAAAATAACTGCGACTGAGCTGTGGAAAAATTAATACAAGCATTTAGACTACAGAACAGCCGTCATCAGTGGCGAAATGCCACTGACAACAACTCCTCTGAAGTCGAAATGCATGTATTAATTTTCTCACAGCCCAGTCGCAGCTATTTTTATCAGAGGCAAGCGATTTTCCCAAGTGCTTGTTCTGGAAACACTTAAACATATCACATTATCAATGACCTTAATTACAATTAACAATGTCTCTTATTGGTCAAAATTGAATACACGCAACTGATTCCAAATGGGAGCAATGTTTGCATAAATGACGAAAAAATAATGAATCTCGCAAAGCAATGCTTAATTGGAATTACTTAAATGTCAGAATAACATTTTTATAAACCATTCCAAGTCAGAAATAAACTCCAAAAAATGCAGTTAAAACTTTATGGCATACCTATTTCAAATGTTTATAAAATTAAACCTCTTTATATTTGCCAAATTAATTTGCTTAAAATGCATTGAAATTACACCATGTACCTGAATTAGACGCTTGACTGTTTTTTAAAAACGTTAATTGCATAATAGAAACTCAAAGACTAAACATTTACTTCTGATAATTTAATTTTTATAGCAACAAAGATTGAACTAAATACATTTTGTCTTTAAGAATTATCTTGCTTGGATTTAAAAATATAACATTAATGGAGGTAAGTTTATATTTACAACATCGAAAACATATTTGCTCATTTAAAGTTCAGATTCAAAGCTATTATGCAAAATATAATATTTAATCAAAGCAAACACTCTATTTATGAATAAATATAGCATATTCTCAAAGTTTGTCTTATATTTCCAGGTAATGTACAGTAAATGCATAAGATTAAATGATCTGAGGTTAATTTACATAAAATTTAAGTAGTAATTGCATTGCGTGACTCAACTCACTATCGTTAACAAATCACATTGCTCCTTATCAATAGCTTAACACTTTCATGGCCAATTTGTCAAATTTAAAAGAAAAATCAAATCATTAAAAATTTATCAATAATTATATTTTTTAACATTATAAATGTGCAAAATACATTATCGTTACAAAATATTTATTTAAAGACATATTTGAAGAATTTTCAATTGTAATTTATGAAAGTATTGAGTGCACGAAAAACTAAAGTATTTCATTAAATATTTGTATACAATTGAGTTATTTATGTTAATAAATTTAAAGAATTCCTTTTCAGTAACGCTTGTGTTAGAATAAGTCAAAATCTCATATGGAGTTTACCAAAATTATCGTTACGATAATTTAATGAAGATATTTTAAACAGCCATGAAATTGTTAAGTAATCTAAAATATAACTCATCCAACAAGAGACAACGTTAATATTTACATAGAGACCAACCTGAGAATCAAAACAATAACTACAAAATTGAGAAACAAAATAAATATCCTATAATTATTATACCAAATAGAATTGAATGAGCTTCCCACAATCTATATATATTTGCAAAAGTTTGTTTGCATGTCTCATTATGCATGCCATAAACTATAAGACATGAAAAACTAAAATTTGGTACGATTATTATTAACATCTTAACTTGATGAATGTATAAAAGGTTTGGTCAATTGGTTAATTATAGTCAGTGCTATAATAACAATAATATAGGAGAATATAACATTTTATAATTCCACTAGAGATGCCTGCATTTTAAATTTGAAATGTCGGAATTTTTTATAAAAAACAAAGAAGCTTCAAAGTTTATTGTATATAAGGATTAGCTATGATGCTGGTCAACGCAGACATCCATGACATTTGGCGGTGCAATGAGACACTATTACGTATGTTAACCTTCATAACAGCCTACTTAGACAACAAACCCATTCAGCGGCCGGGTTATGCAATCTTACTTTCGATACTACACAATTTATACAAGTGAAAACATTTACCACTTACTTTATTTGCTCACATTACACTGTGTTGGATGTGGTTTGGTTAATACAAAACGACAAACAACAGATGAACAAACAAAAAGAATTAATGCAACGAAAAACAAAAACAGTAGAAAAGAGAATTAAAATCACACAGAAATTCAATGCTCCGACTCTTAGAATGATTCTCTAAGCAAAGAGTTTTGTTAAAATAAATTTGTCAAGTGAATAATACTTTGTTACAATAAGTGGACAATACTTTTGTTAAAACGTTACAAATTGCACTTGACAATGCCTTATCCCCCTCCCTCCCTCTGCTGTTCCCCCCCTTACCTCTCGCGAGGCAATAATATGAATCTCGAGCCTCAAAAATGACATTCGTTGTCCAGGAAACTTATCGATAAAAGCCAAAATCTGTCACATATTCGTTAAATATGCGTAATTTCAAGACATGTGGTGCATTACTTTCTGGGAAACCCTCGTACAATGTTGTGTGAGACAGACGCTCCTTTCTAGGAACCTGGTATTATCTGAATTTTTAAAGAATGTTTATTTTGAACTCTTGAACATCCCGCATATAACTGTCCATGCGTAAAGCAAAGCTACCGTATGGAACTGACTTAAGAAGTCACCTCTCTACTCTGCGTGCACGGGGATTTCCCTTCTAGGAAGCGCGCTCACCTTCAATGCCCCTCTATTCTAATGGAATTCGTTCCCCTCCACTCTACATATTACCTCCGATCACTGAGGCGTAAGGTAACTTCTAGTCATTTTCAATTGCTACATTGGGCGGAACTACCTGTACTCTACATGCACGTTCTCTACCGGAAGCTTAGAGAACGAACTCCACCTGGCAAAAAGCGTCACCTCACAAAATGAATCGACTGCATTGATTGCCAATTTTAATTACGAATACTCGAAATATTTTCCAACACTTTCATTTATATCAATTAAAATATGAAAAAATTTCCCAAATAAAACTTAATTCAAGCATAGATATAATTTTTTGTTCATAATTATTGCCATAATTTGAAGTCACGATGATTTAAAACATAACCTGAGCAACGCTGGGTAAATTTTCTAGTTATTTATAAGCAAAGAACTTTGCAATACCATTTTAATTTAATTTATTCACCAGAGAACTATATAAAGACGTCTGTGTTGCATTGTAAAATAAATTCCAATAATTACTCCAAGATTTGATGCACAAAAACGATTACAGTGTAATTTTCCTAATAAACGTTTAATGTGACTAAATCTTAAAAGGATATTTTGTAGTTTAATTTACATTCTTCGTTAGAAATAATTTTATGAACTCTGTATTTATCTCAGATTCACTACAAATATGTTGTCAACAATTTGTTGCTAACATACATTAAAGTTATGGTAATTTAATGTTGTGCTTATGCAAACTGTATAATTATAAAATATCAGTTGATTACTTCGTTTAAAAATTGGTACAAGAGTTTAAAATAACACTAATATTTACAATGAGATTTTAAGATATAAACAAGTTAGGAAAGTGTACACCGTAACACAAATGGGTGCATTTTGTGCACTGGAGTATTTGAAAGAAATTATTTACGTGTTTGGAAGGGAAATAGCATTATAAATTCTTTTCTTCGTCATAAATAATCCATTTTCTTCCCATTAAAAATATTAAATGCATATGTAAGGAAATTAAACATATTTCCGTGAGATTGTTTACGTTAGCAACAATGAAGAAGTAACCATGCTAGAAAATTTCAAAGTTCAACTCAAATTAAGACTCTTGTTCGATTTTCTCGGAAACGGCGACTCCTACGATGAAAATGTAAAGGAAAAGAAATACCCTACTTTACTAGTTCTACAAGTTTTACTTGATAAATATTTTGATATGACCGATACTTTACGAGATATGAGGGAAAGTTCATATTTTATCACCAGTAAAGTGGTACCCCTGATTGGCTTACGTGACTCATTTATGTGATTTTCTTATTATCTTTGACTGTAAGTCCTTAATATCAAATTTCATGAAAATCTGCTTGGTAGAAGCAGATAACGAACATGCGGACAGACCAGATGGAGACTAATACTAATAGGCGCTTATGCTGGAAGCGAAACGCACCTGACAAATAACCTTGCATGTAATTACATTTACAGATACACACATTATTAAAAATTTTCTTTAATGACAAGAATGATATGTTACTTATTTGTTCGATATACAAATAGAAGGTGCTTGCATTCTGTAAGCCTTTCAAGTCATTATTTATGGCTTTTGCAAAGTAAAAATTCAAAACTAGTTAAATAAATAAAACAACTTCAAGTACACATTAGAATAAACTTCATTAGCCCACTGATTCCCAATGAAAAGACAAAACTGATAACGTTTTGATTCCGATGCAAATGAATTGGAATATTTCGAGGCGGTGCTTATTGTAAAAGAGAGACTGACTGATATTATTCACTTCTTTCGGTAAATTGTGATGAGATTAGCCATGAGGAAGTGTACCATCTGAAACAAAAGTACCACGAAGCCAATGAAAAGGAAGAAATCCACAGTACATTGAAACCTCTGCATACTGGACCTTGATGGAACGTACTTAGGATGTAACGGACAGAATGTCCGGCGATGCAAAACAGTTAAATGACGCCACTAATACATTATGTCTCATGCGGACCTATCACATGTGCGTTATTTGGAAGGCCTAATGAATACATCGCAACATTATAACTAACGTATATCACGGCGTATAAGTCGACCTTTGAAGCTTAAAAAATTTTCCTAAAACTTAAAGTCGACTTATACGACGAATACAAAATTGTAAACTTTAAATTACAGATAAATAACATCGATATTTACTAACAAGGGGAGGCCATAACATTAATATTGAAATTCGTAAAACCCTTTTAGGAGGTGAAACTAGAACTAAAACATCACCTATATCTCTCTGCGTTTTTGCCAATGGGCCCTTGTTTAAAAGATATTAACAATTTAAATTCTGGTGTAAGCATGGATGCAACATATATCATTAACCTTACGGTTACAAAACAGAAGCAGCAATAGCTTAATTGGTAGAATGAATGTCTAGTAGTCGGATGGGCTGGGGTTCGATCCCAGCAGCCAGCATTTTTTTTCAGAAATGGTCTGTATATATATTTTAACGAGTAAAATTGTATTATTATTATGTCTTCATTACATTTTTGTTTTTTTTTCGCAATTTTTTGATCATTTTTTTTCTTTTTCACATACGTACTTGATTTATTTGCACTTTCCACATGTAATTATAACATTATAATTATAAATAAATAATACAACTTAGAATGTTATAATCATTACTTGATTGTTTATTAAAATATCAATTCCTTAATATGACATTTATGAAATGTTTATTATGGACAATTACCTTGTTTTTTTAAATGTATCATCCAAAGTATTGTAATGCTGTAGAAGTAAGTGAGATAGAAGAGGTACACTTCGATCGGAATTAACCATACTAATTGCAAGTTATGATTATATGTGGAATATGCAAATAAATCAAGTACAAAAAAGTACGTGAAAAAAGACAAAAAAATAATCAAAAAATATGCGAAAAAAACATTTCCTTTTTTGAAAAGGGGAATAATGTAATCATCAAAACCATCCTTATGCCTGCCAACGTGATATTATATTGAATTCCACCACCGTAGATATTGATTGCGATAACTAGGTGCAGTTAAATTTGATAGCATCATTAACAGCCGACATCAATCAAATCACAGGAACCATTATTTAGTTGGTCAAGCTCTCTGAGAATGGCAGTTTCTTATTGGTTGAAATGAAAACACCTGTCAAATGGAAGGCTCAAGAAGAATAGCACGGACTCAAAACTATATTCATATATTTTTTTATTACTATGTTTATTTCTGTATCTTGTTAAAACTTGGATCGTACAGGACCTTGATTTTGCCTGGCGATGATTTCATGAGAAGTATTTTTAAGTGAAACAAAGGGGGTCGACTTATACTGCGAACATATACTTAATCTAGTATTTTCAAGTTGAAAATTCAAGGTCGACTTATACGTCGCAATATATGGATATATATACATATTATAATGTATATAATTACTGTATATACTCGTGTATGATGCGTCCCAGTGTATAACTGCCGTGTATAATGCGCACTCGTACTTTATTCCAAAAAATCCCGACTTTTTCTTATACCACGTGTATGACACACATCCTTCATTTTTGGGAGGTATGTAAATATTAAAACGTTTGGACTTGTCCATAAGTGTATTACGTTCAATAAGCTCCATATTATGTCTAAGAGAGACATCGTCAATAATTAAAGCGACTGAGTTGAGATGGGAGCAACTTCATACAGTAAGTTGGGCAAAGTGATGCCGTGTAGAAAACTGCAGCGCCACTGTTGCCAATCCTTTTACATCAGACAAAAAGGGATCTATAAAATAGTTTTGATTTAAAGTGGATGTTGGTTCTCTCTTTCCTATCTCATTCTAAAACTGTTTAAGAGAAGGAACAACATAAAAATTTAACAAACAAATCTGGAAACAGGAAATGCGACAGGTAGGATTAAGTTCACACACGAGAGTCTATGGGTTTTAAATTACTTACATTGTCAATCGTACATACTAGAATCATTAACTAAATAAAATTATTTCAATTTGCTTATTCTATGTTTTTTTTGTTTTTGATGTGTGTTTTGCAGGAAGACTTATCTTGTGATTTTGCAAAAATTACAGCAATCAGCTGATGAGCTAGTGAAAAGCGGAATAATTGGAGAGGATGGGATTATAAATGTATAGAAGTAATTAGGTGTTCTATACATATAATTATGTATGTATAACCTGGAGTATCAATAATTATTGTGCTTTTCTCATTAATTAACCCAAAAAGCGTGAATCTGGTGCGAGGTAGGTTCCTATTTTAAGTGCAGAGAAGTGTTACCTGCGTATAACGCGCACCCCTACATTATGACCTGAAAATGTGGTCTTCAAACAGCGCGTTATACACGAGTATATATGGTAGATACAATGTATAATTTATTGGTGCAGCAAATCCGCAAAAATTAATTGTTCCTGCGTTTGATCATTGTGACTGGTTGAAATTGACTGACTTGCGTTACTCATGGGGTTTGTTTGTCTTAAAACATTCTTTGTATTCATTGTTACTTTCTGCCCCATTTCCACCAGGGTCCGGAAAAATCTAAAATCTCGAAAAAGTATCCCAAGTTCCATTCCTAAGAATAATTCCTTTTAAATAAGAACGCAAGGGAAAATCAATTTTTCTTACGGTCGCTATAATTTATTTCATTCTTAATTATGTTCTTATAACAATATGCTCCTGCTAGCACACTGCAAGCACCTTTTACTAGTAAAATATAAAAATTAATACGATTCCTATTTTCCTAAATTAATTAGAAAACTCTGTGCTATTACTTCATGCGCTCTAACAATTTGTATGAATATATAGCGGAGTAAAACACTGTCCTTCATAACATGTGCACTTTAACAATTTAAGGCAACACATACGTTTCCTTCGGATATAACAGACAGGCCTTCCCCTCCTTTTAGTCCAATATATCGAGGCTTCACTGTATGTATGTAAAGAATGCGATGTCGGACTGTGTACAATACCACGTTTTGCAATATACCATACACGAAAACGTATCAAGTATATAATCGCAAGCTCTGGAATAATATAAATTAAAATAGTTATAACAAATCCAACGTATATTTTCAATCCTTTCAAACTTTTACAAACCTATGCCAACAGGTGCTTCTGATGGAATCTTAACTTAGTACTTAAAAAGAGTTAAAAATGAAACAATCTTTTGTTATTCTAAAAGCTCCCAATTGCAAGCGCGATCTGAGTTTATATAAACATTTGAAATACAGTTGGACCTCTATAACCGTCACCATTGATAATCGTTGTTTCGATCAACCCTCATTTGTCGCCAAATGGTACAAAAAAATTAAAAAGTTCCGATGCCAGATTGCACTGTGACAGAGAGAGGAAGATTCCTGGCATTGCCTCCGATTCAATTAGTGCCAATTAAACCTTCAAATAAGTGAAAGAATAGCATTATTCGCTTCACGCTTTAATTTAAGCATCGAAATTAATGCTGTAGCAATGTCAAACTTTATAGATAGCAACAAAAATATTTACGGATAATTATCCAGTTAAGAACAATTTAATCAAAGCAACTGATCTTATTTTAAATCATTCGAATGCTGGAATCTTACTTTTTCAGTAAGTAAAACTATTAAACATCTATAATGCTTATTAAGGCAAATTGTCTCATGCATAAATTTAAAATTAGATGAGAATAAGGACGTACATTATTTTTTAACAAATTATAAGTTATATGGTTATGTCACCTTCGTAGATAATCTAAATGACAAAGAATGTTAGGCGACGGGCTACGTTTATTCAGGAGCAGCATGAAAACATTTGTTTTAGATTGATAACCTAGAACTCGCCGAAACTTATCTTCTCTTCTTTGTTAATCTAAATAAACGGTTGCGTTGATTGATATATGAAAAAAAGGACATATACTTCAATTAAAAGAAACAAAGAAAATTAAAAACATAAAAGTTTGCAATCAATTACCGTGTAGCATTAATTTCCTCTCTAATTTGACTTTTAAAATACAGATTTCTTACTGACTTTGCATAATTAATTGTCAATATGCACACACAGCCTCGCCCTCAGCGAGATTTGTACCCGCTAACCTTACCTATACTGGGGAAATGCATTATCAGAGTTAAATACGAATTATTGAGTTATATGTGAAATATTGAGACCAACTTATTCTACACAATTCTTAATTTTTTATAAATTAATTGAAAAAACAGTGAAAACACTGTGTGGGTACAGCTAGTACTCCGTTAATTCATCAAATAGAACTTATAATTTTGTTTGTTTAGTTTACATAACAACGCTTTTACTCATTATTACCTCTGACGGTAAAGCACTATCAATTGCAATTTCCCAGGTTGTTGTTACTATCAGCATTTTAATTACTACAAATATAACTTTTAATTAAAGTTTAAGGCAATAATAGCCCATTAATTCATCAAATGGAAGAAAGAAGAATATAACGAGGTCTTTGAAACTGTGTAATTTTTACTTATGTACCAATGACGTGAATCTAAATTGATTCTTTTGAAAATTTTAATGTCAATCTGATTCAAACATACTTCATTGCGTCATTTTATGTTACTTGTCGCCACCTGGCAGATCCAGCCACCTTGTGACTAAATGAATAAATAAATAAATATTATAGAGACAGAAGAAGATAAAGAAGAACGACATAGAAGAGAAAGAGTGAGAAGATCAATATGGACAGATGAGCAAAGACAAACAGCGAGAGAGACCATAAACGAAATCAGGTAACAAAGAAGAAATGAACAAACTGAAGAAGGGAGTAATATAAGAAGAAGCCAAAACAGAATCGATGCAGCCAACGGTGGAAGGCGAAGAAACGACACAAATTTAAACTCAGCAATAGGAAACGGATTAGCTACTCGACGAGATGATTCACATTTAGGAAAAATGGATAAAGAATGTCAAAATCGTAGAGCTTTGTTTTTTAATAACCGAGAAAAGCATAACAGATGCTGGTACGAGAAGAGCACTTCCGCAGCTTCCAGATATATTAAAACTGCCGTAGAGAGAAAATACCCCTATGTGTAAAAATACGTAAGACTAATGTAGTTTCTGCACATGCCAGGACATGAAATATATATATTTAAAGCGGGAAGCTCATTAGTTCTAATTTGAAATGCAAAATCAATCACACTCACCCATCTTCTTTCTTGATATCGCAAAGCAGAGCTGGCCTGAGGAAGACGTACGATGCTGGCTGCGTTTTCAGACTTCATTCTTCGGAGGCACGCATCTGAAACAACGACAGAAGCAACTCAGAAATCTCGCACCCAAAGGTTAAAAATTCTACAAAACCTTCACAATAACTTTTGATTTGAAGTTTATAAAGTAATGGAAACTGGCTAAAAATGTATTATTCATACGTTTTTAAAAACACAGATTCTCATTTTATGAGGTAAACTATAATTTTTACGTTAAAAACACAATATATATTGATAACAAACCCTTAATTAATCCTACGTTAAGAATGTAACGCCATATCTTGGCTATATTTGCCCATAAACAAATCCGTCCTTGCAAAAAACTTTACCAACTCTTCACAGAAAATGATACTTTACAACGATAAAATCACTCATTAAACATGTTATGCGGTAACAAAATGTTATACATAAGGACTAATTTATAAGAATAATTACTCCATTATACATAAATATGATAAATATAACATTTACTATATACATATATATACGGTAAAGATATTTCAACTATAAATCAAAGATGAATAGAGAAGTTATTTAAGATTTCCTTACCTTTGAAGATATAAATCCTCGAGGAGATTGACCAGGACAGCTGGATCACACAATAATAACAGTACATTTATTTTCCAGAAGATCATAGTTACATGGCAAATCAATAAGACAAACTCAATCACAAAAGAAAATACAAAGTAAAACAATATAACAGCACGAGTGGACTAAAGAAAAACAATAATACATCAAAACATCACCATAAATTACAATTAAGTGGCAAAACAGGGCATACTGAATAATTACATATACAAATTCACATATCATTGATTTACAAAATAAGAAATAGTACTATTAAGAGACGTTAACTAATGTCCACTAAGCAATGTGAAGATTACACACATTGAAACTATAAAAAACTTTAGATAAAACTTCACTTCACTTAAAGTGTCTTAAAACGTACACAAATCAAACTAAAAGTACATATTTAAAAACTGCTGTCAAAATGCGTCACATGGACCACTGTTTTCGAAGAATAAACGGCCAAACTTTTGTCAAGATCAAAACTATCAACATTAAATTTCGAATACAATAAAAAGGTCTAGTTTTTTCCTTCTAAAATAAATAAAATAACCAAAAGTATTAAAACACTGCTGTGAAAATGATTATCACGTGGACCAGTTTTCGAAGAACACAAGGCCAAACTTATATCACGATCATAACTATCAACATTAAATTTCGAATACAATAAAAAGGTCTAGTTTTTTCCTTCTAAAAAGGTCTGATGGAAACATAAAATAAATTTCGAACGGTATTACGCACATAACAGATAATCTCGTCAGCCATTTTAAGATTTCTATGAAACAAGAAGTAACGCGCAGGCTAACCAACATTTCGTCTTATAAAGAAGGATATTTACAATTTCGACAAAAAATAAGCAATTCCTTTTTATATCTTGATTTCACATTTTAGTAGGAACACAATTATAACTTATTATAGGATCGATAAAATTTGCTTAAATGTTATAAATTACTTGCAGTAAATCAAATTTATTGGCATTAAACTTTTGCTTTGCAAACCTAAATTTGGATTCGTCATGGAGAGGGGTAAAAATAAGGCATTAAAATATATTTTCACATTGCTTAAAAACCGACAATGTAATTAATTAAGTAATAACGAATTTTTGGTCCAAATACGATTGCGTTTTTTGGTAACATTTATTTTTCTGTAGGACATGTCTTCATAAACAATTACATGGGTAGTTTCTGCGACATTTACAAATTATGCGGAAACAATTATTAGTTATTAAAAACTATTCACGAGTGTAATTATAAGAATAGCAATTATACTCCGGAAAATACTTTCAGGTTTTTATCTTATCCATGTACTTTGGAAACCTGTGGTATATTCAATTGATACCGATAAAATATTCGTATAAATTTGAAATGTAGGTACCTACCGTAGGAACCTACTGATTTACAAACACAGATGTCCGGAACAGGTAGAAAAATAATTGTCCTAACTAAGATACTCTATTTAGTAAGTGAATTAGCCTTCATAATGCACTTAAGAACCATAAAAAACTAGGGTGAGTCCTTCTTCACGGTAACCTTCCACCTCATTTCCTATTTGAAATCCAAAAACTCACGTAATATATTTTCAAAAAAAAAAACATTCGTGCATCAATTTCCAACAAATCCTTTATCTAATTTTACAATTGTCCGTCCGTCTTTCTCCATTTGTATCTCCCATTATTACAGCTAATGCCTGTCGCATAAGTATATACGGATCATCCTTTGCATCAATTTATAGAAATTTATAAAATTTTATTATTGTAATATTATCGTATATTTCATAAAGGTAAGCTCCTCTCCATTATGAATTTTACACTAATAATAATAATACTTTATTTACGGGACAAGCCCTTTTCCTAAAAATACAATCAGAAATGTATTAAAAATAAGCTAAAATATTTAAACGTGCGTTGAAATACAATATAAACCATTAAAGCACAATAATAAGAAAAACTATCTCATAAAAATCACATCCTATAAAAATTATACTCAAAATCCATCTGACAATATAACAGTATCGTACAATTTAAGTTAAATATGCAGGTAGAAACTTTTGTATGAACTCAACATTAACGAGGATATGTGCTAGTTATAATAAGTACTTCTCTAATCTAGACATTTTTATCAGAAAGTCTGAGTATATAACATAATTATCGACTTTATTGGGGTAGTCAATAAAAGATATGTATGAATTTATAATTTCACTATTGTTTGAAATTATGTACATATCTTGAAAATGAAGGAATATATGATTGTTATCTGCCTCTCTTCTTTTATAAATATATTTCATTCGTTGTTATTGGTAATACATAACTACAATTGTATAACTACCGTTGTTACTTGCCTTATTTATAAATAGTTCATAGGTTGTGTTTGATAATATATATATATATACACACACATGTATATATATACCATTTTCAATCCAATAACAACACTTTTCAAGTCAATAACAACACTTTCCAAGTCAATAAGAACACTTTTCAAATCAATAGCAACACTTTTCAAATCAGTAACAACACTTTTCAAATCAATAACAACACTAATTAAAATAACCTTCAAGGCTCTTCAAACCATAACGGCATTTCTTACTTGCAATTGCGATTCTTATTTATATTATAAAATTAAAGTTGAAGGTAATAATGCTTTAATTAAAGTCATTGTATTGTTTTAAAGGTTCTAACTTTAAATTATGGTTACAATTAAGATAAATGTCATCTCATGACTTTTTAAGACCTAATCTGCATTTATTGTTATTTTATATAATATAATATATTTATCTTTAGCGTTTTCAACATGTATGTTTTTCTATTTTTATTTTTAGAAGTGCAATACCGGCTCACAATGAAAACACTGTTTTAGTCTAATGTTTAGTGGACAGATGGCAAATCGTTTGGCAGTTCAATCTATTAAAGGACTCCTAATCACAAAATATAATTTTAAAATTTTGTCATGTATGCAGTTTTAGGACCATATACTAATTAATGATGTAGAATTTAAAAATGTGGGCAGCTTAGAAAAAATATTAGATAATTTTATAAAACTTTTCATTTACTTTTAATGTTGCATTATTTGTGTATTACTGAGCCATTGTTAATTTATATAAAAACGCCTTGTACATTTAAAGTAAATTCCTATTAATACTTTTTTCTATTGTCCTGTTTTTCGCTGTATTTCTTTTAGCAATTTGTCCTCTTTTCATGAAGTCAAAATCTGGTCACTCGATCAGATGAAATCAATTCACTTCTCAGAAATAGTAACTGTTAAACAGTTAATTAAATTTCAACTTCCTCCTTAACCTTTTAGCAGCCATAGGGTGATATATACAGTTATTAACGTAATTTTTGAGAATTGCCAAAATATAAAAGTTCGGATTGAGACATTTATAATTTTTTTTCTATTTTCCTACACGTAGTAAGCTCTTGGCAACAGTCCATTGTGTTATTAGTTTTTATAAACTTATAAAGAAGAATTTGTCATTCCTAACCAAATATACAAGTCACACACCCAAAAACAGTAAACATCACACCCAAGGTCCAAAATGGTCCATAAGACCTGGATCCGATGGTTTAAATCGCTTGTAGGCATCGAACCATCGATTCATCTTATCGAAGTTTAGAACGTGGGAACGAGAGCGAAAGTTTGTGGACCGGTATTCTATCCGATTTTCGGAGGTCCTGTAAATATGTACACTCATTTCCAAAAGTCAAGCGACACGGCTCGGTCACGCCACACATAGTCCGGAGCTGATAGTTCCGAGTATGTTGGTACCCATTGCTAGAGGGGAAGCAGGAGAGGGGCATGATAGTGAGGAGGTGAGTTTCGAAGCCTGGGTTGGCGTGCTGGAAGAAATGAACGGAATCAGAGCCGATGAGACAAAACCCATTCAACAGTGCGAGGGCATCCAATCCAACTCGGAAAAAAGGACTGTCTCGGTGGTTGCCTTCGCATGCCAAGGGTAACAAGAAAACCTCCGAGAGAAGGAGGCATGTAAAATGTTCGAAGTCCACAGTGATGTCTTACAATGGGATGGGGAAACATAAATGAATATGCCGCGGCTAGAAAGCACTTGCGGAAAAGATGCAATATTTTCATCTTTGTGAGCTTTATTAATGCGAAATGCTAGGCTGCACTTCACTTCGGAAAGCGTAAAAAGTCATCAATGGGTCAAGGGCAAAAATTATATAATACTCCATAAATTAGGATAACAAGAAGGAGAGCTGTTGATTTAGTGGAGATCCTGAATGAGCATCTTCTGCCTTATGTCTGACAGATAGTGCCAGACGGCGAAGACGTGGTAGTAATACAAGATAATTCGTCGTTAGCTACGGCCGGTGTAACTCGACAATTTTTTTGACCAGAACTGGAATATCAACGTTCTGCCCTGGCCAGCTCGCTCGCCGGAATAAAATTTTTATTCCAATGTACTGTATCACTCAAGCGTCAAGAAATTGTCAGCACGAAAATTGCTTTTTCGGGAGAACATTAGGAAATATTTACATCCTTTATCCAATCAGTTTTACCAAAACTCTAATAAATGGCAATTTATCACATGTAGCACTTTTCTCACAGATAGTGGATACATTTTGTATTGACTTTATTTTAATTTTCGAATAAAAATTTTATTCTAGTAGCATTTAATAGGCAATGAAAGATTATTTAGTGTTTTATTTTAGTATTTAGTGAAATCTCAGCCTGAGTCGATCACTCCTTGCATTCGACGGTTAATGAACCGTACTAAATTTTCACATATTTGTGGCCGTCGTCCGATTGAGCCCCAGAGTTCCATAACACTCTTCAAGTGCGGCTGCCGTCCTCAACTTTCCTTCCGTCCACTCATTCACCATTATACCCCATAAGTTCTCAATGGGATTCATATCCGGAAAGCGAGCTGGCCAGGGCAGAACATTCATAATCCAGTCTGGTCAAAAAAATTATCGAGTTACACCGGTCGTATCTAACGATGAATTAATTATCTTGTATTACTACCACGTCTTCGCCGTCTGGCACTATCTGTCTGACATAAGGCAGAAGATGCTCATTCAGGATCTCCACTAAATCAAGAGCTCTCCTTCTTGTTATCCTAATTTATGGAGTATTATATAATTTTTGCCCTTGACCCAGTGATGATTTTTTACGCTTTCCGAAGTGAAGTGCAGCCTAGCTTTTCGCATTAATAACGCTCACAAAGATGAAAATATTGCATCTTTTCCGCAAGTGCTTTCTAGACGCGGAATATTCTTCATGTTCCCCTCTCTTCGAACCGTTTACACGCCTCCTCCTCTCGGAGGTTTTCTTGTTACCCTTGGCATGCGAAGGCAACCTCTCAGAGAGTCCTTTTTTCCGAGTTGGATTGGATGCTCTCGCACTGTTGAATGGCGTTTGTCTCACCGGCTCTGATTCCGTTCGTTTCTCCCTGCAAGCCTACCCAGGCTTCGAAACCCACCTCCTCATTCTTCCACCCCTCCCTATCATTCCCCTCTCCTGCTTCCCCTCAAGCAGTGGATACCAACATACTCGGAACTTTCAGCTCCGGCCTGTGTGTGGCGTGACCGAGCCGTGTCGGTTGACTTTTGGAAATGACTGTACATATATGTTTGGGAAGGCTACTCATGGGTTGGTAATGTGATTCATTCGCAAAATTTAACGATTATCCGCGTAATAATTTCGATCTAATTTAATTATGAAATTAACGTTGTTAGCTCAAAGTAGGCTTGCAAATATGTACGCATGTTGTTGATGTAGAAATAGAGTAAATATGATTCTTATTGTTTTCATTGTGAAACATATGTAACACAGGGCTTCACAACCATGGGTTTGCGTCTCTGTTAATGTGACGTTTCTAAATTATTTTGCATTACTTATAAACGAGAGAAGAAATTGAAGGATTTTAAAATGCTGAAATGATAGACCATGTTCAGAATTTCCGGAAATATAATTTTAAAAACTATATATAACTGTGATTAATAAGATGATTGACATAACGTATATTGTATTGATAATGTAATTATTACATAGTTATTACATAAACCCTTGAATTAAAACGTTTGTATGACATACGTAAAAAGATAATAGCGTTAATATTACAATGAAAACATATGATTCACAATTTGTGGGAAAAAATATTAAAATGTTCAGTTAAAACATTTTCTAGATACATATTACATATTAGCCATTTCAAATAGAGAAAGAAAAACTAAAAAACAATTCCAATTACAGTAAAATCAGACAATGTAATTAAACATTTTTAGATACAAAGATGACATTGCATTTATTGGCAGGAACACAGAAACATATCTCATAAACAGAACACCACAGATGGATTAATAATGTTACACTTCTATTGAAGATGTTACATTATCGCAATTTTATCCTTTATATCTTAGTTATAATGGTAATTTACACTTGAATACAAAAGCCTATAAGAATGCATTTTAATCCAACAGTGTTTTTTAATTTTAAACTTTTCATTTTCATTATATCAGTGACATCTTCGTTTTTAATTTTACTTAGTATATCTTTTTCACATGTCATCAACATGAATGCTTCCAGGTGAGACAGGTTTAAACAATTATCAAAATTATAATTACCTATATAATATATAAGGGTTCCAACTGCAATATGAAAGTTGTGTGTGTGTTAAAGAATAATTGTGATAATGGATATAATAGAGATAATTTCCTTTTTTATTTTTTTAACACTTTAATTGTATGCGTACATAAAACTCTTTTGTAATTGAGTTTTTCCAGTAAAAATGGAAATAAAAAAAAATTAGTACTATTGAATACTTTTTGCCTGAGTTTTTCATTCCTTTTGCATTGTGTGTATGTATGTGTGTGTGTGTGTAAAAGTGTGGGTCTATTTGGTGAATATTTCCTGGGTCTATACGAGCTAAATTGATTCTTATTAAGAAAAACTATGTGATCAAGGGGCTCTGTTTATATAAACCCATGAAAATACTTATAAAATTACTCATCCAAGGCTTAATAATATACAATTCGCTGATTGATTATATCGCATTTTAAGTGGCAGTTTTCTTCACCAAGAATGCGTTCTAAATTTCCATTTCATTCGAAAACTGAAAGAAAAGCATTAAAAATCTGAGAGATTTCCAAAAAAAGAACGGGATATCTGCTAAGCCTAATTTCAATCCTCGACATTTCATAAAAATTGAAAAAGGACCTCCGGCAATCCATAATTGAAACTTTCTGTCAGAAAAAAATCATTTTTTAAGCGAAATAAGAAGACTCCTTAAATCTTTTTAGATTTATATTTCATTTCATAATCTTAAACACACCAGTTCTTTAACTCTAAAATTGCTGCAACTTCAAGTTAATTATTTTTCGGTTCTGATATAAGAATTAGAGTATTAGAACCTGACAAATAGTTTAAAAGAATACTCTACTAGAATAGCATAGAATCAACAATTTTGACAGTAAATCACATTGAACCTTTATCATTTCTTCATTAGTAATTTCTTACTTCACCACACTCACTAGTACTTTAAGAACACAGTTGTTATCATGCTCTGTGTTATCTAAAATTTGAGGGAAAGCCAATTAAAAGCTAAAGGTTTTATTGAAATTGAAATAAGAGTTCAAAATTTGTTCATATACATATATGTATATATATTTTAACAGAGAGACACTTGGATTTTACTAGTAATAATGGTATTAGCGCTATAATATTTATTTCTTCTATGTAAATAAAAATCCTCTTTACAGCAAAATAAATTAATTAAAAATGAAATAAATTCTATATCTACGAGTCTATGAATAAATTTTTGTTATCACATCTTCAATATTGCCTTAACCCCTCAAGTCTGTATTTAAATTACTAAATAGTGTAGCTTACGATATGTTTTTCCTCTAACAAAGTATAAAAACTAACAAACTGACAGGAAATTGATGATCCATTGAAAGATCACATATCGATGGACTGCTGTGACACATATAGTCCCATGAAAGACTAATTTATGCTGATAGAATCGCAATTTAAGCAACATCTGCATTTGGCGAGTATGTAATTGGGCTATCGGCTTAAGGGGTTAATACTATATACATGACCGTGCACATTTGCCCCTCCCTCTAGAATTATTGGTTGAAAAATAAGAGACATATCATTCAGAATATTTTATAGAGGAAGATAAAATAAAATAAATATTATTGAAGTTGAACAGTTTACATAGGAACTCGAAGAGGGCTGAATGCAGTCTTATCACTGGAATAGTTTCAAGCTGACCCTGGTTTTCGTTCCCCTTGCTCCCACAATATGTTTCTGAGAATGCTGATGGCAACATAAAATCTTTTACAATTTTGAAATTTCCTTAAGTTTGCCTTGGTTGAGGCAAATTGTCTAGCCATCCTCTACCTTCATACTATAATACATTAACTAATCCTGGTTATATGGCTAACATAAACAAAGAATTAAAACTTATTAGTAAACTTTACCAGCCATCATGATATAATAATATTTATTTTCCTTATTTTTGTCGAACAGTATATTACATTGCCACAAACCATGACAAGTTCTGTGTCCTGAGTTTAGATGCTGTCTTCTCCAAAGCAATTTACTAATTTTTAAATTGAAACAAGTAAGATACACTTACTAAAGCAACAGGTGGAAGCACATTTTATTTAAAATTTTCAGAATTCTGTTTTGCCTCCCTAGTTGCAGAGGGGGAAACCTGCAATGTTGGAATGTTGACCTTCCCATTCATGAAAACTTCGCTCCTGTAGCTTCAGTAGTTTGGTTAAATACCATTTCAAAAGTCACCTAGAGGAAAAACGATGAATTACATGAGAAGTACAATTGCAGTGAACTTCAAGGATGGATAAGAGCTATCTAATTCAAAAAGAGTTTTCTAAATACCTCTTTAAAAAAACGTTGATTGTCCACTGACAGATGGACACAAAGTTATCATAATACCATGTTTTGGCTTTTAAGAAAATGAGCTACAAATTGTGATTATTATGTGTAAAAGGATATTAATTTAAAATATTATTTGTTCTACCCTGTGTGGATAGCTAATATTCTTCTAGGCCATTGGTGAATTCAGTAATACCTCTTTAAAATAATGATACTAACTTTTTAAATAACTATGTACTCATACAAGGAAAAACATTGGAAATTTTCATAATCTGCTATTTCATGGTACCAATGACTAAATGTTCTGATTACATATGTGTTTTCTGGAGACTCGGCCACTTGGGCTATTGTTACATCAAATATTCTGATATTAGCTAGTTTTACATTTGTAGGATGACCCCACAGCTGATATTTAGTTATAATAAAATTCCACAAAATAATATTGGTTGCTCTTAGAGGTGATAAATCCATTATGCATGATGGCTGGTCATAAAAGTACTTACAATCTAGACTCAGCAGTGTGTCAGTTTTCAAGTCATAATAACTCAGAATTCAAGGCTGGTTTGTCATCAAACACACTCCAATTCTCCACAGGATCTCCTCCTGATAGAATCCAATTTAAAAGGAAAATGCAGTTTGGCTGTACATCAATAAAGATTGATTCAAAATTCACTCTCATGGCAGCAATATCATTTGAATATAACTTCAAAATTTAATCTGTTACATAATTCTATGAATATGAATGAAAATAACAAACAACAATTCAAACTATGCTCTTTTGATTGGAAATGCAGATTTGATATCTCCCCAAGTTTCAGGAAGTAAAGCCTGCTTTCCTTATTAGAAAAACAAAATTTACGAGAAACGTTGATATAGCTTGTTGAGAAAAGACAGAAAATTTGTTATATTTAATTAATGCATATAACGGAACTAAAATGTGATGCAGTCTCACTTCACCGAACATGACCATTCTTTGATGATGGATGAAGCAGAACTAACAGTGACAAGCTGCTATTCTTGCTATCCTATATTATTGCGATCTCTAAAATGAGAAGTATGAGCGGAGGAGACGTAGGGGGAAGAGATTATAAACAGCAATGTAAAACTCACCCATTAGGTCCCGGTAGCCATGCGATTGATTAAGGGAATTGCTGCCGGTAGATCTTCTCTCAAACAGAAATGTATCACAAAGTAGGACATTTTGCAACTTTTAAGCCCTTACCTTTATGTGCCCTTTCTCCATTCTCTCCATCCTTGGAATTAGCTGTATCTTCGAATTCACATGTCTCAATCACACCCTCATTTTCCCATCTATTTATGAGCGCCCCTTCATCAGCATTTTTCCCACCCAAAACGTAAGCATCCCTGTGTTCCTTTGACGGCTTCCCTCCTAAGCCCTTGAAGTCCTCCTCCAAATTTTCCCAGCAGTTTACTGCACTTGGGCTGTTTTGATCACCTCTATGTTCCTCTCTCAGTTTCCCTGCTGTATTGTCGAATTAATAACATTTTTCAGAAAATTACCAAATTTAGAGCAACCTCTTCTGTTCAGGTGAATATATGTATAACTGTACTATATTATTTATTTTAATAGAGTATTTAATTATATTTTGTGATTTATATAAGTTAGACCATGCAATATTTATTGTGATGTAAATGCTGATGTTAAGAACTAGTAGTTTGGATTTCATTTACATGTTAATTATCAAGTTATGTACTTTCATTTTCAACTATACTGCATTCTGCTGAAAATGTTTCTTCAGAACAGAATTTTTTAAATTAGAAAAACTTGAGAAAACAGATCAAAGAACAAAGGAAAAAATAACACTGTGTGTTTACTGCATTTACTTACATATAAGGTGCCTACTTGATGATCTCATACATATAGTGACTTAGGCATACAAATAAAAGAAACTTATCAGGATTATGGGAAACTAATAATTACTCAGAAATACTAGTGATTGTACATAAATATTATTGTTTGTAATAATAAACTTTTTAAGTGAATTATCTGGGGCTGATTAGCAATATGTTCATATTGTGGGATGCAAAGGACATAACTGCATAAAATCATGGAATATGCAGTATTTCACCCAAGCACTGCAGGTGGAAAATACCTAATCCTCAGCTAAATGGTTAATATAGGACTTCATTGTATATAGTATTATTTATGCATGGCATGCAACCAAAGTGCTGATATGCAATGTTTGAATCCCCAGAGCACCTTCCCATTTCCCGCATAAGATTTATATAATCAGAGAAACTATAGAGATGTCAAAACAGCTTTCAAACTGAAAGCAATGCCATCAAAATGAGAATTATCAGAATTTGAGAGCAAACTGTGACATCCATTGACTATGATATCTTTCTCGCAGTGCAATGGCAATTGAGGAAGATTATTTTGTGCAACTACCAATTACTTTTTTGAAAAATTTCATATAATTTCAGCTGTTTGGTGTACCTGGGGGCCTTCTTGGATATTATAAGCAGACATCATGTCCTGTTCAGCTTTTAAAATGCCCAGTTTACAGATAATTCCGATTTTTGGAACTTTTACTGTACTATAATTGCAGCGTATAAGTCAACTTCGACTTTTTTACTTGATTAGGCATATATTCGCTGTATAAGTCGACCCCCATTGTATCACTTAAAATTACTCATGAAATTTTTGTCAGACAAAATCAAGGTCCTGTACAATCCAAGTTTTAACAAAACAAATAAACAATAATAAAAGTAGATTGTTTAGAGTCCATGCTATTCTTCTTGAGCCTTCCATGTGACAGGTTTTAATTACAACCAATAAGAAACTGTTATTCTCAGAGAGGTTGACCCACTAAAGAAATATTCCTATAATTCAACTGATGTCAGCTGTTAACGATACTATCGAAACTTATATACCTTGTGATCGTGATCTACCTCTACGATGGTAAAATTCAATAAAATATCGCATATTTTTGCAGCCATAAGAATGGTTTTGAAATTGCATTTTTCCCCTTTTCAAAAAAGAAAATGTTTTTCATTGAAATTGGGGCATTTTACGAATTTCTCAGCTGTGTAGAATTTCACGCTGATCTGAGTTAGAGCACACGCAAAATTTCTGTCACACACATATGGACACAGACATCATCAAGAAAACGGTCAAAATGTGTTCAGGGGACCTCAAAACGTGTATTTCTTTTGAAATCTTGAATTCGATTTTTTCACGAAAACTACTTTATACTACGTATATAGAGAAAGTAAAAATGAGGTGTGTAATAAACATGGTGATAAGACAATTTTCACATTTCACTCGTGAAAACATGGGTATGTATTATAGTTGGAAAATTATGGTATTAACATTAAATATTTTATATCTTCTAAAATAATCATCATAAAATGTAAACACTGTAGTATCAGATTCAAAATGGTGATCACCTACACCATGAGATCAACCGTCTTCATAAATAACAATGTTATTCATCTGTAATTTAAGGTTCACATTTTTATATTTAGCGTATAAGTCGACTTGAAGTTTTAGAAAAAATTTTTAAACTTCATAGGTCGACTTATATGCTGCGATATGCGGTAACTATCAAAATACACCTGAGAGTGCCTTTTTAAGGCAAAACCTTTGTTGTTTTATTTTAAGTAATCATGGGAATCTTAGTGCTACATTTGTTTTTCAAATGTTGTTTAAATTAAATATTCATATGACTTTATATGGAGGAAGCAGACAAGAAATATAAAAACCATTTATAGAGATACTCGCAAATAACCTGTGAAAGATCATGGAAACAAATCTGAGTAAAATATGTAGACAAAATTACAATGTACGAATTCCATTTTCTATTTAAT
Source organism: Uropetala carovei (assembly GCA_036926305.1). Lineage (NCBI taxonomy): Eukaryota > Metazoa > Arthropoda > Insecta > Odonata > Petaluridae > Uropetala > Uropetala carovei. The sequence continues at coordinate 6,341,720 of JAXCHB010000141.1, forward strand.
TGAAGATTTAAAATGATTTACTCAAGGATTGTGCTTTTGCCTTCTTTCCAATACTTAAATTTACCTTTCATTGTAAACTGTTAAATGAAGCAAGTGTTAAAATTTATTAATTAACAACCAACTACATTGTTGTTAGTTACCACAACAAAGTAGATAAATAAGCATATGTTAGGCTATATAATATGTAGTGATTTTGTATACGACAATTTCGAAAACTTATTTAAATTTCCCTGTGATCTGTAAGGTATTGACTAAAATTTTATTGGATAGAGGACAACATTTGCTATTGTTAAGTCTGTGAGGGTAATGTGAAGATAAGAGGAGAAAAATTCTGAACTTGGCCGGGGATCGAACCCGAGTCTCCCGCTTGCAAGGTAGGTGCTTTAACCAACTAAGCTACCAAGCCAGACTAATTCTCCATTCCATGAGGGTACGTATTTATGACTTTTAGTATCCAATGAAGTCTGATTGGCTCCTCGGCAGCAAATCAGATTGGTCATTTTGCATGACTATATTTAGGCATGAATCCATTTGTACCCTTTATCTTGGCATTAGCTATTCTTCCTCTACCGCGTGCCACAGCATGGATTTTCCTTGCAGGTGGCAACAAAGGTAAATTTCTTAATTGTTGTCCTCTTCAAAGGGAGATAGCCACGTAAAGATTAATGCAAGGAAAATCCACGCCGTGGCGCACTGTAGAGGAAGAATAGCTAACACCAAGATAAAGGGTACAAATGGATTCATGCCTAAATATAGTCTATGAATACATACTTTTAAAGTATAAAGCAATAAAAATTGTTTGCTACTTAAAAGAACTCTTTCCCAAGCAAAGCCGGGCGTTTCAGCTAGTAGACTATATTTAGGCATGAATCCATTTGTACCCTTTATCTTGGCATTAGCTATTCTTCCTCTATGGTGCGCCACAGCATGGATTTTCCATGCATTAATCTTTATGTGGCTATCTCCCTTTGAATAGGACAACAATTAAGAAATTTAGCTTTGGTGCCGCCTGGAAAATGGCCATCTAAACCAATAAATTTTGCGCTTAAAGGAAAATTTCGAGCGATTTAGCATGTAATATGACAAAACATGAACAGAATTAAAATATTCAGTCTTTCGTGCATAAAATAAGCCATTTCCCGTGATCGTAAGTTAATATTTAGGTATATTTATATCCACATCAATGAAGGGCTGCATGGAACTTTGGGGTTTCTCCACACCATTTCCCATGCATTCTTATGTAAATAGTATTCTGTTGACCCCATGGTCTGCAAACCTAGACCAAGTACAGTGGACAAGTTTTTTGTACCTTAAATCGAGTAATATATTAAATGGGGGTTATCTAAAATTGAAAGACTAAACGACAGTTCATTAATGCCAAATATGTTTTATTAGTTAAAACACATATTAAGTGTATAGATTAATTACAATAATTTTTTCATTCGTAAAATTTCATAGAACGTAGATGGTTGAGAATAATACCAACTGTAAGTCCTCCGGTGAAGGTGATTCTTCTAACATGATTTTTTTGTGAAATTAGTGGTCATTTCATGGCTGTGACCCTCATTGCACCTCCCAGCAGTGAATTTGCGATCTTTAATTTTTCTGAGACAAACTTTCTTAAAACTTTTAAGCAAATAAACACGTAATTGAAGCGCTTCTATATAGGAGGAATCAACCAATCATGCAGATTCTTTCAGTTTTTTAAGTTTGCATGCTATAATGAATACATGATATAATTGGGCTTGCATGGCTTATATAAGATAATACATATTTACAAGTTTCGAATAATTATCCCTTAGTGAAGCAGTGTGGTGAGCGTTGGCAGACGTTTCGATGCCTGTTATCGGCTGACCATGCATAAAATGACAACGCTAACAGTTCCAATGTCCTTAGTCTCATTTGTTACATTTCGGCCCTTTATGCAAAGTGGGCTTGCAAATTTGATTACGTCTTGTGCGGTGTACGGAAATGCTACAGTGACCGACAAGTAAGAACATACATCCTAAGTTTTAATAACATCGCCGCCTCGATGTAATAATAACATTGTTGTGAATAAGATTTCCCTTTTTTTGGGGGTTTGTCTTTTTCCAGTCATTAGGTAAGGCATATTTATTCATCGTGACATTAAATAAATGAAAAATATAGGGAGAGACAGCGGTCGATCCCAGTTTCAACAAATCGGTCGAAATATTGTCTGGCCCCATTGACTTATTTGTCCTCATCTTACTAATTGTTTTAAAAATATCAAATTGCAGAACTTTAATAGGCTTTAATCTCGGTGAAACTTCCCCTATTTCCTGACTTAATGAATCAAATTTATTTTCTACAATTAATAATTTATTCATTACATTTTCCTGTTTCCTAAACACACTTATATACCATTCATTAAATGCATTTGCCTTCCTTCCATCATCAGTTATTAAAATGCCCTCTTTATTATTCAATACTGCTATATTTTCGCTATTATCTTTCCTTCTCCTTATATATTTATAAAATGTATTGGCATTGTCCTTCAAAATTATATTTAATAAAAATTTTTCCTTCGCCCTTTTCTTTTCCTTATTTAAATAACGAACTAAATCTTTATAATTCTGTAATAATTCGTTACTCACATCTCTTATTTTATGTGCTTTCCTTACTTTTCTTTTCAATTTTAAAATTATAAAATTCCGGGTCACTATTTTTTTTAAGAATCCTTTTTGGAACAAAAGTATTTAACCTTTCCACCAATATTTCCTTAAATGCCACCCATATTTCTTCCACACTCTTTCCCTTACTCACCCATTCTGGGAACTTATTCCTTAAAAACACTTGAAACCCTTCTTCATCCCCATGCTTATATTGCCAAATCATCGGAAATGCTACAGTGACCGACAAGTAAGAACATACATCCTAAGTTTTAATAACATCGCCGCCTCGATGTAATAATAATATTGTTGTGAATAAGATTTCCCCTTTTTTGGGGTTTTGTCTTCCTTTTGGGTTAACAAGGTAAATATGGCTGTGGTAAACACGGATGGCCCAACTAGCTTACGCTACACATTATGTTGTAAATTACATTTTATTTCCGAACGTCTGTCAATCCAAATGGCATTCATTTCTTCTTGCAAGCATACAGTATTTTATAAAATGAGCAATACAAATGCCTTAAGCCTGTTGTAGTACATGGACCCATTTATAATCATTTTATTAAAATAAATATGGAGTAAACCATATATTTGTAAGTATATTGCTCATCAAATTTATCCTTCCATTTTGTTAATAAAAAGTAAATATGTACACCATTTTATTTAGAAAACTCGGTTACCTTAAGATATCCTGTATTCCAATGTAAACAAGATAATCTTAATTTGCAAAAATTACCAGAAGAGTAAAGAAGATAGAAACAAAATCAATGTAATGGGATATTTCCGTCTTGATGTCCATAGAGTTACGTCTTTCTTATGAGTTTGTGCCTTCCATATTGATCGAGATTCTTCCGCACCAAGGTAAGAGTATGTTTTTCATAATATTTTTAAAAATTTGAATTAGGATACAGTATTTTATTTTTATTAATTCCTCAGTAATGCTGAAGATTTTACGACATTCAAGACATTATCAACAAAAGTCATTTTAAGCTCATTAATTCAATAAAACAAACAATTATAACAAAAGTTAGTGTTAATTGGAAAATGGATTCTGAGGGCTGAGCTTTTAAATCATTATGGTAGTTAACAAAGAATCAAACCATAGTTTAGTCATTTGTATTCTCAAAAAGTATTTTGCCTTTGGCTATCACAAATTCAACAAAATTATTGAGCTTGTCTTGTGGCAGAAAAAAATTCAAGAACAAGAAGCACTTTAACCCTTTCAGTGCTATTGACAAAACGATTTGTCACTTGCTTAGTCTCACCTCAGCAAATTAGTTTTGCATCAGAGAATAGCGAAAACTCCTGACTTTAAGAGAATGGTTTTGAAAATGGCACATACTGCCAAAACATTCATCTCAGCATTGAAAGGGTGAAAAAAATACTTATCTCAGGTATTTCCAATGTCCCCAACAAGGTTATAAAAAAAACGTACATTTTAGCTAAATTAACCGATGGTGTATTACCACTGAAGATGGATTTTTTGTAGCTTAAATTCACGTTTTTTTTTGTAACCTTACTGTGGCTATTAGTGATACTGGAGGCAAGTATTTTTTTAGTGTTTGTTCTTGAACTTGAGTATCACTATGGAGTCCCACGAAAAAGTTAATTTTAAAATCCATGTGGTTTTAGCATTGCTCCATCAAATTATCTGATTAAGATTGATAAATAATTTAGCTATGTCAACTATACTTTTCAATCAAGAGGAAGTTCTTATTCTCAGCCAATTAACGTTTGAATGGATATCCATGATAGTAGAAAGTTTAAGTTGGGAAACTCTGATAAAAGAATAGTTTGGAAATAAAATGACCTATTGTTGTTAGTGTTTCAGAGGGCCAAGGCTGTTTGAATCAGTGCTTGAAATGGAATATGTTACACAACGGAACGCTTGTATTGGTAGTGAAACGGAAATTTTTACAAAACGGAACACTTTTTATAAGGGACAGCATTTATAAATGTCTGACGAAACGGAAGGGTATCATCGGTTCGTATGACCAGCCAGAGAGGCATTGCGGCTCATTTCGAGCACTGGTTTGAATATTGACTTGAAATAAATTTACCACTGAGATATGAAGTAGGTTGGGATGGTTATTACTGAGATTTGAAAATTATAACTGTACACCTAGACTGAAAAAATGTTATGCATATACATTCGAGGCTTATTTTTAATTATGTATCAAACAGTATTTTGCAAACGGTTCTCAGGAGATGGTTCAGAATATAATAAAACAACAATTTTTAATGGTATTGAAACAGTAATGCGATTATTCAGACATAATAAATTCGATAAACATGACTACAGCATATGTTTTTCCTGTTCAATATAAATTAATTTAGTATTCCTTGTTTTTATGCTAGCAATGAGTTAGTATGGCTGTCAATTTTAATTAATTATGTATTTTGATTATTTTTTCAGAATCTGTCAACAGCAGAGGAGGAAAGGAAGGCTGCACTGGAGATGAAGAAATTTTCAGGCTTTTATAAATTTTGTTAGCTTAGAGTGCCACATTAAGTGGGGACTGAAGTTTGAATGGCATGCAGGTAATAATCTTATTCCAAATATGTTTATTCATAATAATTCCTTCCTCAGGGACCCAGATATCAGCCTTAATGGTTAGCAGGACAGGTTTGTTGAAACTAGAGTCAAACAAAACACATTGAGATATAAAAACTACGATAAAATAATATCTTAAATATTGTTATCCAAGGACAGTGTGGTGGATTCAAAAATCCATTTAGATGCCAGAACCGTATAGGAAAATTGCGGGACCCGGTGCTAAGTCAGCGCGTGAAGCCTCTTACGCAACAAAAATTTTAATAAAGCAATCTCTTTCAATATGGAAGTGTTGATATTTCCCCGATTTTTTTTAAAAGCGTGGGCTCAATAAGTACAACAGATTTTTTTGAGCGCGAGGCCTCTTTAAGTACCGGGCCCGGCTCGGTCGCACCGTTGGCACTACCATCACACAGACCCTGTTAATGCCTTACTAACAAAGGCGCGCACATGCAGAAAGAAATGACAGATAGGAAAACGCCGAGGTAGGTATTTTTAGTCGTCCGCTTTTCAGGGGCGTTTCGCTTCCAGCATGAGCGCCTATTCGGTATGTCCGTCCGCATGTTTGTTCTCGACTTCTACCGAAGGGATTTTCATGAAATTTGTTATTAACAACTTACAGTCAAAGATAATAAGAACACAAACGAATCACGTAAGTCAATCAGGGATAGCAATTTACTGGTGACAAAAATGAAATTTCCGTCATATCTCGTAAAGTATTGCTCATATCAAAATATTTTTCAAATAAAACTTGTAGAACTAGTAAAATAGTGTTTCTTTTCCTATACATTTTTATCGTAGGAGTAGCTGTTATCAAGAAAAACAAACAAGAATGTCTTAGTTCTAGTTGAACTTAGAAAATTTCTTGCATGGTTACTTCATTGCTGTTAACATAAACAATATCAAAAAATGTTTAATTTCCCTACGTGTGCATGAAATTTTTTAAATAGGAAGAAAATTATTTATGATGAAGAAAAAGAACTTTAAAACGAACATGTATATCATACATTTCAAATACTCCATTTATCGTTATCATTACCTATAGTAAATTAAGCAAATTCATTGTAAAACTACGACAAACATTGAATATTAAAAATGCCCAATGCAAATAAAAGATAAACAAAATTAACTATACTTTCTAATTTTTAATTCCTATTTATTGAGTTGGAATAATTATAAATCGAAAAATCAAGTCACTTTACGACAGCCTAATTTTTATGTAAAATTACACTGCTATAAGAACACTTCAAGAGGTCACCTACAGCTTGGACTGATCCTGTCTCCAAGTGAGAGTACTAAGAAACAAGCCGAGAAAACGATTAAAGGAGAACTCGACTCATTATAATAAAATTGCATTTCAGTACATTTAATGGGTTTACATGAAGAATTATTATGCTCCCAATTATTTAAAAAGTATAAAAAATATTTGTTTAAATTCTATAGTGTTTTAAACGTGATTCCAGTCACATAGATACTGCCTGGGTGAAGCCCGTAGGCCCGGAAGAGATTGAATATTGAGACCAAACTGTTAAGAGTTAAACTCTGACGTCCGTGCATTTAAATCAGGCATGTAAAATTCAGAGAGATAGCAGGGTCGCATTAAAGCGATGGATGTTATAGAAGGGCCACATTAGGATTGCAGTTACTTTATGAGAGTATGATTTGGAAAAAAATGATTTATTCTAGAAGACTGGATGCCTTTTTTGGCATTAAAAACAGCAGTTTATCAAACACGTTCTATACGACCTCAGTAACAATGACAGAATATTGTCCTTTTCATAAAAATAAAGCATTTATATAAAATATTGAGTACTTTAGTTCAGTCAAATGAGTTTTTGGGTTGTAGTTAGGGAAAGAAATGGACTCGTGGCCCGCAGTCCACCAGTTTGACATACTGGTTTTAAATTAAAAACTCACTAAATTCTTTCATACACATCATATAACAAACTAAATCCCTCTAAGAATAGGAAGGAGGAAACTCAAATCTAATCACTTAAATATAAAGTCACCACAAGTTAATATCTTTCCCTTTTCTCTCTGCTTCAACTACTTACCATCCGAATGGACACTGTAATAAAACAAAATATGAACAATGAGATGTGAACAAAGTGAATCTGAAAAGTTATGTGAAATAAAATCATAAAACAAAAAATTATTGCATAGATTTTGTTTACCTTTCATTATGGCCAACTACCGTGGTCAGGAACATTCCATAGTCCGGCATGGCCTATTTCCCAAGGGCACTGTACTATATTAGCTTTTCTATTTCATCTGTTGTATTGCTTACTTTCCCTCCTAAGTGTCTTCTTCTATTACCCATTTCAAAAACTGTTAATGTGGGTTTGGATCAGCATTTCCCTACCTTTTGCACTCTGTGGACCACTTCAGCAACCCTTCCAAGCCCTGCGGACCACCTCATTTCTTACACTAACCTACTTACTGTATCTATGTTTAAGAAAAGGAGTTACTTGGTTACGTATTTTATTTGACCATTTTGAAATATATTACACATGCTTCAGTATGTTTGACGATCACCTGATTATTTTTGTTTTATTCAAAGAAATATTTTCAACATTTGTGCAGGAAAAATTTTTGAAATACGAAATAATTTTACAAACTTAATTAATAACAATATTCAATATGTTATATTGTAAAATTTGCATAACTTTTCCCAAAAAAGTTCCAACTAAATATGAGGTGAGGCCTAAAGAAAAACTACATTTTGGAAACCTCCACGGACCACCAACAAAACCCTCATGGACCACAAGTGGTCCGTGGATCATACACTGGGAAACGCTGGTTTGGATTGTATGCAGTGTGTTTCATTCTGATGCTCAGTATACACATTCCCGGTCAGTACCGTAACTACGGGGGAGCAAGCAGGGCATCTGCCCCAGGTGCAACTAAGTAAGGGGTGCAAAAAATAAATAATAAAATAATAACTAAATAAACTATATAAAATATTTTTTTAAATGGGGAGAGGGTACATATTTAGTAGTTTGCTCTGGTTAATAAAATATCTAGTTAAGGTACGGCTCCCAGTGAGCCATGTAGAAGTTGCCTGGTTGACGAATTAATCTGCACTTGGATGATCCAGGGCGTTCTTACTCAGTGCTAAACAGTACAGGTTCCGACCAAACGCGAGGTTTAGTTTTGGTGTAGACGTAGTTATATCTGCTCTAATTTGTGAATTTGTGCTGATTTCACTCTTTTATCTGTTAATCTTTTATTTAAATTTATTTATTTTATTGATTTATTTATAAATTTATCACTTGACATGGCATCTAAAAGGAAATGTAATAGTGATAATGTAAGTGAATCAAATAAAAGAGTGCATAAGACTCAGTTATGAATTGAAATTAGAAATTTTAAAGCGTGTTGAGAAAGGTGAAAGCCAAGCTGAAATTGCACGATCGTTGGGAATGTGTCGTTCAACTATTAGCACTTATGTGAAACAGAAGGAGAAAATTCTAGAAGATGTAATAAATTCACGTAATTTGACAACAACAATAAACAGTCCTAGGTGCGGTGTTGTGATTCCTAAAATGGAAAAACTTAAAACTTTGGGTAGATGATCAGTGTCAGAAACACATACTGAAAGCCATACTGAAATCGTACAATCGTTGGGAATGTGTCAACTATTAGCACTTATGTGAAACAGAAGGAAAAAATTCTAGAACGTGATAAACTCAGGTAATTTGATAACAACAATAAACCGTTCCCCACCCAATAGTTCCTCTTCTTCCAACTTCTCAATTAATCAAGTCCAGTAAGCACAGTTGAAAAAGATTTAAGCTATGAAAATATTTTTAATTTAATTTTTTCTTTATTCTTAAGTTATTCTGTGCATTTTTAATAACTTTTATATTAATTTTGCTGCGATAAATAGTTGTATGTATAGATGTACGCAGGTATGTTATCCAGCTTGTGCGAGTCGTTTGTTACAAACGACTCGCACAATCCAGACCGGGCTGTCTGCACGACATATTGCATACATCTATCTTTGATGTTCGAGAAACAAATTTATTTTTTTCTTTTTAGTGTAAAAAAATAAGTTATACATTTTAAATATTTATTACATAATTTATTCATAATTTAATATTGTTGTATTAACATATTAGTAATGTTATTTTATCTTTATAGAACGTGAATGTGAATGTATCCCCCGATTATAACATGCAAGTATATGGAAAACGGCGTTCGAAACTCGAATATTCGACATTCGAACACATTTTCAGGAACGCATCCCCAACGAGACTCGGGAGCCGCCTGTATAGCAGTCTCCCAACAGAGGAGCAGCGGAAAGTGATTAAATAAATAAATTAACAATTTACAAATGAGGATAGATAATTAAGTTAACAATTTCCCTCTAATAAATTGCCAATGATGTAGTACTAAGGAATGAATGGGTCCAAACATTGCGATAGAGTGGGTTCCGCTTATTAGAATCACGTCGGGAATCCGTTATTTGATTCAATTAAATGGCTGGTTCAATAATCCGGAGTCTGCGTATTTTAGTTATGGCAAATAAGAAAATGTTAGAATAAAGTTCATCTCTTTCGTATATAAAAATTTCATGGTTATGCTAATTTTTGAGATATATAATATAAGAAAGTTTATAACAGATAAAATTTTAAATGCAAATTTCACTTTTCGTATTATGACAATGTCATCTTCTGTCAATAGGAGCTTCAACAATGTCGTCATCTATCGAATTCAATCTACTGAACTCTTCCTCAACTTCCTCCTCTTCGGTTTTCATTTCTGCTCGATGTGATGAAAATCCGTTTTTCTGTAGCATTTTGCAACTTTAGGTATACAACCCTGCATTCATTCACTGCCGCACGATTCAATAAACTGAAATAAGTGATTCCAATAATGGGAGGTTTTTTAAAATGTTACATATAAAATGGTTTTGGTTTTATGGTTCTGATTCAATAAAGCGGCTGATTCAATTAACCACTGATTCTAATAAGTGGAACCCACTGTAACAATAAAAATATAAAACCTTTTTTCAAGTTGAAGATGCCATGAAATTCTACAGAAAGTTGGAAAACACTGTTATACGGTATCTGCAAATGATGGTTTGGTCAGTTTTTAAACTCTAATACAGAAGATTCAACATGCATATTACAAGCTTATTTAGAAAATGAGCAATAGAGAATATGGGAACCAAGACTTCTTTTAGCCTTGCAATTCATTTTCTGTTGCACGTGAGAGAATTAGAGTAAACATTGAGACAAGTAACGCACATCAGTTAATGCTAGTTAGATCACAAAGTACAAATTAAGATCATTCCCTTCAGACTTTTATCTAAATAGGAGTTTTCTTATATTCGATGCCATCTTTCTTTGTGGAGAATATGGTATATTCCAGTGATGGCAGTTTTTGCTTACATACCAAAATTACAACATTTAGCTTCTCTTTAACCTACTATTAATTGAAAAGCCACCCAAAAAGAAATAATTTTATCGTTTAACCATGATCATTTTTTCTCAGACTAGAGCTCAGAAAACAATGCATTGATTATATAAAATTCAAGTTATCTAAAAAGATACATTGCCCATGATCATTTATGAACAGAACACAGTTATGGAGCAACTAGCTTCTCGACCCTGGGCAAAAGGTTACTATTATACAGTTATTTATCAAAATAGTTGCAATCTCGCTAGATATAGTCTTTTATATTTAGTCAGAAATGGAAAAATATTAAGTAGACAGCAAATAAATGATTTTTTGCTGAGTGCCAAACAAAATCATCTCACATACCTAAAGTGGCATGCATGCCATAGATTTGCCATCCATGGTAAATTTTAATCCAAATCCTGATTTTTAGGAAAATTCAAGTCACTTACTTTACTATTTTTTTGACAATTCTTCAATCAATTCCAACAGAAATAAAAACCAACACTTCCAAAGATAAATAATTACTATAAATTTTGTCTACATCGATCCTGATAAAAGTGTAAATTTGGTCAGCACTACTTTATTTGAAGCAATGATAATGTTCAGAATGAAAAATGTAAATTAACCACGTCATACAGGAATTGCAGTATGCATGAAACCCCTCAAGAAATTTCTCAACTTATGGCTTCATATCATGAAAGTCTCATTGTCTCTCTGTGCATTTTCTCCTAGCATGTCTGTTGATCAAGTACAACTGAAATTGAAACATTCATATTGCAGGATTTTACAAAATACAGTAAACCCTTGCAGTTCTCAAGGAAACAGAGTGAAAGACAAGACCTTGATTAAATGAGAAATAAGGAGTAAGGGACTTGGGTTAGCAGCACCTATTTTTTGTTAAGAGATCACCTTTTGTGACAAACAAATACATAATCCTAAAATCAGGTATGGATGATTAACTATTATCTGTTCATTCTATCTTTGCGACTCGGAGGGAAGAGGAAGAAGAGCTCTGCCTAACACGTGACTTTAGGGGAACCAATTGGAACGAAGTAGAAGGATTCTTTCCCGTAGAAAGTTCATTCTCTCTCTTATTTCCTTTGTGATCACACGAGTCTTAGAGTGCACTGTTGCCACGTGTTAATCGTTGAGTTTTTTTACTCTGTTATTTTGTTACCATTGAGTTTGTGTTACTCTGTTACTTTGTTATAGTTGAGTTTACTGTTAAGTTGTTGTTTTTGAGTGTGTTTCTTCCGTTAGTGGAGTTTTCACAAACCTTGCATCGGCAATGGAGAAGAAATACTTTTCCGTTCTTCGCAGTCAAGCGAAGAGCATGGCGTACAATGTCTCGAGATATTTTCTCCAAGAGAAAGCATTAGGAAGAACTATTATTTTAGCCTTGCCATTGGACGATAATTGAATATCTTCCATTTGTATATTTTTATAAAATAAATGTGTTGAATGCAACCTTAAAAGAAATTTTTATTTCCAAATTAAGTAAACATTTCATAGAATGTAATATGGGCTGTCCTGAATAATTACATCAATGATTCTCAACCGGTGTGTCGCGAAAATTTAGCGAAAGGGCAAGCTTTGCTTACGTATTTCGTGTTTTTGTGATACTGACAAAATTCATTGTTTAATTAGGACATTGGATGGTTTTGTTATTAGTTCGGGGTGATGAGCCGAGATGTTGTTAAAACATAACCAAAATCAAGAAATTAGAATTTTTATTTCATAGCAAGTCGAGGGAGCTTTAAACGTATGAAGCCAAAAGAAAGGGTCTGAAAAGCAATCGTGTATTTCACTACAGAAGTAGCGCCCAAGCAATTAAGTCGCCCTTTCCCGCGGGAGAGCTGAACTTTGGACTCATCGTAGCAGGAATTATGTTTCAGTCGATGTGGCAATGCCTAGCGTGTTCTCCGGCGAGGAGACATCTCCCCAAACCCCTAGCTGTGAAACTCCACCTCCTAGTGGAGAAAACAACCGAGCAGGTATGGATCTGTACGAAACCTCAGTCGTACATATAAAATGAATGAATAATAGTTATCTATAATATAATCTGGACACCATCATCTCACTGCATGACACTTATGTATTGGTTCAAATTCCTCCAATCACATTTAAACTTAATGAATAATCACTGTGATACTATTAAAGTAGTTTATAAAGAAGCAAAATCATTAAATGTTTAAATTATATTATAGTGTCTTTGATTAAACCAGCTAACAGAGAAATACAAAATGAAACACAGTAGAAGTATTGTTGTTAAATTCTGTTAATAGAACTGCTGAGAATGTTGAAGTATGCTATATTGTTATACATGCCTCAGCTCTGCCTATTTAAATACAAATGTGAAGTTTTCTTAAGGAGGTTTTATACCAAGGTGATTGGTGACAGTGATCTGATTTGATGGCAACTGAAGTTGCCAACAAATCACTGTCACCAATGTATTTATATCAAAGCAACTGATTTTTGATGGTGATATGATATTTATTTTTCCCTAGTATCAAACATGTACTAAAGCGAAGAGGATATTTACTGCACATTACGATGGCAGCATCGCCGTAGTAAGTAGAATGATAGAAGATTTAGTATTCACCCACTTAATATTTTTAATTTGCCACATAGCTCTTTTATATTAAGTAGCGAGTTAAACCAACAATCTAAAAAATTTCACTTGTTTTAGCAAATGAGCAACGAAAAGGAGACAGGGATTACTGTCTTAATAATATGTTTTTGGAAAGCTTTACCCAATGTTCTACGAATATGAACTCACATTCAAACCTTCTCAAAATCGCCTACACTCCAGGGGCAAAAAATGAGTGTACCGGTTTAGCTGATCTGAAAACTTGTCACTTTACCCAAAAGTAAAAACAAAAAGTATGGCTTATAAAGAAGTATTGGACCCTACATTTTAAAATATTATTACTAAAATTTACTTAAATTTGTATGGCTTTTAAAAAAAAAGTAAAATGTTAAAGAAAACGTTTTTAATAATAAATAAGAAACCTGCTAGTATATTCATAATAGTAATACCTATTTTGTTTAATTACGGTGTTGAAAGTTTCAGCGTTCACATACAAGAATTAAATTTTTACAATTTTTTCACTTAGGAAATATCATGTCTATGCTGCCGTTATCTGGGTGGATTTTGGAAAAGAAAATTTTTAGTATGCAAAATTTGACAAGCATAGATTATTAGGGTAAAGTTCAGGCTTTAAAAGTGTATTTGCTTTCCTTACAGCATAAACGGTAGCTAAATTATAGACACTGGAAGTTTGCATGACTATATTTTTGAAGGTGATAATAGGCGACTGGCAGGTGACTAGAATCACGGGTGATCGGCAGGAAAAGTCACTCAGTGACTAGAGTTGCAGAGTCGCTTCCAAGTTGCGTCACCATCACGTTTCCGTCAACTTGGTATAAATGGCTCCATTTAAATGAATGTGTTGTCCAAGAGCAACTGAAGTTACCTTAAAATCACAATCACATCACCAATCACCTTGATATAAAACCTCTCTTACAGAATTGAACCTCTTTTGTATGAATTCCTAAATCAGAACATAGTAGAACATATCCTTATCTCATTCTTTCATTTCAATATTTATGATTCACTGCATTGATTGTTTCATGAAAGTTGAATTTTAATCTATGAAACTAGCCTTACAATGTTAAATCAAGCTTAAGAAAAAGACCAAAACATTCAATTGAAACAGACAAACAATGAACTGAAATACTGGCAAATCAAGTTGTAAGAAAATGAGCAAGATGTTGATGGCATAAACTAACATAATACAAAATGCTTAATTGGAATATTCAAATGTAACAAATTACAAATGCTGCACTTTCTGGATGATTTGAATGTTCATAATTCTCCTGTAAAATTATAGTTAATTTTCAAAAAGAATAACAATACATCTAAATTCAAATCCTAAAGTTACTATTTAATAATGGCTACAATTGAGGCACAAAAATGGCACTGGGACAGGCATGCCTAAGTTCTCAATGGTATCTATTTTCCAAAAAAGCCAGTCTCATATGCATTGAATACTAGCTGGAGCTTCTATTACCATTCTTCTATGATGCTCTTGTTCATAATAATGGGATTTTAGGCAAGCCCATTTGAAAAGGATGCTTTTGAATCAATGCAACATCTTTTGACTAAACATTGGTCAGTATGGAGGCATTTTTAAATTATATCACAATAAATGAATTTCAAACCATGTAAACTGCATAAAGAAAGGGTTAACTGCACATTTAATTCATTAAATATTATTTTAATATACACTCTTTCTTTTCAACTAGTTCAAAATTTACCTATAAGCAAGTCAAACTCTTAGTAACATTCCTTATAAAAAGACTGGCATCTAAATGGATTTTTGAATCCACCACACTGTCCTTGGATAACAATATTTAAGATATTATTTTATCGTAGTTTTTATATCTCAATGTGTTTTGTTTGACTCTAGTTTCAACAAACCTGTCCTGCTAACCATTAAGGCTGATATCTGGGTCCCTGAGGAAGGAATTATTATGAATAAACATATTTGGAATAAGATTATTACCTGCATGCCATTCAAACTTCAGTCCCCACTTAATGTGGCACTCTAAGCTAACAAAATTTATAAAAGCCTGAAAATTTCTTCATCTCCAGTGCAGCCTTCCTTTCCTCCTCTGCTGTTGACAGATTCTGAAAAAATAATCAAAATACATAATTAATTAAAATTGACAGCCATACTAACTCATTGCTAGCATAAAAACAAGGAATACTAAATTAATTTATATTGAACAGGAAAAACATATGCTGTAGTCATGTTTATCGAATTTATTATGTCTGAATAATCGCATTACTGTTTCAATACCATTAAAAATTGTTGTTTTATTATATTCTGAACCATCTCCTGAGAACCGTTTGCAAAATACTGTTTGATACATAATTAAAAATAAGCCTCGAATGTATATGCATAACATTTTTTCAGTCTAGGTGTACAGTTATAATTTTCAAATCTCAGTAATAACCATCCCAACCTACTTCATATCTCAGTGGTAAATTTATTTCAAGTCAATATTCAAACCAGTGCTCGAAATGAGCCGCAATGCCTCTCTGGCTGGTCATACGAACCGATGATACCCTTCCGTTTCGTCAGACATTTATAAATGCTGTCCCTTATAAAAAGTGTTCCGTTTTGTAAAAATTTCCGTTTCACTACCAATACAAGCGTTCCGTTGTGTAACATATTCCATTTCAAGCACTGATTCAAACAGCCTTGGCCCTCTGAAACACTAACAACAATAGGTCATTTTATTTCCAAACTATTCTTTTATCAGAGTTTCCCAACTTAAACTTTCTACTATCATGGATATCCATTCAAACGTTAATTGGCTGAGAATAAGAACTTCCTCTTGATTGAAAAGTATAGTTGACATAGCTAAATTATTTATCAATCTTAATCAGATAATTTGATGGAGCAATGCTAAAACCACATGGATTTTAAAATTAACTTTTTCGTGGGACTCCATAGTGATACTCAAGTTCAAGAACAAACACTAAAAAAATACTTGCCTCCAGTATCACTAATAGCCACAGTAAGGTTACAAAAAAAAACGTGAATTTAAGCTACAAAAAATCCATCTTCAGTGGTAATATACCATCGGTTAATTTAGCTAAAATGTACATCTGTTTTTTTTATAACCTTGTTGGGGATATTGGAAATACCTGAGATACGTATTTTTTTTCACCCTTTCAATGCTGAGCTGAATGTTTTGGCAGTACGTGCCATTTTCAAAACCATTCCCTTAAAGTCAGGAGTTTTCGCTATTCTCTGTAAAAGCACACTGCTATAATATGATGCAAAACTAATTTGCTGAGGTGAGACTAAGCAAGTGACAAATCGTTTTGTCAATAGCACTGAAAGGGTTAAAGTGCTTGTTCTTGAATTTTTTCTGCCACAAGACAAGCTCAATAATTTTGTTGAATTTGTGATAGCCAAAGGCAAAATACTTTTTGAGAATACAAATGACTAAACTTTACCAATACATTTATAACTATGGTTTGATTCTTTGTTAACTACCATAATGATTTAAAAGCTCAGCCCTCAGAATCCATTTTCCAATTAACACTAACTTTTGTTATAATTGTTTGTTTTATTGAATTAATGAGCTTAAAATGACTTTTGTTGATAATGTCTTGAATGTCATAAAATCATCAGCATTACTGAGGAATTAATAAAAATAAAATACTGTATCCTAATTCAAATTTTTAAAAATATTATGAAAAACAAACTCTTACCTTGGTTCGGAAGAATCTCGATCAATATGGAAGGCACAAACTCATAAGAAAGACGTAACTCTATGGACATCAAGACGGAAATATCCCATTACATTGATTTTGTTTCTATCTTCTTTACTCTTCTGGTAATTTTTGCAAATTAAGACTATTTTGTTTACATTGGAATACAGGATATCTTAAGGTGACCGAGTTTTCTAAATAAAATCGAGTACATATTTACTTTTTATTAACAAAATGGAAGGATAAATTTGATGAGTAATATACTTACAAATATATGGTTTACTCCATATTTATTTTAATAAAATGATTATAAATGGGTCCATGTACTACAACAGGCTTAAGGCATTTGTATTGCTCATTTTATAAAATACTGTATGCTTGCAAGAAGAAATGAATGCCATTTGGATTGACAGACGTTCGGAAATACATCGTAATTTACAACATAATGTGTAGCATTAAGTATACTTCACCTTTCCGTGAGCCATTTCCATTTTTAAAATTTCACCCACTGACCACAAATTTTCCTTTTGGGGCTAATGAAGTAAAATAAATACAGAATAATTACGACGATTAAACTAACCGCATACCGCTACACCGTCAAATACAACGTAAGTTTCTTAATTCTGCCTGTATTATAATAGCACTGTAATCAGTAAAAGAATCTCGGAATGCGTACACAATTTGTATGAAAAATTTGTTGTCAATTTTGTTTTATGATTTTTTTAAATCTGAAAACTGTAATGATAAATCTACGCTACTGATATTTTGTGGAATTTATCGAAACGGAAGAAGAAACTGCTGGAAGAATGTAGGAAAAAGAGAAGGATTGAAAAGTATCCCGTACGGAAGAAGAAAGTATGAGAGTATCAAAGGAGAGAACGCGGTAGGTGTAGAGACGGCGAGAGAAAACGCTCGAGAATTAATACGCTGCGAAAGGAATCCTGCTGAGGGCATGGTTGCTCATTTTCTTGGCAATATAATTATGTTAAACATGCGTTTGGTTGCATTTTCTATGAAATAAGTTAATCTTAATTTTTATTATTAAAAGGCTTCTCCACTGCTTAGCGGTTGCCTTGTACTCCCTATCGCCACAGTTGTCGGTCCTCCCACTGGCCATCTCTCAGGTTGCGTACTCTCATAGCTTCTTCCATCTGCTTTCGCCAAGTGATGTGTGGGCGTCCTCGCTTCCTGGGGTGACCAGTCGAATACTCACTTCGGCCATCTATCCTGCGACATTCTCCGTAAATGTCCATACTATTGAAGTGACCTGCACTCCAAACGGTCGAGGATAGTCTCTTCTGCTTCCATCTCTCGCCGAATCACATCATTCCTTACTCGTTGTAATCGGGATACACGCATGCTACGCCTCAGGCCATCCATCTCTGCTGCATTAATGCGTTTCTTTAACCTCTCCGTGAGAGTCCATCCCTCTCCTCCATGTGTCATTATACTTTCCACAATGACCCGTAGAATAGTCTTTTTTGTTCTCTTACTCATCTCCCGACTCCACAGCACCCCATTCAACACCTTGATTGCCATCTGAGCCTGATTTACCGTTCTCCACATCCTTCTCACAAGTCCCAGATTTGTGAATAATGGATCCTAGGTACTTAAACTGGTCAACCGCTTTTACCGTCCCTGCAGTAAGGACAATCTCCTGACTTTCCCCTCCAATCACCAGGTACTCTGTCTCTGAGAGATTTATCTTCAGACCACCCTTCTCATATGCCTCTATTAGCTTATGGAACATATATTATATTCCACGTCATCCTCGTCCTATGCAATAATTACCTGGTCATCTGCAAAAATCAGAGTGAATGACATCATCCCCAACCTGGACACCCATTTTACCACATGACAAGTTCCACTTCTCTAGGATCCCTTCCAGGTATACCTTGAATAAAGTAGGTGACATGGAGCAACCCTCCTCAAACCCTTTGATGTTGAAAATTCCTTAGATATCCACTTTCCTTGTTTCACTACCGCTCGACCTCCCTTATACACTCAATATGATTGGAAGTATGGAAATTTAAATTTTCTAACTTATTCCGTTCGAAACAAAATGACTAGCTTATGTGTCAATTTAAATATATCCAAAAGAAATAATTTTGATTTAACTGATTATATTATAATATAAAAAGTTTTTTCTGTTGCATGTTAACCTCAACTGTCTTGCGTGCAATAGGTTTGCTATCCCACTTAGGACGGATTTTATTTTCCCAAAGTATAGCACAGGAATAGATAGCAGAAGAATATCGGGTAATCATGAAGTTTAGTCACTTTTATTATGAAGGGGTTATATCCAGTGGTGAGCTGCAGCCGGTTCGCGTGAACCGGTTGTTAAATTTTGAAGCAATTTTAGAACCAGTTGTTAAAAATTTCTACAGAAAGCCAAGTTCGCTCGATCCATTATTCGAACCTGATGGATGTTTGGTTTCATAAGAATTATTTCCCAGTGTTGAATTTCCTTACAGTAATATAATATTACAATTGAATAAAATATAATCCAGAACATTAAAATATCACATAAATTAATCGCATATAGCAAAAAGAGTTAATTTTGAAAATGATTTACAAATTTAGTATATGAATTTATCTTGATCCTTTTTATACTCGTCTTAATACTGTCGGTTTCCTTTGACTCGCATAGATGACACCTGCAAAGATGTCGGCTTTCCTTTGTAATCTTCAAGTATGCCGATAATTTCAAGATATAATAAAAATATGCAATTTAAATTATCGAGAAAAATTTCGGCCGTGTATTAATAATTTATTGACTTTTGTTCTGTGACATTTAATAGCACAATAAATAGCTAAATGGATTTTTTCTAGTGACAAATTAAATATGTGGTGTAAATTAATCGTGTTGAATTCATTTTAATCCCTAATATCGAGTTGGATTCTTGGTGTAGAAAAGGTGATTTATTGAAAAAAGATAAAAAGCGTATATTTTTACTTTATTTGTTTTATTAGTTCAATTACGTGAAGTAGTCGCAACTAAACATTTTTCATTGTTAAGGCGTTGAAATGTGTATTCCTTTCGATTCCTAATAAATATTTACACTAACTCAGAATTTAATTAATTTAATCTTAAATGGAAAAATAAACATCGTTCTTTTTGACGTCCGTATGTTAAACTCCAGAGAAAATATCCGATCTAGGAGAGAACCGTAAACCCTTCTCTAAGGGGGGGAGGGAGAGGAAAAAGAGCCTTCACCCCCTCCTCTACTATCACTGTTGCCATATCGCTTGACAGTTCATTCGAGACTAGTAGTTCACTGAAATTCCGGTGGAGCACTCGTAAAGTGGTGCGGTTTTTTTGTCCACCACTGTACATTCAGCAAATGATGTTTAGTAATGTTTAAACGTTTCTTTGAATAAGATTTCATGTCAATACCTTTCATATTTCATGCTATGCTGAAAGTTATATAAACCGTGAACGCGCACTGGAAAATTAAGCAATTGGTGTTTATTCGCTTCTACTGCAGCAATGTTTGTGTGCGACATATGATATTTTAAATGATACTATTTAAAAATTTCATCTTTTATGTATATTCACAAAAAATTTCATCAAAATAAAAAGAAAACATCAAAAGTTATGAATTTTAAAAAAATTTTCCAATTTCGCCCGTGTCCGCATCTTTTTTGTGTTTTCTAAAAAAACTCATTCGGCGAATAAGGTAGGTTTCCATAAATCTCTTCCGGGCTTGAGGGGTTAATTGCAGGCACTTCACAAAATCGAGAAACACTAAATCGGGTGATACAATACATTATTTATATGGAGCTTTGGTTGGGGCCGCAAAAAAAACTGCCTTAAATGCAGGTAAACCTTAAATGGGAGAACCTTAAATCAGGATTCCACTGTACTTCCTTTGGTCCATAGGATGGCCCATGAAACTTTTGAATTCGGTAGCTTCAACGGTGTAAAAACGTATGAAGACCATACATACACTCTAAAATATTTATAAGATGTAAGATAATTGAGATTAATGACATGCAATGGGCAGAAGAAATGGACAAGAAGTTAACAAGAGAAGGCAAACATTAATTAAGGTGACAAAGATGAGATCAAAATAAACGTAAATAGGATATTTCAGTAACATGGTTAAAAAGATTATTCTTTGACACGATTACAAAACTGATAACATAAATTTGCTGTGAATAAATATTATATAACATTACATAAGCTCATTGGAAAAGTTCTGTTATCAGATTTGTAAGTATATAAAAATTGTATTAATGAAGAATGCATTCTCAAGGCAAAAAATTTTATTTAATGTTATACATAGTGATGACATATCAAGAACATGGTAGTGTCATTCAACCAATCTTAAAACCGAATTCATGAACAATCCTACGTAGAAGTGTCCATAGATTCCTCTGACTGATCTATTTTTCTAACAGATATCTCCTCCACAACAATTGGGATAGTTTTTGAGGAAAGAACTGCTGTGGTTCCCCTTTTATAACGATATGAACCTTGCCTGTAAATAAAAACAATATTGAATCAAGAATTCTCACATAGTAATACCTCATTAATATATAACCAGTTCTAACAAAATGTTCATTAACCCTTGAAGTTACAATATTCAATAGTTATGGCTTAGAAAGTCTTCCCTCTTCAAGACTGTGTGCATACTTGTTGAAAAAACAAATAATTCATGACAAAATCAGAAAAAATCCTTAACTTCCAACACAGAATGAAGCCCTGATTCCTAGATTAGATATACAAAATTACCACAAACATTTTTTAAGATTTAACATATACAAGAATAGCCAATCAATAGTATAAACTTATTAAAATGAAACTGAAATTATAAAATTTCACAAAACCAATAACAATAGGATAAAATGAAACTTCAATGCTAACCTCACTCCCTTGATATTAGCTTTATCGTACGGACGAATGTAGTCCACACCGCCACGTCTTATTACACACACATCCACATTGCTTCCAGATCCTAAATCATTAAAAATACCAGCAGCGATAGCATTACGAACCAATTTCTTACCCTCTTCTTCCTGAAATAACATGAAATAAGCATATGCATAACAATCACCTATTTCTTTGGATTTGATTATATTATCAGGGCCATGCTGAAAGGCAAAGCTCTCACTCAAGTGTGGCAATAGAAATGAAGTAGTAACTTGTAGATTTCAACTGATATTTTAAGCAAACAAATTCGAGTAAAATATGCAGATAAAATTAAGATTTAAGAATTCCATTTTCTATTTAATTGAAGATTTAAAATGATTTACTCAAGGATTGTGCTTTTGTCTTCTTTCCAATACTTAAATTTACCTTTCATTGTAAACTGTTAAACGAAGAGAGTTGTGATTTACTACCATCCAGTAACTACATCATAATCAGGTTTTACAATGTTTAAATTTCTGGATTAACCCTTATCCTATGGCATTTAAATTTCTGCTGCTCATTATTCATCATGGATGCATTACTGAGGGATATGACAAACAACAAAATGATGAACAACAGGCTGACTACCCCACTGACTTATATGTGATAAACAGAGGATATGTTCCAATGATGATTTGACATAGTTTTACTCACTTTTAGTGCATAAAAAATGCACTGATAGTTTCGCTTTGGTGGTGTCTGTCTGTGCACTTGCTTAAATAGAAGTGGTGACAAAACCGTAAAACATAAAGAGCTGAAACTTGGAGGGTAGATTTCTGTACTACTGCCATTTGTTTTTCTTTAAATTTGAGTTAGGATGGAGGCCCATTTAAAATTTTGTTTTTCTTTAATCTCCAAAAGTATAATGATAGAAAGTGATAGAAAGCTGAAAAATTGAGCGTAAATTTCCTCATTAATTCCACCTATTCTGTTAAAATTTGAGAAAAATCCAACATGAAAGTTGTAATTTATTTTTAAATTATAAATTTTCTTATGTAGATTTATCAATCATTGTCAATGAAAACAATCTTTTTAGCGTCGGAAGTAAACAAGGTCTACTACAAATACATAAATGTTTAATTTCCTTTCTTGTGCACACAGACATAATAAGAGAAAGGAAATGGATTATCTACAGGGAATAAATGAACTTAATATGTTAATTTTTCTTTTGCAAATGAAAAAGAATCGCTAATTTAAGAGGAAGAAATGACCTTTAACGTAAAGATTATGTTACAATTACTCAAGTTAGGTATGTTTTCAATAATTTTCTATATCTTATATCTCTGAAGGTATAAAAGAGGGAAAGCTAAATATTTGAGTGTACATTTCCAGAGTGATGCCACTTACTCTTAAAACATTTAACCAGTCATCTGGGTATTTAATTTTGCCATGACGCATAGCTGGTGGGTACTTTTTCTTCGAATGAGAAGGTTTTTAAAATCATGACAATTATTAAGGATCTTAATAGATATTTATTAATTAATTGAAATAAATAATAATTACCTATGAATTGCATGTCAAAATCATAATATTTATGAAAATTTTTTTATTACGAAATTTTCAGAATGAAATATTATAGACATTAAATTATGTTTCACATCTGTAAATAATGATAAAGTTGATGAAATAAACAATTTCAGAATGCTAAAAATCAGGCAACATGTTTAAAACAACAAATGAACATTTGTTGTTATGTAGGGGCAATAACAGGCAACCAGCAGGACAAAGGCAGGGTTTCGCTACGAGGCATACAGCTTCTCCAAATAAGGAAGGAAGTGCCATCTACTGGCGAGACAGTAAACTAAAAGGATGCCGCCAGGAGTTAGAACAGCTGCGTGACGGAATATAACGGCTTACCCATAGCAAATGGACTTAAATTCGGCATGCCGTGTATATACGGCAAACCCACCACCGGAGCGTCTGCCCATGCCGTATATATACGGCATACCCAGATGGCTGGTTAAGACATATCCAACAAGAAAGTCATAATTTATTTTGAAATTAGAAAATTTTTACACAGATTTACCATTTGTTAACGAAAACAATCTTCATAGCAATTGAAGTAAACAATATCTATTACAAATATAAATACTTGGAATTGTCTTTCTTGTGCAAACATCATAGTAACTGAAAGAAAATGGATTATCTACAATGAAGAAATGGACGTAAATACATTAATTTTTGTTTTGTGTACATAAAGGGAAAATTAATGTAAGTAAGAAGAATTGATAATTTATGACGAAGAAATGAAATTGAACAAAAATTACACTACAATTACTCAAGTAGGTTATGTTTTATATATGGTTGTCTGTTGCTTTTTTATATCTTCGAATGTATAAAAGACAAAAAGGAAAATGTGTAAGTGTACATTTCCACAGTGATGGCATTTCCTCTTGAAAAGTTTTTGAAAACTTTACAGAGGTGAAAATTTATAATTATTATATATTATAATACAAAATTTATTGCGCCCAAAACTAAACTAAACAATGCTCTACTGTTGGCGCCAAAAGTATGTCGACTCGAGTTTGAGGCTAAATATCTCCAAAACTGCTTAACACTAGAACGACGGTTGGGTCATTTTTGACCCAATTTGTTTTTTATACTGTTGCCTTTCTTGTGTTTATGATCGGAATAAGCTGAAATTTTTTGACTTTTATTATTTTAAGTTTGCCAACATCCTCCTCGAATTTCACGTCGCCAAGTGTATTTTCATGTTGGCTTTGATCAAATACCCCTAGAACGACGATTGGGTCAAATTTGACCCACCATCTCACTTTGCGGAGAGTTCACATGCAGATTGCATTTCAAGGTTTTTTTATGCGCCATTCAAGCCGTCAGTGATGATATGAGTGTGAGGTATAGTATAAATCGACAGTCACATCGCGTGTAATTTGCGACTGCTGCTGCCACCACCCGATTTAGCGATTCGGGATTCCGTGGGTTATTGTCCAGGCGCTTCGAAAGGAGTCATGGAGAGGGCGTTCATAGGTATAATATACGCTAGAGGTGCAATGGGAGCAAAAAATTTAGAGTTAGCTTCATTGTGGTCTAAGAAATATGGGATAGGCCTATGTAAGGACGCTCTTTCGGAAACCGCTTCAAAGAAATCCTTACATATTTGAGGTTCGACAACAAGAGCATGAGATCACAACGTTTGAAAGAGGACAAGTTCACTCTCATATCAAATGTATGGTACCGCTTCATTGAGAATTCCCAAGCCTGCTACAAGCCAGGAGCGTGGATAACAATAGATGAACAGTTATTCCCGTCGAAAGCTAGGTGCCGCTTCACGAAATTCATGGCCAACAAACCTGATAAATATGGCCAGAAATTTTGGATGGCGGTGGACAAGGACTCTAAGTATGTTGTAAACGCTTTCCATTACCTTGGCAAAGACGACCTCCGTCCACAAGGCGAGCGTCTTTCTGACTATGTTGTGAAAAAGCTAGTGGAGACTTACCTGAAAAAGGGACGAAATGTCACTTGTGACAACTTTTTCACTTATCTCTCGCTCGCTGAAAATCTGCTTGCTAACTCAACAAGTCTTGTAGGAACAGTGAATTGTGCCAGGCGAGAGATTCCTGATGTTGTAAAAAAGTCACGTGATGAGGAATACTACACCCTGGTTCTGAAGAAGGGGTATGTGACCCTCACGATATATCAGCAGAAAAAAGAAAAGAATGTTCTAATTCTCAGCACTTTGCACCCAGATGTATAAATAGGAACTGACGCAAAGAAAAAACCTGACACTGTGACGTGTTACAACAACACTAAGTACGGAGTTGATGTGTTAGACCAGATGGCCCGTCAGTTCTCTGTAAAGCCAGTGTGCCATAGGTGGCCGGTCCATACCTTTTGTAATATTCTTGACCTGACTGGAATAAATTCCTGGATTCTTTAGAAGACAGTGTGTAATGTAATGATATCACGGCGAAAATTCCTACGTACCTACTCTAGCTGAAGAGTTAGTTTCCTCTTCTGAGAATAAATCTTCATTCACGTTTACAAATTTGGTCTGTGTATATGTTCAAATGCTCAAAAATGTTCTAAAAGTATCAAACCGATGGCACGAAGGACGTCTTTTAAAAAAATGCTTCTTAAATTATGCTTTCTGTGCTATATACGAAGTTGGTTTTCTTTTGTTTTTTTAGCATTGTTTTAGAAAAAAAAATAAGGCAATTTGAAAAAAATGACAAATTTCTAGGTAAGTGTAAAAAAAACAAAATAAATGCTTCGTTTATGGATACGAGGTGTTTCATTCACTAATTGTTATATCAAATTAAAAACAACAACATATTAACGCCGAAACGAAAGAATTTCAGATGTGGGTCATTTTTGACCCAAACTGTCGTTCTAGGGTGACGAAAATCTCCGTCGTTCTAGTGTTAATGGATTCTAATAAGAGTCATATCAGTTTGCAGCTTGTTTAATTCTGTGTTCAATGTTAAAGTTTTAATGTTTTTGATGTTTTTAAATTTGACGTTTTCAGGGTGAGAATGAAAAATGACCTCATTTTTAGAGCTCTGAGACGGAAGGTGTCACTTTGCCGGTTCATAATTTCAAAATGGCTTGTCCAATTGCGGTTAAATTTTAGTATAGTTTGTGTCATATTCTTATTATTATGCATGCAAGATTTCAAATCTCTATCTTGATTTGTTTACAATATTTTATTCAATTTATGAGACCGTCGTATCTCCGCAAGTATTATACTTTAAGACATGGTATGCACACCATTGGCTTCGTCTTGTTCTCTGTATTACGAATCAGTTGATTTCATAAACCTGAAATAATCAGAATATTTTATAGCGATTTTTATAATATTGAAAGCGAGTGAGGGTAGGCGAGAGGCTTGAGCGTGGGTTTTCCGGCACATACCGCATGCAGCGTTGCCGATATTTGCCTCAAACTCGAATCTACATACTTTTGGCGCCGACAGTAGTGACCGAATATGAGGGGGCATAACCACATGAAAAATAAAAATTGCCATAATTTATACATGTTCATGGATAAAACTCTACTTGTTACAATTACATCTTACAAAAACATAAATGCATTCCTAATGCAACATTATATATGGAAGAGGACGAAACATGATTTGATATTTTTATTTCCATAGTTAAGGATTCGAGGTTGATTGAGTGACCATGAGTGTTGTGGAGGAGTAGCGGTGCTTTCTTTAGAAGGTATACACTCACAGAATACTGCTTAATATGTGGGCAAAAATCATGAACAATCCAATCTTGAAATGTACCAAATAACCCATGCCTTATGACTTGAATGACAAATTACAGGCAGGCTTGACTTTCTGTAATCTTTCAGTAATTGTAGATTTTCTAAATGTTTAATCAGCAAGAATTTTAATTTCCAATTCCCTGTTGAGTTTCTTCCATCAAGAGCATAAGGTTGTTTTACGATGAATTGGTTTGCCTTTATTGAATACTAGTAGCCCGTTGCAGCTTCACCAGCAATTTTATAAAAAAAACACAGAATGTATAAAATATTATAACCATTTCTTTTTTAATATTAAAATTTTCCATATATAACAAAAACATTTATTTATTAGTATCATATATGGCATTATAAATATCAATGATATAAATTTAACTTTTAAGCTAAAGCTTCTATATAAACAACATTTAATGTTGTATGTGGGTAATTGGGCATGGCAAATCGAAGATTTTGTCGATTTTTAACTCTTGATGCAGCTACATACAATTGTCCATGAGAGAAAAAATTTTCTTTCAAAAAAACATCAACTGCTTCTAAAGTCTGTCCTTGTGCTTTATTTATTGTGAGTCCAAAAGCTGGATTAATGGGAAATTGACGTCTCTGCCACTCGAATGGAAAATCAGTATCGGTTGGTTGTAGTGTTATACGGGGAATAAAATAAATTTCACCCATTTGGCATACTTTTACTTTAAGAAGTCTTGTGCCAACCATATCTTCAACAAATAGTTTAGAGCCGTTACATAGCCCATATTCAGGAGAAAGATTTCTTAACAGAATAACTACCATTCCATGCTATAGTGTTAATCGATGTGCAGGGATGCTTGCTGTTTCAATTGAATTCAAGTATTCGACTGGAATAACAGTTTCCTGTTGTTCTGTTGTTAATGCATCAGCACTTAAACAATGCCAAGAAATACCCGGAAATAGTGAAACCATAGAATATATTCAATCTAAGTCTAATTATTTGAGTTACTTACATTGTTTTAAAAGCGGTTTGCTATGTAGAATACAACGGCAGACAAAAATATTATTAAAATGTAGTAATATAAATAGTAGAAACACCTATCAATAATACAGGCTATCTTTGTTTATATTGTTGCCTTCCTCCATCTCTCTCCCTCTCACTCTTTCCTCTTCCTCCCCCTCTCTCGTTTTAAAGCATTCAAAGTGCATTTATATTCCCGTAAGGATTGATATAATAATCGGATTTTGAGGTTTAACAATATAATGAGTCGCTATGGCAACATTCCGTTAAAATGGCAAGATTTGCATAAAATATGTAAATTAAACGTTTAACATGGAATACTTCGAACTGTGGGCGAAAAAAGATGAACAGAATAAGAAACTTTATAAATTTTTCTTCAAAACGGTTCAACTCCGAAGGTCGTAGATTAATTCCTTCTAATTTTAATTTCCAAATGAATAAGAGGCTGCACATCGAAAAATCGCATTTTACATGTTAAGTAATGGGAAATGGAAATGCCTCCCTTGGAGTCGAAGCAAGGAATTTTTCGTGATTTAAACTCGTCATCACCTGAAAAAGTGCTAATCAAGCATCCCTGCCAAATTTCGAGTTTCCATCGTTATTATTTCTCGAGTTATTAGCTTTATGAATCTTAGCATGACAGACACTAAGCAATTTATTATATAGATTTTTAAAAAATTCAAAGGTAATTTATTTTCGTACTAGGAATTAACAAAATGATGAACAACAGGGCTTTTAACAGATTAACCTTTCTTTGACTATCTATTTTTCTCACCCACATTCATTAAAGCAACAAATGGATTTTCGGCAATTGTTATAAAAATGTCAAAAAAAGGAATAATGTAAGTTGCATAGAATGAGCTGATTAAAACAATAGAGATTTCTGATGTAATAATGATGGATAACTCAACTAATAAATTACATATATATACTGCTTAAATGTTCAAACTAAACTTACTGTCATATTAGGTTTCCAGTTTGACTCAAACACAGCCATTGCTGCAAGAGACCCTGAACCCATAGTAGCATAGGGCAACTTGTCAGTTGAACCATGAGGATAAATGCAATAAAGATGGGGACCATTTAGATCGACACCACCAAGTACTAGAGCAGCACCAATAAATCCCTGAAAATGATGAAATTTAGTTGCATTAAATTAGATGGTAAGATTGTAAAGCAAAAAAATACTACCTAATTGTAAAATAGCCCTAACATAACATATACTAAGAAAAATCAACCTAAAATGTTGATTTACACACAGAATTTGAATGAATTTACTCCACTTATAGAATAAACAATGCTACTGAAAACAGTGGTTTTCTAGACAACTCTCGTACGCATAAAAAGGTTGAACTAGTTTCTCACTTATCCCTTTCCTTAAAATACCTAAGTATTGTTTATTTTAGAAATCATACCTGGTATCTAAAAAGCATTTGCTTCAACATTCTATTGGCAGTTGCTACTGGAACAAGTCTACCAGTATTAAGACGATGAAGTTCAAGTTGAGATGCTATCATCTGTGTTGTCATTTCAGTATCAGCAGCAGTTCCTGCACCACAACAACTGAAATAAATTCAGTGGAAAATCACTACATGAAATCTAAAATCACACACAGGAGTAGCAGGTGGGCAATATGTTTTCAATTCATAGTCAGATAATGAACTTGAGCTGCAAAATTAATTTTCTGAATGATTAATTAATGCTTATATCTAACCTGTTTACCACCAGTTTCATAATGCAATAACAACATCAGTCAATCTAAATTTCAGAACTTCTTTGTTCTAACACAATGACAACACCATAATAAATTTAACAAACAAATTTACATAAATTGAAGACCAAAACAGATTAACGTACTGCAGCAAAGTATTGTGTGTGTAGATGAAGCAGTGGCGTAGCTATCACCCATGTGAAGCTGGGGGGCCCTCACTTTAGAGGGGCCTGTGCTTCAGAGTGACTCACAAAAGATTGAACGTTGCGATTGAAATGTTGACACAGCTAGCATATATCTGTTTAAATGTTTATATCTATAATGAAAACTTTATAATATTTAAAATTTCATGTTTAGTATGTATGACAAAATGATAAATATTCCCCTGCATGTTCTTCAACTTGAAAAATTCAAAAATATCCACAAGGTTATAACTTATATATTTGATTTTTTTAACTCAACAAACATTTGGAAGTTCTATCATATGTTTTTGTATGGATAATGGAGAAAGATAATTTCTGATAACTCTTTCCTTAAATTGAGTCCATGGAAAGTGAGCACCCCACATATATTTTTCTGGGTGGATTCAGGAACTTCCCAATCGCCCTCCCCTTGGACGAACCACTGATAGTCCTAGTTTTTATTACATTTTAGTATTTATTAGGAATTAAAAATATGTCAAACTCAGGAAGGTTATTTGTAGTATAGGTTTCTCCAGCTTTGTGCAGGCCTGGTAGCCACAGTATCACTCCAGAATGGCTTATTGATTAACTTTAAACAGAGTGAGTGTTACCCATGCATTGGTAAGCACAGATAGGGTTGAGAGCAGTACCGTCTTAATGCATGGGCACACTGGGCAGTTGCCCAGGGGCCCCACGATTCTAGGGGCCCTGTGGTGAATGAAGTAGTTAAATTAAAAAATACCCCACATTCAAATGATAAAATAAGAAGACGAATTCACAAGATGGCTGAAGACATAATACGAGTAACAGAAAAAATTATCAAGAAAAAACATTCGCATTACAACGTGACGAATATACCGATATTTCGAATTGCGCTCAACTAATGGTGTTTGTTAGATATATTAACGAAGATAAATAGGAAATATGTGAGGAAACATATATGCTGTAAAGAATTTGATACGAAAATAACAGGCGAAGCCATTTTCTGCTAGCTAAACGAAGTAATTCGTATGCGCGGATTATCATGGAAGTGGTGCGTCTCTGTGTGTACCGAAGGAGCAGCTGCAATCGTAGGTCGACAACGTGCTCTTATTGCTCGATTAAAAACTGTAAACTCTTCAATAAAGTGGACTCATTGTATAATCCACACAGAGGCATTGGCTGCAAAAGAGCTCGATGCAGATTTAAACTCTGTGCTAGAGATTGCAGTGAAAATAGTTAACCTCATAAAGTCTCAGGCTCTGAATTTGTCTTTTTCGATCGCTATGTTGTTATCTGACCATATTACTGTATTACTTCATTCCAATCTTCGATGGTTGTCACTTGGAAGATTGTTTCAGCCATCTATTTGAGCTAAGGCTGAAGTTACAGTTTTTCTCACAGAAATCAAATCCGAATTGGTATACTATTTTCATGAAGATATATGGTTGTGCAGATTAGTCTACCTTTGTGACATCTTTGGAAAAATCAATAACTTAAATCAGTGGCGTATCCAGGGGGTATTTGGGGGTTAACACCCCCCCCCCCCTCAATGAGTAGGGGGCCCCGCGGCAACCCTCTTGCCCGGGGCCCCGCGGATCCTAGAGACGGCTCTGGTTGAGAGCTTCAGTCCAACGCCGACACTTTTGTGGTGAGTAGCCTGTCTCGCTTGGAGAAGATTTACCTCTTGAACTGATTGTAAAAAGAAGCTGGCTGGTTTTTAAATTACGTCGACTAGCGCACGCACACACAAGTAACATGAAAAAAAGAGCTGCGGATTCTCGATTTTAGTGTAGCGGCTGAGCGAATGGAATGAATTCCCAATGCATTTTCGCACTCATTTTCGTTTCAGTAGCTCCCAAGATCACAGTTATATAGCACTGCATACTTTTATAACAATCCCATACAATACACACCAATACCTGCTTCATTCTTCGTTACGATTGAACTCTAAAAATAACAGATCAATCTCAAAACTGAAATAAAACAGAAGATACTATTCCGTAAAACAAGATTGTTTCAGTCTGCTCACAATCAATGTTTCATTAGTGTGCTGACACTCACTCATGAATATTCTACTTATTCAAATAAATACGTTTCAGGTTCAATGTTTTTTGACTCATCGTTGTATGGCAACCTTGTACAAAGAGTTTATTACTGATTTGTGATGCAAATACAGAATGCGTACTAATACATTCACTAACAATTGTTAATTTCCATTTTTCTGAGAATCTGACGTGCAAAAAATATAGTTAAATAAACTTACTACATATTTTCCGCCAAATAGTGAATCTTAGAACAATTTTTGTCAGATACAATGGTATCCTCAGTAGCCCGTGTATCAGCTCCAAGTATCACACCATCTTTGTAAATTATACCAACGATAGTGGTTCCTGTTTTGGTATATTTCGGAAGTGGAAAACCTTTTTGGGCCAGAAATGCATTCCTGAAAATAATATATTAATGACTAAGCATTTTTGTTTTTAAGGTTTTACGAGATGTAAGCATAAACCTTATTGACATATACTAATTCTATACAGTGTAAGAGTTTATGAGCTACTTTTTCTAACCTTCGGCAATTTTCGAAGGAGAATCCTGCTCGTACATCTTCTGGAACCAATACAGACGCCATGATTTCACAAAATTGAAGTTAACAAACTTCAGACAGTTTCATTAACCGAAAGAGCCTTTCCTCTCGAAGTTTCCAATCATAAATCGATTATAACCTTACCGATACAATCGATATATCGTGTTATTCGTTCGGGAAGTCGTTTCGATTTTTTATAAATTTGATCAGAATTAGTTGCGATTTGATTATTGCCTAATGCTAGTTTGCTTTCTTTAAATTAAAAAATGGTGGTGTGCACCGAAAAATGCAACAAAAATCCTAATAAGTTGTTAATGTGAAACTAATGGCATGTGCACAATCTTGTGAATATCCTGTGTATCAAAGTGGAATGTTTTATATGTTACTTTTCTAGATCATAACATGGCTGTTGAATTGTCGATTATGATAAATTGTGATACATTTTATATTACTTAATCCTTTTTATGTATTTTAACACAGCATGTTAACTTTAATTTACAATAAGGAACTTTTTGAAACATTGGAACTCTGTTGTTGGTATTGCCGACTGTCGACATATCGTACCCGGTATCATCCAGTATAGCGTGTATAATTTTATAATTTTTGTCTATCGTGAATAAAAGACAGCACATCGTCCTTAATCTATTTATTTGCATAAGGTCTGAGAAAGCGTGTTTATTTTGATATCGTAATAGGTTGCGACTGTATAACTTCATACAATCTGCAGTAGTATGATCTACGGAAGTCCTGCTTTACAGTTATTTTAGAAACTAGTTTAACTCATTTTTTTAAAATGCCGTTCATGAAAGGAAGTGCTCCAATCAGGAGAACTCTGAAATATTTGGAAGCGGGGAAGTTGGTATTTAAGGAAAGGATAAAAATTTTCACTTTAAATTACAACACTTATGGTAGTCATCATAAAGGTGCTAGGTACGTTATTTTACATCTATATTGAGTTGCTATTTATTTAGTACTGTCTCTTGAAATATTGTTCCTATATTTTTGTTTTTTTCCTAGGGATTTCGTGTTTTGGTATTTGCCGCAGATCCAGTATAAGAATCCTGATGTACAAGTAGTAACGTTCAAAAATATGACTCCTTCTCCTTTCATCAGATGTTTCCTAGACAATGGCACACATTTCTTAGTGGACATTGACAGCAAAAGCAAAGAAGAAGTGCATAACCATCTCAAATCTGTCTTATGCAAAACAGAGTGAGTGGTATCTTAGTAATGCGAGAATACTTAAGGAGTTTCATTTTTTTATGAATTGAATTTTTTATTAATCTTGTAAATAACTTATTGAGATTATTCGCATGTGTAAGTATTCTCATACCCTGTGTTATTGTTATATTTTTAGGTAAATTAAATTTCATTTCTGAAAGTGTCGTCATAATCTTAACATTAGAACGGCCACAGCGATTAAAATGATCGCTCATACAAACAGCAACGATGTAAGCAACAGAATATTCTCAAATTAACATATCACATTTACTGAATTTAGGATTACATAAATACACAATACAAACATTTTTGTCGTTATTTATAACTTTTTATATTCCCAGCAGTCCACACAAAAACATTGTGTTACTACTACTAACGATGGAATCGTTCATTCCTAAGTACGTATTTAGGCAATTTTTTAAAAAGGAACTACTGGTGTGTATTTATGTGTGTGTGAACAAGGAAAAGGGTCCCTGGTGTTGGGAGTAATTCCCCCTAAACACACTGTGTGAGATTGCGTGTGTTTGGTCCCTGGTGTGGAGTAAATTCCCCTAAATCAGTGTGTATGCGAGTATTTTCCTTTTTAAAAAATATTTTTATGGTCATTAGAAGGTTTCTCCATTCATAATCATATGTTACAATTGTTGCTATGCATTTTCAACAAACTACAGTTTTACATAACACGAAAACATGCACTGATTTGTATCCATTACACCTAGATACTTTTCGTCTTTCACTACCACTGTGGTCTCTAGAATTCCCAGTCTGATTCTAAAGTCTTAAGAGTCTAAAAGTGAATATGTAAAGGTAAAGAACCTTTATTTATGAAAAGTTATAAAATTGCAGATAATTTGATGCACATTGCAAACATGGCAACACGAGAAATTTCACTATCGGTCAAATCGACCGCTTT
This sequence comes from Uropetala carovei, assembly GCA_036926305.1. Lineage (NCBI taxonomy): Eukaryota > Metazoa > Arthropoda > Insecta > Odonata > Petaluridae > Uropetala > Uropetala carovei. The sequence goes on from JAXCHB010000141.1 coordinate 6,376,324, forward strand.
GGCCATTCTAGTGTTGTGGAATCTATGTAAAGAAATGGTTTTGGGTGCAATAAATATTATCAAAGTGGAATTTATCTGGTCCTGACAAGATTGCACTTTCTACCTGAAAAATGCTGCGCCATCTTTAGCGTTACCTCTTTCCATCTTCTTGTACAATTTTCCTTCCTGTTATTTCCTCCTTCAGCGGAAATCGGCTCACGTTATACCTAGCAGTAAAAATTCTGAAACTTCATATCACCCCATTTCGCTACTTTCCATTCTGTCAATCATATGTGAATGCATTATTTTTAGGAGATTATTTGATTTTTACCTCACCACACCTGTCATTGAATCAACACAGTTTCGTTCCTGGTTGCTCTTGCCTTACCAACCTTTCTGTTTTGCAGCATTATTCAATTGATGCCCTCTCCACGACATCCCAGATTTACATTTGTTTTATTGATCTGGCTAAATCCTTTAAAGCTTCTGCTCGACAAACTGACCCATCGCTTTGGCCTCCATGACATTTTTCTTTCCTTAGCTTGCAGTTTCCTTGCTGATAGGAAGCAGAATGTTGTCATTTCTGATTCCTCTTCTTGGACTTCTGTCCTTCTACATGCAAAATCACCCGAAAGATTAATACTCGTCACAACTATGCATGCCTAAATGAAGACTTAGTGGAGGTTGGTCTTGGTGTGCCAAATGGAGACTGAATTCCAACCCTGAGAGATGCAGCCTACTCTCTATTTTCCTCAACAAAAACCATTTCTTCTACTTCTTGAATGGCAGCCTGATCCCAAGAGTTTCTTGTCAGAAGGATCTTGGCAGTGGTAGATTTAAGGGGGGATCACACTTGGTGTGTGCCATCGACCCCTTGAAGTTGCGATACTTAATTTATTGAAATCGGGAGTCAAATAAAGGAGAGTTAGACAACTTGTCCCCTGGTTTTCAGACGAAACCACCGCTGCATGAAAGAACATAAAAATTAATGGGACACATTATTCTCTAGCTGCCAACTGCCATTCTTTCGCAAGTTATTAACATTTAAAGTTCACGAAAAATATGCCGGCCATTCAAATACCTTCGAAAACAGACTTGCTGACAAGTAGGTGGCGTTGCCATGTGGGTAAAGTCGCTGAGGACCCGGGTTTGATCCCCACACATATATTTTTTTTGTCACCTATGGACATTTTCTTAACTTAAATTTTTGCCTTTACATTATATTAGTGTGCGTCTCTCTCAGTAGATTTTTATTTCTATTTTAAAATAATATTTACAGATTTTTCTTCTCTTGCGATTCTCGCTCTATGTTACGCACATTACAAAGTAACTTTCTTCCTTACATGTCATGAGTGCTTTTAAGAAGCTGATTTACTTTGTACTTACAATTAAAAATACGATTACACAACGATAGAGCTCAGCGTTTTAAGTAGGTACTGTCTCCATAACCCTTTTCGCCTTCCCTAGCTCCGAGGATTCCTGGAAGAATGCATCTAACAGTTCATGTTTCCGACCCTGGCAGTGAAAGCGATAAACAGAAAGACACTATTGGAAGGCATGGAGACACAATACCCACTTAAAACTCCAAACTTAGTTTTCTTCAACATCTGACTTCAATTAAGAAGCAGGCAATGGCTCACCTTGAGATTCTCTATCACTTTACCGACATTAAATACCCTACTGCTCTCTGCACTTATTTCGGTAGCATTGCTCTCCCATTTGGTCCACGTCTGCTCCATCCAATCTCTCTTTTCAGATCCCATCTTAAATTTTTTTATCAAAATAGTTTGTCATTGTGTAACCTCATTTCAAATCCCAAATTCTAACTGCCCTCAATTTGTACCTCCTCCATAGACTTAGAATGCGTTGTAACATTTAATTCTTTTATGATGTGGTAAATGCCAAAATTGACTGCCCTGAATTACTTGCCATTTAGAAATTTTGTGTTACCGAAAGAAAGACTCGCCTTCATTCCATTTTCGCCATAGATACTCCCTGCTTATCCTGCATTTTCCGTTCTCTATTTTACAGAATCTCCCTTCTTCTTAATCACCTAGTCTCATCCCAACTTTGACATTTTTCATGCTCCTATAATCCTCCTCGACAATGCCTTTTGAGTCAATCATTGATCATTAATATTTTATGTACAGTCTACCTTGGTTATACCAGCTTCGGTTATGACGGATCTTCAGTTATTACAAATTTTTTCTCAATCTCCGATTGTTGTGCTATTTTATATAACAGTAACTACTTTGGTTATAATGGATCTTCAGTTGTAACGGATTTCTTTGGCATTCCCTAACAGTAAATTTTCCTCGGCTGTAATGTTTTTTGACAGAATAATAAAATAAATAATGGTGAATCAGCTACTGTTCATCTTATATTCTTTTGTTGATTTTGTCATTTTTATGATGTAGTGTTAATTCCTTGTTGACTAAGTCTGCTGTAATTGGCCTTGTGCTGTAGGTGGATTCTTTCATATTAAATAAATATTTGCACTTTCTGCAATGTTTGATTATTTTGGAATGGTGTTACTGTGTGCTGTAAGACATTTCACCCTGGAGTAAATATTAGTGCTTTTATAACTGGCTTTTCATGATTCTGCACATCTGTGTTATAAATTTAACCTTTTGCACTCACATGTCGAGTCTGACTCAAAAGCAGTTTGTGAGTCAAGTCTAACTCGATACCTGTTTTGGAGGATGAGAAACGGGATTTGTAAATATTTTTCGGTGGGCCATTTGCATTTTCTTATGCCTCAGGAGCCCTCTAGCCATATATGAGTTGGCTTATCAGTATATTCTAAAGATAAATAATGCAAGTGCAAAGGTGTAATAAAGGGGGCCAAGATGTAGTGGAATTCTATAATATGGGTGAAATGTGTTGTTGTTAAAATAAAAAACTAAAATCAAAACAACACAGTAACAGTTAAGCTTATTCCATTTAACACTGCATTATTATATGGTGTCATGTGGAATAAGCTGAAGTTTGTTAAACTTTTAATTTTTTTTAAATTTACCCCATACAACTGGATTATGCCTTATACTTGTTGGAAATTTATCTCTATGAATTAAAAAGCCTGTTTATTCTGTTGATGGAACTAATTAGAAAGACCTTCATATTGCATTTTTATACTAAAATTGATTTTTTATTTGTGTTTTAGTGATCAGTTGGCATTAGAATCAGAAATGATGGAGAAGAAAGACAATCCTGCCAATTTTGGAAAAGGTTACTCTAGGCATTGCATATGTGAAATACCAGGCCAAATACCATGTCCTGGAGTGGTGCCATTGCCAAATCATATGCGTGGGAAGTTTAAATTTGCAAAAGATTAAAAATTGCAATTTTGACAGCTAGAGGTTCTATTTTAAATTATTAGAATTATTGTATTGAAATTACAAAGTTGAACATATTCTTCACGAAAACATTAATTTAATAATAATAATAAGAATAGTCTTTTTCAATTTATTTCTTGAGTATAAAGATGACTGTTTTAAGAAATAATGGTTGGTTTTTAGATTTTTAATGTTTGTTTAAATGTATATTTGATAAAAAAGATTTGAAACATTGAATTCACCTTATTTTATATTACTATTTATTGCTAAAGTTCAGCAAAATTCTAAATCAATATCACTGTCATCTAATAGTTTACCATTGGTGCAGTATTTATGCTGTTGAAATTATGGTTCTGCTTTAGGTGCCTAGTGATAGAGACAACAATTTACTCAGCAAAATAAAGCCTTTCATTTTCTATCTGATCAAAAGTAAGCTCAGATAATTAAATTGGAATCTCTTGAATGCTAAAATCAAAATACTTAAGATCAAATTGTAAATATAAGGCTTTGTTTACCAATTACCACATTTAACACCCTTGTACACATAAAAAACACTTTTTCCCCAGAATTTAAATATGTGTTTAGATTTTAAGTACTCATTCCAAAACTTTGAAAAAACCAAAAATTTCAGAAGCAATATTCATATCATTCAAAATATTTTTATAAAACATTTTTCAGTTAACATGAATACATCCTTAAAATGAAGTACTGTATCTTGCTATTTTTAAGTTGACCTTTATTAAAGAAATAAAATACAGTATAGAACCATTTATCCGGATTCCAGTTACCTAGAAATCCAGTTAACTGGCTATTTAAAAAAATGCATTTTTTTCCTAAATTTGCTAGGAGAAAGAAATCTAAATTTAAAGCCTTGCTGGTAACTACCCAGCTCACCACTGTGTGTTGGGTGCGATCTGGTGGACATTTAATTTGGAAGGGAACAAGGGATTTATTTTGAAAAAGTACCCGATTACCGGAGCCAGATTGGAAAATTGCGGGGCCCGGTGCAAAGTATGCATCAAAAATTTTTATAGTAAATTTAAAAAAATAAAGCAGTTTTCTCGCTATGACAATACGATATTTTTTCAGATTCTCTTTAAAAATGCGTGCACCTACTTTATAAGTACGACAAATAATTTTTAGAGAGTGGAGGGGATCTTTAAGTGCAGGGTCCGGTGCAGTTGCAGATAATCTTTTCTAAGGAATACAGTATAGAACCTTGTATCTGGATTCCAGTTATCTGGAAATCCAGTTAACCAGCTATTTTTAGAAAATAATGCATTTTTCCAAAATTTTCTAGGCGAAAGAAATTTGAATTTAAAGCTTCGCTAGTAATTTGGGGGCATTCCGGTGAGCATGTGAACACGTAATTTGGAAGAGAACAAGGAATTTATATTGGAAAGTACCCGATTACATGAGCCGGGTAGGAAAATCGCGGGGCCTGGTGCAAAGTGTGCGCACGGGGCCTCTTACACGTCAAACATTTTTAATAGTAAATTTTAATAAATAAAGCAGTCTCTCTCACTATGACACTGATATTTTTTCTGATTTTCTTTAAAAATGCGTGTACCTACTTTATAAATATGACAAATAATTTTTAGAGAGCGCAGGGGGTCTTTAAGTGCGGGATCTAGTGCAGTTGCACCGCCATCAAGTCTACCCTGTCGATTACTGTAGTATTACTGTTACTGTACAGTACAGGCAGTGATGAGCTAGAAGGAAATTAAGAAATAAAAAGGTCATAAGGAAATTTGGATAAGAATGGCAGGGGAGGCCTACATGCCAGGGTCACCTGATTGCTCTAGGTTAGTAATACCATTCTGGTAGCTTAACAAGTGTCCTGTTCGTAATATATTCCATTTCATACACTGTCTGTAATTGAATGTCAGATAGGACAAAATGTACTCGAAAGGACAAAATCAATAAATTTTCATATTTTCTAAAAATTTAACAACCGGCTCGCAAATTCAGAGAAAAAGTATCAACCGGCTTGTGCGAGCTGACTTCAGCTCATCACTGAGTATAGGTATATATATTAAAATAGGTAGTGCTCGAAATGTAAAATATTACGAAATAACGCACATTCTAGTAGTGGAACTGAAAGCAGTGGATGCGAAATAACTGATATAGCATTTACAATCGTGTTAAATTTTGATTTATTCCTTACATTCTATGATGAAGAAAAGTAAAATTTTTTTATATTATTTTTATTAAATGAAGTTAACAAAATGGTATTACTAAATGTTTGACAAGACTGAACAATATTATCATCACATGTGATGGACCAGAACACCGTTCCTGAGTTCTAGCTTTTTCCGAGCATTGTTTATGAGTACATTTCAGACAACTGGAAATTTCAGATAACCGGCTATCCCCATATCTCAAGCTTGCTGGATAAAAGGTTCTATACTGTATATCAAGTTCAAGGTAAATATTTAACAGTTCTCTTTATGATTCTAAAATTAATATTTCATTTGAATTTACTATTCTAACAATAATTATTGAGATATCACAATAATATTCAACAATGAGATTAATTTCATACAAAATCATGATGGTAAGATTTGTTTATAGTGTTGCTATGATGCTACGATATAAATGACGACTAAATAGTGTAAAATAAAACTATATAAAAATTAATTTTTAATCGATTAACTTTTCTATACTTTTAAGTACACTAAAAAGAAAAAATAATTTTCGTGTAAAAGTTAGGTGACTTTTCATCTAAAGATAAATGTACAATGAGTTCTTATACAGGTACTTGATGTTATATAAGAAGAAAACAATATTTACAATAAGAGCCACCTAACTTTTACATGAACATTGTAATTGTTTTCTTGATATTTGGTTTTTAGTGCACTTAAATGTGTATAAAAGTAGTTAAATTAAAATGTAATTTTTATATAGTTTTATTATTTGGATGTTTTCTGATGCACAGATTTAGAAGAATGCACAATTATTCCTGTGTGAAAATAGGTTTGTATAAAAACCACAAATTACTCCTTGCTACAAGTTTATAGTGGGTATTTAAATCTGTATGATAAGAGTTTAAGTATGAAATATAATGAATAATAATTGTCATTTATTGGACAAGAACTAGTCTGTGAGAGAAAATTGCTGCTTTATGGAACACTTCGATTTTGGGTCTCTGAATAAAATGTCACATGTTGTATATAGAACCAATATGATTAGGAGGAAAAAACGAAAAAGATGAGCAAAGGTTATCAAACTAAATGTTTATCTTCAAAAATACTTTTTGACGTGTTTATGTAAAAGTTTTTAATAAAATATATATACATTCTGATATTTCCTTAAGCTTAAAAATTAGTCAACATGAAATTATTTCCAAACATTTTATTCTTTCACCACAAAATATCATTTTAATCATATCTTTCTTATGATAAAGCTTATGTTGTAATTGCGGATAACCTATTTCAGGTAATATCCAGAGTATAGAATGATCATTGGTTTGTGCTACTGAAAACACTGATCAATGAAGTGTTCTAAGGAATGGTACAAATGATGTCGCACCCCAGTTAGTCCATGTTCTTCATCAGGATAGCTCTGTAACATGAAAAATTAATCTTAATATGATATAGAAATCAACTAACCCAGGTTTTTAGCATATTATTTTAATTATTGTTTAAACAAATGAATATTAATAAAAATAATATTAATAAAAATGTTTATCATTTGACAAATAATAACCTGGTTGACATGGCAAAGAAATTATGGTTAAATTATCAGATTATCTTATAGTTTTTATGTTATTGTATTTTCTTATGCCATGAATTGAAATGAACATTTAAGAGACAGAAATCAATCAAAAAATTGAAATTCAGAGGAATAGTAATTCACATCTAATAAACGCAGTGAAGACGTGCATGTATTATGAAAGTGTAGGTCTAAAAAGAAACATTGCTTTCACACAGGCACAACACTGTCAGACAGCTACTGTCAATTGATTAGAGTGACACCTGATTTTTTGCAGATAGGTACCAAAAAAACTTCTAAGATGGTAGGTAGGATTTTTATGCTTTCTCAAATTTTTTTAGATATTTCATGAAAGGAGGAGAAAGAACGGTATTTTGGTTTTTGTGGGAGATATAGCTAGGACTAAAAATCTATCCTGGAGATTTTGTCAAGTAGGAATATAATAAATTATAAACTATTCTTGTTTAAAAAATTAAGAACTATATTTTTTGGCATTTGCTGCACCAATCCAACAATTGTGAAGTCAGACAGAATTTATTTGTTCTGAAGCTTTTCCACAAGCCTAATATATGTTCAAAATTATAAATAATATGGGAAATGCTGTAAGAAGGAAAACATTACATATGTGCAAGTGATTTTTAAAATTCAAAGAAAAACATTTGTGCACTGAGTTATTTAATAGTGAAACTATAAAAATTGAAAGACTTGAGATGTTACCATCCCTGCTTCAGATATTCATTTTAATATTCCAAATGGTTGGAAAGTAGCGATTATGTTTCTTATTCATAATGTCAGCAACAGAATGTTTGTGAAGCATAATGGACCAAGTAGTTAAGCAAGTGTAGTAAAAAACTCAGAGAAATATTGCTAGGTTACTGAAGGAGTTTATAGAAAGAGGAAGAATGGTTAAATTGAAATGTAGCCTTAAAAAGTATAAAGTTGTTAGTGGCCATAAGAACTTCAAAGGTTTGTAACTAATTAAGATAATTTTTCTCATTCTTCTGCCCTTTTTAGAAACTTGCATTATAGATATTTTGGTGAATTCATGTTTCAGAAATTGAAATAAAGCATTATTCTCTGTTCAAAACTTATAGAAGCTATTATTCAATACTTTCAATTAATCTTTATTTGAATTGCAGCCAATTTTATAGATCAGTAAATATTGCAATGCAACTGAATATTTTGGATCAACGAAGACAAGCTTAAATAACAAAAATCTTACCAGTTGCTGGAAAAGAATGTCTTTGGTTTCTAAGACTCTAGATAGCATCATTGATTGTTGGTAATGAACATTGTCATCCAGAGTCCCATGTACCAGCATAAACTCTTTTCCTCTCAGTTTCTCAGCTCTACTATTAAGGTCACTCTGGGCATAACCTTGGAGGTTGTCTTCTTTAGTTGGAAGACCCATATATCGCTCCGTATAAATGGTATCTATAGATTGAAAAACAGATGTAATGACTTAAAAAAGTAATATCTTATTATGACTGTTTTTGTCCAACCTCTTCCTAAAGTTTTGTCAAGATTAATTCACTGTTAGTGGATGCTAACAGTGTTGCTAACACAAAAGGTTAAATTTCTTTTAAAATGAGTTATATTATTTTTAATTCCTTGCTTGTTGCTAAAAAGTGGGTGTAACTGATTCTTATCTCAACCTTCAAAATTACATTAATGTTCCAAAAGCTCTGGCAAACAATATTCTTCAATTACTTTTCATTGATCAATAAGAAATAACTGACTTGACAATTATAACAACTTCTCAGTGGACTAATCCATTTATAGAATACCTTCACACATTAATTCATCCTTTAAAACAATTATTTTTATTTTTCTAAGAATGTAGAGCAATATTAGTTCTTAGTTTACTTATACTGCATTTTCAGATGCAATAACTCCTTGAGATAAGAAGGGTAATGCTTGAAAAGCAGACTGATTCAGACTTTTTAATCATTGGTTACCATGTTCTTGCCCTGTATTTAAAATTAACAATGTTTTTAAACCTTATTACCATAGTAAGCCCAATCAGTAACAGGTGCCACAGCAATGCCACATTTGAAAACACCAGCATCATCCTTAGCCAAGGCCATTCCTGTAGCATAACCTCCATAACTCCAACCCCAAATAACAATTCTCTTGCTGTCTATGAATGGAAATTTCTTTTGAAGATATCTGGAAAAGTGAAAAAAATAATGCAACTACCTTGTAACATCTTATTTATAATTTTTTAACAAAATAAATGACAAAATATAGATTGTTATGCAATATCAGTGTCACTAGATTGATAGAAAACTGATAAAATAGTATCACTATGCATATGCTGATGGGCCTGAAAAATATCAGAAAAAACAAAAACATTAATGAAGGAGACATGTACAATAGATATGGAGTTAATATCATAAAATATAAAGCATGGCTTTTTTTATAGGTAACAAAGGCTTTTTAGAGAAATATAAGATTTAAAGGAAAGGGGTTATAGGAATACCTAATAAGAAAATGGAAGAAGTTGGTAGATTATAACCAACAGAACATAATTTAGTGTCCAAGTTATTGCTGTATTTGAGAAAAATCACTAAATAGGTAACATTGTTTTGTAGACTGGTGCCTTTTATAGTACATCCTTATGAGTTGCTAAATGTCTTGCAATGTCTTCCATAATTAATGATAATACTATTTGTAGCAATATGTAAAGACATAGTGACGCTCCACTATGGTCAAATTTTTTAATAGAATGTGGAAATAAACAGTTTTGAAAATTAGTAGATTTGATGATAAAGAAATACTTGGAAAATTCCTACAGTGCAACCTTGGTATAGTGAGAATTTATAAAACCCAGAAAAATACTTGTAATGAGTATTTACAATATCAGGAAATGGTCGGGAAAATTCTAATTTTGCAAAAAATTACTTCCCCTTCACTTAGTTTTCTACTTTGATTGAGGTATTGCAGTCAATGTGATTTGGGAGTATACACTTTATTTAAAGAAAAATGACCATCCTTACCGTGTTACATTAATTTGGTCTTCAATTTCCACTGAGCCAAGCCTCCGGTACCCCGAAAAGAGGAGTTTGTTTCCATTCAGTCCTGAACCCCGTCCATCAATCGCTGTGTATATTACACTGCGATTTGTAGCCATGTAAGTGCCCCAATCAGCCAAGAATCTCTCAGTAACTTGATTAGTATCAGGACCTCCATAACTGAAAGGGTTTTGAATTTCATGTGACATTCAAATAGCATGTTGGTGATAATTTAAATTTTAGCAAGAAATGGCAATACAATTCCATAAATACTTTTCTACCCTATCATAATAGCATATTATATTAATTTGGTAAAAGTAATGAGGTGTCTGCTTTAATCAGTATTAAGAACCTTTGACCAACTAAAGCAACCAACTTTCTAGTCTTAATTTGCACAATGGAATTTAGAGCTTTATAAAACTGATGTTGCAAGTGCCCATAAGAATTAAAAACTAATTTGTAGCTATAGTTTCTCATTGAGTATACAGGCGACTCCCAAGATTCGACAGTTCGAGATTCGACCAACTCGAGAATTCAACCGGTCGAATCGACCCAGCCGATCGATTGGTCGAATTAGAAACTAGTTTACACAAAGTAATTTTTGGCCTGCCCGACCACGAGAGGTTTAGTTCAGTCTAGACATCATTATTTCTGCTCTAACTGTTTGAATTTATGCTGATTCGAGATTTGACCACATTTTCAGGAATGCATCCCTGTCGAATCTCAGAGGTCGCCTGTATTTGATTCTATTGTTAAACTGTAAATCAGTTAAATGAACTGTACAGAAGTTCAACTAATCACAGGCAGTATCATATCAATAAGATCCTTAAAAATAAAAAGTATTGAATAAACTTAATCTATTAACTGAAACAGTATAAATCCCCTTTCAACACACTTTTAGGGAATTATGAATCATTATGCTGAAATTTTTTTCCAAAAAAATATTTTTTTAAAGTTAATCAAAATATTCTTGCACATATTTTCAGGAGGTATATATTTGATTAATTGACTTTTGCAACTGTTGTTGGCATTGATTTTCTGAATATTTTGTAATTCCTTTTTGAAACTGGAAGTAGAAATCTGGATATTCAGAAGAATGGAAAGCAGCGTATTTATGGGAAAAAGTATGAAGAATGGTTCAGGATAACACAGTTGGTATATGCATCCATCTGGTTAATAAATGTTACTGATAAATTAGTGAAACCGTTCAAGATAAAAATCTGGATCAATTAATAATTAGTTCTATAAATTTAAGATGAAAATCATCAAAAATAAAATAATACTTGTTTTGTCAAAGAGCAGGTTGCCTGAGAATCTTCCTTTCTTGTGATGAGGATAATTGAAAGCTCAAAACTCCCAGTAACATCTACAAAGATATTTTTTACACCTAAAGGGTTAGAGAGTTTTGCATATAACATAGCATATAAAAATAATTTCTTTAGAACATCATTAATGACATACTATTAATGATGCTCTGAAGAAATTATTTTTGTAGAAAATCAGGTAAACTAGAGTCCCAATTTATGTGCCCGTTATGAAAAAAATGATAAGATGTGGAACGTTCAAGACTTTGATAGTCAATTCTTTGTAAACAAACATTTTATGCACGGGTGGACTTTCAGTAGGATTCGTTGTACTGAGTAATTTTGATGAGAATATGAAAGCACTATTACTAAAGAAAGTTTGCTCAGACTTATAAATGTTTTCATTATAGTAAAATTTCATCATAATGGTATTTGCTGCAATGCAATTTTGCTATGTTGCATTTTATATGTGAAATTCTACTTATTTCAAGTTTAAAAATTCAGATGTGATTCTTATAAGGTAATTAAATTGGTCATAAATAGTGAATATTTTAATTTTCTTAAAGTAAATTTTTGTCATAACCTTTGTTTTTTACAACTTTCCTATTCAACTTCGATATAGATTTTTATGGAAAATTGGTAAATTTAAAAATCTAGAAACTTTGAAACATACACATTGACAATCATTGGGTATTTTGTAGTTCCTGATGTATCCAGGTTTGGTGGGAGCAATAGCATTACTTGAGCCTCTAAACCTCCTGGTACTGATACCTTTAGCCTCATACGGTCTGGAACTGCTTTGTTTGCTAGCAGGTTGTGGAGTGCATTGTTTTTTTCCCATGTAATTAACCGATTTCCATCCTAAGAAGTAAAGGGAAATTAATAGCTAATCACAACATGGTGAATCCAGTTTTCTCAAATAAAAGCTAATATCCAATTTTTTAAATGGTAACATTATTACCAAAAAGCTCTCACTAGTAAACATAAAAAAGAGCTTTTAAAAAACCTACCTTTGTATATATAGATACTTCTGGGATTTGTGGACCAGCACAATACATAGCGTAGAATGAATAATCCTTGCTGAAGGAAATGGAATTGTATGAACAATTAAAGTTGGGCCCCCATGAGGTGGAATAATTAGCAGCAACTTCATTCATCTCACCACATGACATACATGTCATGTCTGGTAGACTTTCATTAGATAATATTTTGTCTTTAGTTTTGTAAAGATGCATTTGTGCTGGATCATCTTCAACTGTACCCATGAAATATCTGAATATTAAAAGAATAAAATCATTGAAAGCCATAGGTTTTGATAAAAATTACAAAAATTTGCACAAAAGATATTAATGGCTTTCATTTGAACTTATAATTAATCCAGTAATTATAAATAAAAGAAAATTTCTGAGCAAGAAAAATATTTTTCCAAAAATCATTTTAGACATTTTCTAAAAATATTTGTACAACCAAAATGTAGTGACAGAACAATCTGGTTGTGATTATTTGTGATTGTTTATTTATCTTTTTATATTATTATATCACTTTCTTCAAATAGAAGAATTTCTTTAAACTCTATTATTTCATTAACTGTTTTCCATTTACCAATAAAATTGATTCTGTATTAGTATTTTAAGTCCTGTATTTCTATGGAAATACAATGTCCATAACCACAATATACACTGCTAAACTACATTTAAAATAAAATAATAATAAAAAACTAAAAAAATAATATTTTGCACTAAAAAGTAAAAAATAAATTTTTATTTACCAAAAATTTTGTTTTACAAATATTTTGATTTACTAAAAATTTTAATTTAATTTAATTTTAATTTAAAAACTATTAAAAAATAAGATGGATACTAAATGAATCAAACACCCTACTGAACTATCGGACATAATTATAGATGTGAAGTTTGAGAAGGAGAAAAATTCTGAACTTGACCGGGACACGAACCCGGGTCTCCCACTTGCCAGGTAGGTGCTTTAAGCAACTAAGCTACCAAGTCAAGTTCAGAATTTTTCTCCTTCTCAAACTTCACGTTTGTGATATCAGTACTATGCACATAAGTTAAATTTTCAACATTTCACTCTTGTTATTCGTAATTATAGGCTCTCGCAGACACTTGTTGCTATGTTGTCCTATATTAGAATAAAACTTTTCTGGATATTTCCTTTGTTATAAATTATATTGTTTGCATTTTTTTGTTTATATGAAAATGACGTCAGCCATTTCCATTAACGCAACAATAAGAAATCATATTATACTCTCCCTTGCCTTTATGTGATCTGTAAGGTATTGATTAATAAATTTAGTCAGATAGAAGAAAACATTTGCAATAAAAAAGTCCATGAGAGCATATAACGATTTATAGTTTAGGAGATAAAAATTTGAAAAGGTCCTGCCCATGTTATCCAAATAGGGATTAGACTGATAGGTAGTATGCCTGCCTTATAATCCAAAAGTCGCAGGTTCGAATCCTGCTTCGGGCATGGATGCTGTGATTCGTCTTGGGGTTTTTCCCTTACCTGCAGACAAGCCAAGCCTTTGGCTTTGCAGGGAAGGCATCATTTAAAAAAAAATCCCTGGAATCGAACTTGGGTTGTTATTTTGCACGGTGATTACACATAAGACTCGTTATTTGTGGGTCTCTTTAAAACGAATCTTAAACTCTTACCCATATTCATCATATAGTAGTATGTATTGCTTCTAGATGTCTTCCAGCGTTCTCTTGTATTATACTGATGCATAGTTTTAAAATGCTACATTTTGCATTTTTTTAATCTACATTATTATTTCTTCGTGATCATATTTACGGTGGTGATTATTACATAAATAAAGGACGTAGCATTCTCCAATTATGGCATCCAAGAGGACCTAAGCACAGCTGAACTACTGTTTTCAATAGGTTACAATGTCATGTTCTCCTGGGACAACATGAAATCTAGGTCCGTAATCAGTCATCAATATAATAGTGGCATTGTTTATAATAAAACTGATAAAGTGCTAACTTTTTTGTATGAAACTGAGAACGTATGTGTTTTTATAGATTGATTTATCATATTGCAATGATATTGGCACCGTAACACAACATATTTGTTGCTAAATGATAAATAAGTGACTCATACCAAATTCTAGGAAAGAATGCTTGCTATATGCAAGTATATAAGAAAATCACTAAATGTGAGGCAGAAAACCTCTCTGCATGGTATACGTGGGTGAGTGTTATACTCGGGTATTTATGGTTTTACTCTCTATGGAGAAGTGTTTAAAAACTATTCACTAGTGTAATTGCTGATAATTATTCTTGAGGATACTGATGCCAAGAGCATTTATGTATATTACTCTATGGAGAAAGTAATGCAATGGACATATCAGATTTTTTGATTGATTTTTAACGCTTATTGGAAATCAAAATATAAAAGTCTGCTACAGTAAAAAGATTAAATCAAAAGTATGCTATGTATGTGATATATGTATTAGTAAATCAGACCATTATTTACTAGGCATAATAAGGTTGAAAATATCTTCTGGAACCAGTGTTCTCACATGGCCAGATTTATGTGGCACTGTCAAGAGTGGGGTCATTTGATAACCTTAAAATACAAGCAGAATGACAAACATGGCAATTTCCAGGACTCAATGGCATATACTCCAGTAATGTTTTTAGTGAAGTGCTGTAAATTATTTTCTTGTTTGAAAAAAGTATTATACTAGTACTCTTGACTTCAGTTTTTTTAATTCTGCAGAATTTTCGTGAGGTCCACTGGTAACTTATAAAAATTTTGTGTGAATGATCCCAAAAGAAATGAGGGCAGTTTACTTGAAACTAGTGATGTACCAGGTACTAAAAAATACTGGGTACTCGGGGAAGCAAAGAAAAATTACCTGGCCAGGTATCCGGGTAGGTTGAACCAATTTGGTTCACGATGTGTGGGCTTACTAAATGAAATTTTGTTTGAAAATGAAAGCACACAAGAAGAATTTTGTACTAAGGATAATACGTCTTAGTCTCAAGAAGAGAGGCAGTATGAAAATTTTCTTAAATGTCCTAACATCCCTCATAAAGAAAATCCTTTAACTTGGTGGGCAAAAAATGCAGCTATCTTTCCTGAACTGTCAAAATTGGTCAGACGTTACTTGTCATCACCTCCAAGCAGCATACCCAGTGAAAGGATGTTTAACGAGGCGGGAATCATGTACGAAGAGTGGAGGAATAAACTCCTTCCGCAAAATGTGGAAAAACTATTGTTTCTTCATCATATCTCCCATTGTTGAAATTTAATTATTAAAATTTTGACCACTTTTATTTCATTCTTTACTTAAGAAGGTTTTATAAAGTTAATAAGATTTTACAATCTGGTACTGTTAACCGGTCGTTAAGTATAATTATGCATATTATGTAAAATGTTATTTCATGGTTCAGTTTAACTTTTGTTAGAGTAATCGGTTTTTTAAAAGTTTATTATAATTAAAATATCGTTTCTCTGAATGTTTCTTGCAGGCCAAAAAGTAAAATATTCAGTTCCATTTAATTTGTTTTTATTGTTATCCTTTTTTGCTCATGAGGGACCCTGCACCCAGTGCCAGGTCCAGGTAATTTCCGGGTACTGAGAATATGGCTGGGTACCCAGTGGCAGATCCAAGAGGGAGGGCGATGGGGGCGATCGCCCCCTCCTTGGATAACTCCATTGCACTCCACTGGGCGCTTTCTTAAATTCTTTCTGTGCAAAAAATCCTCTGTTATACGCTGCAGATTAGGTCTGTATAGCAAGAGAAAGAAGGATTCTGATAGGGGTAGGGATTTTCAAAATATAGGGCAGTTGAGAGGGGCAGATTCAATAGGCGAAGGGGTGATCGCCTCACTCTTGAGAAGTTTCTGGATCTGCCCTTGCGGGTACCCAGTACATCACTACTTGAAACCTTTCACAGAAAAACATCTCTAGTCCCTAATTATTTTCAATATTCATACAAAAAATTATAATTGGAAATTCTCCTTGAGATACTAAACAATATTTTAAAAGTGCTTAGATCTTACACATAAAATACGCTCATCTTTAGAGCTTTTGAAAAGTTATGAAATAATAATTAGATGATTAAATATAGTTAACTCACATATCTCCGTTGGCATCATCCCATCCTAGTATATTAGAAACAACCATTTTTCCATATGAGAGAGGAGTTATTACGGGACTAAGGCCATCTGATCTTTGATCCACTCTAGTCACATGTCGAAAATGGTCTATTTCATTTTCATTTATTTTCTGTTCTTGAGGTAAGATTAAAACCATTGAAGATGACCCTGGTTGAGTTTTTGGAAAGATTGGTGGAGAGAAGATGTCAACCCAGCCTGAAGGCTCTGAAACTTCTAGAAGCTAAGACAATTAGAAATTTATTGGTATGGTATGATAATTATTACTGCTGGTTATTCAATGGTTAAATAAAACAATGAAACATTCATTACTTACAATGTAAATTTTGGATAATATATTGATAAAATGTTATCAATGATATATATGAAGAAGATTCTTATATAATTGAAACAAAATACTGTAGTTTCTGGCTGATAATATAAGTAAGATATCTAGATTTTAAGAAAATCAATCAGAAAAAATTTCAATATATGTACAGTAGAATTTGCCATCCTCAGGTTTCGTCAACTACAATTTCGAATATACACGGTACAAATATTGTACATGGTTTTGCCAACCTCAGTATCCACTGTTATCTGTGTGACCATCAGGGGCGGGGTGAGCTAGGTGTACACCTACTGAATATCACAATACATACAAATATATATATATCTCATCATCAGCCTTTTCCAATCCACTGATGGATGAAGGCCTCCCCCAGACTTTTCCAGTTTTCCCTGTCCACTGCCTCCCTCCTCCAAGTTTGCCCTAAGAACTTAACAAGCTCTCTGTCCCACCTGTCTTTCCTCTTGCGGTCTCTTCGGGTGATCACTAAAATGCTTCCGTCCATGCTCCGTGTTGTTTGCAGGCGCTGTATCATTCTGGCGTTCATGGTCCACGTTTCACATCCGTATGTCAGAACAGGCAGAACACATACAATCTCTTTTTTTAGAAAGATTGGAATACTTGATTTAAATATGTTTGCATTCTTGTCAAAAGCACTCCATGCCATCTTTACTCTCCAGTTGAGTTCTCCAAGAAGTGAACTATCAGTACTGATGAGTTGATCCAACTAAACATAGCTGGTTACTTCTCAGAGTTCTGCTCCATTAATATGCATCTTCTCAGAATTTGTGAAGGAGTTGTACATAACCTTTGTTTTATTTTAGATTCATCTTAAGTTCAGCTTCTTAGCTTGCTTGCTCTAGCTCTTCAGTTCTTCTACGGAGCTCTTCTGGGCTTCCTGCGAACAGTATGATGTCATCTGCAAAGCACAGGTGACTCAGATGTTCTCCATTTACCTTTATGCCTTTTTCTTCCCAGTAGCATTTTGAATACTTCCTCTAGAGCTGCTGTGAATAATTTAGGGGACATAGTATCTCCTTGTCTCACTCCTTTTTTAGTCTTAAAGGCACTCGTTTCTTCATGCAGCTGGACAGACGTTGTTGCATTTTCGTACATATTCCTGATCAAGGTTATGTACGTTTCTTCTACTCCTTATTTCTTTAGTGCACGTAACATTGCAAAGTTCGGACAGAGTTGAATGCTTTCTTGTAGTTGATAAAGCACTTGCATAGAGGTAATTCGTACTCGTTAGTCTGACTGATTACCTCTCTAACGATTTGGATGTGGTCCATCATATTATACCCACTGCGAAATCCAGATTGCTCTCTGGGTTGGGCAGAATCGAGATGGTTTTGAAGGTGCATAGTGAGTATTTTGGTGAATATTTTATAGACTGTTGGGAGTAGGCTGATTGGTCTGTAGTTATTCAAGTCTTCTTTGGAATCTTTCTTGTGCAGAAGGATAATACATGTGTGGTTCCATGTTTCTGGTATCTTTTTCTTCCTCAGACACAAAGTAAAAATCTTAGTGAGAATCATTTCTATATAATTACATGTTGTTTTGAATACTTTCGCTGTGATACCATCCACTCCAGATGCTTTTCCATTCTTCATACTTCTGATTGCGTGTCTCACCTCTTCTGGAAGGATATCTGTAACCTCTTCGGTGGACATATTTCCTTCATCATTTGCTACAGGATCCTCATACAACTTGGTGTAAAATTCTTGTACCCATTTTAGGATTAATTTCCTACTATGGGTTATGGAGCTGTCATCTAGCATCAAGACCACCAGCTGTCTCTTACCGATCAAGAGATGTTGCTTCATTTTCTTGTAGCTTCTATTGTTTTCTATCGTTTTCTCGATTAGGTCAGAGTTATATTTCTTCACATCTTCCTTGATGTACTTCCTTATAGTTTTGTTTAGTTCTGGAAAATGGATATTTCTTTAGGATCATTAGTAATTTTCATTTTCCTTCTTTTTTCCATCAGCAGTCTTGCTTTTTTGGTTAACTTTTTCTCTGGCTTTGTTTTAACAGTTCTGCATATTTCTTGAGCAATTTCCTTGAGTATCTCTATTAATTGTGATTCAACTTCTTGGTCTTCCAGCGCACTGAATCGATTTTTCAGTTAGAGCTGAAATTCTTCTTTTCATTCTTTTAGCACTTTCATGTTGATAATACACTTAGGCTCCTTTATAAGCTTCTGTCTTTCCAACTTTGAGTTGAACTTTATTCTGCATCTTACCAAGATATATATGTATGTTCTGCGCACGAAAATATGTTCCCTGGGAGATCTCTAGCAAAGTTGTGCGATCTGACCCCACACTTACTGGCCCCTCTGAAGCATTGTGCAGTGGAGAGATACTGGGGTTATATGTAGTAGCTTACCGCCTGGAATTCAAGCAATGAGTCAACAGTTCTTCACTGGTCGAGCAGTGTGACTCCACATGCTTTATACTTCTGTATAGCCTTGCACAGTATAGCAGTGCGGTGGAGAGAGATACTGGGGTTAAGTGTTGTAGCTTACTGCCTCAAAGTCGTGCAGTGAGTCTACAGCTGTTAGGAATGTGTTTCTCTTGGAGGCTTTTGCAGTGATGTTCTGCAGTCTGAAGTTTCTTTGAGATTGTTGACCATGTTATTGACAATGAGGTTGATAATCCAGAAGAAACTTCATACTGCAGATCTTAGGAGTAAATTAGGTGTTTGGTCAGCAGCAAGCAAGCTGTCGAGTGAATGTGGCATTGTGTTACTAAGCGTTTGTTTCTTCTTGTCGAGTGAATACCACATTGTGTTACTAAGCGTTTGTTTCTTCTTGTCGAGTGAGTACGGCATTGTGCTACTAAGTTTGTTTCTTCTGTTGTGGTTTCTATTATATTAGTTTTTTGTGCATGTTTCTTTAAAATTTTCTGTTGCTTTTTGACACTTTTAAAAATATTTGCCCATCTTATACAATGGGAAATAGTGTTGAAGATTTACTAAGTGTATCATTTTCAACTCAAACCTCTGCTGATTGTATGAACATTGTGGAAGAAGGTAAGCCTTGTCCAACTCTTCCAAATCTACTTTGTAAGCATAAAGATGCAAAATCTGATTATATGAGATATTTTTCCATTTCACAATACGTAATAGTGAAATGGTTAACTGGCTGTGAAATGCAATCTAGACTTTTTTGTTGACCAGATTTATTGTTCTAAAAAGAGGATGGTGTATGGAATAAGCATGTGTTTTCCTAACTTAACCATTTAACAACAGCACAGCAAAAACATGAAGGATCTCAATCACATGCTGTCTTTTATGAATCGTAAACTTTTTGGAAAACAAAGAATGGACACTTTACTTGACAACCAACGAAAAATTGAAATAAGCCAGCATAATGGACAGCTTGGCTTACCGCTAAAATTTTTCAATCATGGATTCTAAAATTGGATAGAAGAATGCTCATGCAGAAAAGGAAAATTCTGATGATCCTGAATTGCTGTGCTGTACATTCTATTGGGGCGCTGAAGTTGTCAAATATTAGATTGCTCTTTCTTCTTCCAAACACCACAAGTTTCATACAGCCATTGGACCAGGGCATCATTCATAGCTTGAATAAAGCCTACAGATCCTGCCTTGTGTGTTATTTGAACCGTCACCTTGAAGGTAAAACAGCGTTGCCCCAAAAATGGAAATGTGTTAGTTGCCCTTCAAAACATTGTGATTGCTTGGGATGGCATTTCTCCTAATGTCATAATACACTGCTTTGCCAAAAGTGGCTTTGGCAAGAAGGATGTAGACCCTCTTCCAGAAGATGAATCTGACCATCAAGAGAATGAATGGGAGGAATTGAGGGGACACATGAACCTTGAGGAAGAATTTGAAGACTAGGTTCATGTGGATGTCTCTGTTGCCACCACACAACACCATCAGAAGAAATCTATTATACACTCAGTATGTTGACAATAGTGAAGATTATAATAATGAAGAGGTTGTACAAGAAGATGATTACCTAACAAAAGTGATGCCCAAAATGCATTGAATTTTATTAAAAATGTATTGGCTTGCAGTGATGTTAGCAGTGAGATGCTAGTAGCCTTTGATCAGATCTGTGCTATTGTTAAGAACAGTTATAAAACAAAAAGTGTTCAGAAGACGGATTGTTTTTGAAAGACAGTGTAAAGCTCTTGAGTTAAATTAATTTAATGTTGAAGCATATAAGTTAACCAGTGTATTAACCTATGAACAAGTATTGGTACGATTTATTCATTCATTTCTAAACTAATCTTTATTGTTTATAATTCAAAATTATAAGAGTACCTTTTATTACTTGTTTAATCCTTCGTTAAATCCTACATTTCTTATGAATCCTTAATGTTTATTGAGAAAACTTTGACTGTTTTAATTAACAATTGCTTTTAAAATTTTCTATGATGTAGTTCTTGTTAATTGTGAATTCAAGTGATTTTCATTCTTTCAGAATGAAGTTGTTTTTCTTTTGTTTTTACATTCTTGAATATATTAATTCTATGTAAAAACGTGTAAAATGGCAAATTAAAATTTAATTAGAGTAAATTATGAAACCAAATTAGAAAGCTGATTTTGACATGTTCATTTCAAAAACCTTGTTACTACAAACCTCATTATTACAAAGTGAGAAAACTTAGGTCCCTTGAAGTTTGTATTAACGAGGTTTTCCTGTATATAGAATTTTTAAATGTACTTCACAACTATGATACTTCTTTAGATAGTCATTTAAATACAGTGCTCTAGGATTTTTCGAGCCATAAACCATTAAAGGCTTGATCTTGAAATCGCCCAATGCATTTCCACCCAGGAGCAGTGAGCAATGATCCTTTGCTGCTTTGATTCCTGGTGCTGACTTTTTTCCATGAAGATGTATGTTCGGTTCGGCATCCAACAATTAAAATCTCAGAGATGAACAAGAGAGAAGCAAGAGATATTAGCACTAGGAAAGATGACAACAACAAAAGCTGCCAAGGCATCAGTATGCTCTCTCTATGAGTGATAGAGTGCATGCAAGTTAACTGCACATGGTGGTAGTGATGGCGTGGAGTAACAACGAGTACAGTGGTGCAAATTAGATGTTATAATCTTATAAATGGCGTTAAAATGAAAGCATGTAAATTGAATTGGCATATAACGAGTGTCACCTGTACTGCACTGTTATAAATTAATGATAAAATGTATTATTGTAAATTTTTTTAATTACCGTAATTTTCCGATTATAATACGCATTTTTTTCTTGAAATAGTTGACAAAAGTTAGGGTGCGTATTATATATGGTTATAAATGCAAACATCTTTTTTCGGTACAGAAATAATTTATATTTTCGAACATGTTTTTACCAGTAAATCGTACATTTCAATGCATTTCGATAACATTCCTTTTAATATTGTTTTTAAAAACAAAAATAAGAATATTTATTTATTTACTTTAGCTGTCAGAATTACTAAACCTAGGAATTCATTACCACTCCCCTCACTGTCCTCAAACAGTTCCTCGGCAACATTTTGTTCTCTCTCATCGTCTACGTAAATTACGTCGCCTAGAACATTTTACATACCTTGATCGGCTTGTATGAACTGGACTTGATGTTCACGTAAATGATGTTGCTGGGCGGCAAA
Source organism: Uropetala carovei (assembly GCA_036926305.1). Taxonomy (NCBI): domain Eukaryota; kingdom Metazoa; phylum Arthropoda; class Insecta; order Odonata; family Petaluridae; genus Uropetala; species Uropetala carovei. The sequence goes on from JAXCHB010000141.1 coordinate 6,398,769, forward strand.
GGATGAACTGTTATTCCAACCGATCAGGTTAATACAAAAGGCAGCATTGAGACAAAATGTTTTTATACAGCGCAGCGATCTTTAATGGGAGAGTCAGAACGTAACGTGATATTTTCATAAATTTTCTCTCACATATCTAGTTTGGCAGCAAAGCACGAACTTGTATTCCAATCGACCAGATTAATACAAAAGGCGACATTGAGACAAAATGTTTTTATACAGCATAGCAATCTTTAATGGGAGAGTCAGAACGTAACATGATATACTTGTAAACTCACGTATCTGATTTGGCAGCAAGGTGAGAACTGTCCCGATACTACACTATTACAAGTAAAATTACATTGATCTTTTACAGAAAAAATAGGTGAGTATTATACATGATGAGTGATAAGAGAATTTTCACATTTCACTTGTGAAAACATGGGTGCATATTTAATAGGTTGTGTATTATAATCGGAAAATTACGGTATATCCAAGATCAATCTATCAATTTGCTCATAATAATTGTTATAAAGGCAAAGTGATAATTTAAAATACTACACTTGTTCTTATTCATGAAAAATGTTAAAGAATAAGTGAAAAAGAAATTTAAAAAAATTCAAACTGATGCATTACAAATAACTGAGTACCAGAAAATACAAGGTTTTCTCAGACAAACTATAACAATAAAGGAAAAATTTACCTTTGAGCATTTTGTTTCCTTGTTTGATGAAATTTTGCAAGATGTTATAACTGCAACATTCTGGACACGATTCATCCATACTGCCACTACTTCACTCTCATCAGCCCATGTTACTGCTGCCAATATATGATCTCTGAAGGCAACATAATACAACATTTTGAATATGAGATAATATTATATTATCCTACGCAAGTAATAGATTTGGGTAACTGGACAGTTCAAATATCCAAAAATGGACGATTAAAAATTTTATTACCTACTTGCTAACATATTCAATGGGAGCTGGGATGGTAATCAATTCCTCCTTCAACATTTTAACATCCTTTATGGCTGTAAGGTTGACCACATGAAGAAAAACCTGAGGATTGGGTGTTCCTGGCTGATTTTGTAAATGAAAAAATTAATAAGCTTTAAAATGATGTTTATTTAAATATATAATGATCTTGCTTGGATACTGAAAAGGCATTATATTTAAGTGGTCTACCAGAAATCTTTATCATATAATATAAATTAATAACAAATTAATGACATATTAATTATATACTTCTTAACAATTATCACACAGCATATTTAATAATTTAAAATATCAGATGTTTTGTGAAACAATTTCAAAATGGTCAAAAATTCTACCTCTCCATATTCCAGAGGCATTATACTATAGTGAAACTTTTCAGGGCTTGGGTCTGTATAACTACTATATATTTTGATAATTAAATATATAAATATAAAAAATCTGATGATATTAATACTTGTATTTTGCACACACGTCAATGGATCTGACACCCCAGCGACTCTCCTGTTGTTCATGGGGCTTCCTTCCTTCAACGCATATTTGCCTTTGATATAACTATTTAACTTTCCTCTTCCATAACCATATATATACAGTATAAATGCACACATGCCTATTTACATATACACAATGGTGTAGCCAGAATTTTCTCAAGGGGATGTTGGTGGTCCAGGACTTAATGTTAGTAAATGCTAGTATTCATTAACACTTCAGTGAAAAATTGCAGTTTCAATTTCAACCAATCTTTAAGTGTTTCGTCAGTTGCACAGTTTATGTTAATCATTGTCTGTGATAACAGCATAGATTATAATGACCAGATTTTGGATCAGTGAATGCGAGACGAAATCGGGATTTCAGGTTAGTCAATATGAGACAAAGCCCTTTCAGATTACTCATTGGAGGGTAAAAGCTTTGTCAAGAAGAATTTATTTTATGAGTTTAAAAGTATAATTAATATTGGAATCAATATTCTACCATTTCGAATAAGCCAATACATGAACTTTTAATATGCATGTAAAATATGGTGAAAATACAATTAACATAGCATAGTGAAAACTAGCAAATAAAATGGCACTTGTTAAACATTAAAAAATAAACAAACCAGTCACTGTATATCTACACAAATATGGTAATATCAGGTAAATAATCATAAACATTTTATTTAGTCATTGGTCACTACCCCACTTAATGAAATTGAAACGAGAATTATGACTGGAAGTCTAAAAAAACAATAAGGATTAAGAAAGACAATCACCTGCGATGATTAGTCAGAGACAGCTATACTCAAAATGTGAAAATTCAGAAAATAGTTATAAACGTTTTTTCCAGTCCTTGCACACTACTGCACTACATCAGAAAGAAATGAGGAATGAAACAGATCAAAACTTTTAAACTATGTCTGGGATTTTAGCACCAAACATCACCTTCCATTGCATGCACGTGACTAGCACTCAACATTCTGCTCAACTAGCTCTAACAATGTAACCAAATTCCAGTCCAAGTTCCTAACAATGTAACCAAAACGGTACTATCCTGTTATCTCCCCCCAAAGATAGATTCAAAGGGATCCCGTAATATTTTTACCCTAAAGCTTGCTAACCCATGACTGATTGGCCGGTCTTGACATTTACAAACCCAATCACTGGACAACGGGAAGGGATACTTTGATTCCGGGCGAGGCGAAGGGCACGGTAGCGCCTGGAGACGACTACCCATTAAAACAAAGCAAGCTGAAGGCTCGTCAATATATCCTTCCATTTGCAGCGCAACAGTCAAGAGGATATAACATTGAAAGGATATATTGATGAGCCTTCGGCTCGCTTTGTTTTAACCACACCCTTCGCCTCTCCCGGATTAAAATTAAATGGATTCAGGTGTAATTTACAGACAAAATTGAAACATCTTAATTTTCATACCTGAAGGGGGATGTTCAAACATGTAAACACCTGCCACTGTGTGTGTAGTGCATATTGAAGATTTGATTGATTGCCAAGTATAGTAATGGAACTAGTTCGATCCCAGGGACATTTCATTCCTCCATTTAAATAGAATGAAATTTGGTGCAGTGTATTTTTGATTGCATTTTAAAATTTATAAACACTGTACAAACTTGGGCCTTGAATCAAAGAATGACTAAAAGAATGATATTTTATTTTATAAACATTGAATTTCATATAGGATTTGAATTGACCCATAAAATTCTTTAACATGAAAATTTAGGATTTTTGAGAAGAGAATCTTTTGTAGTCAAGTACAACCAAATTCATTGTTGCTGGATTCATTCAATTACTTACATTAAGTTAGGGTAATGAAGGGAGAGCAAGGGAAGCAATGGGAGAGGTGAGAGGGAGGGATAAAAGGAGGGAGAGATAGATGAAGAAGAATTGTGTTTATTCTTGTGATGTTCAATTTGAAATCCAACTAATAAAATGAATGACAAACATGTTTGCGTAGCATACAATTGTTTCCAATACATGCTGTTTTTAACTATTACTTTCTTTAACAAGGATTTTGTTCCTTTACCTTGCTGTTTGGATTTAAATTTTGGGTTAATAATTTGGTCATTTAAGAAATGAGAATAAATATGGTGAATATGATTCAGATAATCTTCTTCTTCACATCATATTAATGGTATTTTACTCTAGCATGTATATAAAATTCTCCTGTAAAATTTTTTTAGTTTTTAAAGTTTTCAACAATTTAGAAAGCAATAATAATTCTGCCTTTTTCTGCAAAACTTGTATACAATTACCAAGTTTTATATTAGGAAAATTAGTATATAATTGCATAAAATTATTAGAATAACTAGCTTAAGTGCCTGTTGAATTTCAACGCGTATGATGAGTCTAAATTTTCGTCAATGCAACATGTAAAAATCGCAAGAATAAAATTGTGCACTGTGTTAACGATGAAATATTTCTATATTATAAGTCTGTTTTAATTAATTAACTAAAATCTCACAAATTCCATGTGAATAAAATAGTACCATCCTTTCTACTAAAATAGCCATTGTTATTAGTTTTAAATTTATTATTACGATTTCAATTTCATTAAATAAGCAGAATTCCGGTTCCAAAAAATTGGTCCAATCTTCAATTGCCTCTGATAATACTTTAAATAGATTTTGGAATATAATGTATGTACCTCAATATCGTTTGTCGTCTGCTCAGCACTCTTGCCTTCTCATTTTCCAAATCAACCACTTTCACCAGTTTTATATGGATTTCAAACTTGATTCAATTCAGTTAAAATAACCACATAACAAACTTCTTATTCCAAAGAAAATCCTTTTATAATATGCAATGTTAACCTAGAATTCATTCATTCTGAAAAGTGAATAAAAGTACCATATACATATATTTCTTTCAACTAAAATAGCCACTCTTAACAGATTGTAATGGATTAATGCATTAGCATTTCAATTTCATGAAATAAGCGGAATTCCGGCAACAAAAAAATTTGTTCGATCTTCAATTGCCTCTGATAATACTTAAATAGATTTTGGAATAAAATTTACCTTAATATCGTTTAGCGTCCGCTCACCACTCTGGACTTCTCACTTTCCGAAACAACAACTTTCAATAGTTTTAAATTGATTTTTGCTTTGAAATATATTTGGGTCAATTCAGTACAACTTCCACTTTACATACTGTAAATTCCAAAGTAACTCCTTTTATAATAGGCAATGCTAGCCTAAAATTAATTCATTCTGTAAAGTGAATAAATAAAGTTCTTTCTTTAAACTATAATAGCCACTGTTATTAGATTTAAATGGATTATAAGCCTTAGAACTTACTCTGTATTAAATAAGCACCAAAATTCCTTTTATAAAAACAAATCAATTCATTAAAAGATCCACTGTTGTTTCTTCGAAAATTGCCTGTTGACAGTTTTAAATGTCCTTTTAATTTTAATTGAATTTTAATTTATATTCGTTTCCAAACTTTGGCCATTGTTACGAAATTAATTCAAGGAATAACAATATAAATTCGTAAGCACGTACGGTTTACAAAGAATTTAATTTAAGAATGCTTTTTATTTCCATTTTTTCTAAAATGACACTGTTGATACTTAAAATTTTTTATATTTATGTTAATATACTTATTTTCTACAAAACACGCCAATCTCTCCTCTTCTTCCTCTTTCTCTCTCGTATTGAAGCACTCAAGGCACGCTTATTCCCAGAAGGATGTATACAATAATAGTAATTTGAGATGTAACAATGATAATGGTCGACATAGCAACATCACGTTAAAATGGCGAGATTTACACAAAATATGGAAATTAAACGTTTAACATGGAATATTTCGAACTGAGGGCAAAAAAAGATGAACGGAATAAGAAACTTTATAAATTTTTCTTCATAATGGTTCAAATTCGAAGGTCGCCTGTTAATTTCTTCTAATTTTAATTTCCAAATGAATTAAAGCCTGCACGTCGAAAAATCGCATTTTACATGTTAAGTAACGGGAAATGGAAATGCCTCTCTTGGAGGCGAGCCAAGGATTTTTTTCGCGAATTAAATTTGTCATTCTCTGAATAAGTGTTAATCAAGCATCTCTACCAAATTTGGAGTTTCTATCATTATTATTTATGGAGTTATTAGCGTTTACATAGCGTGACCAACCAACCAACCAACAGATGACGGCTATTATTATATAAAATTTATATAAAATGTTTCTTTTTCTGGTGTGTCTACAGCAGGGTTTCTCAAACGTTTTTGGCCGCATACCCCTTAAAACTCAGTCAATTGTTTGAAGTATCCCCTAATAAAATAATACAAGTATTACACAAAATATACTTATTTAAAAACAAACGAGTTTACATATAATACATAACACATTGAGATGAATGGGGATGTTTTCCATTACATAATGAATCAATCATTAGCTATACTGAAGAAAGCCTCAATTGTAAGTCAGGTTCGACATGCAATTTCTGATGATTTCTTGTCCTAATTAAACTCAGAGGGGAAAATCCAGATTCGCACATACACATTGTGGGAAAAGAAATGAATATTTTGATTGCTCTTTTAGCCACTTCCCCATACTTGTTTGAAAATTGTAACTGGAAAGCAATCAAATATACCTTCAAGAATTTAATTATCAAGTCATTGTTAGTATAAATATACATGAGGCTTTCTTGTTCATTTCTTATTAGATGTGGAATCAAAAGATCCACATCAAATAGATTGTGTACCCAATTATTAGAATCGTCCGTTTCTGTAAAATATTCTTGTGATTGCTCTGAGTTCTTCCAAA